>CAMRHE010000184.1:755000-1955000 GCA_947044405.1 Leptodactylus fallax
AAGACATATTTTCAGTTGTTTCACACTTTTTTGTTAAGTATATAATTCCACATGTGTTAATTCATAGTTTTGATGCCTTCAGTGTGAATCTACAATTTTTATAGTCATGAAAATACAGAAAACTCTTGTAATGAGAAGGTGTGTCCAAACTTTTGGTCTGAACTGTTTTTAAAAAAAAATAAAAAAAAAAAACACAAAAAAAAAAAAAAAAAAAAAAAAAAAAAAAAAAAAAAAAAAAAAAAAAAAAAAAAATGTCATATGAAAAAGTTTGGGCACCCCTATTAATCTTAATCATTTTTAGTTCTAAATATTTGGGTTTTTGCAACAGCCATTTCAATTTGATATATCTAATAACTGATGGACACAGTAATATTTCAGGATTGAAATGAGGTTTATTGTACTAACAGAAAATGTGCAATATGCGTTAAACCAAAATTTGACCAGTGCAAAAGTATGGGCACCTCAACAGAAAAGTGACATTAATATTTAGTAGATCCTCCTTTTGCAAAAATAACAGCCTCTAGTCGCTTCCTGTAGCTTTTAATCAGTTCCTGGATCCTGGATGAAGGTATTTTTGACCATTCCTCTTTACAAAACAATTACAGTTCAGTTAAGTTTGATGGTCGCCGAGCATGGACAGTCCGCTTCAAATTATCCCACAGATGTTCAATGATATTCAGGTCTGGGGACTGGGATGGCCATTCCAGAACATTGTAATTGTTCTTCTGCATGAATACCTGAGTAGATTTGGAGCTGTGTTTTGGATCATTGTCTTGCTGAAATATCCATCCCCGGCGTAACTTCAAATTCGTCACTGATTCTTGTACATTATTCTCAAGAATCTGCTGATACTGAGTTGAATCCATGCGACCCTCAACTTTAACAAGATTCCCGGTGCCGGCATTGGCCACACAGCCCCAAAGCATGATGGAACCTCCACCAAATTTTACAGTGGGTAGCAAGTGTTTTTCTTGGAATGCTGTGTTTTTTTGACGCCATGCATAACGCCTTTTTGTATGACCAAACAACTCAATCTTTGTTTCATCAGTCCACAGGACCTTCTTCCAAAATGAAGCTGGCTTGTCCAAATGTGCTTTTGCATACCTCAGGCGACTGTTTGTGGCGTGCTTTCAGAAACGGCTTCTTTCGCATCACTCTCCCATATAGCTTCTCCTTGTGCAAAGTATTGTTGACCGATGCACAGTGACACCATCTGCAGCAAGATGATGCTGCAGCTCTTTGGAGGTGGTCTGTGGATTGTCCTTGACTGTTCTCACCATTCTTCTTCTCTGCCTTTCTGATATTTTTATTGGCCTGCCACTTCTGGGCTTAACAAGAACTGTCCCTGTGGTCTTCCATTTCCTTACTATGTTCCTCACAGTGGAAACTGACAGGTTTAATCTCTGAGACAACTTTTTGTATCCTTCCCCTGAACAACTATGTTGAACAATCTTTGTTTTCAGATCATTTGAGAGTTGTTTTGAGGAGCCCATGATGCCACTCTTCAGAGGAGATTCAAATAGGAGAACAACTTGCAATTGGCCACCTTAAATACCTTTTCTCATGATTGGATACACCTGGCTATGAAGTTCAAAGCTCAGTGAGGTTACAAAACCAATTTTGTGCTTCAGTAAGTCAGTAAACAGTAGTTAGGAGTATTAAAATCAATAAAATGATAAGGGTACCCAAATTTTTGCACCGGTCAAATTTTAGTTTAATGCATATTGCACATTTTCTGTTAGTACAATAAACCTCATTTCAATCCTGAAATATTACTGTGTCCATCAGTTATTAGATATATCAAATTGAAATGGCTGTTGCAAACACCCAAATATTTAGAACTAAAAATGATTAAGATTAATAGGGGTGCCCAAACTTTTTCATATGACTGTATATATATATATATATATATATATACACACACACACATTATATATATATATATATATATATATATATATATATATATATATATATATACACACACACACACGGTTGAGTTACAACACTACATACAACAAGTGGACACGTGTGGCAGGGTTATAGCTGGAAACGCTTTTTATTTCTGTATTGTGTACAATGCAAAACATCTGCAAGATCAGGATACAAACATTTAAAAACCAATATATTACTGTACCATCCCCATTTACTTTCTATACAGTATGATACGGTATAGATATATGCACATATATGAACACAGGGTTTGTCAATATGCTAGCTGTTATTACAGATCCATAATAATGGATAGCATAGTTATTTCTATGGCCCCATACACACATCTGTAGTTTTTGGGGACCATAGGTCAGAGCCACACAATATAGTGCAGATCTTATTCCTGTGTGTTTTTTGCAGCTTACTGTGCCTATTCTATTGATGGGGCCCACGCAAAAACCTGTTCTGTTTTTCACCGCCGAAAACATGTGCACGTGGCCTAACTGTACTAGACTATAGCGAAGGAAAGAGTAACACCAGGTTGTCAATTCATACATTTGTCAGGCTACATTCATATCTCTATTGGAGTGTCCGATTGGGGAGACTGTTTCAGTGCGCGTCCAAAATCACCAGTTGAAAAATTCAAAGTTTGACTTTCAACTGGCAGTTTCAGTTTAAAAAGAACAGACATCCGACGGATTCCATTAGTGTTAGTGGCTCTAGCACCACCTTTTGGAAGGTTGCTCCCTAAAGATCAATGCCTGGTTTTCCTGAAACCTATTAACGTAATCTCTAGCCAAGCTAAAATGCATCCTCCAAGCTGCTTCTCATCAGAGCGAAGCATGGTACAGGCTGGCTGGGTGAGAGGTCAGATGTGGACAAGAAAGGTTTATATATTTATTAAGGAGACATTGCCCTTATAAGGCCACCTTGTAGTGTGGTGAATTATGAGACCCTGCATGCATGAGCATCCTTATACACCAAAGAAGCTTCCCCCATAATGATCTGGACTAGACAGATACTCACCTTCAGCTTAAACTCCAACTGAGGTAAGACAGAAAGGAGCAAATGGCCATCAATATTATATAACTCCAGAATCAAATCAAACACGTGTTCAGACAAGTCGCTGATGGAGGTTTTACCAAGCATGAGAACCTGGTTAAAAAACTGCAAAACAAAATCAGAGAAATTAAAACTATAAACACAATCTGATAATCTTCCTATAAATGTACAGAAACGTTTTTATTGCATCAGTGCAGCTAAACCAACGTCATACAGATCTGGGCCAAAACATTTATATGAAACCAATAAAATAAACCTCAACAGCCACATTAAATGTCTGCAAAGCAGCACTATGGGAATACAAGCTATGACTGTATATGCATATTTTATGTCAGCATTCACTTACACATCATTAGTACTAGGCAAGCACTGGATGCCAGCAGGAGGAAACAGGAAAACTTTCTGAAATACTGAATGCTTGTGTCAACCAATTACAAAGTTATCCATCGTTTGGCTGTTAAAACTGTTTCACACTGCGTCCCCTTAAGGGGTACTCCTACTTTAATAAGCACTATGTGGGCTGAGATAAGTGAATATAAACTGCTTCTATCATGTCCTCAGGGCACTTGATCTGTACCTGACGGACTGCAGGAGCTTTAGATCAGCAGTGCCTTGGGACCTGTGCTGCCTGCTATCAAGGGGTTTACCAGGATTTTACAGCTTACTGTTACTACAATCTACTATCCTTAGGCTGGGCTTATATAGCACTTTTTTACTGTAGAACTGCATGTACTTTAACTGTAGTAATATCTAGTAAATTATACATTTCTCTTGTACGCCAACATCCATTCAGGGGTTTTCCTTCCCTAAATCATTTTTTCACCCTGATGACTCTCTGGGGGTCCGACACCTTGGACCCAGGTCAGATCAGCGGTTGCAGGAGCCTCTGACTGCCGGCAGCTGCTGCAGTGAACAGAGAGCACAACAGTCTCATTCACTGCACTGTGGCGCTGGTGGGGAGTTGCAGTGCAGCTGATATTACTTGCAAAGGAGAAGTGCTGAACACGCTGCCTGTGCACTAGCAGCTACCGGCACCCACAGGCTGCTGGCACAGATGATCTGTGCCAGGTCTAGGTGTCAGGCCAGAACAGATCACGTAGAGTGTGAAAAAAAAATTGAGGCTGGAAAACTTCTTTACAATGAAAAATAGCTTACTGTCATAGTAATATCTGCTACTTATAACTGTAATTACAAGCAACATGTGGGTCGTCAAAGAAAAAAACAAAACAAAAAAAAAAAACAACAAAACACACACACAGTGCCATGCCAGTCTTAGTATAGGTCATGCATTGCAGATCAGAAGGGAAAGACTCCAGGCACCTCATTGATCTGCTTCATGTAGGGCCAACATAAGCTGGTCACGGTATTTGGAAGACTGTGCTATTAGACTTGTCCAGTTGGCGGGTGGGGGGGCCTTGGGTCAAAACCTCCCTGATCTGCTATTGATAACTTATATTAAGGCCTCTAGCAGACGACTGTGTATTTTGCGGTCCGCAAAATCGTGTTCAGTTTTTGCGGACCATATATCATTAGAGTGTCTTCAGCATCAGTGCCATATGTCTGCAAAAACTGACAGTATCGCTTGTATGTCTGCATCTGCAAATAAGGATGGCACACTGAAGTGAAAAACAAAAAACCCTGTGGGTAGCTAGTTAACTGTTCCGCAAATATGGACGACACACGGAATACATCCATGTGCCCCTTTTCAAAAGGGTTCAAAGTTTTACACTTGTAATCTGCCATCACTACTCTCATTAATTAAAAAGACAGATAGAAAATGATACCAAACTTACATTAGTAATGTATGGCTCTATAGCTTGAGCAGTTCTCTTCAGGAGAGCTTTAGCCAGGTCATAAGCTTGCTTGTTCAAATTCTGAAAGATATATAAAAAAAAAAATATATATATATATATATATTGTAAAAATCTTAAGGGTAACCATAAGGTTATGTTCACATCTGTAGAGCAAGATCCATTAGCTACTTGTCACAGATTCTGTCACTGCTCTGAACATCAGAGATAAACAATACAGATGTGAACAAGGCTTGAGGCTGAGGCTACATGTTGCAGAAAAGCTGCTTTTTGTTGCAGATTTTGCTGTGGTTTTTGGAACCAAAGCCAGAAGTGGATTTAGCAGAAGGTAAAAGTATAAGAGCTTTCTTTATATTTCCCATTCCTTTTCAAGCCATTTTTTTGTTTGCAGATTTTCCTTTGGTTTCTTTGAGTCAGTTTTTCTGCAAAGTGTGATCTCAGCCTATTCTAATCCTGTGATAGTCTTTTATCTTGATTGGTTGCAAACGGATTTAACCACGAATGCAGGAACTTTCTATGGTCTGGTACATGTCAGAAACCCAGCCATAATTTCCTTATTGGGGCCAGGTTATCTCCTCATACATGTAGTGTGGATGCCTGATAACCTGTCCACAATAAGGAAATCATGGCTGGGTTACTGACAAGTCCCAGACTATAGAAAGTTCCTGCACTCATGGTCATATCCACTGACATCCGATCTGGACAACATACCGTCAGCACTAAAATCGTTAGAGAAATTTTTTTTTATTTATGGTTGCAAAAGTGTTAAATTTGCAGAAAAAAAAAAGTTAAAAGTATGGTTATGTTCACGGGTAAACCACTTTAACAACAAGTCCTCAAGGATAAAACCATACCCAGATGTACGCAGTAAATCTCACAGGTGCAGACATGTGGGCTACAGAAGCTTTGACCATGGACACCTGCGTAGCCTAGTATTGGATGTTGAATAATCTAATACTTCCTTCCCCTTCTACCACAAATGATCAAATACAGGCACCACGAAGACAGCTGCATATTAGTTACCCCTGAAAACCTAATCTACGTTTTTGTGTTTGGCTACGGTTACTTTACACTGCACCATTACCACTAAACACATTCATGGCATAGCCTATCGAACAGACAGGGGTCCCACGGCCTCTACAGTGCAAATGGAGTGTAACAAGCCATAAAATATATCCTCCTTGAATAATACCATAGTAAGAAAACAGTAGATTTATAATGAAAAAGTTCAATGTTACAATAAAAAGTACCTTGTGTGCTGGAACCAGATTTACCAGGACTGTATCCAGCAACTCCTGAGAAACTGTGTCCCCTTCACAAATAATGGAACTCATCAAATCCACCATATGCATGTGGACTTTCTGATTGTGGCCATTGCTGAAATCAAAAAGGTAAATGTATTAAAATGATTTTATGAGACAATAAAACAGCAAAACTACATGTTGAATCACTTAACCTTTATCCAAAGAACAGAACAACTTGCCAACCTGACTCCAAGCAGATAATATAGGAACACCAATAAATGGATGAATGTTAAAATAGGTCTATGGGCCATCAAAACAGCATCTGACAATTTAATGTGAAGCTGACACCAATAAAATGCAGTCCAACCTACAAGCAGCAGGAGTGGTCCAGATATATAGTATTAATGTAAAGATTCAGTATAGCCTTCAGCTTATGAACTGAAATGCCTACTAATGCTCTGCTTAGAAGACCAGGGGGTGGTCTTAGTCCATTTTACAGTCCTCCCTGTATGAGCATATATAGAAAAAAAAAATTCTCAACTAGCAGGACCACCCAATGGACTCCTGTATAAGTCACATGGAAACTTCACCCAGAAGACTATATCAGTCTGCACAGCTCCCCCCCACTCTATAAAATGCTGCTGGTCAATCTGACTGCATGTTCAATGTGGCAGGTTCACTCTAAATTACAGAAGCCTTACTCACAAATCACAGATCTGTCCATGTATTGTATTGTATTGTATTGATGAGAGGATTTTTTTTCTGTTGCTTGGTTATTGCAAGAAAAATGAAGAAAAGCAGCACAACCTTTAATGCAGCTCCTACAGTATGATGGCTGCAGGCAATCCAAGGTCCCAGTCCAAAAAACCGCACATAACACAAAAAAAAGAGCAATGCAACATTTCAACCAATAAGAGATCCTAATAAAGCTGCTTATGGGTTGAAATACTGCAATATGCTGGGTGAAGAAAACAAAATTCACTTTATTTTCTGCTCTGCAGACAGTCCTATCGGGATCAGCTGGACCAGTAGAAGGGAAAAGCATCCATCTAATGACTGACAGCGACAGATACTGAAGGACCCCACCGACTAGAATGGAATCTTAAAGACATCGCCAGAAAAAAAAAATATCAAGCTTGTAGGACTTCAACACAACTGTGTATGTAGCCTTAGCATTGATCTATTCGCAGTTATGCCAGTTAATGTATTTGAAATGGGAAGTTTTGGGACAGGAACCTATTGAATTAATGTATGGCGTACAAGAATTCATGCACTGAATAGGGAAACCAAGTAGGTAAAGGGAGTAAAAGATTCCGGTATTTCTGTGGAGGGGGTAAAAGGAGAAAACTCCATTCATGAGATATTAAAAAATTAAGCGTTCCAATGTCCTGCTTTGGGTCCACTGTCATATATAACTTTACGCCCTGTATTGTATTGTGGGATCCTGTATTGGAAGCACAGGATGCAGTCAGACCCTCACCGGTCTGTATCTTATTTATTCCCTTTCCTGTGAATAGGGAAGAACATTAAAACTTTAGCCAACCCCTTTAAATGCACTCAAGATTACTACATAAAAAGTTGTACATTGTGCTGCCTACATGAAATTTCCCTTTCATTCAGGATATAGAAGAGCTCTACATCTACTATGTGCACTTACTTGATCACTGAAAATAACGTCCGGTACAGCTGAGTGAAAATTTCATTGCTGTCCTCCAGCTCAAAGCATATATTGTAAGACTTCACCCATGCAATA
Organism: Leptodactylus fallax; assembly: GCA_947044405.1. Classification (NCBI taxonomy): domain Eukaryota; kingdom Metazoa; phylum Chordata; class Amphibia; order Anura; family Leptodactylidae; genus Leptodactylus; species Leptodactylus fallax. The sequence goes on from CAMRHE010000184.1 coordinate 762,803, forward strand.
TTCTAACAACAGGAAGAAAATAAGCTGGGGTTTAGGAAAAGGACATGAACAGAAATACAAAGACATTAACCTTCAGCAAAACGTGCTTACCTCAAGCAAATAGAAGTATCTATTAAACTGAGGACTCTTGGTGTCCTCAAGCCCCTTAAGCTGTCTTGTTATGAACATAAAAATATCCTATAGAAAAAAAAATAAATAAATAAAAATCTATATAAATAATAATAATAATAATAATAATAATAATAATAATAATAATAATAATAATATACTGTTGCAGAAACCCAACTCCTAAAATTATTTTAGTGCATAAAAACACCAAAGAAATCTGTGACTTCTGCTCCAATCATACTGTAAGGCCTCATGCACATAACGCATTCAGATGACCCCGAGTGCCTTCTGTCCACCACTGCTTTCTGGGGGTTCTGTTCTGAAGATTAAGATTAAACGTCATTGCTCAGATCTTACATTGACTGCCATGCATAGGAAAGTGCTGGTACACATGGCAGGATTTTACAGAGTAATTCATTTGCAGAGAATATGTAAAAATGATCGAATGAAGCTGAGCCGATCTGACACAGGCTCGCACTACTCTGTATTGCTCTAGTAGATTTCATAATTATATATGCCACCCGAACTGAAACTTACCTTTAGTTTATCTGGCGAAGTATATGGAGCTTCTGGGGCATAAATCCTAAAAATATCTGCAAGGCAGCAGGCTACCAGTAAGCGGACATCTTTATCTGGATGCTTTAGGAAAAAGTCAGAAGCTAGATGAAGAGCAAGGTTTAGATATCGCTCCTTCTCCTCTTCAGAATCCTGATCCATATCCATGAACGTTTTTACAACCATCTAGAAAAAAAATAAAAAATAAAATAATGACATGCACCATTATTTTAAAGGTCAACTTCAATTGAAAAATGTTTTTTCATAAATAACGTCAATATTAAAAACAAAAACAAACCTGTGAAATATATCCTAATAACCCTTTCCCTGTGAAGGAAGTCTCTGATCTGTCCTCCCACAGGGGCATTTCAGTTGCTGATCCCCATTCAAAGGAAATGCTTGCGCTCTAATTGTCAGAGTTCCCCACACACACTAAAAACAATGGGGGACAGAAGACAATCTGATATAAAATAAGCCTCCCCTCCCCCCCCGGCCTGCACATTCTGTTGTGTGCATGAGGCCTAAGACTCAACAGCCCTGCAATCATGAGTATAGTTTATATTTTACATGGTCCCCATCTTTTCTATGCCCAGGTTTTAGTGTATAATACACAGACAGCTTCTCTAGGAAAAATGTTACATGCTACAGTAATAGCTCTAAGAATTATTTATCAAAACCAGTATTCTGCAGTTGTCAGACAGGTATAATACTGGTGCTCCAGCCATATTATAGATACAGCCCCTGCACATGCTGCAGATTTATGCCGCTTTAACTCAACTTCTGATAAACCAAAGAAGGTTCAGCTGTCGAGTATATTTTGCTTGAGTATGCATTTTAGGACCAAACTGGAATGTCACTGCAATCTTTGTTAATAACCACTGTGCTGCATAGAGTTGGCTAAATCCCTATACACTGTACAGATCAGCTGCTTCAGCAGCCTCCGGGTGCCAGAAGCGGCTAGTGGAAGGGTAGCTCGTGCAGCACCACTGCAATTCCCCAGAGCTACCACTATCCTACCACTATCCACTAACCCTCTCCAGTTTGCTTATCGGCCGGGCATTGGGGTAGATGATGCCATCATCCACCTTCTGCACAGAGCTCTCTCACCTGAAGAAAGTAGGGAACACGGTGAGAATAATGTTCTTTGATTTCTCCAGTGCTTTTAACACCATACAGCCAGGGCTACTGAGAGACAAGCTGGGCCTTGCTGGAGTGGACCACCACCTCTCCCACTGGATCCTAGACTACCTCACAAACTGACCTCAGTATGTGAGAGCCCAAGACTGTGTGTCAGACACCGTGATCTGTAATATGGGGGCACCTCAGGGTACAGTTCTTGCCCCTTTTCTCTTCACACTGTACACTGCAGATTTTAGGTGCAACTCATCCAGCTGCTACCTACAGAAGTATTCTGACGACTCTGCAATAGTGGGTCTCATCACAGATGATGATGACAAGGAGTACAGAGAACTGAACCAGGATTTTGTGGACTGGTGCCACCGGAACCACCTGAAGATTAACGCGAGGAAGACCAAGGAGATGGTGGAGGACTTCCGTAAAGACAGATGCCCTCCTAAACCAGAGGACAGGCATCGAGATTGTCAACACCTATAAAGTACGTTTGTGTGCTCCTTAATAATAAGCTGGACTGGGCAGATCACATGGAGGTCCTGTACAGGAAGGGCCACAGCAGGCTCTACCTGCTTAGGAAGCTGAGAGCCTTTGGTATCCGGGGGGCACTTCTTAGGACTTTTTTCAACTCAGTAGTGGCATCAGCCATCTTCTTCGGAGTGGCCTGCTGGGGGAGCAGTATATCATCCAGGGATAGAAATAAACTTGACAAGCTGATTAGAAAGGCCAGCTCTGTCCTGGGGAGCCCACTGGACCCAGTGCAGGTGGTGGGTGACAGAAGGATACTGTCCGTGGTGAGCTCCATGCAGAAGAAGAAGTCCCATCCCATGCATGAGACTGTGATCACACTGGGCAGTACTGTCAGTGACCGACTGCTCCACCCTAGGTGTGAGAAGGAGCGCTATCGGAAGTCTTTCCTCCCCGCTGCGGTCAGGCACCTAAGCGGAGATTAGTCCATACAGAGAACTGAAATATCTCTCTGCCTGTTAAATCCCCCCCCCTCCTCTGCTACTTATCTGTCTGTCTACTAACAATGAAATGCCTCTACCTTGAAACATTCTTGTATATATTGTATTTGTATTGCTTATCTTTGCTGCTGTAACACAATGAATTTCCCCATGGTGGGTCTATTAAATGATAATAATAATGATGATAATGATTATTATTATAATACAGTGGACTAGACTGCTGTACCTCTCCTGTTACATGCTGCACACCCTCACTGTCCACTAGCAGCTTCTGGCACCTGGTGGCTGTTGCAACATCTGACATGTGCTTGGTCTGGGTGTCAGACCCCCACAGATCACATACTGATGACCTATCCTGTGCATGGGTCATCAGTATGAAAGACTGAGGGGGAAGACCTCAGAAGTCCCCATTAACACATTATTGGGTTGTGTTTTATTACTGCAGGGCCACGGTTTCAATGTTTTTGAGACATTAAGCTCTCCTTCACATAGACACTTGTATATACAGTGGGGAAAAAAAGTATTTAGTCAGCCACCAATTGTGCAAGTTCTCCCACTTAAAAAGATGAGAGAGGCCTGTAATTGTCATCATAGGTAGACCTCAACTATGAGAGACAAAATGAGAAAAATCCAGAAAATCACATTGTCTGATTTTTTTTAAAGAATTTACTGTATTTGCAAAATATGGTGGAAAATAAGTATTTGGTCACCTACAAACAAGCAAGATTTCTGGCTCTCACAGACCTGTAACTTCTTCTTTAAGAGGCTCCTCTGTCCTCCACTCATTACCTGTAGTAATGGCTCCTGTGTGACATTGTTATCAGTATAAAAGACACCTGTCCACAACCTCAAACAGTCACACTCCAAACTCCACTATGGTAAAGACCAAAGAGCTGTGGAAGGACACCAGAAACAAAATTGTAGACCTGCACCAGGCTGGGAAGACTGAATCTGCAATAGGCAAGCAGCTTGGTGTGAAGAAATCAACTGTGGGAGCAATAATTAGAAAATGGAAGACATACAAGACCACTGATAATCTCCCTCGATCAGGGGCTCCACGCAAGATCTCACCCCGTGGGGTCAAAATGATCACAAGAACAGTGAGCAAAAATCCCAGAACAACACAGGGGGACCTAGTGAATGACCTGCAGAAAGCTGGGACTAACGTAACAAAGGCTACCGTCAGTAACACACTACGCCGCCAGGGATTCAGATCCTGCAGTGCCAAACGTGTCCCCCTGCTTAAGCCAGTACATATCCGGGCCCGTCTGAAGTTTGCTAGAGAGCATTTGGATGTTCCAGAAGGGTATTGTGAGAATGTCATATGGTCAGATGAAACCAAAGTAGAACTGTTTGGTAGAAACACAACTCGTCGTGTTTGGAGGAGAGTGAATGCTGAGTTGCATCCAAAGAACACCATACCTACTGGGAAGCATGGGGGGGGCAACATCATGCTTTGAGGCTGTTTCTCTGCAAAAGGGACCAGGACGACTGATCCGTGTACATGAAAGAATGAATGGGGCCATGTATCGTGAGATTTTGAGTGCAAACTTCCTTCCATCAGCAAGGGCATTGAAGATGAAACGTGGCCGGGTCTTTCAGCATGACAATGATCCCAAGCACACTGCCAGGGCAACGAAGGAGTGGCTTTGTAAGAAGCATTTCAAGGTCCTGGAGTGGCCTAGCCAGTCTCCAGATCTCAACCCCATAGAAAACCTTTGGAGGGAGTTGAAAGTCCGTGTTGCCCAGCGACAGCCCCAAAACATCACTGCTCTAGAGGAGATCTGCATGGAGGAATGGGCCAACATACCAGCAACAGTGTGTGCCAACCTTGTGAAGACTTACAGAAAACGTTTGACCTCTGTCATTGCCAACAAAGGATATATAACAAAGTATTGAGATGAACTTTTGTTATTGACCAAATCTTTATTTTCCACCATAATTTGCAAATAAATTCTTTAAAAAATCAGACAAATGTGATTTTCTGGATTTGTTTTCTCATTTTGTCTCTCATAGTTGAGGTCTACCTATGATGTCAATTACAGGTCTCTCTCATCTTTTTAAGTGGGAGAACTTGCACAATTGGTGGCTGACTAAATACTTTTTTTCCCCAGTGTGTGTGTGTGTGTTATATATATATATATATATATATATATATATATATATATATATATATATATACATACACATACAGACAGACAGACACACGCACACACACTACTCACGCCTTTATTTATCAAATGAGTTGCTAAATGAATAGAAAATATAGTCAAGACATTGACAAGGTTAGAAATAATGATTTTTATTTGAAATAATAATTTTCTCCTTCAAACTTTGCTTTCGTCAAAGAATGCTCCATTTGCAGCAATTCCAGCATTGCAGACCTTTGGCATTCTAGCTGTTAATTTGCTGAGGTAATCTGGAGCCATTTCCCGCCATGCTTCCAGAATCCCCTCCCACAAGTTGAATTGGCTTGATGGGTACTTTTTGAGTACCATACGGTCAAGCTGCTCCCACAACAGCTCAATGGGGTTGAGATCTGGTGACTGCGCTGGCCACTCCATTACAGATAGAATACCAGCTGCCTGCTTCTTCCCTAAATAGTTCTTGCATAATTTGGAGGTTTGCTTTGGGTCACTGTCCTGTTGTAGGATGAAATTGGCTCCAATCCAGCGCTGTCCACAGGGTATGGCATGGCGTTGCAAAATGGAGTGATAGCCTTCCTTACTCAAAATCCCTTTTACCTTGTACAAATCTCCCACTTTACCAGCACCAAAGCAACCCCAAACCATCACATTACCTCCACCATGCTTGACAGATGGTGTCAGGCACTCTTCCAGCATCTTTTCAGTTGTTCTGCGTCTCACAAATGTTCTTCTGTGTGATCCAAACACCTCAAATTTCGATTCGTCTGTCCATAACACTTTTTTCCAATCTTCCTCTGCTCAATGTCTGTGTTCTTTTGCCCATATTAATCTTTTCCTTTTATTAGCCAGTCTCAGATATGGCTTTTTCTTGGCCACTCTGCCCTGAAGGCCAGCATCCCTGAGTCGCCTCTTCACTGTAGACGTTGACACTGGCGTTTTGCAGGTACTATTTAATGAAGCTGCCAGTTGAGGACCTGTGAGGCGTCGATTTCTCAAACTAGAGACTCTAATGTACTTGTCTTGTTGCTCAGTTGTGCAGCGAGGCCTCCCACTTCTCTTTCTACTCTGGTTAGAGCCTGTTTGTACTGTCCTCTGAAGGAAGTAGTACACAGCGTTGTAGGAAATCTTCAGTTTCTTGGCAATTTCTCGCATGGAATAGCCTTCATTTCTACGAACAAGAATTGACTGTCGAGTTTCACATGAAAGTTCTCTTTTTTACTGGCCATTTTGAGAGTTTAATCGAACCAACAAATGTAATACTCCAGATTCTCAACTAGCTCAAAGGAAGGTCAGTTTTATAGCTTCTCTAACCAGCAAAACTGTTTTCAGCTGTGCTAACATACTTGCAGAAGGGTTTTCTAAACATCCATTAGCCTTCTTACACAGTTAGCAAACACAACGTACTAATAGAACACTGGAGTGATGGTTGCTGGAAATGGGCCTCTATACACCTATGTAGATATTGCATTAAAAACCAGACATTTGCAGCTAGAATAGTTTACCATAGTTTATATATTTCTTTATGCGCAACCAAACGACCGTACCGATCTTCACCAAATTTGGCACACAGGTACATCAGGTGTCCAGGAAGGTTTTAGACCAGGTCTCAGCTCTCTAGGACGTAACGTTCCTGAGATACAGTATTCCCAAAAAATGACCTGCATTGGCCAATAGAAGCCTGCAAGTCTTTCACTCATATCCCAACTGCCATACACACAGTCACATGTCCCTTATCAGCCAATAGAAGCTCGCAGGCGCTTAGTCTCCAACATGCACACAGCTTTACTCCAGTTTTCCAAAACAACCCAGCCATTTCTCTTCACTGCTGTAGGTCAGCTTTACATGGGCAGGGCGCTGTGGATAACACTGTTACACAAGGTCACATACACACAGCTTTACTCCAGGTTTCCATAACAACCGATCGCAGATTTTTCACTGATATCCAAACTGAGATACACATGACGCTTATGGACCAATGGAAACTTGCAGGTTCTTCAGTCTTGACATACACACAGCTTTACACCAGGTTTCCATAGCAACCAAGCTGTTTATGACCTGTATTAGTCACTAGCAGTTCGCAGGTCCTAAAATATTCATTCGTATCACGTGTGCCAGCCAATATAACTTCACATTTAATTTACCAGGTTTCCATAACAACACAGCCATAAACAGACTGTACCTATGCTGGAATGCCATACTGGATGTCAACATTCTTATAAATGGAAACGTATTTAAACTACACACAAAATAGACCAGTGACAATTCTTATGGGGCCACTGCACAAACAAAAAATGAAATCTACCCGTTTGCATCAAATCAAGTCTTAATCTTCATCAGTTCTCCTGATTAACAGCTTATTGCAAACAATGATTTGTTTTTGTCCCTTATTACATATCTGATTGTTGTGCATGTATACTTTTCTGGAATTTTCATAAATAAAAACATGTACTAAGGTTAAAAAAAAATAAATAAATAAATAAATAAATAAATAAAAGATAACCACCCGGGTCCTTCTGCTATATATATATATATAATTTTAATAACAACATCAACATATGTTATATATAGACACATATGCAGAACGACAGCTTCTCCTGTATAATCATGTATACAAGTAATGCTGAGCTAAGGCCTTAGACCCCATAAATACGACAGAGTGTGCTTCTGATGTGGGGCAGAGTTTGCAGGAGAATGTACTTGTGTTATCCAAGTGCTTTCCATTATGCATTTACATCGATGGGGGCTTCCAATTCATTCTGTTCCTATGACACAAAGCAGAATATGACCTTTCCTAGTCATCCATGTCATCATAACGAAATGAATCCGTAGCTTTCACAGACATGAATGCATAATGGAATGCACTTGGAAGTTACTCTGAGTGTCATCCTAGTGCATTCTGCAGCAAACTCGGACCAACATTGAAAGCCCACTCCGTCGTGTTTAGCATCAGAGTTTAGTATCTGCAAAAGTCTTTCCGCATTAGAGCTGTTCTGTGGCTCAAACTAGAAATGAAATCTCTGATCACTAGTGTTGGGACCTGATAACTACAGCATCTCTCAGGTCCTGAGCAGGCATCATATAACTCCATGTCAGGACGGTGGAGTCAGGAAAAAAAAAGCTACATATTCCAACTTCAAAATGAAATGATTATATTATACATTAGTACAGTATAATTTGACACATCCTCTTAATTCAGGAATGCTTCTCTGCACCAAAATTGAAATCTAAGTCACTCTTGGAAATTGGTTTAGATTTCAGGTACAAAATGACATCAGAATTCTAGCGCGTTTTATAGTAAATTTATTGCGCCAGAGAGTCTGTGCCCAGCACTGGTCTCCACCAAGCCCCCCCCCCCCCACAGCCTGATCAGTTTCTTAAAAAGGGACACACAAAATGAAAAGAGAAAAAAAAATAAAAAAATAAAAAAAAAATAAAAAAAAAGGGCTGTGCCACGACTATTCCCACCTACACTACTTTTCTGGTGTAGAGTTAATAGCATATTTCCCCCACCATGCTTGCTGATTTTCCCCAATTACAGGGGAATTACTGCATGTTAATAATACACTGAAGTGCTCATCTGGCTCTCCTAAAACCCGCTAGATCATGCAGCTATCCCCATGATCACAAGGCAGAAGTAGAAAGTATTATGGCTGCTTCCTGCGCAGTTTACATGGACCTCATTGAACACGATCAGGGAGGCAGAGGCAGTCATAAGGCATCTCTCTCAGTCCGACAGCTGGCACATCTCTCCTGCAGTTCCACCATTTCTGTACAGCTGCAAACCCTATAAAGTATGTTCAGAAAAGTCCCTACAGCGCTCTCTGAAGACTAGCCGGACATTTTAAAGACATTCAGCCATCCACAAGCAGTTAAGTTAATATAAAGCTGAGACCCTTTTCCCCCTTACTCTCCTTAGCAAAGGTTACCTACTGAAACAGAAGGTCAAAGAAAGTGAAGAATTTTTATACTTTGGCTATATAAAAAAAACCCAAAAAAAAAAACAAAACCACACACACACACACACACACACACACACACCCCCAAATATATAATATATATTATATATAATATATATATACAGTACAGACCAAAAGTTTGGACACACCTTCTCATTCCAAGAGTTTTCTGTATTTTCATGACTATAAAAATTGTAGATTCACACTGAAGGCATCAAAACTATGAATTAACACATGTGGAATTATATACTTAACAAAAAAGTGTGAAACAACTGAAAATATGTCTTATATTCTAGGTTCTTCAAAGTAGCCACCTTTTGCTTTGATTACTGCTTTGCACACTCTTGGCATTCTCTTGATGAGCTTCAAGAGGTCGTCACCTGAAATGGTCTTCCAACAGTCTTGAAGGAGTTCCCAGAGATGCTTAGCACTTGTTGGCCCTTTTGCCTTCACTCTGCGGTCCAGCTCACCCCATCTCGATTGGGTTCAGGTCTGCTGACTGTGGAGGCCAGGTCATCTGGCGTAGCACCCCATCACTCTCCTTCTTGGTCAAATAGCCCTTACACAGTCTGGAGGTGTGTTTGGGGTCATTGTCCTGTTGAAAAATAAATGATGGTCCAACTAAACGCAAACCGGATGGAATAGCATGCTGCTGCAAGATGCTGTGGTAACCATGCTGGTTCAGTATTCCTTCAATTTTGAATAAATCCCCAACAGTGTCACCAGCAAAGCCCCCCCACACCATCACACCTCCTCCTCCATGCTTCACGGTGCGAATCAGGCATGTAGAGTCCATTCGTTCACCTTTTCTGCGTCGCACAAAGACACAGTGGTTGGAACCAAAGATCTCAAATTAGGACTCATGAGAATAAAGCACAGATTTCCACAGGTCTAATGTCCATTCCTTGTGTTCTTTAGCCCAAACAAGTCTCTTCTGCTTGTTGCCTGTCCGTAGCAGTGGTTTCCTAGCAGCTATTTTACCATGAAGGCCTGCTGCACACAGTCTCCTCTTAACAGTTGTTGTAGAGATGTGTCTGCTGCTAGAACTCTGTGTGGCATTGACCTGGTCTCTAATCTGAGCTGCTGTTAACCTGCGATTTCTGAGGCTGGTGACTCGGATGAACTTATCCTCCGCAGCAGAGGTGACTCTTGGTCTTCCTTTCCTGGGGCGGTCCTCATGTGAGCCAGTTTCTTTGTAGCGCTTGATGGTTTTGGCCACTGGACTTGGGGACACTTTCAAAGTTTTCCCAATTTTCCGGACTGACTGACCTTCATTTCTTAAAGTAATGATGGCCACTCGATTTTCTTTACTTAGCTGCTTTTTTCTTGCCATAATACAAATTCTAACACTCCATTCAGTAGGACTATCAGCTGTGTATCCACGTTGTGAATGGCAGCAAAAAACACGCTGCAGAAAAAAAAAAAACATGGCAAAAACACTGTTGTATTTCTGCAGCATTTTTCTTTGCAATTTTGTAGTTTTACTCTGTGGAATTTCAGTCCCTAGTATACCCATATGTTAGAAGCCAGCATTTCCACGGGTATAATTGACATGCTGCGTTTTGAAAATGCTGCAGATTTTTCTCTGCAATGTGGGATGGGATTAGTCAGGTACTGTAAAACGCAGTGTTTTTATGCCACGGCACTTCCACAGCAGCCAAAACGCTTCATTTTCACAAAGTGGGGCCTCAGTCTTAACCCATTCCTGCTGGAGGAATTTTTTGTTTTTCATTTTTGACCCCCCCCCCCACTCAAAACCTCATAACTTTTTTATTTTTCCGCTCAGAGCCATTGAGGTCTTAATGTTTGCGGGACAAATTTTTCTTCATGAGGCTACCATTTATTATTCTGTACAATGTACTGGGAAGCTGGAAAGAAAAAAAAAAAAAAAAAAGAAGAAGAATGGGGTGGATTTGAAGAAAAATAGAGTTTGTGCGACTTTTACGGGCTTTGTTTTTACGGTGTTCAGTCTAAAGTGACATGTCACCTGTATTCTATGATTCAGCACTATTCTGGGGATACCAAATTTATATGGTTTTATTTACATTTTATCCCCTTAAAAACCTAAAACTGCGCAAAAAGTTTTTTTTTTTTTTCTAAAAGTCACCATATTCTGACACCTGTAACTTTTTTTTTTATACTTCCATATACGGGGATGCATAGGGCGTCTTTTACGGGGCCAGGTGTACGTTTTAGTTATACCCTTTGGGGGTATTGCTATTGCTTTGATCACTTTTTATTTAAATTTTTATCAAAGGCGAAACAGTGAAAAACAGCGGTTCGGCACTTTTGATTTCTTTTCCTGCTACGTCGTTCACTGTATGGGAAAAATATTTTTATAGATTTGTAGACAGGGCGTTTTCAGACACAGGGATACCTAATGTGTGTGTGTGTTTCACAGTATTTAAGTACTTTTATATGTGTTCTAGGGAAAGGGAATGATTTGAATTTTTATTTTTTTTTTTTTTTTCTCTCTCTCTCTCCGCGCATTTATTAGACCCACTAGGGGTCTTGCACCCCAGAGGATCTGATCACTAATGCAATGCATTACAATGCTAATGCATTGCAAATCATTGGCGCTTCTATTGAAAGGCTGCATAGAGCAGTTTGCAATAGAAGTAAATGACAGACAAGCCTGGGAGCCTTCAAAAAGCTACCGGGTGTCATGCCAATGAGACACCAGCCCCAGATCTTGATCCAAGTGCCGGCGATCCCCGGCAAAATGGTGCCTCGGTCAGCTTTCACCAAGGTGCCAGAAGGGTTAATGCTCGCAATCAGTGCGGGCATTAGCGCCAGGTGTCTGCTGTATAAATACAGCAGAAACCCCGCGGTTATTTCGGCCGCTTAGCTGCCGAGCAACCGCCATATTTAAATAAGTACAGTCACGGCCAAAAGTTTTGAGAATGATACAAATATTAATTTTTACAAAGTCTACTGCTTCAGTTTTTCTAATGGCAATTTGCATATACTCCAGAATGTTCTAAAGAGTGATCAGCTTAACAGCAATTACTTGCAAAGTCAATATTTGCCTAGAAAATGAACTTTATCCCCCAAAACACATTTCAACATCATTGCAGCCCTGCCTTAAAAGGACCACCTAACATCGTTTCAGTGATTGCTCCATTAACACAGGTGTGGGTGTTGATGAGGACAGGGCTGGAGATCAATCTGTCATGATTAAGTAAGAATGACACCACTGGACACTTTAAAAGGAGGCTGGTGCTTGCCATCATTGTTTCTCTTCTGTTAACCATGGTTATCTCTAAAGAAACACGTGCAGTCATCATTGCACTGCACAAAAATGGCCTAACTGGGAAGAGTATTGCAGCTAGAAAGATTGCACCTCAGTCAACAATCTATCGCATCATCAAGAACTTCAAGGAGAGAGGTTCCATTGGTGCCAAAAAGGCTCCAGGGGGCCCAAGAAAGACCAGCAAGCGGCAGGACCGTCTCTTAAAAGTGTTTCAGCTGCGGGATCGGGCTACCAGCATTGCAGAGCTTGCTGAGGAATGGCAGCAGGCAGGTGTGAGTGCATCTGCATGCACTGTGAGGCGGAGACTCTTGGAGCAAGGCCTGGTCTCAAGGAGGGCAGCAAAGAAGCCACTTCTCTCCAGAAAAAACATCAGGGACAGACTGATATTCTGCAAAAGGTACAGGGAGTGGACTGCTGAGGACTGGGGTAAAGTCATTTTCTCTGATGAATCCCCTTTTCGATTGTTTGGAACATCTGGAAAACAGCTTATTCGGAGAAGAAGAGGTGAGCGCTACCACCAGTCTTGTCTCATGCCAACTGTAAAGCATCCTGAAACCATTCATGTGTGGGGTTGCTTCTCAGCCAAGGGAATCGGCTCTCTCACAGTCTTGCCTAAAAACACAGCCATGAATAAAGAATGGTACCAGAATGTCCTCCAAGAGCAACTTCTCCCAACCGTCCAAGAGCAGTTTGGCGCTCACCAATGCCTTTTCCAGCATGATGAAGCACCTTGCCATAAAGCAAAGGTGATAACTAAATGGCTCAGGGAACAAAACATAGAGATTTTGGGTCCATGGCCTGGAAACTCCCCAGATCTTAATCCCATTGAGAACTTGTGGTCAATCGTCAAGAGACGGGTGGACAAACAAATTCAGACAAAATTAAAGCATTGATTCTGCAAGAATGGACTGCTATCAGTCAGGATTTGGTCCAGAAGTTGATTGAGAGCATGCCAGGGAGAATTGCAGAGGTCCTGAAGAAGAAGGGTCAACACTGCAAATATTGACTTGCTGCATTAACTCATTCTAACTGTCAATATAAGCTTCTGTTACTCATAATATGAATGCAATTCTATTTCTGTATGTGATAAAAACATCTGACAAACACACATAAAAACCAGAGGGCAGCAGATCATGTGAAAATATAATATTTGTGTCATTCTCAAAACTTTTGGCCATGACTGTACTATTATGGCGGATGTCGGGAAGGGATTTTCCCATTAACATAACCATATTTAAATTTGTATAAAAATAAAATGTAAACATTTATGCAAATATGAATGAAAATTTTGCATAGTTTAAAAAATTTTCTCTGCTTATCTTTGTGGTGACAGTCTGCTGTCTTGATCAGTTTACCATTTGATGCAACCATGAACGCAGGAACTTTCTATGGTCTGGGACTTGTCAGATACTCAGGAATAAGGAAATCATGGCTGGATTTCTGACAAGTCCCAGACCATAGAAAGTTCCTGCATTCATGACCATATCCACTGACAACTGGTCAAGGCAAACAAACTACTATACCTAAGGCTAGGTTCACATCTGTGCTCAGTGAGTCGTTTGGGAATTCCGTTCCCCACTTTGCTTGAAAAATGCGGAGAGAGAAGTACTGTAAGCAGGACTTTTCACTCTGCATTTTTCAGGTGGAAACCCAGCGAACTGCTTTGTAAGCGGATTGGGTTTCTGTTTTTCGGGTCCCCAAGCAGACCCGAAGAACGAACACATGAGCGCAAGTGTAAGTCTAGAGTAAGATAGTTAGGGGGAAAAAAAAAAAAGACACAAAAATAGATGACAATATACATTCCCAAAAACATACAAAAAAAAAAAAAAAAAAAAAAAAAAACCAAACTTACCTTGAGTCGTCTAACCATTTCCTCTTTTGATATTTTGTCAGAGATCTCTTTGACCCCTGGTGGATACGTGATCTTCCCATCATTTCCCTTCGTTTTTGAATGAGCCATAGTGGCACAGGGTGTGGTTATCCTAAAGGAGAAAAAAAAAAAAAAAAACAAATTTAGGAGAGCACGGCATACCTAGGGTTAACTAATGCAGTGTTACATTTTAACCAAATCTGTCAGAAATGACATTACCACAAGAGAAGTAAAGTTATGTTATCATGTAAGAAGGGTGACGTGAGAAGGCTTAGCTAAAAGTAACATCTATAGAAAACCTGCCACCACTCCTGACAACTTGTATCCCAGGAAATTCCTCTTATTCCTTATAGAAAGGAATGGACAGCTGGGTGTTACCACTCCCCTTCACCAACAGGTGACTGCAGAGTGCATAGGACCACTGTCCCAAATGGTCATACCCAGTTGTCAATTTTGTCATAAATTTCTAGGAAGAGTAACTGAGGAATGGCACAACGCAGAGTTACAAGAAAAGATATTACCTGCTCACTTTATGGGAATAGCTGTGGTGCATCTTTGGCGGATGGCTTTATTTTTTTTGCACCATTTTCCTTTTTCTGTGCCTCGCTCACCACTTTTTATGGAAGTGGGCAGAGACTAAAGTGGGCTGAGAACACCTCGGCCCAACAAATCTACTATATTATTACTAACGCCAGAAGCAGACATGGTCCATAGGGTCATGCGTATGGATCTAAGCCAAAAGGTCTGGCAGATTTTTGCCTAGATGAACTTTTTTCTTACAGTGGTGAAGAAAAGAAAACACACAACTTTTTAAAACAGGAAAGAACCATAAAAATATCAGAAGTATTTTTTTTTTTTTTAAATCACTGAAGTCAGATGTAAAATAGTACATTACATCTACAGTTGTATATGTTTGGAATGGAACGCCTCTGCTTAGACTTTATACTTTTTTTTTTTTTTTTTCTTCTAAAGATTTCCAACTTTTTTTGATCACCAAAAGCACCTCTTGGCTATGGAAACAGAAAATCAGATGGTGCCAAATCTGTAGACAGGATACATTAAAAATTTTCCCAGCTTCAATTTTCCAAGGGATTTACAGGCTCAGGCAGTGTATGGCCAGGCACAATCATGGTAACACAGCACACTGTTAGGCAATCATTCTGGCCTCTTCAATTTAACAAGGGATTTGGTAGTCTGCCATAGTAGTAGAGAGGAGCGGCCATGACTTGTCATTCAAAAGAAAAATGTTACACTCAAAGACACATATATTTGTTATATGCCAATTGTCTCATGAACTGTGTGGGTGAACACATGGGATCTCAGGCAGAAAAGATTTAGATAAGGCCCCTCTAAGGACCCTGAAATGGAAGTTGTGAGGGAGTTCAGCAAGTGCAGCAACACTCAAAGATAAGTCTCTGTTGAGGATCTAATAGTTAAAAAGGATCCATATTATGACCAAACACCAACAGCTCCCATTCAGATGAGAAGTTTGTGGAGCACCTTGCTGTGGTTCCTAGACGCTTCCACTATGTAATAATACTGCTCACTGGTGATGGTGGAATATCTAGGAGAGAAGACATTTCATGACCTGACTGGTTACAGCGATGACTCCTATTACAAGGCTATGATGGAATTCAGAATGACCCATTCCTTCACAGACGTTTGTAAAGACGACTGCATGGCAACGGGCTGGATTTTATATACCGGGGCAATGGGACACAAACATCTGAATGCAAGGATTAAGATCTGGGGACCAATGGTTTCCTCCATATTTTTACTCACATTAGCACCTGCATTTCTTGAAACCACGCATTGGTTTTGTATTTTTGATCAGCATTAATGATTTACATGGGTGTAGAAAAGGCAGCACATGCATTAACATGTGTAAAAACAGCACTGTGAATGGAGAAATAGTTTAATTGCTAAGACAGAGCCTTCTCTAAGTCAGCCGGCCACTTACAAACACATCACCGACACAGGGAGGGCAGAAACCAGAACAGAACTACATGGACCAGCAGAATACAGACTTAGGCTGTGTATAGCACATGACCAAATACTTGAATGTAAGTCAAGCTAATAAATACAACTGAGTGATAAATATAGATACCTGAGAGACTGTACAAGTGTATAAAGCGGCCTGTCCAGGAACAACCTGCGATCAGTCCACCAACTCTCAGGTGAAGTCGGTCATAGTGCTGAGAAATCAATAAAGCAAACACACAGCTCTTTATACCAATGGCCTCCGAAAAGGAAGGGGGGTGCTAGAGCAGAAATTCAGCTCAGCTGAATTCATACAATATAAAACATTTCTATTATGGCTGCTGCGTCATGTGATCACCAGTCTGACATCCTGTGAACTTGTAGTCCGTCTCTCCTGTGTGGATGAACTACAAGACTATATCACCACCTATCAAATCCCTCCACGCTGATCTCACACACCATGTTCCATCTTCTGGTTTCTCTGTAGGCCCCTCTAGTTTAGCGTAGAGCTGAAAGAACCATTTTTCCTTATCTAATGAAGTAGGAGTAGAGCGATATAATAAGCTAGTCCATACAAGGATTAGCTGTAGTTATATACAGCTTCCCTTACTGTGTGCAGAGCCTACAGTGTATTTTCACAAGACAGCTTCACATTGCTCCCTTCCCGGTCTCCTATTTTTCACAGCCAATAGGGATAACTGCTGCAGAATTATTAAGAGGCTCTGAAATATGCAGCAGTGAGGAGCTGAAGTAGATTTCCTATATAATTCATGTCACACCACCAGAGGCAGATTATAATAAAAGGTGAGATGGGTATTTACCTTATTGGTGCCCATTACAACCCAACCTCAATCTACTGTATGGGCATCACAAACACTGTAATAACCAACAAGCACCTTTGTTAGACGAGTTGACATTCAGTTTCCATTATTTTTCAATTAACTGCCGGCCCCAACCACAGCTATTTCCATCTACACCAGTTCTATGGCATAGAAGGAATAGTAAATCCCCCTCATTACATCTACGCAGTGTAGCTAGGGGATAGAAGTTCTGTGTCACTGGCTCTGGTTTATCTCTTACTACTCTTAGACAAGACTCAGAGCACATTATTATTTAATAGCCTACATTGCAATATATAGGCAAAGAAATGATGGAATGGGATTTTATTTAGGAACAAAGCAATATTGCAAAAAATACCCCCCCCCCCCCATCCAACTTATTGCTAACACACAGCTCTTACAACCTCTGAGCTACAAAGCGCTGTGATATGTCAGCTGTAGGCTTTTATGGGGTCTGACTGTGCTACAATATGCCCACAATTTCACACAGAAATTAAGAAACTCATGGCATGCTCCACATTATCATACTAAGCTGAGAGATGCAGCTGTAATGTGCCTACAGGTATTAAATGTTCTGCCGCTTCCACACGTGCCATAAAATACTTTGGTATTCTGCCAACAGAGCAGGGAGAAAATAAGTCCCAAAGCTGCCGCACAGAGCAGGAGCCTCCAGGAGAAGCACTCACATTAAAGAACTTGTCCTAGTCCTGCCATCTCCAGCAGCACAAGCGCTCTGTGTATCACACAAGTCACCAGGCACTATTCACACCATGTCTGGCCACTACATCAGGTGGAAATGCCTGAATAAAGTCCATGGGGTCAAATGTATGGATCCAAGCCAAAATGTCTGTGTAATTTTTTTTTTTTTTTTTAATCTTTCAGTAGCAAATAAACTACCATACAAATTTTTAAAACAGAAGGAAGCCATAAAAATATATTAGAAGTCAAATCTAAACTTGGACATTATATCAGCTGTGACATCATATTCATTCATCACAAGATCTGTTCACAGCTCAGTCCCATTCAAGTGAACCTCTACGCCAGCGGTCAGCAACCTTCGGCACTCCAGCTGCTGTGAAACTACAACTCCCAACAAGCTCCATTCACTTCCATGGGAGTTCCTAGAAGAGCAGAGCAAGTGTGCATGCTGGGAGTTGTAGTTTTGCAACAGCTGGAGTGCCGAAGGTTGCCTACCCCTGCTCTACGCAATGTTCAGTGCTCTTCATTGAAGAGGCCAAAACATTCACCCACACTTTGCAGTCTCTTGAAACAGCTGATCAGTAAGGATCTTGGGTGATCGAATATGGATATGTTATCAACATTTCAATCCTTAACCCTTTAAGGACCCAGCCCAAAAGTGCATTAAGGACCAGGCCTCGTTTTTCAAAACTTACATATGTCAATTTATATGGCAATAACTGAGACGCTATAACTTACACAAGTGATTGAGATTTTTTTTGTGTGACACATTGTACTTCATGTTATTGGTAAACACTAATTAGTATTTTTATATTTATTTATAAAAAAAATAAAATAAATTGGGAAAAAAAAAAAATATATCGCAATTTTCAAAATGTGAAATGCTCTGCTTTTCAGACAGATAGTCATACCACCAAAATACATTAATACATATTATCTACCATATCTCTGCTGTATATCGCCATCATCTTTTAATCATCCTTTCATTTATTTTGGACATTATAAAGCTTACAAGTGTAACAGAGATTTTGCAGATTTACAAGAAAATTTCTCAAACTAATTTTTTAGGGACCACTTCAGTTCTGAAGAGGATTATAAAGGCCTATGTATTAGAAACCCTCATGAATCACCAAATTTTCAAAACTGCACCCCTCAAATAATTCAAAACAGCATTTGGGAAGTTTGTTAACCCTTTAAGCATTTCTCAGGAATTAAAACAATATGGAGGTGAAATTTAGGCATTTCATTTTTTTTTCCACTAATACATTCATTTAGTCCTAAAATTAACATTCACAAAGGGTTAAAGGAGAAAATACATCTCACAGTTTGTTATGCAATTTCTCCAGAGCACAGAAATACCCCACATGTGGGTGTAAACTGATGTTTGGGCAGACGGCAGCGCACGCAAGAGAAATAGCGGCACTGGGTTAAGGAGAAACAGATTTTGCTGGAATAGTTTTCAGGTGCCCTGTCTCACTTGGAGAGCCCCCAAAGTACCAATACAAGAGAAACCCCCCACAGAACATATCAAGGGGTATAGTGAGCATTTTGACCCCACAGCCGTTTCACGGATTTTACTAACATTGGGATGTGTAAATGAAAAATTACTCCCAAAGTTTTCATTTTCACAAGGGGTTAAAGGAGAAAAAGCTCCCCAGAGTTTGTTACACAATTTCTCCTGAACACAGCAATGCCCCATATGTGGTTGTAATCTGCTGTATGGGTACATGGTGGGGCTCAGAATGGAAAGAGCGCTGTTTAGCTTTTGGAGGGCAAATTTTGCTGGAATACTTTTCAGGTGCCATGTCGCATTTGCAGAGCCCTAGAGTACCAATACAGTGGAAACTCCCAAAAGTGACCCCATTTTGGAAACTACACCCCCCAGTGAGCATTTTGACCCTACAGCCCTTAATTTTATTAACATTGGGACATGAAAATGAAAAATTATTTTTTTTTTGCTAATAAACCGTCAATTTAGCCCCAAATTTTTCATTTTCACAAAAGGATAAAGGAGAAAAAGCTCCCCAAAGTTTGTTACACAATTTCTGCTGAATACAGGAAAACTTCCCATGTGGTCGTAATCTGCTGTATGGGTACATGGCAGGGCGCACAACAGCTTTTGGAGCGTTTTTATATCTGATACAAGCCGGGCACAACATATTACGCACTAATAAGGACATATTCAAGGAAAAATTGTCATTTTCTCCTATCACCATAATCTGCGTATTCATTTCTGGAAAATAAATGAATGCAACATCAGTCATATTTTTTTATACGTTACTTGTTTTGTAGAACAAAAACCCATTTTGGGACATAAATCAATTATTTTTGCATCGCCATCTTCTGAGATGTGTAACATTTTTATTTTTCGGTTGACAGAATTGGTTGAGGGCTTATTTTTTGCAGGACAACCTGTGCTTTTTATTGGTACTGTTTTAGGGTACAGATGACTTTTTGATCACTTTTATAGCATATTTTCTAAGGCGAAACGGGCAAAAATCATTACTTCCGGCTTTTTTTTTTCAGGTCCCACCCCCCGCCATTCACCATGTAGGTTAAATGTTTCAGTTTTATTGTACGGGTTGTTATCGATGCAGCGATACCAAATATGTATTGTTTTTATTCATTTTTAAGTTGTTTTTTTTTTTTAAATATACAATTCACTTTATATAGGAAATGGGCATTTTTTGGGGCTTTACTCATTTAATTTTTTCGCACACATTTTTTTTTTTTTTTTTTATTGTCCCACTAGGACACCTGAACCAGTAATGCATGGATTGCTGGTTCAGTACTATAGACTGCAATACACAAGTATACATGTGTATTGCAGTCTATAGAGGAAGTCAGCCTATGCCTTCCCGCATCTCGGCATGATCAACCAGGTATTGGGGATCCTAGCAGCCTGGGGTCATTGGCCAGACCCTGGGATGCAGAAAATAGATATCGGCACCCCTCGATCTCGCCACAGGGGGTGCCGAGGGGGTCATAGACATGGTGGAACCCCTTGTAAGACAGTGTCATATTTGACCACAGCAGCCAAGGGATTAAAACCCCCAATCAGAGCTCAGCTCTGACCGGGGGTTATGGAGCAGGGTGTTATGGTTGCTGTAATGGTACACCCATGTGCGCTAACCACCTTGACCCAGGGACGTAATAGTACATCCTGGGTCATTAGGGAGATGGGTAAAGCCCTTTAACCCCTTGTTTTAGCAGCTTTGCCTGCTGTCTCTTCTAACTTCCTGTATTCCTTTTCAAAACAGTCAAAGTCACCTCCCCCCCAGCTTGCTTAACAGGACACTATGAAGTATCACAAAACTTATTATGATTACTAGAAATCTAATATAAATGCAGATCAAATAATATGCACATGCTTCTAGAGAACAGACTCAGTGTTATTTGTGTATTTACAGAGAGATAACAGACAGGGCTTTATCAAACTGCAATTAGCTGAACAGCAGAGCTGTAGATAACAGTGAGCAGTGAATGATGTCATCTGTAAGTACTGTCTTATCACACAGGTCAGCTCTATGGAAACTCTGTGTAAACAATGGGAGATATAATTTCACATAGCAGGAAAACAAAGAAGCATTGCTAAAGCAAAATATTTAGAAAAACTCTTAAATTTACATAAACTAGCAGTATAGATAGGATCCTTGAGATGGGAATACCCCTTTAACCCTTTCACTGCCACAGGTCTCCGGAAATTTTGCAACTGCAGTAGCCAGAGCAATTTTCACAGTTTTGAGCTGGACAAATAAAACCTAAATTGTAAAAAAAAAAAAAAAAAAAAATTATATAAATAATAATAATAATAATTTGTACTAACCCCCCCCCCCCCCCCCCCATACCTATTTTTTTTTTTTTTTTTTTTTAAAGTAGACACCTGCAGCATTATCAAAATGCCACATGGTACTATATACGAACAGGCACCTTCATGCAATTTTGATTCAAAGTGTATGTATTATAAAAAAAAAAAAAAATGCAAATAAATGTATATTATTTGCTAAAAGTGGAAACCAAACAAAGTTATATGCACCAAACACAATAAAAACAAGAGATCAACATATGCAGAGTTCATTCACATCACTAAGGCCTACACCTGCATGCACATGTCTTCAGAAAATCACGAACTGGAATGAGCAAAAATCTGCTTTGAAGCTGGAAATGTTAAAAAAGTATCATCCTATAAAATGAAGGGATTACACACAGTGAAAAACAAGTGAACCCCTAAACCCTATATATTTCTTGAAAGTAGACAACCTGAAGATTATATGTGTCTCAATGGTCCACCTTCATGTAACTTTGTGACAAACACAAATAATTTTTTGAAAAAAATGCACTAAAACATATATTTTCACCTAAAACTTCTATTCAATAGTACACACACACACACACACACACAAGACAATAGGTGTACACAACTTATATATACCACAAACATCTACTACAACAAGTGCTCGTACTCTCAAAACTACTAATACAGAAGAAAAGCAAGATTTTGCTGTTATTCACTAATATGTTAAAAATCTATACTGTACATAGCAAACTGACACCAAAATCTAACTTTTTTGAGATTTCACAGCATATAAAACAGCTTAATATTTCATATATACAACCATCTTCATGCAGCTTTGCAGCAGAGATTACAAGCAAAAATTGCACAAAAATCCAAATTTGCCACTAAAGTGCATACTCAAGCAATCCCTTTCTGCAAACAAAATGTACTTTCAAAAAAACTGCAAGATGTGAAGAATTCATACATACCACACACACACACACACACACACACATATATATATATTTACAGGTGCGGGTGATAAAGAAACGCCCAAATCGCAGAAATGCACCCACCAATTTTGTGTGTGCAAATTAAATAGGAGTTTACATAAAAATATAATTTTCTATCCCCCTATAAAAATTGTAGCAATTTATATGTTCATCTCTAGGGATATAATCGTTATTACTACTATTATAGCGTGTAACGGATATCGCTAGAGAGGCGTATTTTACTCTAGAAAGATCAGGTATGGAAAGGGTGAAATGTAAACTTTATTGATGACTTTGTGCATGTGTTGTGTAAGTGTTTGGTGAAACTCTTTTTGTGCTGCAACCTGGACAATGGTAAACATCTGGGTCACAGCACCAATAAACTTCCTGGTTATGTTCAGAGGGGTATTATTTAAGAATACCCCTCTAGTAAGGCTCAGAGGGGTATTACATTATCCCTCTATGTGACAATCAGAGAGCAAAAGTATAGTATGATCTCTAATTGATAGGAGAGGGGATAACATGGGCAGAAGTCCCTGCTACCCCCCCCCCCGCGCCGGGGTCACATACAGGTTATGCACAGATGATGATGACTTCGATTACTCGTGGTTTGTGCAGTCTGCAGCTCGTCTCCTTCCCCCTCCTTCTTCCTACATGCTGCCTGAGGCAGGAGGTGGTGAAAATTTAGAGCCCTATATATCAGGATTGGTTAGGGCTATCAATATGATTTTGGATTCATTTTAAAGATTCGGAGCAAATCGTTGTTAAAAACAGTCGGGAATGGAGATCTGCAATGGGATCTCAATGCCGAATAGCTTTTTCAACTCATCTTTATAATGAATCCAAAATAATATTGATAGCCCAAATGGATCCTGAGATATCATCATTAGTAGTAAGGACATATTAGATACATCCTCGGCTACAGAAGTGCCACCCTGGGAGGACGTATAAATATGTGGTTGGCAGGGAAAGGGGGAATGTATCACAGAATTTTCTTCTTTAAAGCATTGGTGGGGTTTTTTAAAAATTTTCCATTAGAAAAAAATTCCCAAAAATCCTGCAGTTCTGACTAAGCCAAATAATATGCTGAGCTTTCCTGTTTTCTGCAGATTTCTTTGCAGCAATCACCTCATTTACAGCACACTGATGATCACAGCTATCACGTATATGAAGATAAGATACAGAATCCACCAGTAATGACAGCTAATGTCACAGCTCATCTACCCCCCCCCCATGCAATGACCTCTACAGAGGTCACAGGGCATGCCTAGAAAAAAACTCCCACAGAAAACAATAGGGTCTTCTCCAGACCACTGTGACTATGGTCCACATCCATCCAGGAGACAGGAAGTCACAAAGTAATTTAGGCTTAGTGGCAAGAGTTGGAATTGAAAGATTTTAGGATTTAATATAAAAACATGATTTAAACAATAGATCATTTCCTGGCGAAACTTCCCATATAAAATGTATTGTACCCAATACTCAATTTGCTGCTGAAAGACTCCCTACCTGCTTCCCATTGAAAGGACCAACTCTATCTGTTGCTCAGCAGGCTGTCAGGTATAGGGTTTATTTTCTACAATTTTTTTAACTCATAGACATAGCTGAAAGTCGACATAACATTTCAGAAATAACAAAAACTGGTAACCAAACATCTTTCCTACGATAGTACCATTTTAAAGGGCAGACTAGATGGGTCAAAGTCTTCATATGCCTTCAATTTCCTATGATTCTATGTTATATGCATTTTTTTTTTTGCCTATATAGGCCAATACTAAAGAATAATGCTCATATGTATGCTTATTCCAGTGGTGCATGTGCCAAGCATGGGCAGTCCAACATCCTGACTCCTCCTTCACTCCTGGCTCCCCTGATAATCTCGTGCCACCATGCAGCCTACATTTCCACACGCGCACAAGTTTTGTGAGCAGAATCTCCAGTGTACTCCTATGTGATACAGCTTCACCCTGTCTACTGATTGTGATTTATAGTTTAACCCACCAGCTCTTTTTAAAGGAATACACTGAAAACTCTGCACACAGAACTCAAACACTGCTCACAAAGCTCCAATTTAATAACAAAAAAACAAACAAAAAAAAACAAAAACAAAAAAAAAAAAACACACACACACACACACCACACACTAGCGATAGAATCCCTAAAAAAGTAAACACAGAACAAACTATATAACTAATTATACAATACTGAATAATTGTATAATATAATTTAAAATTAACCAGTTCCTAGTTGGCGTGCACTTCTTGCATCATTTATGACAGATTTCTGGCGTAAAGTATGATAAACTTGGCAGGACTTATTGCCACTTTCCCTAAAGTGAGGCATGCATGGGGCGGGGCTATGGAGGCTCAGATTGAAAAGTTGCAATTTGCACACCAGAAAACTGGCATAGAGCTTGATAGGGATCCTTTTGTCCACAGGAGACCTAAAAAACAAAGGAGACTGCAATATTGTCTAGGGCCTATCCTAAAGATGGTCACTATTAGCCTTGTACAAACTACCCTTGTATATATTGTATTTGTATTGCATACCTTTGCTGCTGTAACACACTGAATTTCCCCATGGTGGGACTATTGAAGGATTATCTTATCTGGGTGTCAGACCTTCACCAATCTGGTACTGAAGGGGACAGCCCAGAAAACCTTTATACATGCTTCTTTAAGAAATGTCTGAGGGGGTGGGAATAACATATGAAAATATTCAATACTTCAATGCAATCCTACAAAAGTGGTGGCACAAAAGTTATCTGGCAAGACTCAGCAATGCTCGGTAAAATGTGGGTCACATCCTGTAGCAGGCATTAACTGTGTCAGGGAATACAGTGAGGGGGGCCTTCAAATGTGTCCCCCTGAATAGCTGAATACTTGGTTAAGAAAATGTTCTACATTTTTCCTTACAGACTTCTAATACAGATTTCTTTTGGACATCAATGCATTTGTAAGATCTTCACAGATTTGTAATGCTATTGAAGTCTGTGGACTGAGAATGTCCTTCAAAGCCCTAAACAGGATTTTCAAGACTTAAAAAGGCAAAGGCACAAACTTTGTATAAATGAACGGTACAGGCGACTGTAAGAAACTCTGTAATATATCTAGTCAGACAGAAATGCCTATTTCTGCTCTTATCAGCTTGTTTTTCTGCTCAAATGACTTCACTCTGAAAATCCTTACTATATCATCTCAAGACTCAGTTTACACAGGTCTACATAAGTCTATGGAGAGGGAGGAAGAATGAACAGGAAGTGCCAGGGCTAAAATTCCTCATGCAAAATGGGCATGCGGCAAGTTTAAAGATGACAGTACGCCCAGGTTTCTATTTTTGCTTAACATACGTTTTAGAAAAGGCCATAGATATGTTGTAGACTACAGGATCAAACTACACAGCATTAGTGGTCTGTGACCACGGAGATACAGAGGTCAGCTAAAGAGTGGAAATAAAACTATAATAGAAGAAAAGGGGACAAAACAGTCTGTGACCAATACCCCAAATGCACTGCAATGACCATGTGCATGTAGCCAGGATGTGACTGAACACCACATGTATAACACATGCCTCCATGACTACATTCATTGATCTCAGGCCACAAAACAGCAGGAATAGAACCTGTCCTGAACTTTGCCCCGGACTCATGGCCCCATACACTGCTGTATGTACAGGGCCAGAGAAATGAATGGGTCAGTGGCTAGCACACAGGCAATATAAGTGGTTGTGTGCATTTATCCATACAGTGAGATTTCACAGCAGGTAAACACTAACAGAGTGTGCACACGGCACAATGCTCAAGGTCCTTTTTTGTGTCACTGTACAGGTTATACATGCTGTGATGCAGCTCAGTCATTATTTAGATACCATTGTGTGGTATACTCGTATAGCTTATAAACCCAATCCACAGAGAAGTAGGTTAGGGTCACCTGAAACTAAAGGTGTATTACCCTTGTGAATTGCTGCCTCCATTGCTGCTGTTTCGGTCATTATCGAAATGAGATCTTTAGAGCAACAAGGGCTTTGCTGCTTAACTCTTAGCTCATATTACTAAAAAGCTATTTCAGGCCAACATACAGAATATTTTTGGATACGTACCACCTTGCTACACTGACTTGCTAGCTTTACATAATCATGTTCATGTCATTATGAGAATACATATCAGATACTGATAACATTTTAATTCCGGTCATTGTCGAATTATACGCATCTGCTAGCGGGAACCATCTTTTATGTAGCACACCGATATTACACAGAAAATCACTGAGCGCCACAAGAAAGCAAACACTGCTAGACGCCAGTAGTAATGGATTACACTCTGTAGAGTCTTCACCAGATGAGGTAAAACAATAGCAGACTCTCCATAGTAACCCAACACCATCCACAACTATTTACTACTGTGACTCCTCCCTTATTAAGAGCATGTGAAGAAACTACAAGGCTGCAGGCTACAGTAATGTCAGCAAAGCAATGCTGAACTAATAGCTGTATTACTAGCACCTTTCCTATATTTCCTGCCATCAGCCAAAAATATGCAAACTGCTGAAAATAGAGGAGAACTGATCCATCCAGGAAGTGACCCCTAAAATATAGGTCTGTTATTATGGATCCTGTTCAGTCACTTCTTAGTCAGAGCGGGTGATATCCCTCACCACTGTCAGCGCAGCCTCCTAAACTTCCATTAAAGCTGTATCTTCTCCAGTGTTACACCTCTCATATGGACCCCATTGACCCCCAGCACTGTAAGGCATTTTAGCACTTGTACACTGTGCAGTGGCCATGCTGGAGTGCTGCTCTATAACTTACATTCAAGTCACTGGGAGCGAAGCTGCAATAGCACAGCACAGCCAATACACAGTGCGCAGAGTGGTTACTTACAACATGCAGGTCCAAGGGCTGTAGCAGATGGTCGGTGGTTGTGCCAGGTGTCAGAACGCCACCAATCTAATATCAATGACCTAGCCTTGTACAACCCCTTTAATCGTTCAGGTTATTACGGTCATATAGGTACCCTGTGTGTGTGTGTTTATCTACTTGACCAAAATTACACTACCAAATTATGTAGGCATGCACGATTTAATGCATTTTATACAATTACCACACACACACATATATATATATATATATATATATACATACATACACACACACACACTTTCTATTAATACTATTTACATTTTTATTATAGACTAATAATGTATTAAACGGTGTCCCTGTTGTTGTTAGGGCAACTAATAGTGCACACACAAAGGGTTTTCCAGGCTAAAAAAAAAAAAAAAAAAAAATTAATGACCTAAAGACAGATCACCAATATCAGATTAGTGGGTCTGACATCCAGCACCCCCATCGATCTGCTATTCTCCACAGCTGATACTCAGAGAATGGAGCAAGATGCAGACAACGCTGTTCTCTGTGTAGTGGCTGAACTGAGGCACTGCAGCTAGGCTCCCATTCAAGTGAATAGCAGCTGATCCGCTGTACCTGATCTGGCCACTACACAGAGAACAGCGCTGTCTGCCTTCTGCTCCATTCTGTGTATCAGCTGCTGAGAACAGGTGCTAGGTGTCAGACCTTCACCAATCTGGAACTAAAGTTCTATCTTTAGGATAGGTCATGAAGGTTTTTAGCCCATAAAACCCCTTTACATGCTGCTTTAAAAATGTCTGAAGGAGGAAAAAAAAAAGTTCTGTGTACCAGCTGCAGAGAATAGCAGATCGATGGGGGTACCGGGTATCTGACCCTCTCCAATCTGATATTAATGAACTTTTCTTAGCCCAGAAAATCCCTTTAAAGACATTAGCAGAGTTATATACTGTGAGAAAGGGCGTATAAGTTTTGGCACCGATATCCCTCCACTTCTCATTGTCACAGCTGGACTGTGAGGAACGTCCCCCTGATAGCACAAAACTATAGCCGTGTACAGTCTGGGGGTCGCCTCACCTCACAGCACAGCACGCTGAGCTGTAAAGTCCGTCCTTCTGACCGTACAGGGATATCAGAATACTAATGGCACAGATACCTCTGGCATTTAAAGACGGATATTCACATGTGCGAATAGAATATTAAAAGCAGGTCCCATCTGTTCCTGACCACCCGTTGACTATATTTGTCTGGTTGGTCCACTACTAACCCTTCAAGAACGTACCTGTACAAGAGATGGACCTCCTATAAAGAAGGCAGGGATGTTTTATTACCGTCCCTGCCTCCCCAATCACTGTGTTCACAGCTATGGGAGCCACCATGATGCAGTTCCCCTTCTGGGCCAGCAGTCGCGTGACCACCAGGATCCAAGAACTGTATGAACTGTTGGGTCCTGAAGTTTTGTCCAGGGTGCTTCTTTAAGAGGAAATTGAAGCAGCTTGACCGAATTCTGCAGCGGAATCTGGAAATTCCACACCAGCCTGGCAGAATTTTTATGCTGACTGAGGCCGGGGCCCCACGTTGCGTAAAAGCCATGATTTACCCGCGGCAGAAACACCGTGGAAAAAATTGTGGTGTTTTACAGTCAGAGCAATCCCATGCCCACTTTGTGGTAAAAACCGTGCTACGGACATGCACAAATTTCCAAAACCGGCACGGTTTTGGAAATCGCAGCATGTCAATTATACCTACGGAATCGCTGGCAGTTTCCCCATACAGTGCTGGCCAAAAGTATTGGCACCCCTGCAATTCTGTCAGATAATACTCAATTTCTTCCAGCAAATGATTGCAATCACAAATGCTTTGGTAATAATATCTTCATTTAATTTGTCTTCAATGGAAAACCACAAAAAGAATTGTCAAAAAGCCAAATTGGATATAATTCCACACCAAACATAAAAAAGGGGGTGGACAAAAGTATTGGCACCCTTTGAAAAATCATGTGATGCTTCTTTAATTTGTGTAATTAACAACACCTGTTACTTACCTGTGGCACATAACAGGTGGTGGCAATAACTAAATCACACTTGCAGCCAGTTGAAATGGATTAAAGTTGACTCAACCTCTGTCCTGTGTCCTTGTGTGTACCACATTGAGAATGGAGAAAAGAAGACCAAAGAACTGTCTGAGGACTTGAGAAGCAAAATTGTGAGGAAGCATGAGCAATCTCAAGGCTACAAGTCCATCTCCAAAGACCTGAATGTTCCTGTGTCTACCGTGCGCAGTGTCATCAAGAAGTTTAAAGCCCATGACACTGTGGCTAACCTCCCTAGATGTGGACGGAAAAGAAAAATTGACGAGAGATTTCAACGAAAGATTGTGCGGATGGTGGCTAAAGAACCTCGACTAACATCCAAACAAGTTCTAGCTGCCCTGCAGTCCGAGGGTACAACAGTGTCAACCCGTACTATCCGTCGGCGTCTGAATGAAAAGAGACTCTATGGTAGGATACCCAGGAAGACCCCACTTCTGACCCAGAGACATAAAAAAGCCAGGCTGGAGTTTGCCAAAACTTACCTGAGAAAGCCAAAAACTTTTTGGAAGAATGTTCTCTGGTCAGATGAGACAAAAGTAGAGCTTTTTGGGAAAAGGCATCAACATAGAATTTACAGGAAAAAAAAAAAAAAAGAGGCCTTCAAAGAAAAGAACACGGTCCCTATAGTCAAACATGGCGGAGGTTCCCTGATGTTTTGGGGTTGCTTTGGTGCCTCTGGCACTGGACTGCTTGACCGTGTGCATGGCATTATGAAGTCTGAAGACTACCAACAAATTTTGCAGCATAATGTAGGGCCCAGTGGGAGAAAGCTGGGTCTCCCTCAGAGGTCATGGGTCTTCCAGCAGGACAATGACCCAAAACACACTTCAAAAAGCACTAGAAAATGGTTTGAGAGAAAGCACTGGAGACTTCTAAAGTGGCCAGCAATGAGTCCAGACCTGAATCCCATAGAACACCTGTGGAGAGATCTCAAAATGGCAGTTTGGAGAAGGCACCCTTCAAATCTCAGGGACCTGGAGAAATTTGCCAAAGAAGAATGGTCTAAAACTCCAGTAGAGCATTGTAAGAAACTCATTGATGGTTACCGGAAGCGGTTGTTCGCAGTTATTTTGTCTAAAGGTTGTGCTACCAAGTATTAGGCTGAGGGTGCCAATACTTTTGTCCGGCCCATTTTTGGAGTTTTGTGTAAAATGATCAATGATTTGACTTTTTTTTTCATTCTATTTTGTGTTTTTTCATTGCAAGCAAAATAAATGAAGATCTTATTACCAAAGCATTTGTGATAGCAATCATTTTCTGGAAGAAATTGAGTATTATCTGACAATTGCAGGGGTGCCAATACTTTTGGCCAGCACTGTAGGTATCATTGAAACAAAGTCCGCAGAGGAAACCTCTGCGAACTTTCTGTCTAAAGCGCTGTGGGAAGAACCGCGATGTGTTCCCGCTGCGGTTTTTCCACACAGCGCTATTTTGCTGCGGAACTCCACGTGGGGCCTTAGCCTTAAAAGGGAAACATCTCTAGCACTGTAAACCATGTCACTTTATTATCAAAGCATATAAGATCCACAGAGGTCCACATTGGCAACATGGCCAAATTCACCTAAAAGTCAGCCACGTAAACATAATCTGATGTATCTGACTATAGGGTAAGTGTATAAGTAGTATGGCAAAGATTGGCAAATACCATAATGCATTAAAGGGGTGATAAATATATATATATTTTTTTCTTTTTAAAAGTGATACACACCCACAGCCAATTCTCTGCTCAGATGTCTTATCCCCCATTCCCTCCAAGGAAGACAAGTAGCTGGGCTGAAGTGCAAATGGTTAGGGGACTGCTATGGTCTCAGCCTTATATTACCGATACCCAAAATGTAACTACTGAGACCAAGCCTCTGCACTTCCATAACCAGATGGAACAGGAGACGTGTGGCCTGAATGGAGTATTGACAGTAGGTAAATATTTTAACAAAAAAAAAACACCTGGAGAACCCCTCTAAGAACAACTTATTACTTTGAAAAAGCAACACAAAAAGCTAAAGAGTCTCCTGTAACTGGATACAAAGGGTCTTAAGGATCTCGCTGCACATAATAGGAGATGGTGGTGCGGTTTACAATTTGATTTTACTCAGCGACCACTAAAGATAGGACATGTCCATCTTTTATGCCTACATAGACTCACCAATCATGAATGGTCATTATGGGTTGGATTGGTCTTCATGGCAGGACAATTAGTCACAAAAAGAACTAAACAGAGAATCGGACAAAATTGGGCCAAAGTTTATCACTGATATAATGTATATAATGTATCCGTGGCTTTGCTTTTGCCCTGGGGCTGGTCAATTAACTGCAAAACAACCAAATGTCAGCTCAGTTAGTGGCAGTGAACTTACATCGATTATTCCAATTATTTTACCTCCATGCCATCTGGTTAAAGGATATATCACAAAGTGTACGCTATCCAGTCAGGATCGCTGAGAGGTTAATAACCGTGGCATGTAAATAGAGGGTGTAGCAGGTATAAAGGGGAATGTCTAAAATAATTGTTCATTAACCGTAACCTAGGTAAAATGTTCAGGTGCGATTTTGGTCACAATGGCCCAGCTCTACTTTGCCCCAATTTTCTTCCCTTTAACTGCGCAACAATATTGACAGCACACCACCAAGTAAGTGTTGTAATGAATAAGGTACTGGCCGCAGATATCAGAGGTCAGCACTGCCGGGAATACATTAACCCTAACAAGCCACTGACAAAACAATGTATTACAGTCTCCTACACAAGCCATGAGCAATCTACAAAGGGATTAGACATTGCCTAAGAAAGGCCCCCTATAGCTTATATCCACAAACACAACATCCCCTTGTGAAGGAGAGGACACTGGCATACACATGCAATCTCCAAAGGGCACCATCTCCTAGGATTGTGTCATTTATCCCCCCATGGAGGAGGGGAGGTCATTTCTGGTGCAAAGGAATGTGACAGCATGCACAAGCCACAGAGCTACAAGGGGCCATCAGGGACCGCACATGCCTAAGCTGGCAAAGATAATGTCAGCATTGGTCTACAGCACGAGAAGGCAGCCCGACAGCTCCCCAACATCTGCCGCAGGGGACAAAGAATTAGCATGCTGGATTTCAACATGTCTTACATCCTGTAATGCCCAGAAGATGAGCACGGCTACCCACCTCTGACAGTAAGGGGATAATGTCAGACATAACATAGCTAGCCCACAGCTATGAACACCAGAACTCTTGCTACCACCCTTATGAACATTGGTCAAGGATGTACCGTATGTTATTTCTACAGAGGCTCACACAAGTGGCTACCGCACTGCACTGACACAAAGACACAGCATCTGTCAAGTAAAACACCAGAGATCCTTATTTACCACCCCAAGAGACATCTGAGTATCTATGGATACTGTAGGAAATGTGGCAACTAATGCCTAAAATCTACAGGTATAGGCTTCATTGAAGGGGTTGTCCAGGGACTCTCAGCTTACTGGCTCTGGGCGTTCCAACCTCAGGTCACATGATTGGATCCCGTACCTGGCCCTGGCTCGCTCTGCCTTCTCCCTGCCTGGTCATAGGTAGCCATCTGTGTTATGGCAGCTGGCTGACTATAGTAAAGCCAGACCATATAGCACAGGCAACTAGCAGTGAAAACAGGAGAGGGAGGACGACTCCATGAAAAATTCTGCAGAGCAAGGTTTTTTTATTTTTTTATTTTAAAACAAGCAATTCCCTAGACAAGCCCTTTAGGCTAAGGCCTCATGTAGCGGGCCGCAGCAGAAAAGCGCTGCAGGAAAAACTGCGGCGCCATCGCATCACAGAAGGTTTCCTCTGCGGACTTTCTGCTTCAATTATACCTACAGGTAAACCGCAGGCATTTCTGTAAGTATAATTGACATGCTGCGATTTCCAAAACCGTGAGGATTTGGAAATCACAGCGTGTCCGCTGCGTGTATTAGATTCGCTAGTCCACTTTGCAGGGACTGTAGAACACTGCGGTTTTTGCCGTGTTGTTTACGCCATGTGGGGCCCCGGCCTTAAGGATCTATTTGGGCAGTTTTGTGGCAGCTGAAAATCAGTTTCAGTCATCATCTGAATGGTGTCATTTCTGCAGCATGTCTATATGAAAGAGAATCCGGCATAATCAAAAGAATTATTTACTATATGGATTGTAACTATATCTATATGTAAATTCACAGATATCTGATGAAGGTCTTTTATGACCGAAACGTCATTGTTTCTAGACTAATAAAAATTGGAATTTATTCTCCTCTATTATGAGTGCCAGATTCTCCTTCATATAGACATAAATGGGTTGAGCCCCTCTCCGTGCACCTACGTCTATTGTACACTGAGTGCCGATACATTAATATGTACGATTCTGCAGCATAGACTTTCCTGGACATATTCAGATGAATGAGAACACGCTGGCTCAGTGGTTAATGCTGTAGCCTTGCAGTGCTGGAGTCCTGGGTTCAGATCCAGGACCATGTTTGCAGGGGGTTTCTCTGGTTTCTTGCCACACTCCAAAGACACTGACCTGTTGACACTATCTGTAGAGTGCTGCGGCATACGATAGCGATATACAAGCAAACAAAACAAATAACTGCAGACATTTTTGCAGCAAAACTGCTGTGTGTGAATATACATTTAAATGGGATTGGGGATAAATTGCTGATCGTTGAGGATCCGACCACTAAGATTTACCCCTGTTGTGACTGCAGCTGCGCTGAAGGTGGCTGGGCAAAGGCGCACCCCTGCATGGGCAGCACGGTGGCTCAGTGGTTAGCACAGCAGCCTTGCAGAACTGGAGTCCTGGGATCAAATCCTGCCAATGACAACATCTGCAAGGAGTTTGTATGTTCTCCCCATGTTTGCGTGAGTTTCTTCCGGGTACTCCGGTTTCCTCCCACACTCCAAAGACATACTGATAGGGAATGTAGATTGTGAGCCCTATATGGGACAGTGACTGACAATGTCTGTAAAGTGCTGCGGAATATGATGACGCTATATAAGTAAGCATAATAAATACATTCTCTTTAATAGGAGCAACAGAAATAGCTGAGGTACAGCACTCAGATATCACCAGCACTCTCAATGAAGTGAATAGCAGCAGTGAAGGGTCCACCAAGGGGTCAGCTGCCTTTGGTGTAGCTGCAGTCCCAACATGGGCTGTGTCAAACCACCGACTCCTCCACAGCCCTGGTCATTACAGGGGTAAGACCCCTTCCCCTTTGGTCTCTGGATCAGTGGAGGTCTCAGCAGTCAGACCTCCACTCTATAGGATAAATGTTTTCCATGGAATAACCCTTTAACCAGGGTTGTGGAGTCGGAGTCTATTTTGGTGGAGTCGGAGTCGGTATAAAATGGACCGACTCCTACTCCCAAAATATATAATAAATTGGTACAGTTAGTAGTACAATGCAGTATGTGCTGAATATATTTTCATAAGAATTTGGGAAAATGATGAAATGTTGAAAATGATGAAATGTCCTGTAAAGGTCTGTTCTATTCCTCATATAATGATGGGACTGAGTTCTGAGTGAACCTATAAGGTTTAGCAGTGCCAGGGCTGTGGAGTCGGAGCCGGTGCCTATTTTGGTGGAGTTGGAGTCAGGGGAAATTGAGGAGTCGGAGTCGGGACTTTGGCATACCGACTCCACAGCCCTGCCTTTAACAGACAACTTACCTTCAGAGTGCACTTAAAGGAGCATATATATATATATATTTTTTTTAAATAATGATCTATCCTAAATATAGACCATCAATATTAAAGTCCTAGATAGCCTCCTAAAGAGGTTGTCTTAACACAAACACAGAAAATAGGTGTTAAAATGAAGAGGACATCAAAGAAGGGAAAGATCCCGTAGCGAAGAACCCAACACTATAAATGACTGCCATATAACCCTACACGTACCCTGCATTGGCCGCTTACTAGGATATCAGCTGCATGCCAGAGGCGCCAAGATCAGGACCTGCAGCGCTCAGCTTGGCGTGTGTACTGTGAAAGGTCTCGTCTCTAATACGACAAGTTATAAAGGTGAGAGGTTTTCCTTCATTGCTACAGAACTGTTTTTTGCAGAGGATTTTCCTGCTACGCAGCTCATGAAACAGGTTGGAACACAATCTGTAGCCAGGGACTATAAGAAGCCACCATGCCCTGTGGAGACCTTGGTAGTCATTCACTATTCTACAGACCCAGTCCTTCTATCCCAGGGGAAGACGCTCTCCAGGACAGGACGGAGGACTATTGGGTAAGTGACTGCATTAGATAGGTAGACAGAGTTAAATGGAGAAACAAGCATAGCCAAGGAGTTGTGAATAGCAACCAGAGGTCTCATTTTTCAGAAAATGAAGCCAGCAAATAAATTAGTTGCAATAGGCAATATTTGTCTCCTAACGGAGAATTCTTTTACGCTTTCCATAGACAAAGATAATTCCCATACAAGATGACAATTCTCTTATCTTTTATCAGACACGCCCCATATCTTTCTATAGTGAACATACATGATCTGAATCCCACATAATATACACACAATGATCATCATTATAAGTTATCACATGATAACGCATTGTAATATCCATCATAGCCTAAATACTACATCATAACAGGGGAAGAGAGATGTGATATGTATGCCTGATGTACATGTGCCTAACACACCCACACCCCGGGGGCACTATCCAACAAGTGTAATAGGTTATGGGGGTCACAGCACCATGTCATCTTACAAAGAAGAAGGGAGGGGGGCATACCTACAGGGGCACTATACACATCTCTATACCTATGTGTACTAAAATATAAATATATATATATACACACACACACACATACATAGAGTACACAAGTACAGCAAACATACCTACAGAGACAATATATACATATAGTACACACATGGCATACCTAGACAGGGACAGTATACACACGGCATGCAAGTATATGTACAGTATACAGACATACATACGATACACACAACATACCTACAGGGACAGGTTATATATATATATATATATATATATATATATATATATATACATACACACACACACACACACACAGTATATATACAAATATAGTACAAACTGGTATATACAGTACACATACCTTCAAACACTGGATGCTCATATATACACATGACATATCTACAGATAGGGTATACACATAGGTATACAGCACATACATAGACATGACATAGAGAGATGGTATACACACATAAGCAGAAACAAGACATAGCTCCATAGGCAGTATATACATATACACCACACACAGTCATACACATGACATACCTGCAGAGATGGTATAGACATATATACAGTCAGTCACATGATATAGCTCCATAGACAGTATATACAACACACGAGTATACAGATGACATACCTACAGGGACATGATATACACATAGGTATACCGAGCCATGCTCATCCACCTCTATAGCCTAGATGGCCGCCTATGTATTAGGGGATGTCCTGCACACTTATATAACACCTCTATACTAGAGGAGGGGGGTGATGTCCCCCATACCCCGCCGCCCCTGCCCCCACTGCAGAGCCGCTCTGTCACCATCGTAGCCCTGATATAACCGGGGCCGCTCTGTTCGCCAGCCCCGGATTCCCGACCATCCTCACACCAGAGGCCGCTCCACACCGCAGCCCGGCAGCCGCCTCTCACCTTCACTCGCCTGCAGCCCTCAGCGTCGCCGTTCACAGACCCCCACCGAATCCTCTCCGTTCTCTCCACCGTTCTTGTCACCCTCACCGTGGTTACGGTCCTAGAGCTTCAAAATGGCGCCAATTTGTCTCTGGCGGCTCCAATGGAAGCGGCGGCGGCGGCGATGGGAAGAGCGCGGCTTGAAGCACTTCACAGGGGAGCAGCGCCACCAAGCGGTACAACGGGGACGTGCTCCGCCCCTCCTCTACGTGACGTCACGGGCTGTGAGGGACAGAAGTGCCGGCGCTCCAGGCTGCGGGTCGTGTGGTAGATAGTGAGGGGACTGGCGGCAGCGGCAGCAGCAGCAGCAGCATGGACTGTACCGCCTGCTGTACAAAGCAGCCAGTGGCCGCACATTTCTCCGGAGAAAACCACTCTATTGAAGATTTGCGGGTTGTGGTTTTAATGGGACATTTTAAGACACAGGAGAAAAGAAATGGAGTACAAATTTATGCAAAAATTTCAAACTCTGCAATTTGGACTTACTATTCATGCCAGCTTCATGTCACACTATGTTTGAACCATGAACTGAACTCAATATTCATGCCAGCTTCAAATCACACTATGTATGACCTGTAAGGGACACAAATCACCTCCTGATAGCAAACAGATAACAGCAAGAATTACTGATCCCTCCGTCACGCACCACAAGTTTCCAGACTGTTTTTTTGACCTGTTGTAAATAACTTCTCTACTTAGATTGCAAATTTTTTTAAGGACTCTAAAATGCTTTGAAAACCATGTGTATAAAAATCTGTTAATTTTCAGTTCTTGTATCACACCATGTCTGATGAAGGGAGCTAGCTAGTACTCCTGAAAGCTTACTTATAAATATACTCAGTTAGCCTCTAAAAGGTATCGCCTGATTTCTTCACTCTTCCAAAGCAGCCTGACAGTGTGAACTGTAGCTTATCATGTACAAACGTCACAGAAACCAGCCGCAAGGAAACGCGCTTGAAAAGCTGATTGCTGCCGTCATAGTAAAAGTTCATTTGTGTCAAGATCCTGTGATCAGGGCTACAATATGGTCTAGTCCAGCAGTTTGGAGTGAAAATTACTACAATCTTCCTCAAGCACATTTGGACTAAGGGCCACATGGCAACTTTGACTGTGAATCCCAAGTCATTCCATCATTGCAACAGTCGCGACTGTCACAAAAAAGTTGAGCAATGTTTGTCATTTTTGTGATTAGAAGTTGTGCTCAGGGTCACAATGTGACTCCATTCACTAACATGAATGAAGGAGTCACAGGGCAACACGGCAATCTGGTGGTCGCATGATGGAAGTCGTGGCCAAAGTCGCCGTGTAGTCCGCCCTTACCCATTCAAGTAACCTGCAGTGCCCCCAAGAGAGAGACAACGCCATGGTGCCCGATAAAAGAGCAAGCAGTGTGCCTAAAGAGTGCATGCCCCAGTGTGCCTATAGAGTGCATGCTACAGCGCCCCCATTAGGGCCCGTTCACACATCAGTTTTCAGCCTTATGGCTTCAGCTTTGTGGCCAATAAGCATAAGACTGTTGCCGCAGGCTCTACAGCAGAATCAGCCGTGGGATGCTCATTTTGAGGGCCCTAGTTCAAGGCAAGAGCCCAGCAGCAGGGTAATGACAGCCCTGGGACAGAAACAGTCAGAGACATTTTACTGGTAGGCCCTATGCACCAAGTCCAACACTAGGTATTAGGGTGGAATATAAGGGAATGTTCACATAGCGATATCTGGCGCTGATTTTGAGGCAGATTCTCCATCAGAATTAGTGGTAGATTTAATTCAGATTCTGGCTGCCATTGTTTTCAGTAGGCGGCAGAGATCAAAACAGGACACAGAAAAAATAAGCTGCGGATTCCACGTCTGATTCAGTCACAGAGTCCATGGCAAGAGACACCCCGCTGGTTATCCCCATTCATCTGAGCCTAATCAGTAATGGAAAGCCAAAGGTCTGCATCAGCATTCTGCCATGGGAAGCTGGAGGACTGGAAAATGAAGAGGAATTGAGGTGGACATTCCTCTTCTTTATTGGCCATGTGAATGGGTTCTTAGCAGGGGCATAACTTGAAGGGGTGCAGAAGGTGCAGTCGCACCAGGGCTCAGGAGCCTTAGGGGGCCTCTAAGCACTGGCATCAGTATTGAGATTGCAGCTTCCATCTGGCCCATAAACCCAGGAGACCCACAGATTACCTCTAACCACACTAAGGTTGATTAAACTCCTTAGCACCCGTAACCATCACTATCAAGAATTTGCTGTAGGGGGCCCTGGACAAAAGAGTGCACCGGGGCCCACAAGACTTTAGTTACGCCACTGGTTCTTAGGGTAAGTTCACACAAAGTTTTTAGTCAGTACAGAAAATATCTGCTTTGCATTTTTGAAACAATTTCTGAAGCAGTTTATGGACGTTTTTTTTCCTAGTACAGAGGGTTCTGTTTCTTAAAAACTGTAGTTTATGCAAAAACCACTTAAAAAACCTCTTCAGAGTTTCCTGCCTGCCTCCCATTCATTTTTATGAGAGTTTTAGGGGATGTTCACACATAGGAATTTTAGGCGGAATCCACTTCACTTTATTTCAATGGGAGGCAGTTGCTGATTTCACACTATATTTATGACTTGCGCCTTCTAAAAGGGGCAAAAAATGCACTCCAGTACACGGGCAGTGTAAAAAAAAAAAAAAAATCTGATCAGGTCAGACTGCAATAAATAGTGGTAACAGCGCCCTTTTTTTTTTTTTAGCAAAAAAGTAAACCAACACATGTGCACAACATTTAACAAGGAGGTGCGCCTACATCATATATAGACACCACAGTAAAACTAGCCTAAAAAAGGTGCACTAGCAAAAAATATGGCCAAAAAAGGGGCAGATGATAAAAAACCCCAAATGCATTCACCGGAAAGCAAGCACAGTGGGGAAAAAAAAGTATTTAGTCAGCCACCAATTGTGCAAGTTCTCCCACTTAAAAAGATGAGGCCGGCCTGTAATTGACATCATAGGTAGACCTCAACTATGAGAGACAAAATGAGAAAACATATCTAGAAAATCACATTGTCTGATTTTTTAAGAATTTCTTTGCAAATTATGGTGGAAAATAAGTATTTGGTCAATAACAAAAGTTCATCTCAATACTTTGTTATATATCCTTTGTTGGCAATGACAGAGGTCAAACGTTCTCTGTAAGTCTTCACAAGGTTGGCACACACTGTTGCTGGTATGTTGGCCCATTCCTCCATGCAGATCTCCTCTAGAGCAGGGATGTTTTGGGGCTGTCGCTGGGCAACACGGACTTTCAACTCCCTCCAAAGGTTTTCTATGGGGTTGAGATCTGGAGACTGGCTAGGCCACTCCAGGACCTTGAAATGCTTCTTACGAAGCCACTCCTTCGTTGCCCTGGCGGTGTGCTTGGGATCATTGTAATGATGAAAGACCCAGCCACGTTTCATCTTCAATGCCCTTGCTGATGGAAGGAGGTTTGCTCTCAAAGTCTCAAGATACATGGCCCCATTCATTCTTTCATGTACACGGATCAGTTGTCCTGGTCCCTTTGCAGAGAAACAGCCCCAAAGCATGATGTTGCCACCCCCATGCTTCACAGTAGGTATGGTGTTCTTTGGATGCAACTCAGCATTCACTCTCCTCCAAACACGACGAGTTGTGTTTCTACCAAACAGTTCTACTTTGGTTTCATCTGACCATATGACATTCTCCCAATACTCTTCTGGAACATCCAAATGCTCTCTAGCAAACTTCAGACGGGCCCGGATATGTACTGGCTTAAGCAGGGGGACACGTCTGGCACTGCAGGATCTGAGTCCCTGGCGGCGTAGTGTGTTACTGACGGTAGCCTTTGTTACGTTAGTCCCAGCTTTCTGCAGGTCATTCACTAGGTCCCCCTGTGTTGTTCTGGGATTTTTGCTCACTGTTCTTGTGATCATTTTGACCCCACGGGGTGAGATCTTGCGTGGAGCCCCTGATCGAGGGAGATTATCAGTGGTCTTGTATGTCTTCCATTTTCTAATTATTGCTCCCACAGTTGATTTCTTCACAACAAGCTGCTTGCCTATTGCAGATTCAGTCTTCCCAGCCTGGTGCAGGTCTACAATTTTGTTTCTGGTGTCCTTCCACAGCTCTTTGGTCTTCACCATAGTGGAGTTTGGAGTGTGACTGTTTGAGGTTGTGGACAGGTGTCTTTTATACTGATAACAATGTCAAACAGGAGCCATTACTACAGGTAATGAGTGGAGGACAGAGGAGCCTCTTAAAGAAGAAGTTACAGGTCTGTGAGAGCCAGAAGTCTTGCTTGTTTGTAGGTGACCAAATACTTATTTTCCACCATAATTTGCAAATAAATTCTTAAAAAATCAGACAATGTGATTTTCTAGATATGTTTTCTCATTTTGTCTCTCATAGTTGAGGTCTACCTATGATGTCAATTACAGGCCTCTCTCATCTTTTTAAGTGGGAGAACTTGCACAATTGGTGGCTGACTAAATACTTTTTTCCCCCACTGTAAGTGTCCTCATGTAGCTGATCTACCAGGACAAGTGTTTGTCTGTAGCTGGCCATTCACATTAGTTTTTTACAACTATGATGTAGTCATTGGATCAATGGTGGGATCCTTCATATGAATAATCCCACCATCATCATTAAAAAGTAAACTACCTGACTCGGGAGGGATTAGTTTACAAAAATGCAAAGAGTCTGCGCAAATTGGTTAGTGACTAGCCAAAAGCATCCGATCATGCCAAACACTGATATATTGAGCAATGGTCAAATATATATCTAATATCTATCTCCTTTTGGCAGACAAAAGTCTACAGCCAAGTGCACCAACATGTATGGCCAGATTTTTTAAGTGACCCCCGCCCCCACTCTTACTCATGGAGGGCCACTGTGTTTACTATCTCTATGCTGTGCTTGTACTATGTTGCCTTGATTGTTATCGAGGTTTTGTGACATCACTTTGTGCATTGTTGCAATGCTCTAACAATACTTTGTGTAATATCCTTTGCTATGGCTTCTCAATGTTTATTATCCATGTAGTGTGACATCACTTGTGTAATTAAATCTGTTTTATGACATCACTTTGTGTGTACTGTGACATCGCTTCTGTATTATCTCTGGTTTATGATATCACTGTGTTTATTATGTGTGTACTGTGACATCACTTCTGCATTATCCCTATTTTTATGACATCACTGTGTTTATTGCGTGTGTACTGTGACATCACTTGTGTATTATCCCTGTTTGTGGCATCACTGTCTTTATTTTATGTGTACTGTAACGTAACATCACTTGTGTACTTTCCCTATGCTTGTACATGCTATGATTATAAGCACTGTACACTGTCCTTTCTGTTTGACGTCATTGTCTACTACTCCCATGATAACTTGGTTATTATCCGTGTATTGTGACATCACGCAGGAAAGCACATCACAGTGTCTCCAATAGAATGCAAGTCACAGTGCTACCATAATAGAAAGGTAAGAGAAAACACATATATTGCAAAAGAGCAAGCATCCCCATAAGAGAGCACACACTGTGTGTACATCTACTATGCTCTTACCTGTTCCCTCGGTGCCACACATTAGTGCCACTTGTCATCAACACCAGGACTACTTCTAGAGGTATTGACTTAGTGGTCCTCTGCAATGAAGACCAGATTTCTGTATAGGGGAGAAACACTCCTTCAGGAGTAGCCCAAAGTCAAACTGGTTTGGTGACGCAGTGGGTTCAAACTACAAGCTACTGAATAGCCACTTTATTAGAGACACTTGCCCATTCACAATTGGAGCTTCCCTTTATGGAAATTAGACAGGTGACCCCAGAGTGCTGCATAAAATCAGCAACTTTTCTGTGGATCAGTTACAGTGTGAATTCACTTAAAATGAGGAAATTGAGCAATCTGGTCTCGATTGTTGTCTAAATTGAAGATAAAACAAGATGCCAGTGGGCAAAACAGCTCAAAAATGAGATCACTGTGCTTTGGAAAACATCGCCTGATGAGATGAATCCATATTTCTGTTGCACCAGGCTGATGGGAGAGTCAGAATTTAGTGCAAGCAGCATGATTCAATGTAACCTACCTGTCAGGTCTGGTGGAGGTTGAGTAATGGTGCTAGAAATGTTTTCTTGGTACACCCCAGGCTTTCTGATATCTGTGTTCACCACGACGAATTGCTGCAGTTGTGATGGTGTAATGATGGGTATCTCTAATAATAACGACCATTTCGTGTATACAGTACACAAGACACATATACTTCTGTCAAATGGGCTTGTTCTATATATATAATCCAATCGTACAGTCAAGAGAGCCTTGCTTATATTTGTTGGTGAAGGACACTGCAGTTGCTTACTATTTAGCTGTAATTTTTTTCCCAATGCTGGTGAAACGCGTGATCCAGGTACATTGTCGCAGTATAAAATTGCTGACTTCTTTTTCTTGGTCTATGAATAGCAGCGAGGAAAGAAATGACAATATTAGCACTGTTCCCACAGAGACGAGCGTTGCTCTCTCATAGCCAGAAGCAGACACCATATGTGAATGTAAACACGGAAATAATCTTAGCATAATTTTTATGTTTATTTTGTTCGCATTAAGAATAATTTGGTCTCAAGTAAGTAATATGTACATACCCATTAATCTTATCTGAATTTGCGTACAAAAAGAAAGACATTCAAGAATTTGCATAAATTGTAGGTCCACATTTAGGGAATATATAGTTGGGATAGGGATAGGATACCATAATATATACTGTAAGTGATATGGTTGTATTGGTAGATTCTGTCATTCTCAGCTGGATCTGCCAAAAATCAATTCTAATCTAATATATGCCAGCAGATCCAACCAGCTATAAATTTTCAAGATTTAAGAGAATCTGCCTTATTGATTTCCTTCAAAAATGTTCTTCCCAGGAACAAGCATAGCAAAGGTACATGCGCCATCCATAGCAATAATGTGTTTATCATCCAAAAGATTAAAGCTGATATTATGTAAGCCCTCCTCACACTGCCCAAACAGCTGTGATCCATAGAGCCATAGACTCCACAGGACCTCAGGTATCTTGTGGAACATTAGCAGCAGATCCTCTAGGTTCTGTACATTTGGCTAATGTGGCTTACATGGCTTAGGCTTATTTTTGCAGAGCATCTCACAGATTCTTAATCGTATTGAGTTTTTGGAAATTTAGAGACTGAATCATCAACTTGAACTCTTTGTCATGTTGCCCGAACCACTCCTAAACAATTTTTACAATTATCCTGCTGAACGTGCCACTGCCATATCGTTGGTATGTACTTGGTCTTCAGCATTTAGAATCATCCACTTGAATGCCAGGACCCAAGGTTTTCCCGCAGAACATTGGGGTCTCTTCATACCCCAGAGTATAATGAGAGGAGGCCCATAGGAGGTAAGTAAACATAAAAAACAGTGTAACTTACCTCTACTAGCCGCTGGCGCCAGTCTTCTGATGTCTTCAATGATGTCATAGTCACATGGGTCACTCAGTTGCATTCACTGAAGAGAAGGGGCTGACCCATAGCAAAGAGGAATATTGGCCCCACATTATAGTGTTAAGCTTTGCCACCCAGAAGAGCTTGTATTTCCATCCTTGGACCTATTCCCCATATTCCCTAGTGTCGGGAATCCTGCATTGATTCTCGCCATACAATAGCAAAGGGGATGAAGCAATCAGGGCTTGGCCCTCTCCCTTCAAGGGCCTTCAAGCTAGCTTTATGATCTTCCTCTATGGCATGTATGCTTTTGTGCCCCTCAAGCCTAGCATGTTAATTGAGTGGTGTGGTTTGGTGGAGTGGCTTCCAGATTGGCTCTGTTATTTTACTTACACTAGGTTCACACCTGCGTTCGACTTTCCATTCCTCGGGTCCGCTTGGCAACCCGAGAAACGGAAACCTAATCCTCTTAAAAAACGGTTGCCTGCGGAAACCTGCGGACCCCATAGACTATAATGGAGTGCGGTGGGTTTCCGCCCAATTTCAACCCAAAAAATGGGGAAAAATGCAGAGAGCGGGACTTTTTTCTCCGGATTTTTAAAGCGAAATGGGGAATGGAATCTCTGAGCGCTCACCGAG
Organism: Leptodactylus fallax; assembly: GCA_947044405.1. Taxonomy (NCBI): domain Eukaryota; kingdom Metazoa; phylum Chordata; class Amphibia; order Anura; family Leptodactylidae; genus Leptodactylus; species Leptodactylus fallax. Next base: position 807,781 of record CAMRHE010000184.1, read on the forward strand.
CGTAGATATGAACATACCCCTACTTGTATATCACCAACATATTCTGCAGCGCTTTACAGATATTGTCATCACTCACTGTCCCAAGTAGAGCTCACAATCTAAATTCCCTATCAGTATGTCTTTGGAGTATGGGAGATAACCAGAGCACCTGCAAGAAACCCACACATATTGTATGATGAGTGTACTGTAGGTTTTAGTCGTCTAATATAGCGCTGCTCTCCAGCCTGGTATCATCACCCCCCACTGTAAAATATAGAGATGGCGGCTTAAAAGGGTTTTCTGGGCAAAAAAAATTGTTAGTGCTATCAGTGGGTTAATATGTGAACCCAAATAACTTTAGCAGTGTTTTGAGTGATTTCTGGCTTTCTATGGGAGCTCCTGGTATCCTCTGCATTTGTTTACATGGGTAGCTTCCTGCTGTCTTAGCCTACAACTACCATGATGCATTGCAGTTCACTCAGATCCCCCCTCTCACTTCCTCTCTCAGAACCCCCCGTTTCCCTAGCTAGCCAGCGGACTAATAGTCCTACCTACCTTGCTAACTAATTCAGTCCCCCAACCCCCTCCCTACCCCATCATACTTACCAGTCTTCTCGTCCTGGAGATGACTTTCGTCGGTGCCGCTGTCTCCTCTTCTACCCGCACCTGGGAGCTGGCGCCTGCGCAATAGAACGCTGGCAGAAGCGAAGACAAGCAGCGGGCCTATCGCACATGTGCAATAGTGCCATTGTGCAGGCATCAGCTCCAGATCCCTTGTGAGGGAAGCGACGACCAGCAGAAGAAGAGGACGTGAGCATTGGTGAGTATGATGGGGATGGGGGGAGAGGAGTACTGGTGACCTCCCGTCTCCGGAAACAGCGAAACGGAACGTCACCAGGAAATCAGAAAATGTGCAGGCATATGGGTAAATATACAAATATACTGTACATTTTTTTTTAAAGGGAGTAAATTAGAAGTTAGGCAGGGGGAGGGTGTTTAGTTTAGTGTTAAAGTTTTAGTTTATGCCAGACAACCCCTTTAATACTATGAAAATGCTTTTAGGCAGTCATGACTACAAGTCTTCCCCAGACAGATGAGAAGATGAATGGATTACATTACAGACAAGTCCTGAATACAAACTTTATGTCCTCTGCCAAAAAGCTGGAGAGCTAGATCGTTTTTCAGCAGGACAGTAATATAAAGTATACTGGAGCAGAAGTAATGAAGAGGCAGAAAATGAAGCAAATACATCTCTCCAGTGCCATCCAGTTCCAGACTTCTAGGACAGCTAGACGTAATGTAAAAATACTTTATGTATCCTAGTATCTGTCACTCTTTGATATTGGTCGGGCTGTATTTGGACAATACCCAGTAAATGCAGAGAATAAAAAGTTATTTAGTATAGAGTTGGACTCCATAAAGCTGGTAATACACACAAGAGAGTTGATAAATTCCTAATTTCCCAGTTATAATGCTCATTTGCTTTATTATGCTATTTATTAATTTTATGTCGCTTGCATACAACCAACATATTCAGCAGCCATGTACAATTATTGTCATCACTCCTTGTCCTCAGTGAAGACTCATGTTCCAAATTCTCTGCCTTAGATATACAGCATGGACAATTCACAGGAAGTCTAGCAGAATGGGTGTAAGAGAAAACTTATAAATTCTATGTAGATATTGGGGGAGAATTACTAAGCAAAATGCATCAGATCTGTAAGTTTAAGGGGTTTTCTACATAATGTTTTATATGCCAGTCTTAATCTGGTGTGCATAAGTAGAATGCGCCGAATTTATTAAAGGGTCAAAATTTTCAAGCGAAATAAACAAAAATTAGCTAAGGGCAGGGAAAGGTTTAAAGGGAACCTTTCACCATCTCCACAAACTCCAACTTTTTGTATACTTTATTAGGTGCCACTCCACTCATTCCAGAACAGTAGGAATTTTTTCTTTAGGCCCCCACTATTCCTGAGTCATCATTGCTGCTAGTTTCAGCACACAATATGCTAATTAGGCTCTGTAATGTCAAGTGGGCAGTTCTAAATTGTCTGCTTCAGCCGAAGACCTTCCATCTGAGCCTGCGTAGCATATTGGATGTTGAAATTAACTGTACTAAGTGCTCAGGAACGGTGGGGGCTAGAGAAAAGATTTCAACTGCACCAGAATAAGTGGAGCAGCATCTATTGAAGGATGCAAAGAGTCCAGTAGATGTCCACATTAAGTTAAAAAAAAATGTGTTACTCATCTCTTCTCTGTCTGGTTCCAATACAGCAATGTCATTTATGGGCCCTTAAGTGTGCACAGCAAGATGTGATTGGCCTCAGTGGTCATGTATATAGTCGTATAGTCAGTTACATCAACAATGCAGAGATTCCAGCACTGTATAGAATAATCTTTTCTGTGTAAATTTATTCCAGTTGACGCAGATTGCTTTTTTTTTTTGCATGGAAAATATTTCTTACTATGTGAATGACTGCTCCTAAGGATATCGGTTCATATTGTACATTTGCATTTCTCCACATGCATTTTTCTCTGACGATTGTACTATTTACCACTGTTAGTATTGCGACTTGAGGACTGATGGAGCAGATCTCCACTGCTTGGATTGCTTTTGATTGATTATTATTAACAATCCTATCTCTGTGCTCTGCTCTATGCAGCAGCCGCCATTATGCTCCTCATTCAGTTTTATTCTACTAGGAGCACACTGCAATTCCAGAAATGAAATCAGTCAGGGGCAAGCTGCCACCATGACTAATGACAGGCAGCAGTGAGTACAGGCTGAATGTACAGGGAAAACCCTGCAGAGGATCTATCTCCTGGGTACGAGACGTCTCTATGACAGTTGTAGCCTATTGTTCATGTTCTGTGCATTTTCAGCATGAAGAATTGATGCATACATCATGTACATGCCATTATCTGAATATATTATATTCTAATAATATAGGAAAATCTGAGATATGTAGGTCATTGTCCCAGAAATTGGTGTAATCCCTTCATAAATATGGATCACATTTTAAGTGCTAATTTTTTGGGTGTAATGCCAACAACCAATGAATGTAACAAAGACAATTCTGCAAAATGTTAAAATATAAGAGGCTCTTACAGATCAGTGATGGATCCTATTAATTTCTAAGGGACTAACATACTACATCAGTCTCCTTATCAGTTCTGTCACAACCTGTTCCTTTTATCACTGCAAAGCAGATTGAAAAATTGATGCAAACTGATTTTGTTCTGTGTAGATCAGCTGCTGATCAAAGGGAAATGGCATTGTAAACTAGAGCAAAATAAAGGTGATGCAACGGATGTATGATCATTTACATAGCGTGACATATATTGTAGTTAATATGGTTGAAAAAAAGACACAGATTGATGAAGTTCAACCTATAATCCGACAGTACTGATGACTACTCTCTATATGTGTGATATATATTTCATCCAGGTGCCTAAAATAACCATCACAACATCATTCAAAAAGATTCATAGGTTTACTGTACGAAAATACCCAAGCCTCGGAATGGTTTGGTGAACTGAAGTTAGTAGAAGATGGTTGACATGAGTATGATCAACCCTTGCTGGAAGGGAAAGTCCTGTTGAACTAAAAGCACCCAACATTGGCTCCTTGATGTGAGGATCACCATAGGAGACAATAGCATTATAGCTATGGCATACACCTGCTTGTCCACCATCACCAGAATTGAGAATTACAAAAAATGTGTTTGCCCAGCTGATGAATATTATTATTATTATTATTATTATTATAATATATACAATAACCCTGATAAGGAAGGGAAAGGTTCATTTTCATGGATTTGTGTTGCCATTACATGAGAATCAGGAGGCTCCATCTACTTGACAATATGTGGTAATACCAGAAGATTCAGACTTTAACCTGCAGGGTGGAGGTTTGCTGCCGGTGAGCCAATCAGATTTCCTGTTACATGCCGCCAAATATGTAAATCAGAATAGCTGATGAGATTGACCTTAGAGCAGGACGATGACTTAATTCTCTGGAAAGAATATTCTGCTTCCTTTCTGCTCATTCATGTAGTAAAATGAGGTCAAAATTGTCCATACAAATAAGGACAATGTGATTGTGCTGGAGGGGACAAAAGTGAGCAAGGATCAGCTTGATGGCTCTCAGTTCCTCAAATTAGAAGAAAGCCTCATTCCTTGTGGGGTCTAACGTTGTTGGCACCATTAACTCTACATGTGATGAGAGAAAAATCAGTCTATTTAGAAAGTCCGCTCCATCTAGACAAGATTTTGGCTTGAAGGAAGTGAATAGGAGCTTTGGCCCAAGAATAGCATCAATTGGCTAATAAGAGGACAGGAATCCTCATAGGTGAGCAGCTTGAGAGTGTGACCGAGATGAAATGAGGCAGTGTGTGAAATATTTTATTCATGTGTTCTGTAGATAACTTGATAGACACCTGTGAGAATCAAGAATGGATTCTGCATCTGGGAATTTTATTCTTTGAACCTGTAATTAGTTTGGACTTTTCCTACATGAAGACACATGGACATTAGAGGTGTGAAGAGTCAGCTGCAGGTACAATAGAAGATGCAATTGTGTGGATGGATCCAAAATCAAACCAAAAAACCTTAAGGTAGGGGAGGCTAGTGACATCCAGTGCATACGAAGTCTGGCTGTCAGAACCACAGCACTTATTGAAGACACTTGGAGTGGAAGTGATGCAGAACACAACGCATTAGAACTAACAATACGGGCATATGTGGGTGGGTGTCAGGTAGGAGTATAAAAGCCATCTGCCTATAGTCTTCACTTGTTGCTTATTCAATAATGAGGGATTTGTTCCTGGAAATTTCTGTGATCGAGTTGTGAAATTTGGAGTCTGGTGGAAATTTTGGTGATTTTAAGGGTATATCCATCCATCTTAATAGAAGACCTGTGGCCGTTGGAGCCTGGCTTCATTGTTCCCATCGTGACTTCTACTCCATCCCAGTTTGTTCTGGAAACAGACGGCTTCTCATGAATTTGGCGGCATGGCCATCTCCCTCAGACAGGTATTCCAGAGGTTTTGTTCATTGAAGGCTGAATAGATTTTTGGTCGGGAAAGGTAAGATGGAGAAGTGGCCCATGACAGGATATTGTCACTTCCTGACTTTGTCCAGCTCCTGCTACAGTAAAAACTTAATGACATCTAAGGAACCCTTCTACATGATTCAACTCTGTAAGTCCTGAATGGTAGAGATCCTAGAATCTACTGTGGAGACACCATCTTGAAAACCTTGTGGTGTTTGGCTGAGCCATTCCCAGAGATCTGCTATATAAGAAGTAAATGTAAATCCTACAAGCTGCAGCTGCAGAACATCTTTTTTAAGGTCCCATCTGTCTTTCTGCCAATCCTGTTATAGACATTCAGCAAACAGAGGATGATCTGGAAAATCTTGAGAGATTAGGACAACAAAATGATCTCTTTAATAGTGTTACCTCTGTTACATACGGATCTCACTATCACTTGATTCTTTCTCCTTTGTTTATATGAGGATCTAACACCATGTAAAGTGATTTAGAGCCAATCTGTAAACCAGAAAAGATACAAGTTAAAAAAGATCTGTTTGCTGCCCACTGATGGAGACAACCATATCATCATCACCATCATCGTCATCATATCACCATTCTGCAAGACTCTGACAGAGGTAGCTAATGGGCAGATTCACAGACTGGGCTTCAATTTCTTCCTCTAAACTCCTGTCTAGAGATGACGTCTAGGAGTGAAGACACAGAAATTATTATATGCCTGCTACACTATAGTGTTTATGACATAATACATGGTCCACAGGTTATATAATCTATAATACCCAATGCCAGAGTAAAATCAGTTGGATCACAGCAAATATCACCTGAATGTGAAGGTAACCGGCTATAGATATCACCTGCAAGCTATATGACGTAATGTGTGAACATAGCTTATACAGTATGTTGTATGATACCAGAGGTAGTCAGGTGGTTCACAGCAGACATCACCAGCAATCAGGAGGACCACAGAGATACTTCTGAAAGCCAGATAGGTCCTCAGTGCACAGGGACCCGTCACACACAACGGTATGCACAGACACCACTTAATGGCACAGTAAGTGATGGGGTTCCCAAAGTAGACCACACAACCCGAGAACTGAGAGTCAAACTGAAGTATCCTCACTTGCTATGTCATCCACAGAAGTAAAAAACACCTCTGACATAGGTCGAATACTTCACACTCTGACATAAGCCATATCCTCTACTCTACCAGTGTCATGGGTTCACTGACCAGAGACGCCTCTGATATTATGTACCATTAACTTGGCCAGAGCCACACGCCTAGCACTAACTGGATACTGCCGCTATGATGAGCCGCATAGACGTGCAGAGGAGCTCCAAATTACAGAACATAGCCATATGCTAACCTATAAACTCAAAATAGAAGTGTGTAGGCCTTTAACCCTGTGATGATTCCGCTTAAATATGGCTATAACTCAAAGATGTATTTTGATCTCTGGGTAGCGTATCTCCCTCTTAGTTCCATTTATTCATAATGTGCGCCGCCCTAATCCTAGGTGTATGGTCAGTAGTGGCAACATTGTGACAATAGGGCTTTGTATCCATCCCAGAATGGCTCCATTGTATTCCTACATAGACCTGGGCTGTTGATCAGATATGGCTGATAACATTGTATCATTTCACTTGGTCTCAGCTCCCTACAAAGAATCTGGACTTGAGTGCATTAATCAATCAGACTTGCCGTCGCCGGTGACCTCATTCTGGGTGGTGTAATCAAGGGTATAAAAGATGAGGTAAGAGGTCAATGGGAGGAGATTGTGCTGAGACTACCACTGGGAGATTACTATGAAGATGCTACTATGAGGAGAGGCTGCTGTGATGAGTTGCTGAGATGCTGGAGTTAATGCCGCTGCCTCCACTGGTGATCTCCACATGCTATGTGTGAGTGTTGGACTATAGAGCCACATCCAGGATATGTGTGGTAAAGTAATCATTTCACCTTTATTCCCTTTTATTTTATTGTACTGTATATTGTAACTAGTAACTGTTAATGCTTGCATATATCTACATATCTGTTCTGAACTGCATGTGTTAGATGTTAATACCGACCCATTTAGGGGTTAATAAATATATAAAATTTAGAAAGCTTGTCTTGTATTTATCTTGGGAACCCAGCACTCACTGGCGGTGAGTGTGGTTTTTTAGGAAAGAAGTCCCAGGTGTGGGCCAGCGCGGTGTTGGCGCACTGAGGATCTTTCACAAACCCCTTCCCAACAAGTTGGGTATTTAAATATGTCAGCCGATCAGGAGCTGAGCAGCCACCATAGCTGCCGGGTCTCCGCTGTATAATGTGCTAATGCCTGCGATCAGTGCCTGCAGGCTGGCCAAGGCATCATTTTCATTGCCTGCATTTTGGGGAGGATTACTAACCCCCATAACGAGATCTGGGGCTGGTGTTTCATTGCCATGACTGCTGGTAGCATATTGAAGTCTCCCAGGCTTGTCTGACATTAGTTTCTATTACTGCTCTATGCAGCCTCTAATAGAACTGCTGGTATTTTGCAATGCATTGCATTATTGATCAAACCCCTAGGGGGTCTAATAATTACAAATAAAAAGTTATGGGTGTCAGAATATGGCAAATTCAAGAATATTTTTTTTTTTTTTTTGCACAGTTTTGGATTTTTTAAAGGGTTAAAACATAAATAAAACAATATAAATGTGGTATCCCTGGAATCATACCGACCCATAGGAGACATATCATTTTGACTGCACAATGAACACCGTGAAAACAAAGCCCATAAGAAAGGTATGAAAGTTGCACAAACACAATTTTTCTCCAATTCCATTCCATTCTGAATTTTTTTTTCAGCTTCCCAGTATATCATACGGAATATTAAATGGTATTATTATGAACTATAATTTGTCCCGCAAACATTAAGCCCTCATATGGTTCTGTGAACAGAAAAATAAAAAAGTTATAGGGTTAGGAATGCAGGGAGTCAAAGAAGAAAATTGAAAAATGCTTGCGGTGGAAAAGGGTTAAGGATAGGTAGAAAAAGACCCCAGGATAATGCACAAGATGTCAAAATCCTAAAACCAGGAGCAGTTAAGATGTTAAAAATGTTTTTCAGATGTTTCTCAGTTATATCTGTATCCTGTAGCCCTGGATGGTATGTCTGCCTTGTCATACTGTATAGATTTACTACTCTAAGTACTACTAGTAAATTCAGAAAGGCTAGCTGACCGTCCCTATTGGAAATGTACCAGCAATCACATGAGTTGTCACCAACCTTGCCCAGTAGCAAAAATAAGTAAGAAACAGCTGAATAGAAAAGAATTTGTAAAAATTTGACAGTGGGGGTGTAGCTATAGGGGGTGCAGCGGTAGCGGTTTCTGGTGGGTTTTAGTGTAAGTCTATGGACTTTTTCGTCTCCTACATGAATTTTTTTGTTGTTTCCAGCTGAGCTGTTGTTGAATTAGTGTCTTATGTAGCGGATATTTTGTAGTCTATAAAAATGTACTGAACTGTATCTTGCAGCCATTGATATATGTTTTCATTTTCTGCCCATTGGCTTAGTTTCAGTGGAGCTGGAAATGTTTAGTATTCCTGTATGAGAGGAGCGAGCCTGAGGCTTGTTTTATGACACGGCTTGCAGACTCTTTTATGTATGTGCATTTGAAGGTATAAATAACAATGTTCTGCATTTACATCCTCAAATGATTCTAAAGCGAATGTGAGCAGTAATAATACCCACCGTGCTGCAATGCAGATGATCACATTGTGCAGAAATAAAGGGAAGGATTCTTCTGTTTATTAGCTAATTCTTATTTTCAGTATTCCACTGATTTCTCAGTCTTCCTTAGGCACAGTCGGGGGAAATGAAGCAATCACAATGGCACAGAAATCCTGACAGTACCATATTACAGTTCTCTAGGCACTCTGGGGCTGGTATATCAAGACTGGCGTTTTCCATCATAATCCCTGCCCTACCAGAGTTTTCACATCTTGTCATGAATTAGACCCATCCTTTGGAGTTTGTACACCTAGACAGAAATTTTCATCAGTTCCATGCAGCTACTAGATGTCTGGCATCATTTACACCAGAAAACTAGGACACAAATGTTGATAAATCTGATGACCCCAATGGCCCTGTCTCACCACATTCCCTTTGAGAAAAGTGGTATGTAGGGCACAAAACTCAAAAATTTGCAATTTTTGCACAGAAATATGCAAAAATATGTCATTTTGTTATGGATTATACCTCAGTGTTTGTGCCACAATATGGTGCTTCTATATGCCAATATATTAACATAGAAGCAGTGCTACTAGTGGAGAATACCTCTATAATATGGCATGCAATGATACATGCCAGGGAGAAAAACTCAATTTGGAGACACAAATTATATGACCCTGTAGATTTCTATACCTGCCTTATGGTTCCATGCCATGCAGAAACAGTTGCCATTCTTTACGTTATTTTTAGAATATGGTTAGTGGGCTATAAACTGGGCGGGGAAAAAAAAAAAAAAAAAAGACAGTATTCCTTTCTTGGACAACTGGTGTGTACTTAGCCATTCTTAATTTCCACCAGAGGAGTGACTTGAAGCTCTTGACACCCAATCTGTAACAGGGCCCCCACTTACCATGTGCTATACGTAGTACGGGTGTCTTCTTATATTGTATAGAGGCTACCTCCGCATCCCCTATAGCTACGCCCCTTCTCTCCTTATAATTTTTAGGTGTACCTCATTGATTACAATCACACACAGCAGTTTTGGTGGGATTTCATGCCATATTTCAGCACAGAGTTAGTCTGAGTTATTTCCTATGGACTATTTAAACCACTTTTTCTCAACCTTTTCAAGCAAAGTACCCCTAAGTGAGAAAAACTCCTGACCAAGTCCCCCCAAAGTACTGATTTCTTATAAATTATTTATATATCAATAATGTAATGGCCCCTTCAATGCCTCCACATGGAGTAAAACAACCCTCTAAGTACTCCACATGTAATATAATGGTCCCTACAGGTAATATAATGGACCCCACAGTGCCCCCAAGTGTAACATAATGCATAGGCATCCTGGGCAGGTGAGATCTGCAAGCAGTGCAGAATGTAATATAGAACAGTGGTTCTTAGCCGTGGCACGTACACCCAATGATTGTGGGGTGTAGACCCTGTGGTACATGTACTGCAGGTTCAGAATCACTGATTTAGACCATACATGGCCTTTAAACATTTCCTGGAACCACTGTTTATAACGTCTAAAGCTATCTCAGTTACGACCTATAGTTTGTTGCAGTGCCTCATTTCACCTGTGGTGGCAATGCTGGGGATTTGAACACTGGTTGCTGGGTACCTGAAGAAGAGATTAGAACTTTCCCAAAACTTTCAATAAAGTATTTTTGGATTACATCAAATGCCTTCCTACAACAGCAACTCCTGTCTCCAAAACTTTTCTTGTGGTGCAATAGTTCTCTGGAATTTGCTACCTCAGACAATCAGATTAATTCCCAACATCCACAGTTTTAAAGGGGTTTTCCTGGACTTATATATTGATGACCTACCCTAAGAATATGTCATGGGTATGTGATCGGTGGGGGTTCAACAGCTAACACTCATCAACACTCATGAACACTGCGCCTTTTCTCTGTGCCGAATACATCATGTCTCATTGGTCATATGGAACAGCAGTAGCTCAGTCCCATTTAAGTGAATGGGGCTGAACTGCAATACCAAGTATAGTTATGATACAATGTTCGGTGCTGTACTTGGCATTCCAAGCTGTGACTTCTTCAATCAGCTGCTGGGTGGGGTCTTGGGGGTCCCAGCCTCCACTGATTACATATTGATGACCTGTACTAAGGATAAGGGACGGGAATCTCTCACCTTGAGGAGAGCACCAGTGAAGGTGTGTAGAGTTTTGAATTGCCTTTTGCCCTCTACTAAGCATCTACATATCACAAGGCATTATGGGAAAAGGAGCTGGGAAGCTCATGCGCCCTCTGTTGGATGTAACAGATCCTCAATTTGCTTTTGACTCACTGAGTCTTGAGACAGCAAACGGGATTTTAGCCAAGCCAATTTCACTTATCTGCATACAGCGCCGTTTCGGGATTTTTGTCCGTACTAAGGATAGTATACAGTATGTAAGCTCCAGAAAACCCCTTTAAGCATGCTCTAACATGTCTGTTTCAGGTAGGTGTATCACATTCCCTAATCTGACTCTTTTTACCCCCCTCCACACCCACACACGCACACAACCCACCCATACTTTCCTTGTTCATTATTCCTTAGAACCTGATCCCTTTGTTCAACAGGATCACTTTTATATCTATACACACACAGAAACTGACTGGTGACTAGCTCATGCTGCCTTATGTGTACTACCCTGTTTTCTGTGGAAAAACATTGTACAATATGTGCACCTTTTTTACCCCTTGTTTTACCCCTGTTTTCTTATAGATTGGTTATTATTAGAATTATTTGGTCTGTTAGGCTATGTTCACAACGAAGACCATCCAGCACAGACTCCATCTGAAACTGCAGGCAAAAAAGTCTTGCAAGTCCAACTTTTTCATACAGCAGTTACACGCAGAACCTGGTGGACCCCATTGACTATAATGGGGTCCGTAGGGTTTTAGTCGTTTTGGCTATCGAAGAGTACTATTGGGGGGGGGGGAGTGGGCTTTCCTCACAGCTCAGCAATGATGCTAGGCTGTAAGGCCTGCCCTATTGACAGTAGAGGGATATTGGTGCTGAGACTAACGGCACCGATATCTCCAGCACCCGGGAGCATAATGGTAAAGCTGACAGTGCACTGAATTCAGAGCCCGGTCAGCTTTCTAGTGGTATATAATACCGCCAGTGTCAGAGGATGTGAAAGGCCCTCTTTAACCCCTTCCCGACATTCACATTAATAGTATGGTGGATGTTGGGTATTTAAATATGGCGGCCACTCAGCAGAGACCCGGCGCTAATGCCCACGGTTAGTGCCCGCATTAACCCCCCCCCCCGGCACCTCGGTCAAAGCTGACCGAGAAGCCATTTTGCCGGGGATAGCTTGCGCCCGGAGCAAGATCTGGGGCCGGTATCCTGTTGGCATGACAGCCGGGAGCCTATTGAAGGCTCCCAGGCTTGTCTGCATTAGCAAGGGGTCTCTGCTGAGTGGCCGTCATGCTTTATGCAGCCTGTCATACAAATACCCTAGGGGTCTAATAAATTCAATTAAAAAAAAATAAAAAAAGTAAAAAAGAAAAAAAAAAATCTAAAAAATAAAATAAAAATATAAAAAAAACAAATCACCCCCCTTTCCCTAGAACACATATAAAAGTACTTAAATACTGTGAAACTCATTCACATTAGGTATCCCTGTATGTGAAAATGCCCGATCTGCAATCCTATAAAAATATTTTTCCTGTATGGTGAACGCCATAACGTGAATTGCCGAACCGCCGTTTTTTGTTGTTTTGCCTCTGATATAAATTTGAATAAAAAGTGATCAAAGCAATAGACATTCCCCAAAATGGTATAACTAAAACGTACACCTGGCCCAGCAAAAAAAGACACCCTATGCATCCCTGTACATGGAATTATAAAAAAGTTATGGACGTTTTAGATCTTAGTTAAGGGGTTAAAATGTAAATAAAACTATATAATTTTGGTATCACTGGAATCGTACGGAAACATAGAATACAGTTGACATGTCATTTTGGCTGCAGAGTGAATGCTGTAAAAACAAAACCCGTAAGAAAGTCACATTTTTTTCTCCAATTCCACCCAATTGTGATTTTTTTTTTTCCAGCTTCCCAATACATTGTACAGAATACCAAATGGTACCATTATGAAGAACAATTTGTTCCACAAACATTAAGCCCTAATATGGCTCTGTGAACAGAAACGGATAATTTTTTTTTTTTTCAACATTAATGTCTAGGTAAACGAATGGTCATCTGTTTGCATCCGTTTTTTTGCACCCATTAATGGATGTGCTAAGTGGATGTAAAAAATGTGATCTGAATAGAGCCTAAACAACACAGATATGAATGCGCCCTTACTATTTGTCTGATTTTTTTGTCTATGAACCCTCTGTATTGTAAAGTGCAGCAGAATATGATAGCGCTATATAAATAAAATTATGACCTTGACTTTTTCAGCTGTTATTATTCAGAATTAAAGACTGTAAATTCAATAAAGGGGATATTACTTATATAGTATGCTCGTCTATGATACATCCATCAGTAATGGGATCTATATTCTGATAAACAACACCATTAGATGAAGCCATTCCTATATATCATTGTTATTTCCATCAGTTGCTTGACAACAGAGCACCCCATAACTGAGGTCACCTAGGAGCGTTCAGCTGCGTTCTTGTGAATTTAATACAGTGCATAGCAATAAGATACCGCCATCTCAACATATTCATGATAGTCCAGGATGTACTACAGATGTATCTCAGATCATCCAGATGAAGACAGTCACAAGACCTTGTAGAGTTCCTCTTGTTATGAAGTAATACAGTTCCTATCCCATGTTATGTATTGTCACGGTTATTTTATGATGTGTATGCTTTAAGGTGCTCACACACCGTCAATAGCTGTTTGGGGATTGTTCTGTTTACTTATTTTAGGAAGACAGATAAGGGAGTGTCATTTAATCCATTCTCCTGGTACATTGTAGGACCAGAAGAATGGATTAAACAATAAAATAGATCTAATGATATTTTAACTATAATTGGATCCATCCGGCAGGTATCCATTATTTTCGCTGGACAAAAAATTCAGATTTGCAGATGGAATTGGACTTAGATGTGAACGTAGCCTGAGCAGGAAATCTTAGACTAAGACATTGACTGAGATCACCTGCACAGGAATGGTGAAAGCTGGTATTGTGGAAGTATTTTTATATATCTGTCTGATGATGACCTTTCCTAGACTAGCATTTGCTATGAAGTCATAGTGGACAAGCACTAGCTTGGTTTGTTCTCTTTTCCTAACTAGTCAGAAGGATTTGCTTTGTGATGGCTAACAATTTTTGTCACTTTAAGAGCTATATTGTAAATATAGATGTTTGCTGGAAGGGCACAAGTTACCCTGGGAGGCAGGCTATGTGCTATTGGTTTCGGGATCAGTGTACACAAGCTAAGATGGCAGGGTTAAAGGGGTTCACTGGGTAAAAAAAACTTTTTTGTTTAACTAAAGGTATATTAGTGCTACTAATGGGTTAATAATTGCACCAAAACAGCTTTAGCTGTATTTTGAGTGATTTCTGGGTTTCTCTGGAAGTTCCTGACATCTTCTGCATTTGTTTACATGAGTAGCTTCTTGCATTCTTAGCCTACAACTACTATGATGCATTGCTTTTTTTTTTCCCCTATCAGTATGTCATATACATACTGGAATGTGGGAGGAAACCCAAGCAAACACTGGGAGAACATACAATCTCCTTGCAGATGTTGTCCTTGGTAGGATTTGAACCCAGGACTCCAGAGCTGCAAGGCTGCAGTGCTAACCACTGAGCCACTGTGCTACCCTACCATGATGCATTGCTGTTCACTGAGATGCCCCCTCCCTCTCTCACACCCCATTTCTGTTTCCCTAGCTAGCCCGTGGACTACTAGCCCTAACGACCTAACTAACTAACTCAGCCCACCCCATCTCATCATACTTACCTGGCTTCTGTGTCCTGGAGATCACTTTCTTCTGTCCCGCCGGCTACTTCTTCTGTGGAATTCTACAGCGCCTGCGCAATAGAGCCAACAGAACTCTATTGCGCATGCGTGGGAGACAGGCGTCTTCTCTTCACGTCTGTTGGTGATTGTGCAATAGGCCCTATTGCGCTGGCGCCGGCAGAAAAGGAGGAAGTGACGTTTCGTTCCCAGAAGAATGAAGACAGGTAAGTATGATGGGGATGGGGAGGGAGTACTGGTGATATTCCGTTTCTGGAAACGGGGAAACAGAATGTCACCGGAATATCAGAAAGTGTGCCTGGGACAGTCACCGTGATCTCGGTAATTATAGATTTTTTTTTTTTTATAGTAAGTAAATTAGAAGTTAGACAGGTGGAGAGGGTTTAGTTTATGGTTATTTTTTTATTTTATCCAGGACAACCCCTTTAAGCTAGGGGATTGAGCTTGGAAGATCACAGAAGGTGGGCTCGTCTGAGGGGTGAGGTGTTGCAGACTCCTTTTGCTTTTATGAGTTGTCTGACAATAAACCTGGCTCTGGGCATTTTTCTCCAAAAAAGGCATAATGTCAATAAGAATCAATAATACGTGCCATGTACCCCTGAGAAGAAGAGTAAAAGGAAGCAGAGCCAGGAGTTTGTAGGAAAAAGTCTCTGGCCACAAGGCTGGTGGTTCCAGGTAGTCTAAGGTGGTACATAGGAGAATAATAGGCAGCGTTTTTGTAGTGTGCCAGTGCAGCACTACAAAAGTTGACTGTATTGTCGTGTATATGTGTATTGCCATATCTGTTTTGTCATTGTAATTTTCTGTGTAATGTACATTTAATGAGACAAAACACTGAGTGGTGAGCTGAGATGATGGCAGGTCCCATGACTAGAGGATCCTCTAGTTAGGGAAAGGTAGGAGGCAGTGAGTCTATTAGGAGGAATTAATAGGGAGAGTGAGTATCTTCCTCCCTGTGCTATGTGGAAAAAGTATAGTAAGGAGCATGAGCTAGAGTCCCTGGTTAGGCTGGCCGGAAACCAGCTAGTAGTCAACCATGGTGTTGTTGTGCAGGTGGGAGATGGGAGCAATCTCTGCTCATTTTGTGAAAGTTGAAGAGACTGAGTATAATTGTTATATGAAGCGCATAGCTACGACCCTGCCTCTTAGCCTCAGGTCAGACAGGGCCTTTCTGGATTTGCACCCCACAGCCAGGGCATTGCAGACACGTTGTGGACAGAGATTAGAACTTAGAGCACACTGTACAAGAGAAAGACTGCCCCTGCAAGGAAGACGCAGACTGACTGGGAAGTACCATCGCCAAATCTCCAGAGCAGTGAAAGTTCCTATGAATTGTGCCTTTGTTGTATGGTTTAAGTTCAACTGTTTGCAACCAGTTCTCCTTGAGTGAGCTTTGGCTGTGACTCCTGGGGCTCAATTCTGCATTCACCATCAATGGTACTCCAACCACCACCAGGCTTAGGTACGCTTATAACTAAGTATTGACAAGGAGGTTTTAGGTCAGGAGCAGGTAAAGGTTTTTCTGTACTTACAGGGTGAAACAAAACCCACCTGGCTCCTTTTGCAAGGCTATGTGTTAGGTCCCTAGTTCAGAGAGACATGTCAGAAGACAGATGTGCCCACATCCATTAAGTGAGGTTTTGTATTTTTACTGGGGTATCCAACTGTGCTGCTTATTTTTATAAATAAGGAGTGGTTGATATCCCACATATTGCCATATTGTGACTGGTGTGTGGGAATTTGCATTTTATGATCAGGGATTTAACATGTGAGCTCCTTGTCCATCTGTCTTTATTTAAGGGCTTATCAGGCGTAGCTAATATTAACGTTCTTTGTTCTCCGGGGTCTATAGTATAGATACAGTATATAGATATACCCTGCACAATAATCACCAAATGCAATATGTTTGCATATTCCAAACACAGTCATCATGTGATATCAGCCCTGGGTAAGTAGAATAAATATCCAGTGACAGACAAGTCAGATCATATCTCTCCAACACCGGAGTGTAGAAAACATACGTCCAATGAATTTATATTTCAGGGTCTTTGTGGTTCTCCCAATCCAGTTCTATTATTAATGCTATGGTTTCCTAGTAATCCAGGTGCAAGCATTCTTCCCCGTATCTCCAGCACTGTACTATGTACGACGCTTTTATCTTATTCACGTTGTTTGGAATTATATTAGCATATTCTCCTATCCAAACCTACCAGGGTTGCCAACCATCTGTAAACTCATGGAGAGCCTGGAAAATAGGAGACTTTTTTTTCTAGCGTCTGTAAAAAGAAAAAGATGCATCTGTGTGAAGGTTATTGTAATAGTAACTACTGTATCATCCTCTTAGAGCTCATGCAGCTAATGTATTAACCCTTTCTGTGCCACACAATTACATTGCGCTGACCGTATATAGTTAACGCTCAGCGCCATAATAGTATAGTGCTGTAATAAAGCAGGCCTGCTACATCGCTGCCGGGTTCTGTATTATTATTCTATATTATACAGCCAGGACCTGGGTCAAGTTATCAAACCCGGGTCCTGTCTCACGTCACCACGTAATAATAATAATAATAATAATACATTTTATTTATATAGCACCAACATATTCCGCAGCACTGTACAACTTGTAGGGTTCAAGTACTGACAAAAAGATACATTACAAAGAAATAATTTTTAACTCAGAATGAATATCGTAAAAATTAAATGCAAATAATAAATACAGAATTAACCGTTTTTTTGCCACATAATATCCCCCAGAAAAATTAACCAGTTCAGGACCGGGCCACTTTCCCTGGTTCAAGACCGGACACATTTTCGGGTTTTTTCATACATGAAGTTTTGAAGGCAATAACATTTTATTCCTTTGGGTTATTCAAATAATTTTTGCATCTTTTTTCGGTGACAAATAGGGTTTAACTTTTATGTTGTTTTTATTTTTCTATGTTTTTTTCTTTATTTTAATATCTGAGAAAATGTAAACAAAGAAGAGGGAAAACGTTTCTGTTTTTCACATTTTTCATGTTTTTTTTTTAATAGCACAAAGTGCTACAAAAATAAATAAATAAATAAATAGTATTCCCTCTCCCTTACGGTCATTTTTATGGAGGTGACACTTATTGTTTTGTCACTGGGGCAGGGCTAGAATCTGTGATGTGGGCGTGGTATTGGTGTTTTTTATGTTTTTTTTATTTACATATTGTGTTTACATTGTGTTTGCTTATTGGACAGGTAAGTGGACCGATCAGACATATAAAGTCAATGGGTCTAGAAGCAGTTAATAAAAGCTCAACAAAGTATAATTTGTATCCCAAAATGGTGCCATCTAAAAATACAACTCAACATTGAAAGAATAAGTCCTCATAATACTTATAGCAACAGAAAAATGTCAACAGAAAATGTTTTTTAAATTAATTTAGAAATTCAGAGATAGAAATAGTTGCCAGGGCCTTAACCCCCAAACTAGGTGACATCTTTAAACAGGAGCTCACCTACAAATTTTAGCCTGGGTGGCCTGAGCAGGTGTTGGAGGGGAGGACGAGGTATTTGGAGGTCTGGTCAATGTTGAGAAGGTATGTCAATGCACAGGTGACGTGTGTAGCACCTACAGCATGTGGTTCACAAATAGTACATACCTCATTTAGCACATCCCAAAATACAGATACACCCACAATCCTCATAACAAATAAAGATCACACAGGTAATCAGACACATGGGGATCAGTAAATTGAATTTATATTGTGTGGAGCCACCAAGGGTGCATTATACTCTGATGGGGCAGAGAACACTGAGGGAAAATTATAGTCTGTGGGGGCACTAATGGGGCTTTATATTTTGTGGGAACCACTACGGAGGAGTTCACACAGTTTTTTGCAGGAGCATTTTGAGGCGGAATCTGCCTTAAAAAATGCCTGCCATTCATTTCAGTGGGAGTCAGTAGCAGATACAACATGACCTTCAGACAGATACCACCTTGAAAAACCCATTGAAATCAATAGGTAGCGGCCAATACTTTTTTTACTCAGCGCTGTAGCTGACGAAAAATGCCAGGATGCAGGACGTAGCATTGTGGCTTCCTTCAGCATCGTGATGTAAGTGCAGTGCTGCCCTGCACAGGAGCGTGGATAGATAGTAAGTAAAAAGGATCTGATGCTACTTGCAATAATACAAAAAGAATGCTGCCCCCTAGCATTTATGTTTACCACTAGAGGGAGCATCACCTGTGTACTGTGTTAAAGTGGTTGTCACAAGCCCCAGGTGTATTGGATATTGATAACCTATCCACCAGTATTTGATCAGTGAAGTTTCGCCAACCGGAAACCACACCAATCAGTTGATCTGGCTGCCTATGGGCACTGAAAACTATATACTTGCATCCTGTGGATAGGTCAATGGTATCCAATACACATGGGGTCTGAGATCACCCCTTTAATACACACAGCCCACAATTCATAGAAGAGTAAGGATGGAAGCCAATCCTAGGTCCTACCCTTGAGTATAATACTGGGCTCTTGCTTGTCTAGTTGGTAAAGGATCTTTGATGATGTCATGACTGGCAAAGACCCAAAGTAAGGGAAGCTTTTACACATGGTGTTCTGAATACAGAGACAAGTGTACATAGGACTCTGTTGGCTGCTGAAGCGATCTAAATAGTTCATATATATTAATTTTTATCACTGCTGTATTTGTATGTGATATGTATGTTGTTGGGCTGTGAGTGATATGCATGTAGTTGCGCTGTGTGTGCAGCTCTGATACAGACACACACAGCTCAGTCTGCCAGACAAGGTCTATTGCTCCTCCCTGTTTATATCATCAGAGGTCCTATACCCAGGGCCGGCGTTAGGGGGGGGCAAACTGGAAAGGGGCCCCCAGGATCTGGAGTCTGATCACTCCGGATCCCGGAGTCAGGACCAGCCATATCAATAACAGAAAGGGACCCAGGGTCATGTGCCGCAGGGCCCCTTTCCGACGTGAGTAAAAATAACAAACATTTTTACTCACCTGTCCTCGGCCTCCGACATCATCTTCTGGCGTTCCGGACGTCACCGCTGAGGCGTGGGGCGTGCTCGTTAACCGCTGAGGCCCAATCACAGGTCTCAGCAGTGACGTCTAAAACGTGTGACATCATCTGCAGAGAAGAGGACTCCGGCGGGGATAACGGAGCAGCATGAGGAGGCCCAGGAGAGGTAAGGCAAGGTAAGTATAACTGTTTGTTATTTTCCCTTACCTCCCCCGGGCCTTCGATAATTATACTCTGGGGTCTGAAGAGACCCCAGAGTATAATATAATACTGGCACCAAGGGAGGCTGTATGGCCACTGTGGAGCATTATACTGGGCAGGGGGCCCTCTGGATAGCATATTATACTGTGTGGGGCCCCTGTTGCATTATACTAGGGAGAGGGCCCTCTGGATAGCATATTATACTGTGTGGGGCCACTGTGGAGCATTATACTGGGGGGTCCCTCTGGATAGCATATTATACTGTATGGGGCCACTGTGTAGAATTTAACTGGGGGAGGGCTCTGGAGAGCATGTTATATTCTCTGGGGCCACTTTGGAGCATTATACTGGGGGGCGCCTCTGGAGAGCATATTATACTGTGTGGGGCCACCGTGGAGCATTATACTGTAGAGGGGGCCCTCTGGAGAGCATATTATATTGTTTTGGGCCACTGTGGAGCATTATACTGGGGGAACCTCTCTGGGCAGTATATTATACTGTATGGAGGCTATTCTAGAGCATGTTATACTGTGTGGGGTCATTGTGGAGCATTATTCTAGGGGGGCCATCTGCAGAGCATATTATATTGCGTGGCGCCACTGTGGGGCATTATTCGGGGGGGGAAATAAGGAGCATTATACTAGGGGACCCTCTAGGGAGTATATTATACTGCGTGGGGCCTACTGTGGAGCATTATACTGGGGGACACTCTGGGGAGCATATTATACTATGGGCCACTGTGGAGTTTTTTACTGGGGGAAAGGGGCAGTGTGGTGAGCCTGTTATACTGTGTGGGGCCACTGTGGAGTTTATTATATTGTGTGGGGCTTCTCGGGAGCATATTATACTCTATGGGGCCATTGTAGAGCATTATACTGGGGGGGACTGTGGGGAACATATTATACTGTGGGGGACCACTGTGGAGCATTATAATGGGGGAACCCCTCTGGGCAGTATATTATACTATGTGGAGGCCATTGTGGAGCATGTTATACTGTGTTAGGCCACTGTGGAGCATTATACTGGGGGGGGCACTGTGGGATGCATATTATACTGTATGGAGCATATTATATTGTGTGAGGCTGCTGAGGAGCATATTGTACTGTCTGGGGCCACTAAAGAGGTAGTATACTGTGTGGAGCCTTATATACCATGTGGGGTCACTATGGGGAGCTCAGGGGAGCATTTTATACTGTGTGGGTCCACTGTGGAGCATTATATACCATGTGTGGAAACTGTGGAGGGCTCAGGGGAGCATTTTATACCATGGAGCATTATATACCATGCGGAGCATTATATTTTGGGGGGGGGGCTCAAATTTCCTGCTGGCAGCCCTGTGTGCTATGTCTGCATCACAGCTCCCTCACTATAATCTTGCACATATGTGTAGTGCTCCATGGCCATGTCATTCCCCATGGAGTTATTGGGGCCTGCACAGTACTATAGCGGCTGACTATACTGGAAACATACTCAGTAACACCAGATAGTCAGCACATATGTAAGACTTCAGTGAAGAAGCCATGGTGTAGGCTATTAGCAGGACGCTGTTGGGTGGGACCCCAGAACAAGTTCCTCTGGTGGGCCTAAGGCCCTTCAGTCCAACACTGTATAACGGAGAACTATTATATATAAGGGTGGGTTACTATATATAATTGGGAACTATTATGTATAAGGCATCCATTATAAGGGGGAGCTATTATTTATAAGAGGGGAACTATTTATAAGGGGTTATAATTGTTAAGTGGGCTTATTTATAAAGGGGGCTATTAGTGATAATGGGGACTATTATTTATAAGGGTAACTATTATTTATGAGGGGGCTATTATTTATAAGGGAGCAGTATTATTTTTACGGGGTGACTTACTGATAAGGGGGATATTACTGATACAGGGCACTATTTATCATTTATAAGGGAGCTATTACTGATAAAAGTGTAATATTATTTATAAGCAGGGATTATTATTTATAAGGAGGCGCTATAATAACTGATGACTGGGTGCAAAAATCTATTAGATGATACAAAGGTGCTCATTTGAATTGTGTGTGGTAAAATGGGGCTTGTTATTACTTTTTTGTTGGCAGAAAGGAGGCGTTATTATAGGGGTTGCCACTGCAAGACGATGGTGGTGTTTGCATATCAGCATTTGGGGCCCCACTTTTGATTTTGCCCAGGGCCCCACTTTGTCTAAAACCTGCCCTGCCTATACCAACTGGAAATCATCTGTGTACTGTGCACTGTGTGGTCCATTGACACAGTACACACATGATGCTTCCTCTACTAGCCAAACAATAGGAAATATTAAAAATAAATGTATATTTTTTTTTTTTTTCCTGAAATATGAAAAAATGCCAATAAAAATCCAAAAATTAATAAACTGCAATTTGCATTATTTTTTTTGGGTAACACATTCTCTTTATTAGCTTCCTAGTCATGCTATTATCAAAATCAATTGATACATATAGCGTAAGAAATATTTTTATTCAATATTCTAATTACCCATCTAGTCATTGGGGCGGGCCTGCATCATCAAACACTTCATGGCATAAGAGTTTTAATCACAGCCATTGATGTGTGTGGAGCCCACAAGGGGATCAGAAGACTGGCGACTGATACAGCGGGGCGTATTACAGGGGAGTGACAGATTCTTTTTAACAGTTTATTATAATTTTGGGCCTAAAGAGACCCCAGGGTATAATAAACAACTTTACAGGACACATTTGATTTGCAACAAATTTATTTAGTACAAAATAAATTTTCCACCGAACGCATCAAACAAAAATTTGCAAAGATTCACTCAAGATTCAATCATCTCTAGCTCTAACGTGATGACTGCTTGATGCTGCAGACATTCCCCAATAAGTAGATGGGCTATTTGACAGATGGTGTCAGGCACTCTTCCAGCATCTTTTCAGTTGTTCTGCGTTTCACAAATGTTCTTCTGTGTGATCCAAACACCTCAAACTTCGATTCGTCTGTCCATAACACTTTTTTCCAATCTTCCTCTGTCCAATGTCTGTGTTCTTTTGCCCATATTAATCTTTTCCTTTTATTAGCCAGTCTCAGATATGGCTTTTTCTTGGCCACTCTGCCCTGAAGGCCAGCATCCCTGAGTCGCCTCTTCACTTTAGACGTTGACACTGGCGTTTTGCAGGTACTATTTAATGAAGCTGCCAGTTCAGGACCTGTGAGATGTCGATTTCTCAAACTAGAGACTCTAATGTACTTGTTGCTCAGTTGTGCAGCGGGGCCTCCCACTTCTCTTTCTACTCTGGTTAGAGCCTGTTTGTGCTGTCCTCTGAAGGGAGTAGTACACACCGTTGTAGGAAATCTTCAGTTTTTTGGCAATTTCCCGCATGGAATAGCCTTTATTTATAAGAACAAGAATAGACTGTCGAGTTTCACATGAAAGTTCTCTTTTTCTGGCCATTTTGAGTTTAATCGAACCAACAAATGTAATGCTCCAGATTCTCAACTAGCTCAAAGGAAGGTCAGTTTTATAGCTTCTCTAACCAGCAAAACTGTTTTCAGCTGTGCTAACATACTTGCACAAGGGTTTTCTAAACATCCATTAGCCTTCTTACACAGTTAGCAAACACAATGTACCATTAGAACACTGATGTGATGGTTGCTGGAAATGGGCCTCTATACACCTATGTAGATATTGCATTAAAAACCAGACGTTTGTAGCTAGAATAGTCATTTACCACATTAACAATGTATAGAGTGTATTTAAGATTCATTTAATGTTATCTTCATTGAAAAAAACTGTGCTTTCTTTTTATTTTTCAAAAATAAGGACCCTAATTGACCCTAAACTTTTGAACGGTAGTGTAGATGCTCTTACAGTATTTGGAGAATGCTATTCAAGGATAAAAAGGTTACTTGAAAAGATAGAGAAGAAAGAATAATGATTTGATCTGAATAAAATAAAAATACAGGATGAAGACAACTGTCTGCAGATACAGCTTGACTACTTTCTATCTTTCAGCAGTCCCTCAATGTTTTGGAAATGGGTAGAGGAAATGGGCCATCCTGAGGTGCTGATACAGTCTGAACTTTGCCACGACTTGAAGATCTAGAGGAACCTGACCCTAGACCCGGAATGGACTTTGTGCATTAGCATCCCATGGACAAACTGTATTTAGCAGTTTAGATTGTGAGCTCTAATGGGGACAGGGACTGATGTGAGTGATGACAATATGTACAGTGCTGCGGAATAAGTTGGTGAAATAAACAAATAATAGTTGGTCTCTATGTGAGTTAACGAGGGTTGGACTTTGACTTTTAGTGACTTAAAATTTAATTGTAGTAGTAAGGTTGATGTTTTCTCAAATATATCTCATGTATTTATCTGTACATTTATGTATAGCTCTCTGTACACACTTAATGTGGCTTGAAATAACACTACATTCATTTTACACTTATATGATGTTAGAGAAAATGCTATAACACTAGGAATCACTGTTATATCCTAAAAGACAGTGTCAGTTCTAGTTCTATCAGTTGCTATGCAACATTGTGGCATAATCATAAATGATTAGTACAGGGAATACAAGAAATTTTATAATGTATCTTATCAGAAAAAAAAAGCTTCTTTCTCCACCTATTGGTCTCCTTTCCTAACCTCCTCCATATTAAACTGTTCAATTCACTGTTCAGATAAGTGAAGACTGTCTGCAGTATATAGAAATCTAAGGGGTGGAGAGGGTGGAGGACAAGAGGAAGAAATATCCTGCTGCCGATAATTGTAAGTTGTTTTTTTTGGGGGCGGGGGGGTTATCACAAAGGTGAACACATAACTTTAAACTGATGTAGCAAAATCAAAGCTGCACTGCTATTGGTTGTTTGGGCAACAAAGCCTGTTTTTCCGTTAGACAGTTTTGATAAATAAGTTCCATTAACTATGTTCTATTTTTTAACCCTTTTAAGACACAAATTTAAGCATTAAGGCTCCAGTGACTTTTTCATTTTTCTATCTCTGCTTTGAAAAAGCTATAACTTCTTTATTTTTCTGTTGACATAGCCAAAACTGAGGATGATGTCAAAATACCATATAGCAACATACCTTTACAACAGTCGCGTATCTAGGAATGGCTGGGCCCCAAGGCGAACATTTGACATGACCCCCCCCTGCACAAACCGCATTCCTGAACACACTATCATGCGCCATAGTGGCTCCTGCACACACTATTATGCCCCATAGTGGCCCCTGCAGACACTATTATGCCCCATAATGGCCCCTGATCACACTATTATGCCCCATACTGGCCCCTGCTCACACTATTATGCGCCATAGTGGCCCCTGCACACACTATTATGCCCCATAGTGGGGTTACTCCAGCAGGTAACGGCCTTTTAAAAAAAAAAAAAAAAAAAACACATCAGGGGCCCTCCGGGCCCCCTCATGTTCTGGGCCCTGCTGCTACCGTGGTATTTATGCCACTGCTTTACAATAAGTGGGAACTGAGCTGCAGTAACTGTAGACAGCTACTACATAGTGCATATAGCTATGAATTTCCGTATTTATCCACTGTATAGCTAACAGCTACTCAGGATAGCTTAGTGGTAGGGGTGCTGAGTGTCAGATGCCACTGATCTAACATTTATAATAATATCAGCAAATGATAATAGTGTCAATATACCACAATATCACACCCCATATTACCATATTGTAATTAAATATTAAAAACCTACTGTAATGGTTACCATGGTGTTATCAATAAATCAATTCTATACAGTAGATTGCCGTCTAAAAACGAAGCAACATTTTGCACTAACAATTCGCCAATATTACTGATGACATGATCAAATGAATGCCACAGATCTGCTGCTTACAGTATTTATTATGGAGCAGGAAGATAGAAATAATGAAGATACAAGTGCACCCTAAAAAGTAATAATTAATAGGAAATACTCAATGCAGAATATATAAAATGCACCAGTGATAATGGGAGTTAAATAATGAGAGGCATTATCTGTAGCTCAGTCCTCACCAAAATGAGCATAACAACAATTTTCATATGTTCTTTGCTGATAACCCACAGTAAATGAAATCCCAGAAGTCCGGGGAAGATTGGAACAAACAAGTCAGGTAAGTGAAGCGTTAATAATGAACACAATACCAAATCAACCAAAATGGCTAATCAGTACTTATGTGTCATTTTATATACTTTTATAAGTATATCCTTCCTTTGTACATCTGTGCTAAGCTATATATACTATACACACAAACACATACAGTGCACATTATATACAAGTTAACACATTGTACACACACACATACATACATATAAACATACAAAGATACTATGTGCAAAGACTACACAAATTTATTTACACACACAGTATATACTGAACACACACATCACACACACATTTCAAGAAACACACACAAAACATACACACATACTTACATTTTCTTTGGATAGTTAGTGTTTGGTCATCATCCAGGCAGTCTAAGACAGCAGGAGAGGCTCCATAAGTTTTTTTTTTTTTTTCTGGAGGAAGAGCAGAAGACATGGCCTTTGCATTCCTTCCCTGCTCTATTTAGGGGGATTTGGAAGTCTCCGGTTTCATTGCTCCCAACCCCTGAAGGATCTAAGTGGGAGTATTGTAGTGGTATGGAGGAACAGAAAAAGCGTTTGATCCCTACTTAATGTGGCTGCCTGTTTATGGTTAAAATGATGACAGCCATGCAGGGATCAATATCGTTAAAAAAAAAACAATTTTAAATATAATTTCTCCCTTCTTGGGAGGGGTCTGGAACCATTGGTTAGTGCAGCACAGTCCTTAAAGGGGTTGTCCAATTTAAGACCAATATTGAGAGACAAATGTTACTGTTTGTATAATGAAAAGTTGTATAATTTTCCAATATACTTTCTGTATCAATTCCTCATAGCTTTCTAGATCTCTACCGTCAGTAACACACTACACCGCCAGGGACTCAGATCCTGCAGTGCCAGACGTGTCCCCCTGCTTAAGCCAGTACATATCCGGGCCCGTCTGAAGTTTGCTAGAGAGCATTTGGATGTTCCAGAAGAGTATTGGGAGAATGTCATATGGTCAGATGAAACCAAAGTAGAACTGTTTGGTAGAAACACAACTCATCGTGTTTGGAGGAGAGTGAATGCTGAGTTGCATCCAAAGAACACCATACCTACTGTGAAGCATGGGGGTGGCAACATCATGCTTTGGGGCTGTTTCTCTGCAAAGGGACCAGGACGACTGATCCGTGTACATGAAAGAATGAATGGGGTCATGTATCGTGAGATTTTGAGTGCAAACCTCCTTCCATCAGCAAGGGCATTGAAGATGAAACGTGGCTGGGTCTTTCAGCATGACAATGATCCCAAGCACACCGCCAGGGCAACGGAGGAGTGGCTTCGTAAGAAGCATTTCAAGGTCCTGGAGTGGCCTAGCCAGTCTCCAGATCTCAACCCCATAGAAAACCTTTGGAGGGAGTTGA
Source organism: Leptodactylus fallax (assembly GCA_947044405.1). Lineage (NCBI taxonomy): Eukaryota > Metazoa > Chordata > Amphibia > Anura > Leptodactylidae > Leptodactylus > Leptodactylus fallax. The sequence goes on from CAMRHE010000184.1 coordinate 835,148, forward strand.
AAGTCCGTTGTGCCTAGCGACAGCCCCAAAACATCACTGCTCTAGAGGAGATCTGCATGGAGGAATGGGCCAACATACCAGCAACAGTGTGTGCCAACCTTGTGAAGACTTACAGAAAACATCTGACCTCTGTCATTTCCAACAAAGGATATACAACAAAGTATTGAGATGAATTTTTGTTATTGACCAAATACTTATTTTCCACCATAATTTGCAAATAAATTCTTAAAAAATCAGACAATGTGATTTTCTGGATTTGTTTTCTCATTTTGTCTCTCATAGTTGAGGTCTACCTATGATGACAATTACAGGCCGGCCTCATCTTTTTAAGTGGGAGAACTTGCACAATTGGTGGCTGACTAAATACTTTTTTTCTCCACTGTAAGTTGCATTCCTACCAGGATGACCTCTCTGAAGAAAACTATTTTTCCTGCTTATGACACAGGGAAGGGGGATTCTACGCGACTCAGCTTACCTTCACGCTCGTGTCTGCACCTCACACCCATCATTGGTCACTTCAATCCCCTAAATACCTTTCACGTTCTCGTCGATGTGCGGTATTATATACCGCTAGAAAGCTGCAGCACACTGTTCGCTTTCCTGGCATGTGCCCCAGTGCTGGAGATATTGGTGCCATTAATTTCAGCACGGATATCTCCCCACTATCAGAAAAGCGGGCCTTACAGCCTAGCGTCATTGCTGAGCTGTAAAGAACGCCCCCCACCCCGACAGTATTCGGGGCGTTCCTGACAGTCACTGACTGTGACTATGACCAGTTCTTCACAGTCAGCTCTAAAAGTGTTGCACAATAACAAGTTGCACAAATGTTTTGTGACCTACAAAATATATTTATTATGTAATTTATCCTGCATGGTGAGCTGTGCAAAATTTATAATGCATAAAATAATGGCAAAGAGAAGAGCTAAAAATAATCCATATGTATCCCAAAATGGTGCCATTGATAAATACAACTCATCCTACAAAAATAAGCCCTCAAATACGTACATTAAGAGGTCATTAAGGGGTTAGTTCCTTGAATTTTGCCTTCATTTTCACCCACTCCTAACACTAGATCTGGGGGAAAAGAAGATCTGGTAAAGCGATTTGAGGCTGGTTATTTTATTATAGTTGTTTTCTGCAGCCAGAAGCTTTTTCCTTCATTTCTGGCAGAAGTAGCCGTTAATACATGTTACAAATAGCAATTCTGTTCCAGACGCAGTGGTTCCTTAACTTGCAGCAATGTATATGATTTATCAATCGCCTCCATCATTTGGCTCCTCGCTGTTATAATGTGATTCACACACTGGAAACAGTGTAAAGGCTGTTACAATACACGGCTCACTGATTTAATGTTACTGCAATTCCAATGTATAATGCCTGCCCGACAACCTGCTCAACAGACTAAACAAATGTCAGCCATTATTCCTGGACACATTTTTCATCACTGTGAGATTTTTTTTTTTTAATGTATCGTATATAGCGGCAGCATCAAAGGGTAATATACTGAAGGATGTGTTACAGCTCAGCCTACATGTACAAAATATTTCACATGACTTATCAACAGCTGGGAGACAAATGCACCCCCGCACACCAAGCATACAAAAAAAAAAAAACCCATATCGGAAGAACAAGAAATTACCCGATGAATGGCTCTTAAAGGGGTTTTCCAGAACTTAGGATAGGTCATTAATTGAAGATCTTTGTTTGAAACCTGGAACCCCAGTGGATCAACTGTTTGCAACGGTTTCCACTTCACAGGTCATGTGACCTCATGTGCATCAGACACATGGCCTGATCGCGGCTCAGTTCTATTTATGTGAATGGGCTGAGCTACGATACCAAGCACAGCTGCTGCATAAATGTAAGGCGCTGTGCTTGGTAAGTACTGATGAGGTTGCAGCACTCACACAAATGCTGCAGCCTCTTCAGAGGGCCCGGGTATCAGACCCTTGCTGATCTATGCTAAAGAAAGGTCAATTAATAAATACAGGAAACCCCCTTTAATGCCCTTGTTTATTATGTGTATTCACAGCAGCTCTGCAGTCAGTCACAAGCTCCAAGACTAATTTTTGTGTTTTCACTTTAACTTTTCCGTACCACCTCCTACGAGCAATAACTGTTTAATTTTTCTATCAACATAGCCACGTGAGGGCTTATTTTTTGCTGGACAAGTTGTATTTTGTAATGGCACCATTTAATGTTTACATAAATGTACTCTGAAATGGGAAAAAAATTCTGAAATTGTGGGGTGAAATAAAAAAACCTACAATTCTACCACAGGGTTTCATTTTTACGGTGTTCACTTTTTGATAAAAATTTAATAGCTACTTTTACTCTGAGTCAGTATGGATACAGCAATACCATATTTAATTTTTTATGCTTTATATCAGCAAAAATAAATAAAAATATAAAATTTAAAATTGTACAAAAAAAGTTTGTTTTTTTTTTGGTATTGTCGTATTATATTCCAATAGTATTTTTACATTTATGTCTACTGAGATATGTAAAGGCTCTCTTTTTGCGGGACAAGCTGTATTTTTTTTTATTGGTAACATTATCAGTTGCCTATGACCTTTTGAAAGCTATTTATTACATTTTCTCAGGGGTAAAGTGACAAAGAAACTGTTTTTGGGCGTTTAGATTTTTTACTTATATATTTAGTCCCACTTGGGGATTTTACTGGTACCCCAGATAGAGGTTTTTCACCCTGTACACACTAATCTCTCCACACACTTAATGCTTCTTACAAATTGCATACCCACCATGGAGACAAGATAGGCAACTGCTATAGGGCCTGTGAAGGTAGGGGCCCACAGGCCCCTCTCATAACACTTTGATCTCTTCGATATCTGGCAGTCTAAGTGTCATAAATCCTTGCCCCCTACTCTTTTTACTGAGATTTATGATACAGCATGTCAGACGTGTAGCTGAAAAGTTTACAGTATTCTGCCTGTCAGCTGGACTAGTGGATTCTGTAGAGAGACAATCGGTTTTCTTTTCTTTTTCATTCCTCAAATTTACTGGCAGAGGGTATGCTTCCTTTATGAGGCGGCGCACACCTCCTCATAAATCAGGCATACACTCCGCTTGTAGCTGGTGTACATTTCAAGGATCATATGGATCAGTAAACTGGCAGAAATGATCATAAAACCCCCTTGTCCACTTCCAGGACAAGGGGACATCTTCTACGTCTAGAGGAGAGAACATTTCAGCAGCAACATAGACAGAGATTCTTTCCTGTAAGAGGAGTGAGGCTATGGAAGTCGCTGCCCCAGGATGCGGTGATGGTGATTCATTGTGCAAGTTCAAGGAGGGCCTTGATGCCTTCTTGAACAAAAAAATATTACAGGTTATGGGTTTTAGATTCTAGTAAAGACAAGTTGATCCAGAAAAGCTGATTGCCGGATTTGGAGTCGGAAGGGAATTGTTTCACTTGGTATGGGACAATGGACATAAGACTCATCTTTTTTTTTTTTTTTTTTGCCTATCTTACACTGTAGGGTTATAGGTTGGACTTGATAGACTTGTGTCTTCATCCTACCTCATCTACCATGTAGCTACGTTAACTGATCCAGTCTTCTGATTCATCAATTTGACACCTGAACAGTTTTGCACAATGTGACAATGACACTTCAAAAATACAATTGCTAGTATTCTCTATCTATACAATATAGGCCATGCTGAATACTCACTTTTCACATGGTGCTAAAGGAAAGTAATCCAGCAGGTCCACTAGTTATGACCATCATTTGGAGCATATGGGAGAAGTAATACATTTAACATCTGTCATTGGTGTTTGCTTTACAGACAGTCATAAATTTCTCTTATATGAGGATAAGCTTGGAAACCTGCTTCTACAGAGACACGGATAAGTACACAGCTTCTGAACATGGTGTATGGCTTTTTTACTTGTTGACACTTTTATATTATGTCAGGCCTGCTGCAGATTTTTGTTAACTGACGCTAGGTTCACTTCTGTGCTCGGGTTTCCGTTCTTCGAGTCCACTTTGGGACCCAAAAAATGGAAACCCAATCCGCTTAAAAACAAGTTACCTGCGGACCTCATAGACTATAATGCAGAGTCATCCTTGCAGGACTTTTCTCTCCCCCAGGTGCGGAAGAAATCAGTAAAAAAAAAAAAAAAAAAATATATTAAAATGCCCCCCCAAAAGGTCTATTAATACCTTCCCGCCAGAGGAAGTTTTCGATTTTCGTTTTTGACTCCCCCCCCCCCTTCCAAACGCCATAACTTTTTTATTTTTCCGCTCCCAGAACCATATGAGGTCTTAATGTTTCCGGGACAAATTTTTCTTCATGATGCTAACATTTATTATTCTGTACAATGTACTGGGAAGCTGGAAAAAAATTCTGAATGGGGTGGATTTGAAGAAAAAGTGCATTTGTGCGACTTTCTTACGGGGTCACCTGTATTCTGTGTTTCGGTACGATTCCAGGGATACCAAATTTATATGGTTTTATTTACATTTTAACCCTTTAATAAAAATCGAAAACTGTGCAAAAATTTTTTTTTCTAAAAGTTGCCATATTCTGACACCCATAACTTTTTTATAATTCCGTGTACGGGGATGCATAGGGAGTCTTTTTTTGCGGGGCCAGGTGTAGCTTTTAGTTATACCATTTTGGGGAATTGCTATTGCTTTGATAATTTTTATTCAAATTTTTATCAGAGGCGAAACAGTGAAAAAACGGCAGTTTAGCACTTTTTATTTTTTTTCCCACTTTGGCGTTTACGGGAAAAATATTTATATAGATTTGTAGACTGGGCGTTTTTGGACACAGGGATACGTAATGTGCATGTGTTTCACAGTGTTTAAGTACTTTTATATGTATTCTAAGGAAAGGGGGGGTGATTTGAACTTTTAATATTTTTTATTTTTTTTTACTTTTTTTTCCCTACATTTATTAGACCCCCTAGGGGTCTTGAACTCTAGAGGGTCTGATCACTAACGCAATGCATTACAATGCTAATGCATTGCAATGCATTACAAAAAAACAGCGCTTCTGTTGCAGGCTCCATAGAGCAGTCTGCAATAGAAAGTAACTAAAGACAGGCCTGGAAGCCTTCACAAAGGTGGCGGTGATCCCCGGCAAAATGGCGGTGAAATGGTGCTTTGGTCAGCTTTGACCGAGGCGCCAGAGGGGTTAATGCCTGCGATCAGTGCCCGCACTGATCGCGGGCATTAGCGCCAGGTGTCTGCTGTATAAAACAGCAGAGACCCGGCGGCTATGGCAGCCGCTCGGCTCCCGAGCGGCCGTCATATTTAAGCACCCGACATCCGCCGCACTATTACGGCGGATGTCGGGAAGGGGTTAAAAAAAAGTTATCAAAGGGGCTAGCCCCGCCCCCAGCGACACAGCACTATGTGTCAGCTACATAAAAATTACCGGAACACAGATGGAAAACTATTTTAGACCAGGGCTCCATGTAGCATAAACGCCGCAATGCGAAAATCGTGGCATTCTGGCTAATCCCATTCACACATTGCAGAAAAAAATCTGCAGCAGAAATGCTGCGATTTCCAAAACCGCAGCATGCATGTTAATTACATCTACGGAAACCCTGGCGTTTTCCATATAGGCATAATAAGGGCAGAAAGTCAGCAGAGGAAAACTCTTTGGTGGACTTTCTGTGAAAAGCACTACGAGAAAGACCGCAATGCGTTTTCGCCTTTGTCTTTTTTTTTTTTTGCTGCGGCACTCTACATGAAGCCTTAGGCCCCTTGCAGACGACCGTGGCCGTGATCAGTGTGCTATCCGTTTATTTCATGGATAGCACACTGACCCATTCATTTCTATGGGCCCGTACACATGACTGTGAATTATACGGTCATGTGTGCGGGCCGACCGTCCAGGCCGCAAAATATAGAACAGGTCCTATTCCTGTCCAAATTTGCAGCCCTTGCTTCCGTGGCTCCTATTCATTTAATGAAAGGGGCCGCGGAAGCATGACTCGTGCACAGGCGGCACACGGGTGACATCCGCGTGTCCCCCGTGCCTTTAATTCACGGCCGGCCGGCAGCACATGGTCGTCTTCAACTGGCCTAAGGCTAAGGCCCCACATTGCAGAAAAGCTGCTTTTTTGTTGCAGATTTTGCTGGGTTTTTTTGAGCCAAAGCCAGAACAAAATTAAGTAATAGGGAGAAGTATAAGAGCTTTCTATATATTTCCCATTCGTTTTGTGGCTTTGGCTCAAAAACCGCAGCAAAATCTGCCACAAAAAAAGCAGCTTTTCTGCAACATGGGGCCTCAACCTTAAAAATTTTGTAATAGCAATTTGTGCTATTGAAAAAACATAAAAATTAGAAAAGCAGACACGGTTCCCCTTCTTTTATAAAAATAACATAAAAATAAAGCCCTATGTGTGAACAAAAAAATAAACAAAAATTATTTGAATAACCAGAAGGAAAATAAATGTAATTCAAAAACACATGTACAAAAAAAATGAAAATGTGTCCTGTCCAGAACCAGGGGACTTACCCGGGCCTTAACCCCTTCCTGAGTCCAAAGTACGGTGGATGTCGAGTATTTAAATATGGTGGCCACGCAGAAGCTGATATATACAGCAGAGACCTGGTGGCCAGCGCTGTCATTTTGGGGTGGATCGCTGACCCCCGTAAAGAGATCCAAGGACAGCAATCCAATAACATGCAGCCTGTAATAGAAGTGCCAGTATTTTGCAATTAAAAATTTCCCTAGAACACATATAAAAGTATATAAATGTGGTATCCCCGGAATCATTCTGACCCTTAGAATACAGTTGTGGCTAGGTTCACATTTGCAGCTAGGTTCAAAATCGGCGGAGAGAAAAGTTCTGCATATGGAGGACTCTTCTCTATGCCAGTTTCACTATGAAAACAACGGAATCACGATGGACCCCATTAGAGTCTAAGAGGTCTGTGGGTAACCGCTGTTTTAGTGGACGGGAGGACCCAAAGAACGGAGAGCCTGGCACAAGTGTGAACCTAGCCTGACATGTCATTTTGGCTGCACAGTGAACACTGTAAAAACAAAGCCCGTAAGAATGTTGCTCAAATCCAGTTTTTCCCAATTTCCACCTCATTCTGAATTTTTTTTTCCAGTTCTGCAAACATTAAGCCTTCATATGAATCTGCAAACTGAAAAATAAAAAAGTTATGGTGTTTGGATGGCGGGGAGTCAAAATCGAAAAATGCCGGTAACAGGATGGGTTTAAGTGGTTAAAGGGGTTCTCCAGCCTCAAATCAATTTTTCGTACTGATGACCTTTCAGTATGTGGATTGTGGGGGTCCAACACCCAGACCCCGCATAGATCAGGCTGGGTTCACATCTGTGCTTGAATCCCAATCGGGGAAGCAGGACTTTTCTCTCCGCATTTTTCGGGCGACCCCATTATAGTTTATAGTTTCGGTGGGTAACCTCTTTTTAAGCGGATTGGGTTTTTCGATTCCCCAAGCGGCCCCGAAGAACGGAAACCTGAGAGCAGGTGTGAACCTAGCCTTAGCTGTTGCAGCAGCCTAAAAATCGATTTGGAGCCGGAAATCCCCTTTAAGCCTCTGTTTACATTTGCAACACCATCTGTTGCAGATTCTGTCCAAAATGTACTTTATAAGACATGAAAAAGAGTAGGTCTATGTGCTAGATACATAGTCATAACATTATAACTATGATATAACATAGCAGTCTGGGCAGGGTCCTGGAAAACACCAGTCCAACAAAAATACAGTAAAAATAAAAAATTCTGACAGGAATAGTCGGGGAAGGGGCTAAAGTGAAAACTACTAGTTAGACAGGATATAAAACTACAGTATAACTCCAGGAAAACCACCTCATCCTATCATCTAGAGCCCTGCACTCTGTATACACACATAAGGCAGTAATATGACGGCTCGCTACATCTGCCACTGCAGAACTACACTTCCCGGCATCCCTGTCGTCCGTATATTATGACGTCACTGCTCGGCGGTGCTGTAAGGAGTAGTCTGTGTCAGGCCCTATCGCCTTGTCTATGGATGTGACGGCCGCTCCGGGGCCTCTTATCGGTCACTTCGCTTGAGGTAAGTGTACACACGGTGCGGCTAGAGCTATAATGTGCTCCTGGTTATTATACTCGTGTGGTTTATACGGTGTGTGGCTATGTATATAAGCACTAGTACACATGCACAGTTAATGCAGCTCTGCCTTTTTATTGTTATTTCTGTTTGTATTCATTTCATACCATCATTTCATGTTCCTAGTGGTTGTCAGGGTGGCATCCATCTTGGTTGTTACTGGAGTTTTTTTTTCACTGGGGGATATGGGTGGTTGCCGTGGCAACTTCTGACCCATTTACTTCCATTACTTGTCATATTGTAGGCTGACAGGGCGACCTTTGACATGACAGATGTCGCGGTAACCACTAATGATAGGGAATGTGGCAGTGCGGCGATCCGGTATAGTTGGCTATACGTAGTAGAGTAATATATTGTGGTTTTATCTCCTGCAACTACAAGGCGCCATGTAGCCCTAACCTTAAAGGGAGTCTATCGTTAGAAAAACACATCTTGAACTAATGGCATGTTGGAATAGCCTTTAAAAGGCCGTTCTTCTCCTACCTTTCATTCTAAGCTTCTCCCCGCCGTGTCTGATAAAATTGGTTTCTTCTGTTATGCAAATTAGGATCACGGAGCACCGGGGGCGTTCCCCCTGCACTCCGAGGCTATTCCAACATGCCATTAGTTAAAAATGTGTTTTTCTAATGATAAACTCCCTTTAAAGGGGTTGTGTGCAGTAATTTACCTATTCCCGGGGATCACCCATGATCGAAACTGGGCTTCTGGCGGCATTTAGCAAGGCAGAAGCCCTCCTAAACCAGTGGACATCCTGGGGACGGGCATCGACATTGTGAACACCTATAAGTACCTGGGTCTGCTCCTTAATAATAAGCTGGACTGGGCAGATCATATGGAGGCCCTGTACAAGAAGGGCCACAGCAGGCTGTACCTGCTTAGGAAACTGAGAGCCTTTGGAATCCGGGGGGCACTTCTTAGGACTTTCTTCAACTCGGTAGTGGCATCAGCCATCTTCTTTGGAGTGGCCTGCTGGGGGAGCAGTATGTCAACCAGGGACAGAAATAAACTTGACAAGCTGATTAGAAGGGCCAGCTCTGTCCTGGGGAGCCCACTGGACCCAGTGCAGGTGGTGAGTGACAGAAGGATACTGTCCGTGGTGAGCTCCATGCGGGAGAAGAAGTCCCATCCCATGCATGAGACTGTGATCGCGCTGAGCAGTGCTGTCAGTGACCGACTGCTCCACCCTAGGTGTGAGAAGGAGCGCTATCGGAAGTCTTTCCTCCCCACTGCGGTTAGGCTGTACAACCAACACCGACCTAAGCGGAGATCATTACATACAGAGAACTGAAATATCTCTCTGCCTGTTAAATCCCCCCCCCCCCCCCCGCTACGTCCTATCTGTCTGTCGGCTATCAAAGTAATGCCTCTCACCTTGGAACATTCCTGTACATGTTGTATTTGTATTTGTATCTGCTTATCTTATCTTATCTTTGCTGCTGTAACACACTGAATTTCCCCATTGTGGGACTATTAAAGGACTATTATTATTATTATTATTATTATTATTATTATTATCACGACACTGATCATGTGATCCAAGGCAGGGTTTGCTCCCAGGTAAATAACTACCTGTTCTATGGGGACTGACTATAGGAAAGCACAGGGGATGAGGGGGTGGAGCGACCCAGGGGGCCTAGTGCTGTCTTAGATCACTTCACCTGGGGGTTGTGGCGTTGCTGGAATCCCCAACTCCATCATCAATGATCTCTATGACCAGGTAAGTAAATTAGTACTCCGTTTAAGGGATTGTTCAGCTCATCAATAAGAGATCAGTAGAGGTCTGACACCCAGGACACAGGCCGAGGCGCTCATGCAAGTGCCGTGACCCCTTCACTGTTTACATTGCACGCCATATGATTTCTGGTGGCCATGTGATGGAACTCCATTCACTTCTATGGAAGTAGGCTGTAAGTACATGACATGGCCGCTATGAAACACAGTGTGCATTGTAAACAGTGGGGGGTAATGGGATCACTTCAAACAGCTGATCATCAACCAATTTCCCAGACTCGCTGATCTTATTGATGACTTATACGGAGGATAAATCATCAATAACATTGAACCAGACAACTCCTTTAAGGCTGGGGCTACACAGTGACTTTTATAGTTGTGCGAGATAAAGCTACAATATTGTGTAACTAATGATGTTGGTAAAAATGAACTGGACATCTCCTTTAAAATGTAACTAAACTTTTGGCCAACTTCTGATTTTCTGGCAGGATTTGTGTCATTAATGTATTTTGTAATATACTTTATTTACAAGTTTTGGCTCCTTTCTGTGAAATCTTGTATTTTTTCACTCTTCCCCTTGCTTCTGTATTGAGCTGTTTTTGCATCTTACTGAATGTTCCTGTGTATGGAGTATGGGGCTGTGTAGTATTTAGAGAAGGTGAGGGTGGGGGAGGGTCACTTCAAACACTTATATCTTGGACATTATAAAACCTATAGACTAGCTTTTTGTGTTATCTAAATTATTTCCAGAGATATCTTTAGTTGTAAACACAGTCAGGATTAGTAGGGATACATGGTGATTTTCAGTTTGTGCGAGATAAAACTGCTGTATTACACTACATTGTAACTAATGATGGTGAATATGATGCCTTTAGGGTAAGGTCCCACGTGGCGTCCCACAGCAAAAGGTTTTGTAAATCGCCGCGTTTCTGCAGCGCGGTTTTACCGCAAAGTGGGCACGGGATTCACTAGAATCCCATCCACTTTGCTCTGACTGACTGCATTTATGCCATGTGGGGCCCTGGCCTTAGGGTAAGTTCACACAGAGTTTTTTTGCAGGCGGATTTATGAAGTGGAATCTCCCTTCCAGCTCTCCCATTAACTTCGATGGGAGTCAGAGTTTTTCCTTTAGCTGATAGGTCGTGACGCTTTTTTTTTTTTTTTTTCTGCCCTCTATCTTCAGGCGGATTCTGCCTTGCAAAACTCTTTGAAATTAATGGAAGGCAGAAAAAAACTGCTAGCAGTTTTTTTTGTTTTTTTTTAAGCAGTTTTTTTTTTTAAGCAGTTTCTGCAAGAACTGCTCTTAAAAGCGCTGCAACAAAGCACTGCCGTTTTTCTGACACTTTTTTTCCACTAGCAGAAAAATCAGCCAGAGGAAAAAAAATCTGCTTTTGACTCTCACAGGAAAACTCAGCAAACTTGCTGTGAAAAACACTGCGGAAAAAAATGAGATGCTTTTCTACCGCATTTTTTTTCCGCAGCTTTTTTTTTTTTTTTTTTTTTTTTTTTTTATATACACTGTCTCGGTACGTGGGGCCTTAGCCTAAAGGTGCTCTGCAGTTTTCAGATAAATTTCAGGAATGTTGTGTACACTTATGTGTAGCAACTTAGGGAATGTTCACACTGAGTTTTTTGCAAGCTGAAAAAATCTGCTTCAGGAATTAGGAAACAGGTTTTTTGACATGTTTTTTGCTGCAGTTCTTTTGCTCCAGCACTCTGTATGGACCTGGAAACTTCTTTAAAAAAACACTAGCGGTTTTTGATGCGGTTTTTGCAAAAACCGCGTCAAATAAACGCTAGCAGTTTTTCCGCCTCTCATTGATTTCAAAGGGTTTTTCTAGGTGGAATCCTCCTGAAGATAGGTCAGGTCACTGCTACTGACTCCCATTGCAATGAATGGGAGGTGTTTTTTGAGGTGGATTCCGCCTCAAAATTCGCGTGCTAAAAACTCCATGTGAACATACCCTTACAAAACTGCTATGTTGTTTCATGACTTACCATATAAGCTCCTCTGGTGTCCATGGATTCTGGTGTACAGAAGACGTGGCATTTAAAGATTTCCAATATGGCTGTCGCGGTCCTGACTGAACGGGCACTGAGCACAGGTGGAGATGCAGGGATGCCATGGACGTCTGGCCTCTGAATGCTTTCAGCACCTGTGCGCCGTCTGGAGAATCTGCCCATGTCACGGCTTGTGTACGTCATTGTCCCTGCACTGTAGATTCGTAGACCATAGGACAAGACTATACTCTTCATCTTTCCTAATAAGCTAAGAATACACAGCACACAGTTATTGGTAGGGGTCTCAGAGTCCAGACCCCCACACATAAGAACTTCTGATATTCCTCTAGAACAGAGGTCTGGAACTTTTTTTTTTTTCAAAAAAAAATAATCAAAGGTCTCAGTGTGCCATGCAATAATTGTAAGGGGTGTTGAATGGCATGCCAATTTAAATAAAAAGATCAAGGACCCCCCTCCCATCCTCCCTCAGCCTCCCTGTTGTTTCCCCCAGTGTTCAGTGTTCCCTACATTCCCCCCCCCCGTCTGTTCTCAACTATTGTCCATGTTGTTTTTTTCCCTTATTGTAATACTTCAATAAAACTTTCATGACAAAAAAAAGATCAAGAACGAGGTACTCGGTGTGCTGCGCAATAATTGTCATCAACCCCTATATAAAAGTTGCAGCTGTAATACAGAGAGTAGATTACCTCAATATTACAGCTGTGTGAAAAAACCTGAAAAAATTCTAACAAAATAGTACAGCAGAATGCCAGGACCCCTATATACAGTACAATTCTTCCTTTTTGCCCCTATACACAATATAATGCTCCTTATGGCTCCTGTACACCAGTATAATGCCCCTTATTGCCTCCCATACACAGTATAATGCCCCTTATTGCCTCCCATACGCAGTATAATGCCCCTTATTGCCTCCCATACGCAGTATAATGCCCCTTATTGCCTCCCATACGCAGTATAATGCCCCTTATTGCCTCCCATACGCAGTATAATGCCCCTTATTGCCTCCCATACGCAGTATAATGCCCCTTATTGCCTCCCATACGCAGTATAATGCCCCTTATTGCCTCCCATACGCAGTATAATGCCCCTTATTGCCTCCCATACGCAGTATAATGCCCCTTATTGCCTCCCATACGCAGTATAATGCCCCTTATTGCCTCCCATATGCAGTATAATGCCCCTTATTGCCTCCCATACGCAGTATAATGCCCCTTAATGCCTCCCATACGCAGTATAATGCCCCTTAATGCCTCCCATATGCAGTATAATGCCCCTTAATGCCTCCCATACGCAGTATAATGCCCCTTAATGCCTCCCTTGGTGTCTCTATACACAGTGTAATGTCCCAGTATAAGTTCCTCACACAGTATGATGCCCATTAGTGGTCCCGATATAGTTTAATTCCCCACTATTGCCCCACAAAGTCCTACCTACCTTGTGCTTTATTCCTGATGACCGCTCCACCCCATTCTGTTTGCCAATGGCACCTGCACATAACGCTCCTGTCCATAGCGTGGCATGAGTGGAGAACCATGTGACTGTACACGTCACTGCCTCCTCTATAGTAGCACTCTGCACTCTGCAAACTCATGGAGGAGGCGGAGTGACGTGTACAGTCACATGGTCCTCCACTCATGCCACGCTATGGAGGGGATCGCTACATGTGGGTGCCAGAGACTGAGCGATCATCAGTATTGTTCATCACAGGGGGAAGCTGCCATGACAGGGAGTTATGGCTCACGTGCCACTCTTGGCACGTGTCTTGGGGGTTGCCGACCACTGTCCTATATAAAAGTGATCTAACACAAACCACAACAGCAACCGATTAGTTAATGGATTAAACTTTCAATTCTATGTGATTTTTGTCCCATATTTATTAGCAAAATGATCCCTGTTTGGTGACTATGAACTTCGGCTGAACATTGGGCTAAGAGTAGCCTACTTTGTGGGGGGCAGAGGATGTCCCTCATACGGCCCAGTCTTTTTGTTGAAGAAATCCAAGCAAATCTTTCCATCTTTATGGAAATGAATGGAGACAAGTTACGCTGCCATATTATACATTGCAGTCAGTTACAATGGCTTGCTTTAGGCATCACACAGAGCCATGTGACAAGGACATTACAGTAGATGCTGGCAGCTCACGGGTGACTGGTCGTTTAACGGACAGCCTCAGGAAGCTACCAGACAATATCCACTGCTGAGGTCAGCCTAAGGTGCCCCCATGTTCCTCTGATATAGAGTCCTCTAATTTAAAAGTACAAAATTATCTGTCTGGTGTCTTATCTATGTGTATATATAAGGCTCTGTTCACATCGTGCTTGCAGGATTTCCCAACATATGTCACTGACACAAGGCTCCAATGTCTGGGACTGTATTGTCGTACAGTTTTATATCTATAGGCTCCCATATAACTAAAAATATATAACTTATGTGGGATACATTGTTTTGCGGGACTGCTCTTTTCTATACTATTGAGAACATAGGCATACTAGTTTTTTCCAAAGGGATATCCTTTTGACAGTCTTGAGAATGGGGCCCTATGAATACAATTGCAATATGTGCTGGGAACATTTTCTCGCATGCTTCGATTTATGTGGTAACCTAGCCATCAGTGTTGAATTTTCCTACAGCGTCCCAACAAGTCAAGTGATGCATTATGGTGGCCATTGGTATCAATGCGCTGTCCTTGTAATGCACAGACTTGCTCGATCCTCCGACCATCTTCTGATGTAAAGGAGATGTCAGAAAATTAGAAGCCGGTGGCTGGGGAAGTTTTTTGATCTCCACTTTTACATAGGAATACCTTGAAAGAGGAAAAAAAAAGCACAGAGTGGACCTTCAGCTATAACCTCCAGTTTTTATTAAGGTGACATGACCAGGCTGACATGTAGTGGATGTGTGTGTGTGTGTATGTATATGTATGTGTGTGTGTATATATATATATATATATATATATATATATATATACTGCAGTCACTAGGATTGAATTTATCCCTTTATAGACGATGGGGCAGGAGACCTTGTGGAATTACATTTCCAGTCTTCGGTCCTGCTGTATTATCAGACTGCACAAATTCTTCAAGGGCTTATCCACTTTTTCTGCCGTAATGTGTGAACAAGGTCTTTAGACTAGTGTTAGATGGCGACTTTGGCTGTGACTCCTGTCAAGCAACCAAAAATCAGTCACCCTGCAGCAGATTAACTGATGTAAATGAATGGAGTCCAGTGCGCTCTAGGGGATGTTGTGACCATGACTTCCAGTTGCAAAAAATCGCGCACTCTAACATCCCCAGATCGCAATGTCGCTCCAGTCACAGCAGGGCGACAGATCAATATTTGGACTGCTGATAGGAGCCGTATAGCCCTATCCTTGGAGTATGTTTTTGTATGGTTTTCTGCAGTAAGCTTTTATGCTGAATTCACTAGCAAAAGGGCACTTTAACTTAGTTCGTTGAGAGTGATAACAAGGTAACTCTGACATTTTCTCCGTCATGACGCTCTTGGGCCACATTTATATGCAGTAGTTATGGCTGCTGTACTTGAGGGGGGAGGGGGTATGAATCTGTTCATTCATACATCCCCATAGAGTTTGCATTTGTCAGCTTCACACAACCCTGTTTACCCATCAATCAGTCTCAATAATAGAAAGACCAGATTAGACTTTTCCTAAAACATCTAAAGAAGCCAGCCCAGGTCTAGAACACCATTCTTTGCACAGATGAAACTAAGATCAACCTGAACCAGAATGATGGGAAGAAGAAAGTATGGAGAAGGCTTTGAACGGCTTATGATCCCAAGCAGACCACATCCTCTGTGAAACATGGTAGAGGCAGTGTGATGGCATGGGCATGCATGGCTTCCAATGGCCCTGGGTCAGTTGTGTTTGACAGAAGCAGCCGGATGTATTGTGAAGTATACAGGGATAAACTTTCTGCTCAGATTCAACCAAACTCAGAAATTTTTATTGGCCAAGTCCATCACCAGATCTCAGCCCGATGAATTTCACCTGGTTAGGACAAAACTTAAGGAAGAAAGACCCACAAACAAGCAACAACTGAAGAGAGCTGCAGTAAAGGCCTGGCAAAGCATCACAAAGGCGGAAACCCAGCAATTTCCTGCAGTCTGGAACCCATGGACATCTCTAGTCATGGCCTGCAAAGGATTCTGTACAAAGTATTAAAAATGAACATTTTATATATGGTAATGTTAATTTGGCCAATTACTTTTGAGCCTCTGAAATGAGGAGACTTTGCAGAAAAGTGGTTGCAATTCCTAAACTTTTCACAGGATGTTTTTGTTCAGCCTCTTGCATTAAACCTAAAAGTCTACACCTCAGTTGTACCTCAGTTCAGTTGTTTCATGCCAAATCCAATATGGTGACTGCAGAGCCCAAATCATGAAGATTGTGCCACTGTCCAAATACTTCTGGACCTAACTGTATGTGTGTATATAATGTTAGATTTGCTAGTTTTCTAATGTGCAGGTTGCTTTTATTGTAAGGTTTATTCATTGAGTTTATGTCTATATTCCCCCTTTTAGATGCCTCATGCCGAAAAGAACATATCACACCACGTGTATGATTCCACCATTGAACCTTGCTTAAAAAAGTCCAGGCCGGACTCCTCATCATGGGCACAGAGAGATACTGATTTATACAGAGAACATGAAGGAATCTCTCAGAAATGGAGTTTCTCTACCAGCTCGGAGGAAAAATCGCTTCAGTCCAACCGATGTGAAAGTGAGGGAGGTAGAGGTGCTATAGATGTAAAATATGATCCAGAATCTGCGAGAGATCAGCTGCGTCAAGGTGATGCCAATGGAAGAGATGGCAATAAAACCAGCCAGCATCCATTTGTCGGGAAAACTGAATACAAATCGGATGTGGTATTTTCAGGAACCAGTACTTCTTTTATAGGACCGCAATGTCAGCCTTCACCTCAAGAAAAACCTGTCCCTGAGGCGACAAATAATGTAAATGCTGTTCCTTCTTTCAGAATTGCAACTGTGGAGTTGGGTAAATTGGCCAGTCAGTCGAAAGGCGAGGATGGCATGAACTATGAGCTACGTCAGTTTTACAAGGAGTTAAATGAACTGGAGGCTGCAGCTGAGGCCGATGACCAGACCAACAAGGTCATCTGCACCGATGTAGATGTTAAGCAACGTATTGATCCTTACCCTGACAGGACACCAGCTACTCGCCCTTCCGACCATCATCATGGCCAGGTGCCTACCTCACAGCCTTTCGGACATTCAAACCTGGTATCCTTTACCTGTCATGCTAGAGAAGAACCAAGACCACACCTTGATAGACCTCCACTACCTCTTAATAATCACTTTTATCATAATAGTCAAGCTCCATATCGTACAACAATATTTGTAAACCATGCAATACCTCCTCCCATGTTTGCAGGTCCTCCTCCACCTACTTTTATAGTACCTTATGGTCCTCCACCCCCACGATTTAATTATCCAATGACTTTTCCAAGGCCAAGTAATGTACTGCCCCAACAACCAGCTCCATATTTTAATTACAGTATTAGAAATGAGCCTCCTCCATGGCATGGACCTCCTGGCAGCTGCTTCACCTCTCAGGGGACCCCTTATAACAAACCATTCTCACAAGGCACAGATGAAAGGACGTGGCAAGACCTTCAACGTAATGATATTTGTGGACCAGAAAATGGACAATTTGAAAGGATGTTACCCCATATGGCTAATGTGTCATATGAACAATGCCCTGGCGGATTCAAAGATAAGAGTGCAAGAAAAATGGTGCTGTTAAGGGGAGTTCCTGGCTCGGGTAAAAGTACGCTGGCTCGGTTAGTATCATAAGAATTGTTACATGTATGATTTATAGAAGGACCTTGTAATATTTTTAAGGTTGAGGCCACACGCTGCAGAAAAGCTGTTTTTTGTTTTTGGTGCCAAAGCCAAGAGTGGCAGTAAAAGGAACGGGGAATATATAAAAGAAGTACTTCTGTTCTCCCTTCTGCTAAATCCACTCCAGACTTTGGCTCAAAAATATGCAGGCGTTTTCCCTATAGATTTAATAGTGGAAGAAAAATTTGCAAGAAAAACTGCATTTTTCTGCAAAGGTTTTTTTTTAGCTGCATGTAAAGCCTTAGCTTCAAGGTGTTTAAGACTTTTCACACTGCAGAAGTAGTGTGTGTCCAAGGTTTCCAATGAGAATTTCTAGAATTTCTTTTATTTTTTATTTATTTATTTTTTTAGTGCTTACATTTTTAACCCCTTCACGCATTCTCACGTACATGTACGTGGGAGAATGTGGTTCGTTACCGCATCCCCACGTACAGGTACGTGATGGTGAAACAGCAGGGACCAGTGATAACACCGATCCCCGCTGTTTAACCCTCAAGATGCCGCGATCAATAGCGACCACGGCATTTTAAGTGTTTGCTAGCGGCACTGACTGCCGTGGATGGCATCGGGAGAGGGTGTCAGCTGTAACTGACAGCTAACACCCTGCTCCTTCAGCGCCGATCGGGGTTTTTAACCCCTTGGATGCCACGGTCAAACATGACCGCGGCATCCAAGGGGTTCCGCCATGTTGCCGCCCCTGGCACCCCCTGCGGCGAGATCGGGGGGTGCCGATATCTATAATATGCAGCCCGGGGTCTGGCCAGTGACCCCAGGCTGCCTGAATTCCCCACTACATGGTTGATCCTGCCAGGACCTCTGGAAATCAGCCTATGTCTACATAGGCTGAATTCCTGTATAGACTGCAATACACGTGTATTGCAGTCTATAGTGCTGAATCAGCGATTAGACTATCGTTGGTTCAGGTGTCCTAGTGGGACATATAAAAAAAAAAAAAAAAAGATGATATTTATTAACTTATTTGGGTGGTATGACTATCTGTTTGAAAAGCAGAGCATTTCAAATTGCGATTTTTTTTTTTTTTTTTTTTTTTTTTTTTCAAAAATTTCCTATTTTTTTATAAATAAATACAAAAATATTGATCAATGTTTACCACTAACATGAAGTACAATGTCTCACGAAAAAACAGTCTCAAAATCACTTGTGCAAGTTAAAGCGTCTTAAAGTTATTGCCATATACAGTGACGTATGTCAGTTTTGAAAAATGAGGCCTGGTCTTTAACGCACTTTTGGGCTCAGACCTGAAGGGGTTAAAGGAGTTTTCCATCAATATTAGATTTGGTGGGGGTTACCAGATATGAGACCCTTTCCAATCAGCAGTTGAAAGCAACATTTGCTAAGGTGATGTCATATACACTGGTCACATGGTCTGTTTGCAGCTCAGCCCCATTCAAGTGCAATAACAAACATAGCTCCTTTACAATGCACGGCACTGTGCAGCATTCCTCCATATAGCAGATTGGCTGGGGTGCTGTGTACTGGACTCCCTACTAATCTGATATTGATGACCTGACAAGTTTTAGTAATGTATTTCTGTGCGGTGTCTGGTTCAGGTAATGTATTTCTGTGCTGTGCTTGGATCTTGTTCTAGTAATGTATTTCTGTGCTGTGCTTGGTTCTAGTAATGTATACCGATGTTGTGTCTGGTTCTGGTCATGTATTTCTGTGCTGTGTTTGGTTGTGATCCATCATGAACTATGCACATCTATGGTTGTGAATGTTTGTATATAGATGTATAGTAATGGATGAAGAAAAAATATTGTATGGAAAAAGTGACCCTAGTTTATACATTTAGAGTGGGTTCTCCAGAAGTAGAAACTCTTCAGATCTTTCATGGAGGACTTGAATGGAAGCCATGAGGCTAGTATAAACAGATTCTAAGATGCTAAAGGGGTTTACCAGGCTAAAAATATTGCTGACCTATCCTAAGGATTGAACTTCCATAACAGATCGGCGTGAGGGTGCAACATCTGCCACGCCCACTGCTCAGCAGTTCTCAGAGTATGGCGCAGGAAGCAGACAGTGCTGTTCTCTATGTAGTGGCTAGATCAGGTACTGCAGATCTTTTCTCATTCATTCAAATGGGACCTAAATTGCCGTGACTTGCTTATACTCAATTCAATTGGGGTGCTGGGTGAGAGGACTCCCCCATCTGATATTAGTAACCTATCTTTAGGATAGATCATCAATATTTTTAGATTAAAAGTCCCCTATAAGCTGGCTATGAATAAGATATAACATAGCCTTTTTTTAAGGGAACTTCCTCTATTATTCCCTTTCTATGGTATGTAATTTTAATGTTGAATTGGTAGGTGTGAATTATGGTGTAGCAAAGCTGCATCACCATATGTTAAAAGAATATTGTCGTCTTATCACAAAGATATGTTATCATTTTATGATTGTTGGAGATTCGACGTCCGGGAACCTCACACAGATCTTGAGTGAAGGGAAAGCTCTGCTGTTGTAGTGCTGCGACCCACTGTGTGTGCGCGTGTGCGTGTGCGTGTGTTTTTTTTTTTTTTTTTTTTTTTTTTTTGTACTCTTCACATCCCGGCCATCTTCTTTGCAGGTCAATTGCAGCACATTTCCATTCAGGAGACTAGTGCTATGGAGTCGGAGTCTGGAAAAAGTTACTGACTCAAAATAAAATGATTTTTGATTATATTAAGCAATTATTAATATTGTATAGTTTGCTACATATTTACTTTCATAGGAATCAATTGCTGCCTTTTCTCGTGAATTAGAAGATCTTTACTGCTTCTGTCTGACCATGGCTGTCGGCCATTTATGAAGGAGTCAGAGTTTTGGCCTTCTGACTCCCTGAGCAGTTTCTGGAGCAGCAGTGCTATACAATTTCTACAAAATGTAGATGTAAGATTAAACCGACACTGTGGACCCTTCATTTCTAGAATTGGTAGGGGTCCCAGATGTCTAGTTTATATATCTTGCATGGAGATTTTGGCATGGTATAGCTATATGATTTCTCTATGTTCACAGTACTCTACTCCAGCAGTCTCCTGACGGCATTGTCCTCAGCACCGATGATTACTTTTGCCAGGAAAATGGATACACGTACGATGTTAAGCTGCTCGGGGATGCACATAACTGGAATCAGGATAGAGGTGAGTAATATATATATATATATGGGTATTACTTGTAGAGGAATGGTTTATATATTGTGAAAAAAATACTATGTTATGTTAGTAATGTAGAGCAGCGCTTTAGCTTTTTTTGCTGCGGCTTTCTGTCCCTGACTAGGCTCAGATGAATGGGGCTCGCGCCATGGGTTCTGTGGCTGAATCGGCTGTGTAATCCGCAACAGATAAAGCAGGACACTTATTTTTGTTCAGCATCCTGCTTCCATCTCTGCCTCCAATTGTTAACATTGGGAGACAGGTTTGAGGCAGAATTTGGTGCTGATTTTGAGGCAGAATTTACTGTGAAATTCCACCATCTGAACATACCCTTAAAGGGATAAATACATTGGGATACATTGTATGTTGCTTTTTTTTCCACCCTCAATATCATGACCTAATGTGAAGACTCTTGTAATCTTTAAATTACCCCTGCAGCCAGAAGAGCGCTGGATGATGGACGATCTCCTGTTATTATCGATAACACGAATATCCAGGGCTGGGAAATGAAGCCATATGTACAGATGGTGAGGACCATGAACAAAAAATGGAACATGAGGAAACCTGTACAAGCAGAAAACTGATAAGCTTAACTCATTTCAATTTTATACTTTTATTTTCTAGGCCGTAGACCGGGCATATGATGTAGAATTCTTGGAGCCAGATACTTGGTGGAAACAAGATGCTCATGAACTGGAAAAGTAAGATATTGTGTCTCTCACTCAGTGCTCAATCACTCAATCTTAGAAGGAAGTTATCCCCTATCCATAAGATCAGTGGGGTCTGACTGACTGCTCAGATACCCACTGATCAAGAAGTCCTATTGAAGGGAATGCTATTTAGAGGGGTTTTTCCACAAAAGGAAGTTATAATTTGCAGATCAGTGGGGGTGGTCAGGCAGGCAGTCCGCACACTGCTCCCTTGATTTCAATAGGAGTGCCAGTAATAGCCAAGCACTATACAGCGGCTATCTCAGGCTCTCCCATTCAAATTAATAGAGCGGCGAATACTGCTCTATCAGTGGGGCTCTGTATGGTCACTCCTCCACTGATTTGCAAGTTACAACTTCTTTTTGTGGGTAAAACCCCTCTAAAGTCAAAGCAACGCCTTCCATATGTTCCTCATGAGACACATGGATTTCATAGAGGGGTGAACTTTTTCTCACATTATATCTGGCTTTTCTTTTTAATGCTTGGTGTTTTACGTTTTCCATGCGTTGCCACATCAGGGGAAAAGGAATGACCAGCCTGTGCTTCAGCTGTTATTGATGGTTCTCCAATACTGGACTGCAGCGGTTTGAATGTACAGCCTCAATATAAAGAGTGCTGTCCACCTTAGAACTCTATTTTATAATTTATATACCGATATAATCTACATCAAATTACATTACTTATTTATCTGATCCTGAGTTACAGCTTGTATTATACTCCGGAGCTGCATTCATGATTCTGCTAGTGGTTAAAGCAATTACTTGTAATTTCTCTGTTCTCAGGAGGAACACGCACAGAGTGCCACGTGAAAAGATTTCTCAAATGTTGGAACGCTTTGAGTATGATATGACTGTCCCTGTGGTCATGAACTCAGTGGAACCCCGTCGTGTTCGCCCTAATCGCCCACCTCCAGAGGCCCGGCCGAGGTGGGGAGCTCATCATTCCTTAGCAGATAACACTCTTCAGTATTTTTGCTCTAGCAGTGAGCAGCCATGGGAATCAGGAGGGAGATACTAGACAGAAAAAAGCATTTCTGCATGCGTATTCCTCCTTAAAGTGCATGCATCCCCTTACCCCAATTTTTATTTTTTTTAATTTATAAATTTACAGAGGCACAGAAGTGTTTGTGGCAGTTTTGATGCCATTGGCCTTTTTCTTGTAGAAGATCATTATGGTGCAAGCCGGTCTGTATTCTGTAAACCTGTATTTTACTAAGGCTCTCAGGGTAAGTTCCCTTTTTTACACACGACTCATTTTTATCCGCATCTATTTTATTTTTAGTGTATCAGAAAACAGCACAAGATTTTTAATTAAGACTCTCCATAAATTTTTTTTTTTTTTCAGAAAAATAATTAAAAAAAAAATAATAAAAAGGAGCCACTGACCTCTGCTCATGAGATTTTCACTACTTGCCTTTATATAAAATGTATAGTGATAATTTATTTTGACTATTGAAAATAAAATCCTTTTGACTCTTAGATGTCTTAATCCATACAGATTTATAATGGTAAGTTATATAAATACTGTCTATTTCCTACAAATTACCCTTAAAGTGTAACTAAACTTTTGATTTTCTGGCAGTATTTGTGTCAGTAATACATTTTGTAATATACTTTTTTTAACAAATGTTGGCTCCTTTCTGTGAGTTCCTGCATTTCTTTCTTTGCCTTGCTTTTCTATTGAGAGCTGTCCATGTCTTTCACTGTATATGGGTTTTTGGGCAATGCAGGAAAAAACATAGAAACGTTCTTCTGGTGTCATATGGAAGAGGAAATTATCTTTCTTTTGACACTAATATCACAGGTGATATCGCTGGAAGTAAAACTGCAACCTCAGTGTCATATGAAAATTGAGAATCCTCTCTTTCATACAACACCAGAAGCAAGTTTCTATGTTTGTTTTTTTTTTTTTTTGTTTTTTGTTTTTTCCTTGCAGAACCCAAAAGCCCATACACAGTTATAAGTAGGGTAGAGCTCTTAATAGAGAAGCAACAGTAAGAATAAAGAAACTTCATAGAAAGTAGCCAAAATGTGTTAATATATAGCCTTGTTGGCGAACCTATGGCACGCGTGCCAGAGAAAGCATGCAGAGCCCTCTGTTGGCACACGCACCGCTGCCATGATCGCTCACTAATGGGGAATCCGGTACAGGATTCTCTGTTAGTGAGCGATTGCTTCTTTCAGCTGTATGTGCAAATGCACATACAGCTGAAAGCTTTCAGTGTAGGCTTCAGTCCACAGGACCACGGCTTACACTGACTGCAGAGTGTAACCTCTGCCCCGACGCAGGCGCGATGACATAAGTCCATCAGCGCCTGCTATCAGAAGAAGGACAACGCTCTTCTTGGGACTGCAGCCATACTGGGTAAGTAGCATAAACTACTGTGTGGGGGCCTACTGTGGAGCCTATAATACTGTGTGGGGGCCCACTGTGGAGCCTATAATACTGTGTGGGGGGCCCTTCACTATTTATATCACACAGTATCTGTTTTATAGCTAACATGTGATATTATTACAGACTGTAACAATACTGCATGGTCACTATAAAACAGATCCTGGTTAATTTAAGGTTAAATTGTCGTGTTGGCACTTTACGATAATTTAGCGGGTTTTGGGTTGCAGTTTTGGCACTCGGTCTCTAAAAGGTTCGCCATCACTGATATATAGGAAGTCTGAGAAGGTGGACACATGGATGTATAACATCATTGCAATTTTTTTTATTGAAAAATAATACATTACATGTAAAACACAAAAGCAGTACACCCATTACATACAAAGAAAGGTATGCTACAAGTTCAGTGTAAACTTATGGAGCGCCGCAGTGTGAAGACTCCACATACATAGTTATGTCGATTTGTTTACAATTGTATTATCAGAAGACGCTCAGGTAGAAATGTGGTGCATTAAGACAACTTCAGTAAGAAAGTACTTTAACATCTAAGTTGACTGTGTATAATTATATGGTAAAACGGGTCATCCAGAGGCACCGGTACCATCTTACATGATGTAGCTGCAAACTCTACATTAGTTATACAGCACGTACATCGGCAGCTGGAGCCTTTATTGGGACAGTGGGAATATGATATAAAGATAATTGTACTCTTAAAGGGGTTTTTCAGGCTTCTTAATTAATGACCTATCCTTAGGCTAGGTTATCAATTTTGAGATTGGGAGGGTCCGACACTTGGGACCCTCACCTGATCAGCTGTTTGAAGAGGCTGCAGCATTTGATTGTTGCAGCCTTTTCACTACTTACCAGTCGCAACCCCGTAATTTTATGTAGTGGCTTTGTTTGATATCACAGCTTAGCCCATTCACTTGAAGGGGACTAAGCTGTGATCATGCCATGTGACTAATCAATGTCACCTGACCTGCGAAGCGGAAACTGCTTCGGGATCGCAGCTGCCACTTACAAGAGCTGATCCACAGGGGTCCTGGCTGTTGCTTTTCATTTGATGACCTGTCCCAGAAAACCCCTTTAGGCTGAAGCCCCATTTTGTAAAAGCGCAGTATGTTAATGATACCTGCGGAAACGCTGGCATTTTCCAAATGGTTATAATAGGGGCAGAAAGTCCGCAGAGGAAAACTCTGCGACAATGCGATGGAAAAAAGCTTCAGAAAAAAAGTGAGTTTCCGCCACTTTTTTTTTTTTTTTTTGTGTATTTCACTACGTGGGGCCTTAGCTTTAACAGCAAAACAATTACTTTATGGCAAAGTCACTTCTCCCTACGCCCAGAAAATCTTTAAAATGTTTTTGCATTGTGTATGTTCACAATAGACACCTGGAATCATTCTTGCAAAGTGTGTTTGGCACACTACACATTGTGATAGTAAAATTATGAGATGTTATGTACTTGCCGTGGTGGCAGGACCAGGAAATGAAGTTACGGAGATAATGTTGTTGTTAAAGAGGACCTTTCATATCCTCAAAGATGGGCAGTATTCTATATACCGCTATAAAGCAGTATAATACCACTCATCTCCGGGGACGTGAAAGGTCCTCTTTAAGATTGTCGAACTGTCCCCATACACATTAGATCATTGACTGGACATGCCATAATCACAGTGTTCATATCAATGTATATACTCTGCTTTAGGCTGAGGCCATACGTTGTGGAAAAGCTGGGTTTTTTGTTGCAGATTAGCGGGAGTAGGTTTAGCAGAAGAGAAAAGTATAAGAGCCGTACTTTTAGGCTAAGGCCCCACATAGCAAACCGCTGCAGAGGAAATGCATCACACTTTCCCTCCCCCCCCCCCCCCCCCCCCGCACAGTTTTTCGTTGCGTTTTCACAGAGTTTTCCTATGTGGACTTTCGGCCCTTATAATACCTATAGGTATAATGCCAGTGTTTCCGCAGGTATAATTGACAAATGTTTTTGAAAACGCAGTTTTTCCGCTGCAGATTTTTTTTTCTGCAATGTGTGGATGGGATTAGCCAGAATTTCTTTCACTTTGCAGGGACTGTAAAATGCAGAGTTTTTCCGCAATATGGAGCTTGCCTTAGTCACAGCCTGAGTTTACTTGGTGCACTCCCCCCCCCCCCCCCACGTTGCAGAAGCTCAGCTTTTTTTTTTTGTTGCAGATGTTGCTGCCTTTTTTTGAGCCAAAGTAAAGTGTGGATTGAGCAGAAGGTAGAAGTCTAAGAACTTTCTATACATTTCCCATTCCTTTTGTAGCCAGCAAAATCTGCAACAAAAAAAGCTGCGTTTCTGCAGCGTGGGGCCTCAGCCTTAAAATGCATTTTAATATAAAAAGCAATTTTGTCGGGGGGGGGGGGGACATTGTGTAAACCCAGCCTTCTACTGCTCCCTGCTCACATCCTCAGGACCTACTGTGCAGCACTGAAGCAGAATTTAGTTGAAAAATGTATTAAATGGCATCCACTCCTAAGTTCAGTCTCTAGGGAGCAATTTCATTGTAGTCCAGGACTCCTGGTTGTCCAGGCTTATAGATGGTGTTCAGGATTGGGCAAGTTGAATTTTACAATTCAGGGAAAAGAAGCGGCTACCAGATGTGTTTGGCGGAAGCTTATCCTTTGTCTTTTTAGAACACTATATGATTGTTTTCTTGTTTATAATATAAAAAACTCATATAGTGCTCTAGAAGGACATAAAGGATAAGCTGCCGCTAAACACCTCTAGTAGCCGCCTATCTCTCATGAATGATGAAATTCAACTTACCGATCCTTCTTTTCCTCCACCATTATGTGTTGGGGAAGGGTCGGGAGGCCCCCCCATCGGCTTGTTCGCCTGACTTTTATCCGATGTTTTTGAGGTGACTTTATTTAGAATGGTAAAACCATAAAATAATTATCTGATTAGATAAAGTGGACGGTGATGGGCGCTCTATAAAACGGAAGTTATCTGTGCACCTATTGTGGCTGAATGTTTGGACGACATTTCTTCAGATTGCATGCTCTTCAGACAAATGTAATATGGCCACGTTTCACTGTCTGTATCACAGGTCCTTGCAGGGGCACCTGGGTCTTACAGTTGTCGTCCCACTGTAGAGAATTCTAAGCATTATGGAATATCCCAATTTTTGGCTTGATTCACATGACCAAGTATTGGCTGTGAAATTTGGTCCGTGTGTGAAGGATTTAACAACCTGAATACTATGTGGGAGATGGACTAGCACTATAGATATTACATTGTCCTGTACTGTAATCCCTGCAGTACAGTATTTCATAGGGAGGCAGGGACTTCAGCATCATACATGATAGGAGTCAGTCTCCCTGCATAGTGTTCAGGCGGCCAAAACATGTAAAACCAGCCTTATTCACAGATCCGATGTACTTTTTATGTGTGTTAAGGTAACAGTAGGAAGTATAGGGTCCCTGTATTAGTTCCCAAAGAGAGCATATGGAAAGGTGTTAACTAAAAGTAGACAGCCCCAGGATGGTCTTTAAGGCTCACGTGGGCTTTCCAGTTGTTTTTGCATTGAACATTTTGGAATATTGTACATTTGCTTCTGTGTGATGTATTACTTTAACATGTTTAATATTCATCTGGAAATGCTTTACTTTGTAATTGCTCATAAAATACTGAGGTAAGTGTCTAATATGGTTTTTATTGTCTACATAGTTTTGTATTTGATGTGTCCAATGTTTGTACAGAAATATGGGATTGGTATTATGAGAACATAGGGACAGATTTATTATGCTTTGTACACCAGTTTCCTAACATACAAAGCATAAGTCACACAAAAAAAATTGCAACTTTTTGTTTTTTGAGCCACTTTCGCCACTTTTCTAAAAAGGGGGCGTGATGAGGGTGTGCAGGGGGGTGGGGACATCATAACCAGATAGATTTATGGTGTGCCATATATGAGGCACACCCTCCGCCGGTTTCGGGGATTTGAAGAATTGCGTTGGTAATGCAAATTTTGCGTGTGGGGAGAGGTAAACTAACTTCTCAACAAACTTTCCATAATCAGTAGTATAGGCGAAACTTAAAGGGGTTATGTCATGAGGCTGCGGTCAGGCTCAATGTGCAGCAGGGAAAAGGACCCCTCGTTCTCTGGATCGGTCAGACCCCCACCAATCAGGTTTTTATCCTCTATTTTATGGAGGATAAACACTTTTTGTGGCATAACCACATAATAAAATTGCTTCTGTACACTGTCTTGTGGTTTTCCTCCTGAGTCCCTCATTCCCTCCTAAACTATTCACAAACTCTCTCCTAAATCTGTCGCCAAGACAGATTGAAACATCAGATGCATCCATAAAAGTCTATGGAGAGTGGATGGGAGAGGAGAGAAGGGACTCCGGCAGCCGAGAGAAAGTTCTTCAGTACTGTTACTGTCTTGGTGAGAACTGTTCAATGCCCTTTTGTGATTGGAGCCTCCTTCTATGGAAATCAGAAATACACAGGAGTGTAGCATAAGATCAAGTGACCAAGTTTCCTTTAGATCCCTTTCTGTGTGAATCCACATTGGAATGGGACAGTGAAGTGAGCTAAGAAACTTTGAAATAAAGGCCCAGCTAATATAGCACCGATGACCATTCCCTCACTCAAAGACTGCCCACCCTGTATCGGTGTTGAGAATATACAGTGGAAGGTGTGATCGGGAAGAAACATCCAGCTAAAGACGATCCTATGGATGTAAACTTTACAAAAAGAGCCAAAGGAGGATATCCAGAATTGTTCTGATGAACAGGCGGTGGACAGCCAATAAAAAAAAGCTACAGCAGCGTCCAACTAATGTCTGAACACACAGATGACCAATTTGAGGGTCATTGCAGTATAAGAGAATTTGAAAGGGAATACTACAGTGGGTAAAAGACCAAAAATGTCAACTGTCAACCATACTCGCCTGTCCCCGGTGCTCCTGTGCCTCCCAGCGCGGTCCGGTCCTACTTCTCCAATGTTCTCTCTCGGCAGTAGTCCCCGCCGCACGTGACCACTGAGGCCAATTAGTGGCCTGATCAAAGGACTCGGGCCGTCGCTACCTGTGATGTCCCATGCTTTTTCCTTAGGCTGCTGATTGACCTCAGTAGTCGTATGCAACGGTACTTCTGCCGTAAGAAAACATTGGAGCAGCAGGACTGGACCGCACTGGGAGGCACCAGGGATGGGTGGGTGGTTGTGTGTTTTGTGTGTGGTGGTTTTTTTTTTTTTTTTTTGTTTTTTTTCTTCTTCCCTCCCTCCCTCCCCCAACCTAACTTAAAAAAAACAAAACAAACAAAAGAAATGTGCTACTAGATAGGTGTCTCTAATAAAGTGGCTTTTCATGGTATATGATGCTGCTTCTGGTTTTCTATGTGTGCTGTTTATGGGACACATCTTAGCAGCTAGCTTCCACCCACCAGCTCAGGGTCAAGAGTGAATTAGAGACAGAGACTGCTGCATGGTGAAATAGATACAAATACAGGCTATGAGTTATATAATGGTCAGATATACTTAGGCTCCTTTTTTTCTTTATAAAGTTAAAGGCTTGGGGTGTTCACAGGGTGGAATTTGACGCCAGTTTCGAGGCAGACTCTGCTATGAGTGCAATGGGAGGCAGAGATCGAAGCAGGATAATGGGGATAAAAAAACACCTATTTTACTGCACATCTCACAGCTGATTTGGCAGCAGCCATGTCGGTAGAGGATACATATTTTTTCATGGCATAACCCCTTTAAAGGGGTTGTCCAGGATTAGGAACAATTATAAGACAGTCGGGGTGAGTGTCTTAAAAAAAAATAAAAATATTCTATATACTCTCCTGTCTGGTCCTATTCCTATTTCCCTCATGTAACAGGGCCTACATGACCACTGATGCCAATCGGTGGTCTCAATTGGAGCTGGAGAGGGATTGGTGATATTACTCGCTTACATCACCAGTTTATTACCAGTGACTACTGAGGTCACTGACTCTGTTGCTGCAAGCCCCAGCATAGGGAGGAGATTTCGACATTCCCAGTTCATCTGTTCTCTAAGGAGATAAGCCAGCTCTACCGAAGGTCTAAAGAACAGGTTATTAGACACCATTTCTACTGGTCTGATAGACTACAGAGGTGTTAGGTGTTTGAGAAGTTAAAATTTTAATAATTTATGCAAAAATCTTCTGAATAAGAAATCCTATTTCTTTTCTTCTTTTAAAGGACACACAAGCTGAAAGATACATGTCACAGGCAGAGACACCAAAAGGATGGAAGGAAAACCACAAGTAGGAAATGCCGTTTACCACTCCAGGAAAATGAAGGACTGGAGAACATGGCGGTAGAGGAGATTGGGAGTGGCTGTGATGTGGGAGATCGTATGCTAAATGTTGAGGGAACTGCAAAAGTGCAAGTGAAGACTTATTCTGCAAAAGAAGGATATTTATCTGATTCTCTAGCAGTATTTTTGCCACAATGTTCAAATTTTAGTATTGCTGCATTTTTCAGACTGGTGGCCAGACTCCTGGCTCTTCCAGGTAGTCCTATAACTCAGTTAATACCCAAGACTGATACTCTCCTTGCCTATAGACAGTCTTTGCTTTCTTCTATGCGCTCTCTGGTGACGGCTAGTATGTTATACACAGGAACAAATGGTGTAAGACCTTTCGTCAACTGGCTCCAAGCATGTTCCAAAGGACTCCATAGTACAGATCAAGCCCATTCTGGAGGTCAGGACATTATTAATGCCAGTTATGACCTGTACTGTATTCTTGTAAAAATTTTTGCAGGACAAACTTTGTACCTCTATGGGATGAAATGTTTCAATCCTCACTACGTCAATTTGCCAAAGAATCAGCTAACCATTAGGGTAAGTAAGAACCAAGATGGAAAATCTAAGAAGTGTTTAGAGTACAAAATATGCAAGTATCCTTTAGATATAGAGATAAGTAAAACTGATTGTGTACAGATCGGGAACAATTCCAAAACTCACATGAAAACCAAGCAGACAACCACAGGGTGTCAAAAGCGCCTAAGGAAAGTCTACAAATTGGCACCAACGTTTCAGCATCCAAGAATTCTATCAAAGACCCAAATAAGTACTGGGGAAAACCGCAGTGAAGATGGAGCGAGCGATCTTCATGCCAAAACTGATGCAACATTGGCAATGCAAAATCCACTGAAAGATGATATAAGAAAGTTGATCCCAGATGAATGTAAAGATGATCTGCTCAAGAGAGAGACAAGTCATTGTGCAAAGGATGGAAATTTGTGCAAAGTGGGTATTTATGAAGATGACTTCTATCCTGATGCCTCCAAGCACTCAGATGGTCATGAGAACTTTGCAGTAAGAAGTTACACAGGTTTGCCTCCATCGGCACAGTCTTGTGCCAGGCTCTGCTTACCAGACCATTTTGCCAGGCAGCTTGTTGAACTCTTTGGATCCCCTGGTGTAAAATTAGGTAAATATTTCTTAAAGTAATTTCTTAAAAGAATTGTTAACAGAATTTCCCCTCTAACAGGAAGCAGCAACTTTAGAGGTGCAAATAGCAATTCTAAGAGTATTTGGTAGTAAAAATGGAGTTCACACCATGAGATCACAGCTAAATAGAGCCAGAGGGCAGGAAAAAATGACATTGCCAACTTCTAGCTGTGGTACACTCATTGACAAAGAAAAAAAGGCACCGAGAAGGAGTTGCTGGAATGGAATGAAACTGTGAATGTAATGACAATATATATAAATGAGTAAAATATTACAGGGAAAGGAGTAGTTTATTAGGGTACATTATACAATTGAACTGGAGGCTCTAGTACCCTGCCAGACTGGCTCTGTCCTGGATATAAAATGAGATGGTCACTATTCGTTATATTAATGCAGTCATTTTCCTCTAACTAATGTCAGGCAACAGAAAGACAACCCCTTTTTATTCCCCCCCCCCCCTACAGTTCTGAACATGTCCTGCCTAGGGTTTGAGCACAGTGCGTTAGAGTTCATTCTGAGCAGGACATGTTCAGGGACCTTTATTTTAAAGCCAGAAATATTGTCTAACAAAATACATCTGTTAGGCTAGGTTCACACTTGCGCTCGGCATATGTTCAGGATTTCCATTTCCGAACCTGCTAAAAAAAAATATGTGGAGAGAAAAGTCCTGCAAGCAGGACTTTTCTCTCTGCATTTTCGGGTGGAAACCTGGCAGACCCCATTAAAGTCTATGGAGTCCGCAGGTTTCCGGGGGGTAACTGCTTTTTAAGAACGTTAGCTTTCCGTTTTCGAGTCCCCAAGCGGACCTGATGAACGGAAAGGCGAACGTTAGTGTGAACCTAGCGTAACATAAATTTAGAAATCTCACTGGTCAAAGCAGAGGTGCCATATACTGGCACTTTCACTTTAACCAGAGTGTATAGGAGAACATGAGCAGCTGAGAGGAGAAAATTATTTTAGTCTCCTGTCCCTGTCACTTCTGATATCAGGGGAGTGGTATCATGGACTTTTGTTCATGATATAACCCCCCCCCCCCCCGATTATCAGTCAAAAGCATACTTGCCATTTAACCTCTTAAATGCTGCGGTCAATGCTGACTACAGCATCTAAGTTTTATAGAGAAAAAGTAAAAATACATTTCCCCCCCTGCTAATGAAAGAGAAAATTAATTTGTAACAACCCCTAAAATAAAATTAGTATGTTATTTGTTCTACTGTACATGATAAACCCATAAACCTTAAAATTAAGATACCAGAATTGATGTTTTCTGATCATCTCACTTCTCCGAAACAAAAATTAATTGATCAAAAAGTCTTATGTGCTCACAAAATACAAGGTCTTGTAAAGCTACATTGAAATAAAATATAAATGTAATATGAATGGAACAATGCAGTGGGATAAAATGTTACTGGTTTAAGGCTAAAATGTGATAGATGGCTAAAAGGTTAGAATGCAGATAAGGCCCCGGAGTTGTCAATAATATTTATTTCGGTCATAAATTCGAAATCTGCAGTAATTAAAGTGACAATTTCAGGAGGGTTTTTTGCAATTTTAATGTGACTGTAATAATAAAGCATATGGACAGGGGTGTTTTCCTACATGCAAGAAGAGTCCAAGGCACCGACACCTTTATATTCCAATGTGTTACTGTGGCGCACAGATGTATTAAAAAATATATTTGCGATGCTTTGGACCCTTTTTGCATATTGGACTACCATTGAGAATTGAAGGGGTTTTCTGGGGTAAAAGTATAGATAGACCCCCACAGATTTGATGATAGTGACCTGACACCTGCCACCCCCACAGATGACCTGTTCCTTGCAGCTGATACACCGAGAACGGAGCAGGAAGTAGACAGCACTGTTCTCTGTGTAGTGGATGAACTTAATCACTACAGCTTGGGTCCCATTTAAGTGAATGAGAACTGATCTGCAGTACTTGGTCTGGCCACTGCAAAATGTCCAGCACGGTCTGCTTTCTGCTCCATTCTGTGTATCAGCTGCTGAGAATAGATGATTGGTGGGGCTGGCGGAACCCAATAATCTGATACTGTTGACCTGTCCCTTTATGGTGGAAACCACTCCCAAGTTAACATTGCTCAATCTCACATGCCTCTGGTGGTGCACGTTCCAGTAATGTCCCACCCAGTAATGTCTATACAGAGGATTGGATTGGAATTCTGGTGCAGATTCACTATTATGTTATCAGTAGACTTTGGCCAAAATTTAGTACTTCTAGTTTGAGAGAGAATTTGGACAAGTGGGGTTGGCATAAAAACCAAAAAAGTGCCAAAATTTTGGCGTTAATTTCTGGTTAAAAGAAATCCAACTAATAGGTGTTATAAATGTAGATTAGTCCGTGTAAAGGTTTACCAGATTTATCCTCCAGCATCAGCCCCTGTGATAAATCTGACGTATTTTCACACCCCCTCACTGTAGCTTGTTCACTTGTATCCTGGTGCTGTAGTGTGTTGCTGCTTTTTGTATTTGCTGAGCAGTATAGGAATATCTGTAACAAACCATCCATTATATATAACTCTACAGATGCATTTGATCCAAAGGACGTCATTGTGCCCCTTGGATATGATCTGTCCCGAAGAATCTATTTAAAATGGAAGACGTCATTGGAGGTATTTCCTTTTTTTCTATTACACAACATGTAATGACTGGTGGTCTGCTGGACAATTCACTGGCAGTAACATGTATGTAGATATTAGTTAACCGGTTCTGGACTTCCCATAGACTATATACTTTCAGGCAGTCCACTCTTAACTGTACAAGGATGTATAGATACGTACTTGCATTGTTTAAGAGGACCTTTCATGTCCCCTAACACTGGTGGCATTACATATCGCTAGAAAACTGACCGTGTACTGAATTCAGCGCATTTTCAGCTTTACCGATATGGTCCCCAATGCCAGATATATTAGTGCCGTTAGTTTCGGCACCACCAATATGACTGCACTGTCAGAAGGGCAGGACTTACTGCGTGTTGTCATCGCTGGGCTGTGAGGAACGCCCCCCTGACAGTACAGGGCTATGGAAAAATACTGTCAAGGGGCGCATTCCTCACAGCACAGAAAAACTAACTGTACCGATATCTAAGGCATCGGGGTGCATACCTGCTTATACCTTTCTAATGGTATATGATACTGCTAATGTCAGAGGACATGAAAGGTCCTCTTTAAGCAATGAATCGGGGAGCTGGCTGTTACTACTGCCGGACCTCCCAAAGAGAGGTCTCTCTCAGTGAGTGCTGTGTACACAGCTATAGGAGCCACCATGATGCAACTCCACCTCCAGTCCGGGGAACCTAAAGGACCTACAGTCATGGCCAAAAGTTTTGAGAATGACACAAATATTATATTTTCACATGATCTGCTGCCCTCTGGTTTTTATGTGTGTTTGTCAGATGTTTTTATCACATACAGAAATATAATTGCATTCATATTATGAGTAACAGAAGCTTATATTGACAGTTAGAATGAGTTAATGCAGCGAGTCAATATTTGCAGTGTTGACCCTTCTTCTTCAGGACCTCTGCAATTCTCCCTGGCATGCTCTCAATCAACTTCTGGACCAAATCCTGACTGATAGCAGTCCATTCTTGCAGAATCAATGCTTTAATTTTGTCTGAATTTGTTTGGTTTTTGTTTGTCCACCCGTCTCTTGATGATTGACCACAAGTTCTCAATGGGATTAAGATCTGGGGAGTTTCCAGGCCATGGACCCAAAATCTCTATGTTTTGTTCCCTGAGCCATTTAGTTATCACCTTTGCTTTATGGCAAGGTGCTCCATCATGCTGGAAAAGGCATTGTTGAGCGCCAAACTGCTCTTGGACGGTTGGGAGAAGTTGCTCTTGGAGGACATTCTGGTACCATTCTTTATTCATGGCTGTGTTTTTAGGCAAGACTGTGAGAGAGCCGAAGCCCTTGGCTGAGAAGCAACCCCACACATGAATGGTTTCAGGATGCTTTACAGTTGGCATGAGACAAGACTGGTGGTAGCGCTCACCTCTTCTTCTCCGAATAAGCTGTTTTCCAGATGTTCCAAACAATGGAAAAGGGGATTCATCAGAGAAAATGACTTTACCCCAGTCCTCAGCAGTCCACTCCCTGTACCTTTTGCAGAATATCAGTCTGTCCCTGATGTTTTTTCTGGAGAGAAGTGGCTTCTTTGCTGCCCTCCTTGAGACCAGGCCTTGCTCCAAGAGTCTCCGCCTCACAGTGCGTGCAGATGCACTCACACCTGCCTGCTGCCATTCCTCAGCAAGCTCTGCACTGCTGGTAGCCCGATCCTGCAGCTGAAACACTTTTAAGAGACGGTCCTGCCGCTTGCTGGTCTTTCTTGGGCGCCCTGGAGCCTTTTTGGCACCAATGGAACCTCTCTCCTTGAAGTTCTTGATGATGCGATAGATTGTTGACTGAGGTGCAATCTTTCTAGCTGCAATACTCTTCCCAGTTAGGCCATTTTTGTGCAGTGCAATGATGACTGCACGTGTTTCTTTAGAGATAACCATGGTTAACAGAAGAGAAACAATGATGGCAAGCACCAGCCTCCTTTTAAAGTGTCCAGTGGTGTCATTCTTACTTAATCATGACAGATTGATCTCCAGCCCTGTCCTCATCAACACCCACACCTGTGTTAATGGAGCAATCACTGAAACGATGTTAGGTGGTCCTTTTAAGGCAGGGCTGCAATGATGTTGAAATGTGTTTTGGGGGATAAAGTTCATTTTCTAGGCAAATATTGACTTTGCAAGTAATTGCTGTTAAGCTGATCACTCTTTATAACATTCTGGAGTATATGCAAATTGCCATTAGAAAAACTGAAGCAGTAGACTTTGTAAAAATTAATATTTGTATCATTCTCAAAACTTTTGGCCATGACTGTAGATCAGCTCTCCAGTGTAATTCAGGAGGCTGTATTCGTCCTGTAACTGGGGCTAATGTATCAGCACCAGTTACCTTTTATTTATTTCTGCCGATTTCTACTGTATGTTAAAATGCCCCCTAAAGATTGATACCCGGATCAGCTGAATGAAGCTGCAGCCTCTTCACCCAGCTGATCAGGGTTCCAAAACCCAGGCTCCCAGCCAGTCTTTAATGACCAATCCTAAGAATAAGTCCCAGAAAACCGCTTTAGGCTGAAGTCCCATGTTGCGGAAATGCAGCTTTTTTTTGTTGCAGATTTTGTTGCGGTTTTTTAATCCAATGGCTACAAAAGGAATGGGAAATATATAGGAAGTTCTTATACTTCTACCTTCTGCTCAATTCACTCTTGGCTTTGGCTCAAAAAAAGCAACAAAATCTGCAACAAAAAAAGCTGCGTTTCCACAACATGGGGCTTTAGCCTTAAAGCCGGGGCCCCACGTGGTGTAAACGCTACGGTTCTTGCCAGTCTGGTGAATCCCATCCACACATTGCAGAAAAATACATGCAGTGTATTCATGTTGCGAAAACACAGCAATTTTGTTTGATTTTTGCTGCGGTTTTTTGAGCCAAAGTCATAAGTATATTGAGCAGAAGGGAGAAGTGTAAGAGCTTCCTTTTATATTTCTAATTCCTTTGTAGCCATTCTTGGCTTTGGCTGAAAAAACTGCAACAAAAAAGTTGCGTTTCTGCTCTGTGGGGCTTTAGTCTAAAAGGGTTGTGCCATTTATGAACCATTATCCCCTATCCACATGACAGGGGATAAGTGTGAGAATGCCAGGTGCCCCATTGATCAGGAGGACAGGAGTCCCCCTAAGGCCTCCTTGGAACCTGCACTCCATTCACTTCTATGGAACCAGAGATTACAGTTCCGGTAGCCCCTTAGAAGTGAATAGCGTGCCAGTCATGCAGGCGCACTGGGCTCCATTCACAAGTCCTTCGTCTTCCTGATCACTGGGGGACCCGGCGATCAGACACTTATCCCCTGACCTGTGGATTGGAGATAAGTGTCCATAAACACTGCTAATCCCATCCACACATTGCAGAAAAATATCCGCGGCATGTCCTTTATACCTATGGATTAATGCTGGTGTTTTCAGTATAGGTATAATCAAGGCAGAAATTCCGCAGAGGAAAACTCTGTGAAGTTTCTGTGAAAACTGCTGCGGAAAAGACCATGACGGAAATGCGTCACATATATATATATATTTTTTTTTTTTTTCTGTTTTTATGCTGCAGCTTGCTACATGTGGCTTTAACCTTAAATTCACTAGTGGCTATCCTGCTGTGATGTACAGTAGTACCATAGTCGGAGATTTCTACAAATTTCATCCCCACGCCGTTACTAAAACTGCAGCGCAAAGTGACCTGCAATGTGGGTCTTAAACACACAGCATGTCAGCTACTGCCCGCTGGTGTGCCACAGCAAAGATCACCAAATTCTGGGTGGATTTTGCAACAGCAGCAGCTTTCAAGGACCCATTGATAGGAATTTAGCAGCACTGAAGCCGCACATTGCAGAAAAGCTTTTTTTTTTTTTTTTTTTTAGTATATTTTGCTGCAGCTTTTTGAACCAAAGAAAAGAGTGGTTTCCAGTGGAATGGGAAATATCTAAGAAGCTCTTACACTACTACTGTCTGCTAAATCTACCCCTGGCTGTAAAAACTGCAGCAAAATCTGCAACAAAAATGTGAATAACTCCATTGATTGTAATAGGACTGTGTGTTTTTTTTTTTTTTTTTTTTTTTTCTCCACGGACA
Source organism: Leptodactylus fallax (assembly GCA_947044405.1). Lineage (NCBI taxonomy): Eukaryota > Metazoa > Chordata > Amphibia > Anura > Leptodactylidae > Leptodactylus > Leptodactylus fallax. The sequence goes on from CAMRHE010000184.1 coordinate 873,287, forward strand.
GCTCTCCAAAAAAATCGTTCATGTGCAAGAGCCCAAAGAGTTCACATGTGGCAGATTTGTTGCATAAATTTCTGAAACTATACCAGATGCCTGCTGCTAAAACATCTCCATTAGACCCTCATTTTACTGGAAAAAAGTGTTGCATGCCGCAAATTTTTTTTATTTTTTTTTATTTTCTGGCAAATATAACCAAATCTGTGCTCAGAGATCCTGACGTCAGATGTGAACGTAACCTTAGCTGTCAATTCTAGCAAACTTTGGTGGTCTCAGAGCATGGACCCCTACTGACAGTCATATGTCTTTATGACAGATCTGACGTGTACATGAATGTAGAAGGTAAAATGATGGTACATCAGCCAGTATACGGTACTATTGTGTGGAATATGATTGTGCTATAGTATAATGGCATAGGTATATATTCTGTGATATATCAACTTATATTTCTGTATTTTTTTTTTTTTTTTTTTACAGGTTAAATACAAGATTCCTCCATCAACGTAAAGACACAGTCACACAGTCTATAAGACAATATATGGGGTGCTGGAGATGAGTCACAAGAGCTGTAATCCTGTGGACCTTGAAGCCATTTTTCCACTGCATAGTAGCAGATGCAGAAAGTACCTACTTCATGTAGCCCATTGTCATCTAAGTGAGCATCGTTTCGACATGTGATCTTCTAGCACCACTATGGTTCACTTGATACCTAACCTAAAGCAGGTCCTGAAAAAGAACTGTGTACCAGGTACTTTGCATCACTTTTTTGCAGTGAAAAATGACAAAAGCAGTCCAAGCCGATCTGATACCATGCAGTGGAAACGGGGTCTTATTGGACAAATAAACTTGGTACCTTGTTTTATGATTCGTCCTCCTGAGAATTCATGTCATTGGCTCGCCATGCCTTATGACTCCAGTTTGGCGTACTAGAGCTGCCTTATAATGGGAATGTACTGTACGTCTCTGATTTCATTGGAATGGAATAGAAAATGCACAGGATATTCCAATAATGGTTGGGCCTGCACCTATCTCCAGAAGGACAGGTCATCAGTATCAGATTGGTGGGGTATGATACATGGCACCCCCATCAATCTGCTGTTCTCAGCAGCTGATACACAGAGAATGGAGGAGGACGCAGACAGCGCTGTTCTTTGTGTAGTGGCTGAACAGAGTCACTGCAACTTAGCTCTCATTCAAGTGAATGTGAGCTCATCTAGAGTAACCGCTTTCAGGCAAAAAACTGTTGATTTTAGCCTTTGCTTTAAATGGGTCCTCCAGGGAGGTATGTTTAAAAAAAAAAAAAAAAAAAAAAAAAATATATATATATATATATATATAATATATATAAAATTTTTTTTTCTTTTTTACTTCCCCCTCCCCCCCCGAGGTTTTTGGATGTTTTACCAGGCTAGTTTAGATCCTAGATGAACATGATTGGGCTACTCCACCTCTTCACCACTAGTTTAGTGTGCCTTTACTATAGTCGGTCAGCCCCTATAGCACAGGTAACTAATGGGAGAGGAGGGGGAATATGGAGTGGCTCGGGGGAGAGTGCTGATTCTGTTCACATAACCCGGGCTCACAACGGGTCTGGAACCTCTAGGTAAACCTTTTGAATCTACTCCTGGCTTTGGCTCAAGAACATGTAGCAAAATTTGCAACTAAAAAAGTGTGGCCTCAGCCTTAGGCATTGCTTTTTTTTTTTTTTTTTTTTGCAGAGTTGATTGAGCAGAAGATAGAAGTATAAGAACTTCCTATATATTTCCCATTCCCTTTGTAGCCATTCTTGGCTTTGGCTCAGAAAACAGCAGCAAAATCTGCAACAAAAAAATGCAGAGCGGAATTTATAGAGGACCTGTCGCTAAGTACAAAATACTGATGTAAGACATTGCATAGGTATCCATTCATTTCAATCTGTGAGAAATGGAGACAGCATGTGGATATGTGAATATGCAGCAAAATCTGCAACAAAAAAAGCTGCTTATCCCTGTGTGCTGCCCTTCATTAATTGAATAGGAGCCAGGGAAGCACAGGCCGCAAAATAGGACAGGAATAGGACCTGTTCTAGTTGATGTGGCCCAGACTGTCGGCCCGCACACGGGACTGTGAAATTCACGGTCGTGTGTACGGGCCCATAGAAAAGAATAGGTCCGTGTGCTATCCGTGAAATACACTGTGACTTCCAAAAACATTGCGGTTTTGGAAATCGCAACATGTTAATTATACCTATAGGGAAACCGCTGGCGCTTCCATAGGTATAATGGAAGCAGAAAGGTTTCCTATGTGGACTTTCTGTGAAAAGTACTGCAGGAAAAAAAAAACAGTGCGTTTTCTGTCGTGTGTGTGTGTGTTTGGTGTGGGTTTTTTTTTTTTTTTTTGTGTGTGTATTTTGAGGTGTCTTGTTGATTTCAGTGGGCTTTGGAGCACGGTTTCCTGCCTCAAGTTAGGGCAGAAAGCTTTTTTTTTTTTTTTTTGAGCTAGCTAACTTCTTTTTAAAAATCAATAGGAGATTTTCAAGCGTTTTTGAGGTAGGAACGCCTCAACTACACCTCTAAAAGAAGCTAGTGTGAACTCAACCTGAAAGGGAGTCTGTCAGCAGGAAAATCATTATCAAACTAATAATAACAGTACCTTGTAGGGCGGCTTCTACACTTACCAAAGATGTCTTTCTTATTCTGCATTGCAGCTCCATTTTCATGGAAGTCAGCATTTTATTTTTATACAAATTAGCTGTATATGGCTTTCAGGGTGTGTCCTCTCCTGCTGGGACTTCACTCTCTGCTCTAGGTAATCGCCACTTAGCTCCACCCCCAGTTGCTTAAGCGACATCTCCCACTTAGTCTGCAGTTAGGGGTGATTATCTAGAGCAGACAGGCAGGAGAGGACATGCCCCTAAATCCTTTTACAACTAATTTGCATTAGAATAACATGATTTCCATGAAAATTGAGCAGCAATGAAGAATAAGAAAGATCTCTAGGAGTGTAGAAGCCGCCCTACAAGGTGCTGTCGTTAGTCTGACACAGATTTTCCTGCTGACAGACTCCCTTTTAAGGCTAAGGCTCCACGTTGCAGAAAAGCAGCTTTTTTTTTTTTTTTTTTTTTTTTGAGCCAAAGTCAGCAGTGCATTGGGCAGGATGGAGAAGTGTAAGAACTTGCTACATATTTGTCATTCATTTGGTAGCCTCTTCTGGCTTTGGATAAAAAAAAAAAAAAATCGCAGCAAAATCTACAACAAAAAAGTTGCTTTTCCTGCAATGGGGGGCCTCCTCCTAAGAGATAGATAGATTCAGGAGTTTTCGCTTCTATCGGAGTAACTGGTTAAGGTAAAAGTGGTGCCCCCTGATTATCACTTCTGCTTCACAGGCCATGTCATGCTCATTGGTCACAGCTCAAGTGAAGGGGCTAGGCTGCGATACCAAGTACAACCACCATACAACGTATGGTGCTGTGCTTGGCCCCAGCTTCTTCAATAAGCTGATCGGCTGGGGACCTGGCTGTCAGACACTACCAACCTTTTACTGACGACCTATCCTAAAGATAAGTCATCATTTATTTAGCCTGGAAACCCCCCTTTAAAGAGAGCATCTTCTACAGAAACCTGAGTCAGAAAAACATTCTGAAAAATGCAGAGGAAGTGTTTTGTTTTTTTTTGTAATAGTTCTTCAAGCCTCCTCTTCATTGCTTAGTCATTGTTTAGTCATTTGACACGTTTCTTTACTTCATATTTATATGAAGTTATTAAAGGGTTAAAATCTATGTGCTACTTTGATGCACTAGGTTGCTATAGCTTCACCCCTATGTACAGCAGATGTGCTGATAGACAGCTAGTGATCAGCCCCAGCGGCTGTGAGATACAAGAGCCTCAGCACCAGCTCACACCAGGCAGAGCCGGACCGGACAACGCCTGTACAATTCCTATGCGAGATCTACTACAGCCAATCACAAAACGACCCGCCCCCACCGGACCGCTGATTGGTTCATTCCACTATTCTGAGGAGTAGCTATTTGTTCCCACCTCCTTCCTCTGATTCGTCCTTTTGCCCGCCTTTCTTTTGACGTGCCAGTCACTGATTGGTGAGTTGTCCATGATAGACGTGTCGATCTCGGCTTCTTATCTCTGCCCTCATCGGGGGTTGCCGAAAACTAGGTGATAAGTGATAACCGGTACCGGCTCAGCTGTGAATACCGCTCTACATAGACTCGTCAGTACTAGAGTGGCTGCGCTGTCCGGGCTGTAGTAATGCCGGCCCTGTATCCTCCTCACACACTGTACACACAACACCTTCCCCTCCCGCCTGCGCCGCCCCGTTACCTCCCTGCCATCCTCCCGATGACCCCGGTCCATAACACAGGAGGTAGCGGGGCGGTGTTGGGCTGAGCAGGATGGCGGAGCGGCTCATCAGCTCCTTTGGGAACCTTCGGCTGGACGAGCGGCGCCCCCGCCGGCAGCAGCAGCACAGACCTCCGGGCCAGCATCGCCCCGGCCCCGCTCCTCCGCCCTCCAGGTTCTCCAGGCACGTCTACCTGCTGCGGGGGCTGCCGGGCTCTGGCAAGAGCAGCCTGGCCAGGTAGTATGAGTGGTAGCATTTTGTGGCAGATTTGGCTTCTGTTTGCTGCGATTTGCAGCAGATTTCACTCTATGGTGAGAATCTGCATAAACTGATGTGTTGCAGATATTGATGGGCCATTTTTGCCCAAAAATAAAATCTTAATTTTATGCAAGTTTATGGGAGATTCTCGATTTTAATCTTTTTTCTTTTCTTTTCTGAAAAAGACTAAGGCCGGGGCCCCACGTGGCGTAAACGCTGCTGTTTGGCCGCAGAAAAAAAAGTGGCGTTTTACAGTCACTGCAATGGGATTCTAGCGAATCCCACCCGCACGTTGTAGAAAATTACACGAAGCAGACACGCTGCAATGTTCATAACTGTTGCAGTTTTGGAAATCGCAGCATGTCAATCATACCTATGGGAACGCAGGCGTTTTCTTTCTAGGTATAATTGAAGCGGCTTCCTTTCTACACGGGGCCTTAGCCTAAAATAGTTTAGTGAGCTGGCATAGGGGATGTCAGATATATATGATACAGGATGATCCAGGCCTCCTCGTCCTACCACCCAACCATTGACTATAGTGAAGCAACACACAAGGAGAAAGCCTGCGTGGAATATATCAGACTCCGGGGCAGTGTAAACAGCGATTACCCGACTCTGATCATAATTACCATTCTCCGAAATGGAAAATTCATTAAATTTATTTGATTCATTTTCCAGTCCTAGTTGTAGATTTATGACAAAAAAAAAAAAAATAGAAATGTCTGTTGGCTGCAAAACTGGGTCTTGCCACAAGAGGGTGTAAAAGTGCTTCCACTGTTGCCCTGTAAAAAGAAAAATCCTCTCAGAGGCTACTTTTGGGTAGTGTACCTCTTGGTGAGAGATCGCTGTCTGCTAGACACATCTCTATGATGTATTCAAAGACATTTTACCCAGTTGACTGAAAGGGGGGGAAAATCATTGGACTGAGAAAGACAAGATGGTAATTTCTAGCAATTGCCTAACATTTAGGTCGTTCTGACCTAGCTCTTAGAAGGTGTTGGGAGCCGTGGTTATCTGTAGGCAAGCATAGCGAACAGGCTCCAGCCAGACCACCAGTAGACAGGATCGTTTGATCTGCCGATAAGCACAAGCAGGTCCCACAGCTTCCATGTCCACCATCTAGACCCAGGTGGCCCCTTCATTGCACACCACTGTCTCTGCTTGGACCATTTTCAGTGCTTAGTAGACAGAAATTTGGGGTCACAATGCCCAATACATGTCCTGACATTGAAACCTGGCTACCATCATCTGTGTTTGCAGTGGTGTGAATGAGAAACCTGGACTGCTACGGACTGGAACAATATTGTATGTGGCAATGAATGCTGTTCTGTTTGGGATCTGCTGGCGGTTGGCTTTGAATATGGAGGCCTCATAGTGAGAGCTTCAGTCTTGCCTCTGCTGTGGAGCGATCAACTGCTGGTGAGATAATATTGGGAGCCGTTGTATACTAGTCAGTCACTCCTAGTAGTGATACGAAGGACACTAACAGCTCAGCAATATGTCCAGGATGTCCTGTAGCCACATGTTGCCTGTAATGACAGGGCTTCCAACTGGTATTTTTCAGCAGGATAATGCTCGCCCACACATAGCAAGGGTTTCCCAGAAATGTCGTCAACATATTGTATTACTTCCTTAGTCTGCCCGGTCACCATGCCTAACTGTATCTCATCTTATATCTAGACTCAAGTGTACAGTTTCTCCAATAAACCTCATCTTTTGCTCTAATATTATCACTTACATATATCATCATTACATTCCAACAACTTCTTGGTGCAATATTTTTTATCACGGAGTGTAAATTAAAATTAACAATACATTTTATTTATATAACGTCAACATATTCCGCAGCACTTTACATTTCATAGGGTTCAGGAGTACAGACAAAATGAGGCATTACAGAGTAATAGTCATTTCACACACTGGGACTGAGGTCCCTGCTCGCAAGAGCTTACAATCTATGAGGTAGAGGGGGTGAGACAAGAGGTAGCAGGGGCGGCATTGGAGGTAGCATTGCTTATACAACGGTTCAGACATTTTTGTGATAAAGGTTATTTTCATCACGCATATAAATTACAATGTATGAGCCGTCACCAGTCGTGTCCTTTAATGTGCAGATGGTGCCTGGACATATAAAGTTAGTCCGATACAGCATCATATCCTTTGGGGTAATGTGAGAGTGTGACCAGAGGAGGGTTCATTTTAGGGAATCTTAACTATGGAAGGGTTTACATTAGGAGTTGTGATAGGCTTGTTTGAAAAGATATGACTAGAATGCGCTTGAAGCTGTAGAAATTGGGGGTTAATCAAATAGTCCGGAATAGAGCATTCCAGAGAAGTGGTGCAACTCGGGAGAAGTCTTGTATACAAGCGTGGGAGGTTCTGATAATATAGGATGTTAGTCTTAGGTCATTGAGTGAAAGGAGAGTACGGGTTGGGCGATAGACAGAGATAAGGGAGGAAATGTAGGGAGGTGCAGCATTATGGAGAGCCTTGTGGATGAGGGTGATAAGTTTATATTGTATTCTGTATTGAATAGGCAGCCAATGTAGTGACCGGCACAGACCGGAGGCATTGCTGTAGCGTCTAGACTGATAGATGAGCCTGGCCGCTGCATTCAGAATAGATTGTAGAGGGGAGAGTTTAGTAAGGGGAAGACCGATTAGTAAGGAGTTACAGTAGTCAAGGTGAGAGTGAATCAGGACAACAGTAAGTGTCTTTAGTGTATCTCTGGTAAGGAAAGGGCGGATTCTGAAGATGTTTTTGAGGTGGAGATGACAAGAGCATGCGCGTGATTGGATATGGGGGGTGAAGGAAAGGTCTGAGTCAAACATAACCCCGAGGCAGCGGGCATACTGCCTAGGAGTTATGGTAAGGCCGGAGACTGCAATGGAGATATCAGGGACAGATCTATTAGATGGTGGAAACAGCAGTAGTTCAGTCTTTGAGAAATTCAGTTTCAGATAAAGCGAAGACATGATATTAGAGACAGCAGAGAGACAGTCACTGGTGTTCTGTATTAGTGCAGGGGTGATGTCATGGGATGACGTATATAATTGGTTGTCATCAGCAAAAAGATGGTACCGGAAGCCAAATCTGGAGAGGGTTTGTCCAATACGGGCTGTGTGGAGAGAGAAGAGCATGGGGCCTAGGACTGAGCCCTGAGGGGAACCCAAACAGCAAGGGGAAGAGACAGCGCCAAATAATACACCAAAAGCGCAGTATGAAAGATAAGAGGAGAACCAGGAGAGCACGTTGTCCATGAGGCCAACAGAGTGGAGCATAGCGAGGAGGAGTTGGTGGTCTATAGTGTCAAATGGTGCTGAGAGATCCAGAAGAATAAGGGAATAATCACCATTAGATTTAGCTGCTAGGAGTTCATTGCAGACTTTTGTAAGGGCTGTTTCAGTAGAGTGCAGAAGCCAGATTGTAAGGGGTCAAGAAGAGAGCGGAAAGATTACAGATTATACAAGGACAGACCAAGTGTTCCGAGTTTTTGGAGATAAGACTGGAATAAGATCTGTTCTGAGTTTTGCCCCGGCTCACTGCCCCCTACAAAAACTCATGATAACAAATGGTTGTGTGTATGGGACCATAACAAAATAAGTTTGTCCGGCTCACTGTGACATCACTGACTGCTTTTACATCAAGTAAAGCAGGATTGGTCATGTGATCAAGAGTCAGAGCGTCAGTGGGGGAATCACAGAAACAAGACTCCCGACCACCACTTTGTAATAATAATAATAATAAGGGCACTGGAGCACGCTCTTCCTATAGAGTATGGATGTTTATGTAGTGCAGTGAATGTACTGCAAAAAAGTTCCCTCTCCCCTGCATAACCCCTTTAAGGCTCTGTTCATCTGCACTATGGCTACTGGAAGCCATGACACTGTGCAGGATGTATTGTATTATAGATCTGTATGGCACCTGATGGGTCCTGGAGACCTATAACTGGGTCCACTGAAATCTCTGTTATTCTTGATGGAAACAGTAGCACTGCATGCTTCCCTATTATTGCCATCAAGAGTGACAGAATCTGTAACAGACCCTACAACAGGGAATGGTTTTGTTTGCTCCCCCTAGTGCGAACCTTCCTTAGAGTCACAATCACTATTGACATCAAGACTAGGGCTGCAATGGGGTCCATCGGGTGTGATTTGAAGCCATTCAATGAATGTTATAGCACCAACACTACTATTGTAAACTGAGGTCTTCTCCGTAATTAGGTGTTTTTTTTTAGGCTACTACACAGTATTTCTGAAATTTAACCAGAAAAGGGACAACCCCTTTAATAAACCTATTATAAAATATTATGTTTACAGGTTTTTTTTTTTTTTTTAAATACTTTTTAATCACCTAAAAATAAAATGTATAGGCAAAAAAAATATAGGCAGGTTGGGCTGTTAGTCTGCCATGGACTCTGATGCCCATTTCTTCTAAGGGTTGATAGTACAGCTACATATTTATTTTTACTCCATTTTACTTAGTTCATAATGGTGCCGATAAAAAAGAATAAGTTAAGTTTTGAAGCATAAGAAAAAACTATATACTATACTGACATTAACTATAAAGGTAATGTCAGGTTTCAGCGCAGTGAATGCCTTAAGAACTAAACCTATAAAGAAATCTCTTCCAGATCCAGTTCTTTAACAATTTTTTTCATCTTCCCAATATATTATATGGGATGTTAAATAGAGCTATTAGAAAGTACAACTTGTCCCACAAAAAACAAGCCTTTTTACAGCTATGTGAATAGAAGAAGTTAAAGGGGTTCTCAGCAGGGAAAATGTTCAAAAAGGCTCAAAAGAAAATTATTTCTGCACCTCATTGACCCCAGGCTGCCCTCACTCTGTGAGTGTACTGGGTGCCCCGGTCTTTAGTTACTAGTCCCTTTTGACAATTAGGAAATGACCGCTCAGCCAGTGATTTCTTATGTCAGTACCAGAAAATAGAGACCAGAGAGGGCCTAGTAAGCATCATACTGAGAGCAGCCAGGGAATAATGCAGATCTGGATGAGGGGGCTCCAAAATTGTTCCCCAGGATCAAATAATAGGGTGTTCAAATGTCACAATCGAAGATATCGGCATGGTATTGGCAGGATAGTGTTGTATATGCAAGCTAGAACTTCTCCTGCTTCAGGGTTTAATGCAGACTAAGAGATCTGAATAGAGTACAAGACTTTAAACGGTAAATATTTGCCAACTTTATCCGGGCATTGCCGATGTGGGCACAAAGTGGTGCCAAGTCAAATGACTCCTGAAATAATCTCATTGGCAGGTGCATTGATGTTGATTTTACATTCACAGTGAAGGAAGCTTGGTGTGAGACAAACACTTTATATCTTTATGCCTCCATATACACTGTATGCTGGGGGTTTAGGCACTGTTCACACTGATGTGCCACGTTCAGTTCTCAGTGTGTTGTACCACTTTTTCTAGAAGGTGCCCCTTTGATAAATGGATCATAGGGTCACTCATTCATTCACTGTTATCTGTGTGGAAACCTGGCACCAAATGTTCAGTTTCCCTGCAGCGCCACCACAGGGAAAAAGAAGCATTGCATGGTGCATTGTAAATCAGCGGGGTGTCTATATAAGTTAGACTCTGTTCTATATACAGAAACTTTGTAATATATCTTGTCAGAAAAATGTTTCTTTCTGCTCTTATCAGGCTGCACCCCTTACCCCACTTTCCCCTGGGTAAACGTAGTTTCACTCAAAATACTAGCTGCAAGCTCACATGACTAATATTACACATGTCTATAGGAGTCTATGGAAAGAGGAGGGGGAAGAGTGAGCAGGAAGTGAAGAAGAAATACAGGCGTATGCTGGAGCTAAATAAGAGCTTTATTTATGTCAGTACATGTTAGTACTTCTTACATATGTCCTGCACAGTCCTGGAGAGTACTGTATATGTACTGTGTGCAGTCTATGACATCTATTCTCAACCCACCAGCTCTAAGCTGCCATGGCAGGGTTTTGTGGGCTGAAAGGGGTGAGGACCTATCCTAGGAATATCTAATATTAAATATTGTCCTTCGGGGATGGCATTTTTAGGGTGCATTCACATATACTTGTCATTTGCTGTAGTTTCCTTTTGGCATAGTACAGAAAAGCCAGAGGAGAACAGATGGCAGGACAGTGGCACCCACCTGGTGCTCCATACATCGCAATGAGGGTGCGGTGCAGGACTGATGGAGGAACCAGACAGAATAATGATGCTGGTAATGTTCTTCAGTCCAACTCCTGGACGAGTTCAGTGTTCAGCAGGATGCCAGAACGAATCCTATAGATAACTGCGGTATACCTTTTTGCATCAGTTTCCCTCTGGCTTTTCTATACAATGCTACAATGTGAACATACTCCTAGAGGCTAATTTACATGTACTCAGATTTGTACTACTTGTAATGTGTAAACCTGTTTTGCACAGATGTGTATACACCAGGGGTAGTTGTGAACTGTAAGGTGATATAACTGTTGTATATAAAAGTACTATTGTGTAAAGACGTCTGTTGCTGCCAGTGTTTGTTCTAGCATTGCCTCTGATCTTGGAAGTGTTCAGGTTAATGATACTTCTCGATTTAGTGCCAGTCTCTCCGCACCTTCTTCTCCTCCCCCATGCACGGTTCACACACCTGCGATAGCTGTTTACAGTGTAATCTCAATAATGATTGACTATGCAGCTTAAAGAGAACCTTTCATGTCCTCGTAGACTGGCGGTATTATATTCCGCTAGAAAGCTGACAGTGTGCTGAATTCAGTTAGCTTTGCTGGTATGTGCCCTGGTGCTGGAGGTATCGGTGCTGTTAGTTTCGGCACAGATACTCCTTCACTGTCAGAAGGGGGGGGTACACCCACTGTCATCGCTGGGAGTACACCCCCAGAAAGCAATAATTCCATATGAGAATAGCTTCAGAATATGGTATCTGATACTGTAATATTAGAGGGCATGAATAGGCTCATACTTTTCTAGAGGCGCCATAGCTAGAGACAACCTGCATGCAGCCAAAGCAATGGCAGCCTAAAAAGAGGGTCACAGAAGGAGCCAGCCTGTGCTTACTTACTGTGTATCATCCGTCCTTCTCCCTGTATAAAAAGGAGAAGGACGGTGCTTCATCATCATCATCGTCACATGTCCTACAGGGACAGCAAACTGGAATAGTCTATTATAAGAGAGAAGCATCTCATGTTATTTGTGACACTATATACTGTATATGACATTATACTATATATCAGCGATGGCGAAGCTTTTAGAGACCGGGTGCCCAAACTGCAACCCAAAACCCACTAATTTATCGCAGTGTACCAACACGGCAATTTAACCTTAATACTGTGCGGATCTACAATTGCGGAGCGTTACGGACCTGCAAAATTCGGTCGTGTGAATGGGGCTTTACAGAGCTTTCAAAACAACTTTGTACTGAAAGGTAATAGTTTGCATTTGGTACTTTTGAACAATTAATATTCACTATTTACATCGCACAGGATCTGTTTTATACTAACATCACATGTCTGCTATAAAACAGATACTGTGTGATGTAAATAGTGAAGGACCCCAGTAGTATACTGTGTGGGGGGCACTGTGGAACATAATATAGTCCACAGTATAACAAGCTCTTGTAGTTACCTGCACTCCCACGAAGTGCAGCCGGGCAGAGGTTACAATCTTCTGTCAGTGTAAGCCACGGTCTCGCGGCCTACACTGACAGTTTTCAGGTGTATGTGGCATTTGCACATACACCTGAAAGATGTGCTCGCTGGGGGATCTGGGACAGAGAATGTCTACAGCGAGGGGTCTGAGTTGCCCCCTCTGGCACGTGTGCCTTAGACTGCCTCAGACTGTCTTATATAAGTGTCTGTACTGGCACAAACCTTTGTAGGTCACCTTTTGGGCAGTCTTTATAGGCCATGTGTGATCTGTTGGGAAAGAATTGTCACCTTGTGTAAGGTACCTCCGTATAGACCAGTGTCTGGCCTTCAGAGATATAATCCCAGGTCATGTCATTAGGCTTCCCAAAGGCCAGGCACTGATCCATAGGGAGCTGTCACCTGTTTGAGATGGCAGATATGATGTATGGCTGGGCTGAACGATAACATTGTTACTGAGTTCCTCCAATTTCCATTTCTAGGAAGCTGAAGAGAGATTTTCCCAGTGCCCTTGTGTTAAGCACCGATGACTATTTTTTAATGGAAGATGGAAGCTACATCTATAACCCTGATCTACTGCAAGATGCTCACAAGTGGAATCAGAAGAGAGGTGACCCCATCATAGGTTATATCCATATCTAGCACAAATATTCCAGAACTCATCTCCTCCTTTCCTTGGTCCTGTTTCTTCCAAATTACTATTAAATATAGAAATAGATTAAGGAATCTTCTGTATGTGTCCCAGCAGATCAGGCATGACCCCCTCCAACTCACAGTGTTTGGCCGTAAGACAACTGGCTGAAGCAGCAGACTTAAGCTATATTCACATGACTGTTACGTTGATGGCCTGTTGTAACAGACTGTCAAATTATAGGCCATGTCCTATTTTTATCAGTTTTCACGAACCATTACAAACTCAAATGTATGGGGGATCGCTGAAAACAGCTGCCCCTTGGGTGCAAGATGGCCGTGAAAAATTGACGTTTTTTGAAATTCAGGCATTAAACTCAGCCCGTGTTTGCCGGATTTACTGGCTTGACCTTCATGCTAGGAGCAGCACCACTAACATAATAGTTTTTTATGATGCTAGAAGTCTCAGCAACTTACTGTTCTGTACCACAACATAGGACAGTATGTGGCTGGGAGGCAATCCGGCAAACAAACGGACCAAGTTTCACAGGTCAAACTCAGTTGTGTGAATCCAGCCTTAGGCTAAGGCCCCACGTAGCGGGCCACAGCAAAAAAAAAAAGCTCTGCGGGAAAAACTCATACTGATTTTTCCCTTATTGCTTTTCACAGAAAGTCCACAACGTTTTCTGCTTCCATTATACCTATAGGGACACCACCGGTGTTTCTGTAAGTATAATTGACATGCTGCGATTTCCAAAACCACAATGTGTGGATGGGATTCACTTTGCAGGGACTGTAAAACGCCGCAGTGTTTATGCCACGTGGGGCCCCGGCCTTACTCCTCTGCCCTGTCTGCGGTAGGACACAGATTGTTAAGCTACTTCCCCTCCTGCCAGCCTTCCAATGATGGATCTAATCAGTAGGATTAGTGTTAAAGGGGTTTTTCTCATGAAAGACATTTATGGTATATCCATACGATATGCCATAAAATCTGATAGATGTAAGTCTACCTCTGGAAGGTGTGGGTCCTGGAGGTGGACCCACATCTAGCGGACATTTATGACATATCCTGTGGTAAAACCCCCTTTAGCATAGAGTGCCACTAATTCACTGGCAGTCCCGTTGGTGAACGTTACATCTATCATTACAGCTTTCCTAGACTGATTTTCCTCTAAAGCCTTGCACCAGGAGTTGCCATTTGGGATTTTATTTTTATAACATGGGTGAAATTTATATTATTTGGCTTTTTTTTTTCTTTAAGTTTATTATGCTGGAGGTAATAGTTTCCTTATTTGTGATTGATTTACTGAAATGTTGCTTGATGTTTCCCAAAATCTTTACAGATTTTTATTTTTTTTTTTAAGCCTACTGGACAAAGATTGCATAAAAGTTTTCCTACACAACGACATGTCACGCAATTCCAGATCACTTTTTTTTTTTTTTTTTTTAAACATTTTAACAGCCATATCTGATGAGTTGCACAAAAGTTTTGGCATGTGACTTCCTGTTGTGCAATGTCACACATCATAAATAGGCCTAAGGATTGGGCTCCACACCAAAATGTGCTGCACAGCCAAAATCATCTACACATTTATGTGACTTGGTGTTGCATGACTTTTTTTTTTTTTTTTATACAGCTGAGATTTGGCTGTAAGAAGTTGATCTGTCACATGCTGCTCCCATCCGAGTCTGTGGTAATAAAGTCTCCTGTGACTTGCAACCAAAAACCCAAAGTTTTGGATTTTTGCAACTATTGTGTTGCAGTCATGTAAGATCCCAGGACACAGCACAGTACAATCCTAAAGACACTCACAATTAGTTGTGACGTTGCAGTGTGACACAGTGCTCTTCTTGCTGCGTGAGAACAGTCGCCATCTAGCCTTAATCCTGGTTAGGCAATAGCCATATCCACTTTTACAGACTTACATGCATGACACAAATGGCTCTAAATTTTGTAGCAAACGTGGCACGGTGGCTCAGTAGTTACCATGGCCTTGCAGCGGTGGACTCCTAGGTCCAAATCCAACCAAAGACAACATCTGCAAAGAGTTTGTATGTTCTCCATGTGTTGTGTGGGTTTCCTCCCACACTCCGAAGACATACTGATAGGGAATGTAGATTGTGAGCCCTATATGGGACAGTGATTGACAATGTCTGTAAAGCGTTGCGGAATATGATGGCGTTATACAAGTAAGTCTGCGATCACACTAGCGTTGTGTGACAGTTTGGGGACTCTGTCCCCCATTCCGCTTAAAATATGAAGAGAGAAAAGTGCTGCAAGCAGGACTTTTCTCTCTGCTGAAACCGGGCGGACCCCATTATAGTCTGTTTTAAGCGGATAGGGTTTCCGTTTCTCGGATCCCCAAACGGACCTGAAGAATGGAAACCCTAATACTAGTGTAAGAGAAATAAATAAATAAATGTTACTGTGTATTTAGTATGGGGCTTCATAGAAAGGATCCAAAATTTGTTAATAAAGTATATTACAACATTTCTTAATGCCACAAATACTGCCAGAAAATCTAAAGTTGTCCGAAAGTTTAGTTATGTTAGTTATGTTTAGACAGTATTTTGGGGTAAACTGCGCCAGAGAAAAGGCAAAAATACACTGGTAAATGTGGGCCATTATCTCTTTCCAGCACGCAAAGCAATGAGCAGAGGGAGGACTCCGATCATCATAGATAACACCAACATTCTGGCCTGGCATATGAAGCCTTATGCAGTCATGGTAAGAAGACTTACTTTTGCCCGCAGTTTAGATCATCTATGTGTCCAAAATCCCTTCAAATGTGTCTTACATGTTAAAAGGGCCATATTAATGGGGTTGTCCAAGAAATGAAAGGAAAATATAAGACCGTCCCCGCATACTCACCTGACCCTGACACTCTGTTGTCTGCTGCTGGTGTCTGTTCAGACTCGTTGCTGGAAATCCTGCGCCTCACTGATAAGTCTCAGCGTTCTCTAGTAAGGAACTGGAGACACATGTGAGTGACATCACTGGTTCCTTTCCAGCAACCGCTGAGATCACCAATTTAATAATGGGAGACCTTGACTCAGTGATAAAAAGCCGGAGTCATACAGAATTGATATAAAATATATGCACAGCCAGATAAACTGTGACAATGGGAGTTGTTTTTGAGGGGTAGAATCTGTGGGGGTCCTGGTGGTCACACCCCTGCTAACCTAATACTGATGACCTATCCTAAGGACAAGTCATCAATATTTTAACCCCTTTAATTTACAAGGTTGTAGTAAGATGACCCACACCAGTCATGAGCGCAGGGGTCCCTTATACCACAGTCTAAATGATGTGGCATTCAACTTTATGGGACAGCTGGAAAAAGCCCAGCGCCATACTTGGCTTTGTTTTGGCGATCCCATAGTCATGAATGGCCACTCTTTGGACCCACAAAGTTGTTAGCCTGCAGCTAGATAGCTCAGCATGGTTCATGGTGGCAAATGTAGAACATGTAATGTCCAGTGTGACTACTGCAACCTTATACTAGTATATGTCAGTAACTCATGTCCTTGTACAATCAGGCCCTTGAGAATGGATATGGAGTTATATTCCTGGAACCTAGCACACACTGGAAGTTCAATGTACGAGAACTAGCAAGGTATGTATCGTGTAAGCAATGCACATATATACAGTATATAATCTCTTCTCACCAGCTTTATAGCAACCAACACATCCAGATTATCTATAAAGCCCTTTCAGTAATTCCCACTGGAGTAAATAGGAGTTACTGAAACAGCGAGTTTACTTCTATGAGGGTTATGGAAACAGCCAACACAATCTCGACCTCCTCAGACAGGCGGGTATTGTGCGCTCAGCCATGAAAGCCAAGATCAAATATCCTTTTACCTAAATAAATTCTGTTCTGATGTTTTAATACAATGTATCCCTGTATGAAACACATAGCAGTCATGGAGTCCAGCTCATGGACTGAAATTGCTTAGCCCTGACAGCAAGTGTTAGGAGAAAGAGAGGTAGGACATGCTGGACTTCATCCAAGGAACTTGACCTTTGTCCCTGCAGGAGATAAGCACTTGCCAGGGGTTTACTTCCCTCTCCTATTGCAGTAAACAATATGGTAAAATGCAAACCTGGTATAGATGAGCTACAACTGGGCTCGGGTCATGTACCAGACAACCCTGCTTCCTAGTTCTTTAGACATATCAGGTGATAGGGGAAACTTTAAAGGAATTGGCCATTTTCTGATGAAAATGTCAAAAAGGCAAAATCTGATACTGGTATTATAAAACAGGCCGTGCCTTAACCTGGCATGCATGCTGAAGCCATGATTCTCTAAAGTCCATGGGTCTACTTGGGTAAACACTGACATGGCTGCCATCACATCCATCCATAGCTTCCTAAATGACAGTGTCACATGGACATGAGCTTATGCTGCTTGTATCTGTACATGCAGCCAGGAAGACCACCATACGCTTCACGCTATGGATATGGAAGCCACTATCATACGTAGGGTTTGTACCAGGGACACATGGGCAAGAGGAGGGCAGGCTTCATTGTGCGTTCTAGTAAGTAATAAGAAATGGCAGCTTCACGGGTCAGCCATTTCTGACATTTCATAAGAAAGTAAGTAACCATCACCTTTCAGGAAATATGAGAGAACTTCTTGTGCCGCGATCTCCTTGTCATATTCAGACCTCCAAAATTTTACTTTAGCTTATTCAAAAGGACCAACCTGGCTTTGCTTCTTTTATCTTGCTTTACTGCATCTGCACATAGTCATAGCTTACATCTTAAGGAACTGTCCAGAGACAGCCTTTCCTCCCTGCCATGTCATTGATAAACAGAGTCTGCAATGGGTCTGATGATTTCATCTCTCTGTGTTTAGGAGGAATAGCCACGGTGTCCCCCTAGAAAAGATCCAGCGCATGAAAGACGCCTATCAGCACAATGTCACCTTCAATATGGTCCTCCATGCAGAAAAGCCAAACTAAAAACCCATATATGCTGAAGAGGAAAAAAAAAAAAAAAAAAAAAAAAAAAGAAGAAAGAAGATAAAGGTGCGAACCAACATGACCACATATTAAATTACACTGCAAAACCCACCACAGCGCAGGCTGGACACTACAGCCAAATAGTACTGACCAACAAGTGGCCCTGCCAACGAAACACGAGGTATGTTATTATAGTGTGTACAGTACTCTATCACTCAGGAGCTGCCACGGGCAAAGCCTGGGTCCAGAGATACCTACATTATATGCCAACAATCAGCATCTTGCAGTGTGCCCGTCCTTAAAAGGGGTTGTCTAATTTTAGCAAATAAGTATTAGTATAATGAAAAGTTCTACAATTTTCCAATATACCTTTTGAATCATTTCACCACGGCTTTCTAGATCTCTGCTAGAGACAGCAAGCAGAGATCTAGAAAACTGTGAGGAAAACTATACAACTTTTTATTATACAAACAATATAATTTATTTGCTGACTGGATAACTCCTTTATCTTAATTGCACTTTTACCAAGGTCTATGAGCAGGTGCGTCATAGCCAATGACTGACAGCTTACACCCCAAAATTTTAGTGGTCCTTTATATCAGATATTTTTTGATCAGACTTTCTTATGGGAGTTCCTTTGGACAGTGAAGACCCCAACCGATCAGACATTAATGACCTATCCTGTGTATAGGGCATCACTATGAAAACCCCCTTTAAGGCCAGAAACCCCACGTTGCGAAAAGCATCAAAAACTGCGGTGTTTTACATTACCCGCAAAGTGGATGAGATTCTGGCTAATGCCATCCACACATTGCAGAAAAATATCTGCAGTGGAAATGCTGTGATTTTAAAAACTTGCGTTTTTGTAAATCGCAGCATGTCATTTATACTTATGGAAACGCTGGCGTTTTCCGTAGAGGTATAATAGGGACAGAAAGTCCGCAGAGTTTTCCTCTGCGGACTCTCTGTCCCTATAATACCTATTATTCATTCTGTGAATAGCGCTGCGTTACCTGGGGCATTAGCCTAAAAATGGATTTTCCTATTAATAATACTTAACCCCATTCCTGTGGGCAATCACAAAAATGGGAGTCCTCAAATACCCCACATGAATAAAGACTAATTTCAATGCAGGGACCTACGGGGAGAACATGGTATACACGGAACAATACTTATAAATAAAAATACCTCCATAAAGGCTGAGGCCACATATTGTAGTGGTTTTTTTGGCCCAAAGTCAAGGAAAATATAATGGTAGGTTCACATTTTCTGCTTTATCAAGCGGCGGAATCCACCAGGCAGTATTTTTCCACCTCCCATTAATTCAATGGGAGTTCTCAGCTAGGAAAAAATAAAATGTCTGCCTCCCATTACATGTGGAAGTGGATTTTAGGCGGAATTTGGAGCTGTTTTTGAGTACCTGCAAAGTGGATGGGATTGAGGCTAATCCTATCCACACACTGCAAAAAAATCTGCAGCGTAAAAGATGCGTTTTCATAAAATGCAACATGTTAATTATACCTACATGGAAACGCTGGCGGTTTCCGTATAGGTATAATAAGGGCAAAAAATTTGCAGAGGAAAACTTTGCTAACTTTCTGTGGAAAAACACTGCAGAAAACACGCAATGCGTTTCCACCGCAGTCTTTTCTGCGTCATTTTTTTTGTTGTGGCTTGCAATATGGGGCCTTAGCCTGAAGTGGGCGCCACTTCAAAATTGCCTTCAAACACTTATACTTCTCCCTTCTGCTAATTCCACTCCTCAAAATACACAGTAAAAGCTGCAACAAAAACATAGCTTTTCCACGACGTGTGGTCTGAGCCTAGTAAAGCATCTGATCGGAGCATGTAACCAGTAAAAACACCTGTGTATGGAATAAGAGGTACAGGAGAGTTCGGCTGCTATGGGGGATAACTTTATTGCAATCTGCATTGTGAGAATATCAGTAAGGATATTACATGTGTATAACGTGTATTATCTTATGGACCCCAATACAGCGCAGATGTCTTATATATTTCGATTATCAGATGCTAAATGTGCCAATTAGGTGTCAAAATTTTCCAAGTTACAATAGTGAGTACCATTCAGAAAGGGAGGAGAAAAATAAAAGCCAGTCATACACTCCAGTCTTATAACATTACACCAAAAACAAGTGTATAAAACAAGATAGAAAAACAAAGCACGAGTGAGTTATAAAACGTGTGATATGTGAAATACAGGACATGACATTCACCTTGCTTTTAACCATTTGGTAGATCATGGCTGATCTTAAGCTGGATGGTGTGTTGCCCTGTACCACATAGTGCTCAATAATAAATATACCATATGGTGCCAGTGACCAAATAAAAGCACCCAGTACTCTAGGAAATATAGCTGCAGCTCTCTTTCAAGTCCACAAATTTCACCACGGATCTCGCTGACAATGCATAGGGAATCTAAGCAGTTACACGCACTGTGGATTTCACTTCTGCTACACTAAATAGTGAACTTAGTGGTGAAAATCCACATGCTTATTTTTCTGCATGGAAGATGCTAACAGGATGCGGGTGAGATTTGTACAATCTTATCCACTTGACCTGGCTTCAGATTATACCTGTACAAATTTGCAGACCAAATCTACAGGCAATTCCCCACATGTGAATTCTACCCTATAGATGTGGGATAAGGTGTGCAAGCTCCAGGTGCCTACACATTCAGGGCCAGTAGAGCCAACCACACACCACTAAGACCAGCCCTGTGCGAAACGGGCATTTCTACTTTACATATCGCTTTGTGTGCACCTTATATTTGTTTGTGATCTTATATGATTTGTAAAAATTCTTTCATTTTAATCTATTTTTTAATGTTAAATGTAAATATCTCTCATGCAGACCAATGTCACACTCTTTATATATGACAAAATTCAGAACGATCGGGGTGGGGAGGAGGTGCTTATAGAGAATCCCATTAAAAGCTGATCTACCATATTCTATACATGAAATCCACAATGTCAATGTATTTTTTATGTTATAGATAAAAGATTGTTATAGATTGTTTTATCTTAAGGTAAATAATATTCATTAGGGTTGCTATGATGCAGCCACACACACACACAAGACAACTGTCAGCCAAGTGATCGATTGTCCGACACCCCCACATACATGCACACTTGGCCTTCCCAGGCAGTGCATGTGTAATGCAATGGCAGAGGGGAGAAAGCTGTTGTCAGATTCCTCTTATCTCCCCTAGAACAAAAGGATTGGGAATATCTAATCCAACTGCCCGATCCTCATCTCCCCCGAGATCTGCCATGAAGGGATCTTGAGGCTTTCGAGTTGTATTGGCTTACCATCTATGTGTATGGGTTACTTTAGACTGGAATCAGTTTCTTAGCCTTGTGTAAATAGAGCTTAGCCATTGTACAATGAAAAGTTATCAGACTTTGATTAAAGGCAAATTTTTGTCTTATCAAACTTTATGTTAAACATATATCTAAAGAATTTTTGGTAAAGTTTTTAAAATATTTTCATTTATTCCAGTTAATATCCATATTTTTTTTTTAAAAAAAATTCTTTAAAAAAATCCCACAGTTCTGATTTTGTCCACTAGGCCATATTCTGAGTCTACCTGTTTTCTGTAGATTTCTTTGCAGCATTCACCTCATTTACCGCACACTGATGATCACAGCGATCATGTATATGTAGATAAGACACAGAGTCCACCAGTCACAATAGAGGATTTCACAACTTATGTACTCCTCTCCCTACACAATGACCTCACAGAGCACGCCTAGAAAACTCTCCCACACAAGTAAATAAGGTCTACTCCAGGCTATTGTCTCTATAGCCCATGGTCCTTCTATAGAACACAGGAAGTCACAGAATGTTTTAGGCTTAGTGACAAAAGTTGGAATTGCAAGATTTTAGAATTTTTTCACCAAAAATTCTAAAAAAAAAAAAAAAAAAAAAATATGTTTAAACATAAAAATGTGATTTAAACAATAGGTTAGTTCCTGGAGACACATTCCCTTTAAATATCAAAATTTAAATTGTCTGAAGTATCTACTCACCAATGTTATGTTCTCCGCTTGCTGTCTATTGTCCTCTTTTGTTGAAGGGATATTGCGGTAGTGGATATCCCCTATCCAATAAGAGTAATAACTGCTAGATCGGTGGGGGTCTTACCACTGGGACCCCTACTGATCAAGAAAATGGGTGTCTTGTGTCCCCAGTTTGAACAGAGTGGTGGTTGAGAGCGGGGGCTTCCCTCTATTAATTTCTATGGGACTGCTGAAGAAAAGCAGAGTACAGCGCCTCACTATCTCCGGCCCTCGCATGGAATTGAATGAGGCAACATGCATGTGTGACTCTTACTTTGGTCAAACAGGGGGACTCACACCTAGGTTCTCATAGTCAGTGGCGTCTACCACTGATCTTGCAGCTATCAAGTGAACAGAGGAAAGCTTGTGGTTACTAGAATACCTCTTTCATTTTTTAAAAATTTTTGCAGCCATTAGTAATATAGTAGATCTTTTCTTGAAAATTTGGATGATGTCCTATGTCTCTTTTTTCCAAACGGGTTTTCTGGAGCTTGCATACTGTTGACCTATCCTTAGTATAAGTCATCAATATGTGATCATTGAGGGGGATGGGAAGTGACACCCAGAACCGCTACAGATCAGCTGGTGGAAGAGGCTTCAGACTTTTCACTGAATATTACAGTAATGTACATTGTGTGGGAGCTGGGCTTGTTAGTGCAGCTCAGCTTCATTCACTTAAATGGAAATGAGCTGCTGATATGCCATGTGACCGATGAATGCTATGTCATTGTCACAGTGAAGACAGCTGATCTGTGGGGAGTCTCT
The DNA here is from genome assembly GCA_947044405.1 of Leptodactylus fallax. Taxonomy (NCBI): domain Eukaryota; kingdom Metazoa; phylum Chordata; class Amphibia; order Anura; family Leptodactylidae; genus Leptodactylus; species Leptodactylus fallax. The sequence goes on from CAMRHE010000184.1 coordinate 895,956, forward strand.
GGTGATGGACCGCCACAGATCGTATACTGATGATTTATTTTCAGGATAGGTCATCAATATGCATCGGTAAGTTCAAGAAGATTTTTTAGTTTTTTTTTTTTTGGGGGGGGGGGGAATATTCTGCAATTGCAGGGAGATGGGTCACACGTCTATATAGGAAGATTATATTGTCAGGACTAAATAAAGCTATTTTATAAATTGTGAAAAAAAATTTCATCATTGACGTTTGTAAGATGTATTTTTCTATCCATTAATTTTTACAATTTCCTGTAGATCTTTCCTTAATAACCGGTATATTGTAGAGATATTTCTCTGATTCTATATTACTTGGATCCGCTCCTTTCTTGTACATTCACAGACCAGATTTTTGTAGAGAAGCTTTTTATAAATATCTGTACAGTTTATTAAACATATATACAGACTCCGCCTCCTATCTATGACGCCACCTTCACGGTTTCTGCTTCCTCTTCCTGCACAGTCTTCTCTTTTGAGGAGCCTGACTTACTTCTTCAGTCTTCTGGGTGTCTTCGCTTGCAGGATGGCTGATGTTGGGGGTTATCCTCCTCTGACTATCTGATGCTGTGGTTTCCTCTTCAGCGGTCAGTCTGCTGCCTCCTATCCCTGATACAAGGGCTTGTGTATTAATCATGGCCAGTTCTTCATCAGCAACAAACCCTCCTTCTAGTTTAGTTGGGGTACAAGAGTCGCTATTTAGGCTGGTCTTTGCACGTGTACAGTCGTCTTTATGTAAGCTCCGAGGTGGCCGGAATGCCCTCTGTAATGAAGGAGTCAGTGATGTCCGCATTGGAGTTAGTGGGGCAGGGGATGGTATTCGCCTAAGATAATCCAACCCTTTCATCTTTTTGCATGTCTTTGGGTCGGTGTCGATACTTGTGCTCAGAACCGCATTGTTACCGTCTGGTGTCGACATGTGCTTCATTTGGGGGTTATTGATTTTTGGCACTGGGGTCTAATTGTAAAAATAAGATGAAAGCAATGATCATTACCTCTATGGATCAAATGGATGGAAGTGGAGACACAACAGATTGACTACTACTGTCTGACAGGAGATGTACAGCCATGATGAGAACATACATTTGTGTACGGAGACTCGGCAGTAAGGCTCCGTACACATCTTGTTTTTGGCCACATACGTTTGGCGTATTCCTTGATGTATACTTCCGATATACAGTCATGGCCAAAAGTTTTGAGAATGACACAAATATTATATTTTCACATGATCTGCTGCCCTCTGGTTTTTATGTGTGTTTGTCAGATGTTTTTATCACATACAGAAATATAATTGCATTCATATGATGAGTAACAGAAGCTTATATTGACAGTTAGAATGAGTTAATGCAGCAAGTCAATATTTGCAGTGTTGACCCTTCTTCTTCAGGACCTCTGCAATTCTCCCTGGCATGCTCTCAATCAACTTCTGGACCAAATCCTGACTGATAGCAGTCCATTCTTGCAGAATCAATGCTTTAATTTTGTCTGAATTTGTTGGTTTTTGTTTGTCCACCCATCTCTTGATGATTGACCACAAGTTCTCAATGGGATTAAGATCTGGGGAGTTTCCAGGCCATGGACCCAAAATCTCTATGTTTTGTTCCCTGAGCCATTTAGTTATCACCTTTGCTTTATGGCAAGGTGCTCCATCATGCTGGAAAAGGCATTGTTGAGCGCCAAACTGCTCTTGGACGGTTGGGAGAAGTTGCTCTTGGAGGACATTTTGGTACCATTCTTTATTCATGGCTGTGTTTTTAGGCAAGACTGTGAGAGAGCCGATTCCCTTGGCTGAGAAGCAACCCCACACATGAATGGTTTCAGGATGCTTTACAGTTGGCATGAGACAAGACTGGTGGTAGCGCTCACCTCTTCTTCTCCGAATAAGCTGTTTTCCAGATCTTCCAAACAATGGAAAAGGGGATTCATCAGAGAAAATGACTTTACCCCAGTCCTCAGCAGTCCACTCCCTGTACCTTTTGCAGAATATCAGTCTGTCCCTGATGTTTTTTCTGGAGAGAAGTGGCTTCTTTGCTGCCCTCCTTGAGACCAGGCCTTGCTCCAAGAGTCTCCGCCTCACAGTGCGTGCAGATGCACTCACACCTGCCTGCTGCCATTCCTCAGCAAGCTCTGCACTGCTGGTAGCCCGATCCCGCAGCTGAAACACTTTTAAGAGACGGTCCTGCCGCTTGCTGGTCTTACTTGGGCGCCCTGGAGCCTTTTTGGCACCAATGGAACCTCTCTCCTTGAAGTTCTTGATGATGCGATAGATTGTTGACTGAGGTGCAATCTTTCTAGCTGCAATACTCTTCCCAGTTAGGCCATTTTTGTGCAGTGCAATGATGACTGCACGTGTTTCTTTAGAGATAACCATGGTTAACAGAAGAGAAACAATGATGGCAAGCACCAGCCTCCTTTTAAAGTGTCCAGTGGTGTCATTCTTACTTAATCATGACAGATTGATCTCCAGCCCTGTCCTCATCAACACCCACACCTGTGTTAATGGAGCAATCACTGAAACGATGTTAGGTGGTCCTTTTAAGGCAGGGCTGCAATGATGTTGAAATGTGTTTTGGGGGATAAAGTTCATTTTCTAGGCAAATATTGACTTTGCAAGTAATTGCTGTTAAGCTGATCACTCTTTATAACATTCTGGAGTATATGCAAATTGCCATTAGAAAAACTGAAGCAGTAGACTTTGTAAAAATTAATATTTGTATCATTCTCAAAACTTTTGGCCATGACTGTACAGTGCTGGCCAAAAGTATTGGCACCCCTGCAATTCTGTCAGATAATACTCAATTTCTTCCAGAAAATGATTGCAATCACAAATGCTTTGGTAATAATATCTTCATTTAATTTGTCTTCAATGGAAAACCACAAAAAGAATTGTCAAAAAGCCAAATTGGATATAATTCCACACCAAACATAAAAAAGGGGGTGGACAAAAGTATTGGCACCCTTTGAAAAATCATGTGATGCTTCTCTAATTTGTGTAATTAACACCACCTGTTACTTACCTGTGGCACATAACAGGTGGTGGCAATAACTAAATCACACTTGCAGCCAGTTGAAATGGATTAAAGTTGACTCAACCTCTGTCCTGTGTGCTTGTGTGTACCACATTGAGCATGGAGAAAAGAAAGAAGACCAAAGAACTGTCTGAGGACTTGAGAAGCAAAATTGTGAGGAAGCATGAGCAATCTCAAGGCTACAAGTCCATCTCCAAAGACCTGAATGTTCCTGTGTCTACCGTGCGCAGTGTCATCAAGAAGTTTAAAGCCCATGGCACTGTGGCTAACCTCCCTAGATGTGGACGGAAAAGAAAAATTGACGAGAGATTTCAATGAAAGATTGTGCGGATGGTGGCTAAAGAACCTCGACTAACATCCAAACAAGTTCTAGCTGCCCTGCAGTCCGAGGGTACAACAGTGTCAACCCGTACTATCCGTCGGCGTCTGAATGAAAAGGGACTCTATGGTAGGATACCCAGGAAGACCCCACTTCTGACCCAGAGACATAAAAAAGCCAGGCTGGAGTTTGCCAAAACTTACCTGAGAAAGCCAAAAACTTTTTGGAAGAATGTTCTCTGGTCAGATGAGACAAAAGTAGAGCTTTTTGGGAAAAGGCATCAACATAGAATTTACAGGAAAAAAAAAAGAGGCCTTCAAAGAAAAGAACACGGTCCCTACAGTCAAACATGGCGGAGGTTCCCTGATGTTTTGGGGTTGCTTTGCTGCCTCTGGCACTGGACTGCTTGACCGTGTGCATGGCATTATGAAGTCTGAAGACTACCAACAAATTTTTCAGCATAATGTAGGGCCCAGTGTGAGAAAGCTGGGTCTCCCTCAGAGGTCATGGGTCTTCCAGCAGGACAATGACCCAAAACACACTTCAAAAAGCACTAGAAAATGGTTTGAGAGAAAGCACTGGAGAATTCTAAAGTGGCCAGCAATGAGTCCAGACCTGAATCCCATAGAACACCTGTGGAGAGATCTCAAAATGGCAGTTTGGAGAAGGCACCCTTCAAATCTCAGGGACCTGGAGAAATTTGCCAAAGAAGAATGGTCTAAAATTCCAGCAGAGCATTGTAAGAAACTCACTGATGGTTACCGGAAGCGGTTGTTCGCAGTTATTTTGTCTAAAGGTTGTGCTACCAAGTATTAGGCTGAGGGTGCCAATACTTTTGTCCGGCCCATTTTTGGAGTTTTGTGTAAAATGATCAATGATTTGACTTTTTTTTTCATTCTCTTTTGTGTTTTTTCATTGCAAGCAAAATAAATGAAGATATTATTACCAAAGCATTTGTGATAGCAATCATTTTCTGGAAGAAACTGAGTATTATCTGACAGAATTGCAGGGGTGCCAATACTTTTGGCCAGCACTCTATGCCACTAATATACTTCGGCCATTGATTCCCATTATACAAAAATATATTCCTTGCTATATATACACTTTTCTTTATATTAAAGACAAAGGTATGGCGATGCACACTGCCCAGCCCAAGGACATTCTTCTGACATATGATGGGTACATGGATACACCAGGGATTACTCCTGATAATACCTCCAACAAATGACATGTGAACACAGCCTAAAGAAGACTATACAATATGTGTACTGTTGTGCAAGAAACACTGACAAAAGCTTAACTTACAGAACATCTGTTTCCAGCGGCCACATGGGAGCGCGGCTGCCCGCTGCAGCGAGATAAGGACGCTCTTTCCTGCAGAGTTGGTGCTTGTAGGATGGCCATCAGTTTATTCTCCATTTCTTTGCAAAATTCTGGAACAGACTGAGTATATGGAACATGCATTGATACATTTGCGTCTGTAAATTCATCTGAAATGACTTTGGATCTCCTAATCTCATTCCGAGTTGTTAGGGGACGGGGGGGGCGGCATCTACATGTTACACTTTTCAATAGATTTTAAAGAAATGCCCTATAATAATGGCATTAGGGCTGGGCAATGTTTGCCTAAAAATAAAAGCCTAATTTTTTTTTTTCAAGCTTATGTGAGATTCTCAATTTTCATATTTTTGCTTACAGAAATTTAAAAAAAATCAGTGATGTGGCACGATGAGATGGAGTCAGATATATCCGGTGCAGATTCCTCGTCCTAATACCCAGCTACTGACTACAGTAAAGAAACTGTTGACCATAGCTTGCAGCGGTGAGGACAAAGCCTGCATGGAATATATCAGACTCCGGTGCAGGGCTGACAGTGATTTCATTTCATGATTCTGGGAAAAATCAAAAACGGGATTTTTTTTTTTTAAAGTTGCATTAATCAAATTAATTAAATTAACTGCACAGCCCTATATGGTGCTTAAGTGCTGTTTTTGGTTCTGTGACATTTTTTAAAATGCATCGCGTTTTTTTTCCTGTATTATATTTCTTTGAGTTTTCGCAGAGTTTTTCTCTGCAGACTTTCTGCCCTTATTATACCTATAGGGAAAACGCCAGCGTTTCCGCAGGTATAATTGACAGCTTTTCCACTGTGGATTTTTTTGTGCAATGTGTGGATGGGATTAGCCAGAATCTCATTCACTTTGCAGGTACTGTAAAATGCAGCATTTTTTGCTGCGCATTTCCGCAACGGCAAAAATGTTGCGTTTTCACAATGTGAGACTTCAGCCTTAAAGTGTAACTCCCCTTTTATGTAATTTTTAGATATTGTGTTGGGGGAAGAGTGATGGTGAACATTTTTGTAATATACTTTATTAATCCATCTAACTTCCATTTAATAGAAAACAGGCTGTAAAGTTCCTATTAGCAATGCTCTAACTAAGCAATGCCAGGGAGTACCTGTACTCAATGTAATACATACAGCTGAAGCATTTACCAAAGGGTGGATGGTCGCTTCAAATGGCTGTAGCTCCGGTCTTATACCACCTATAAAAATAGTTCTGGTATCACAAGAAAGCCGAGATCCTTTCACATGCTGCCAAGTACTGAAGTACTAGCTGTAAAAGAATTAGAGAGATCACTAGTTAAAAACACAGTCCGGAATGAACTGCTCCATATTAAGATCAAATTCCTGACTGTGTTTTTAACCAGTGATATCTCAGGTTCTCTTATAGCTAGTGCTTCAATCTTGGTAGTATACAGTATGAAAGCTGAGAATTTTTCTAGGTGGTATAAAACCGAATATCTGGCCATTTGAAGTGACCATGCCCACCCCTTTGGCAAATGCCTCAGCTCTGAATATTCACAACACAAGTGTACGGACTTTCCTTAGTAACGGCTCAGTTAGAGGATTGCTAAGGAAAATGTTATAGCCTGTTTCCTATTACAAAAGGAAGTTAGATACGGTAATAAAATATATTACAAAAATTGTCACCAAACACCCCACGACACAATAGCGAAAAAAACATAGGAGTTACACTTGAAGTTTTCTTCCTGGTGGCTGCTTTTTCTTTAGCAAGCAAAAAGAGAATATTGAGTGATCCAGCACAGCTTGACATGTAACTATCTCAACATATACCAGTAAATTGCTCTAGATAAATAACAGGTGGCTTATGTGGCGAATATGAAAAAAAAAAAAAAAAAAAAAAAAAAAAAAAACACACACTCTATCGCGCTGGGCATGGTTGATAAACAAACACTACAGTGCATGTAACATATGCTGATATAAGCCACAATGGCCTTTTGATTTTAGTGCATATGGCGTGTTTTATGAAACACTAATACATTATAAAATATATTTCTGTGTGTTACACATCCTGAACACTGACTTTTCTTTTTTCTTTTCATGGTATACATCTAAAGTCAACTAAGCTATTCTATAAAGGTATAGCAATACATACAGGCCCACAGGATGGGGAACCTATGGATTTGTTTGTGCGGAGATGGCTCTTTGAGTATATGTCACACACTGCAAACAGTGTGAATACGCACAATAAAGGATTCAAATAGAAGCAAAAAGGAGAAACGTGTGTATGTTGCAAAGTAAGAATGCTTTATAAAAAATAAATAAAAGAAATGTTAATAGTTTATTTTTGTCAATTAACAACATGAAGTGATCCCATCAATATTTAGTGTGACCTTTGCCCTTTGGAGGAAGAGTCCTGGAAGTGATATGGCTACCACAAAGCCCTGATCTCACCATCATCCAGTCTGTCTGGGATTACATGAAGACAAGGATTGGAGCAAGCCTACATCCACAGAAGATCTGGGCTTAGTTCTCCAAGATGGCGAGAACAACCTCCCTGCCAAGCTCCTTCAAAAACCGTGCAAGAGTGCCTAGAGGAATTGATGGAAGGCAAAGGTCACTCCAAATTTTGATGGGATTTAGATTTCTTTTTCTTCATTCACTTTATTTTGTTAATTGACAGATATAAACTATTAACACTTCTATTTCTGAAAGCATTCTTTCCAGCATTTTTTCCTCACACCTGCATAAAACTTTTGCACGGTACTGTACCGATAGAGGTTTCTATAAAATCCCTGCTTGTAGTACATATAGAGGCATTTATCATACTGGCACATCCTTCAGATACCTGTATGGACTGATGAAGTTTCTGTATAGCTCTTTGTACATGATGCTCTTTGGGATTTGCTGCAATAAAGGACAGATCGCCAGCAAACACTACAGGAACTCCAGACATGTACTCTGACCTCCAGCGTAGGTTAACAGCAGCAATGAAGATGCCCGGTCTGGTGAGCTCCTCCAGGGCCAGTTGTCCGAGATCTGTATACAACTTCAGGGCCACAACGTTGCACATTTCATCCGACAAATAAACCAGCGGGGCAGCACCTAAAATGTTTTAATATTTAATAGAATTTATTATATTCTCACCAATGACAAGAATTGGGGACATCAAGCCTCCTCTCCATCCTTGCTCCAAGACTGCTAAAAGGAGTCTGAATGGAGAGCAGTGGAGCAAGTCTTATCCACATTTTCTGACTTCCCTTTTTTTTTCCAGGTTAGTAACATATCCATGAAAAATGGAGGCACAAGGATGTCATTTGGGTGCTGTCTGTTTTTTCATGCTGATGTAGACCTTGAATAGGAGAGTTTGGTCCAGTATATGAAGAATAAATTTCTTGGGCACACTGACCCATTAAGAAAAAAATAATAAAAAGATGAGTAAACTGCCCCACTGACTTGCTGATTTGGATGGGTCTGTGTAAAAAAACCTCTAAGGCATACTTTTACCTTTTTGACCCATATATGGTTCAATCCATTTGCCGCTTTGATGTACAATTGTACATAAATGTTTATGCATGCTATATATAAGGCCCAAGCCTGATGTGCAAGTTCTCCTAGACTTATAGGAAAACCTCCATACCATATAAAAGAGATTTGGGGCAGACCTGTTTAATAAAATCACTCCCTTGTCCTCTTTCTATGTTATCCTACCTGGTTTCTGTTGTGTGGAGATCACCAGTCCCACCACATCCACTTCTCCATATGCAGCTGTGAAATGGGGCTCCAGGAATTGACTGAACGCTGTCACTTGTCTCTCAGTGTAGACCTGCTCGAGGACATCCTGTAGAGGCTGATAACATTCACTAGTCAGTACATGTAGGATCAGACGCCCAGCGACGGCTCATATTCCGGCCCCTCTCACCTGCAGCTGTTGGAACTGTGTCTTCTTGGTGGCAGTCAGCTGCACCGCGGCGGTTTCCGATTTTCCTTTTGACTGTGATGCTGCCAGCTGATAGATCTTGAAATGCCCTCCTTCCTTTAGCAGTGATACTACATCGGGTAATGGCCGCCATATGTTTAACATGTAGGCTGCACATGGGATATAAAGTACAGAATATACGTTAATATATTAACGTGCAGAGCAATGTCTCACGTTTATGGTTCATGTCACAGATTCTCTATCTTCTGCACTGTACAGCCATTTACTTGCTGGTCAGTGGTGGCTGGGTGAGCAGAACGCTCGCAGGGGGTACGACTAGTGTGGATAAAACTGGCTAGCATAGTGTCTGTGGAAAGGTTATAGCCCAGAGGCAGAGCCGGCACTTCTTTTTTTTTTCCTAGTAATCGGGCCTATACCCCATGATGTAGTGTCCCCCAATGATATAAATGAGAAAGTCAATTTATTATTTATTCTGACATTATAATGAGATAGGGGTCATCCAGTTGTGAACTCTCTATATTAGCTAGACCTGCTGCAATCGTAAACGCTTCTTCTGAAGGACCATTTGTATAAGCAGTAAGGGCGAGTTGACACATCAAGTATTTATTCCACAATTTGACTGTGAAATCTCGACAAAGTCCAGTATAATGCATAGGTCACTGCAGGGGAAGAGTATAGCAGACTGAAGATCCTTTATTTTTACATCAGTCTACCTCCTAGTAGTTATATAATCTGGATTTTGCTACTGGGGAATAATGCAAGGTAGTCTGGATTCTTAATAATGAAAGAAAATGAAAACAAACCTGTGGTAGAGTCTTGCTCTTTGTAATCCACAATGCGTATCTTCCACACTGGAGTCACATCCCTGCGTGTACTGCTCCCAGCTTCCTGTTCGGAGGATTCAATGGCTTTCCTGAATTCGGTCTGGATCTGTGCGTGCCGCTGATCATGTAATAATTGTCGGTGATGATTTAGGGCCCTCAGCTGATCGCTACTCAGACAAGACTGTGAAAGGGGAAACATTAGTGGCAAGAAAGTAGTCACATAAATGTCACATCGCTGGAGGTCCGACTGCTGGGCCCCCTAGCGATGAGGAGATCCTTCCTACAAATGAAGCTCCAGTGCTCTTACCTGACTGATACTCCATTCACTATGGACTGTAATCTCTGCCAGCCCTGTAGCAGTGAATGGAACGTCGGTCACACAAGCACAATGGTGCTTCATTCACAGGGAGGATGCAGGGGGAATTTCGGTCCCCTGTTCTCCTGATCCCTTGGGGCCCAGCAGTCGGTCCCCTAGAAATGTGTCTGGAACGGGACAACCCCTTTACAGTGATGTGAACAGCCTTGTACTTGACAAGCTCCATGAGTCTTATAGACTCACCACTGCCCCTGTAAGGCAGAATAGGCCACAGGACTCCTGTTCTTATTATCAGTGGTGTCCCACAGTGCCATCCTCAACAAGCAGACACTTACCACCTATCCCCTGGATAGATGATCAATGTCATTTTAGGGAAAATCTGTACAGACAAGTGTCACAATTGTTCCCTGTAGCCATTTAGTAGTCAGACAGCGCTTTAGAAGATCCTGAATCTGCGGTTTCGCATGGCGTGTGCTATCTGCTGTAAAGTGCAGCCTGTATTGTGGTGATAATTAAAGAATATATCATAGAACTGGTTACACAATGCTATGCTATATGTCCTCTGAGGGATGGTACAAGATGGACAGGAATAAACTATAACAATGTGTTACATGTCACAATTTAGCAATCTTTAACTTGACATGCCCTATCAGATCTCAATATTCATTTAATGCATGGAGATTTTCCATATGCTTAGACCTGCCACGCTGCCATCTAATGACTTGTCAGTGACAGCGCTGCAGATGAGCTCCTGACAGACATACTTACTGACATAAGGGCGGGTTATAATATCAGGTCCCAGAAGAAACGGGAATTTATACTTGACACTCATTCCAATTCCTTTTTATTCTCATTGTCCTACACATGTGGGCCATAAGTCATTCTGTACCTCAAGGTAACTCGGGTCAGACTCATTCTGAAGGGCTTCGTAGAGCTCGGCACCATCCTGGAGGGCTCGAATCTGTGGTTCGCTTAAAGACTGACGTCTTGATCTTTTTTTCCCTGCACAAACTACAAAAGGATATATATCCGTATGATCTTTATTCTATGAAGTAGCTGAATATGTATCATTGTCATAAAGTTTAGGTGTGTTATGGTCATTCACTATAAAAACTTACTTTGGTTCACTTGAACCAAATGGTATTTTTTCCCCTTGTTAATCTCTGTTGCCAAGATATCGCCATTTTTGTCAATATGCAGATGAGCTCTTTGGAACAATTAGGGCATTACTATTGCTCCAACGAGGTAAGAGGCAACATCCTCATTGCCCCAAAGAGCTGATTTCCATATTGAAGTGGTGATATCTTGTTAACGGAAACACCAATCTATAAGGCTGGGGTCTAGAGAATATACCAGAACGTATTAAAGATGACTGTCCCCTCTCCTGACACGTCAGTTGAATTCGCCATAACATAGCAATTCTGGACCATGTTTTCTTATAGCTCTGCATTATGTCATTTCTTTACAATTTCTCCTACATGAATAAATTGACAACTGGGTGTTACCAGGTCCCAGTGTGTCTCTACACCGTCTGCCATTATCAAGACTGTAGATACACCCCTTTGACAAGCAGAATGGTAACACCCAGGAGTCAATGCATTCATACATTTCTAGGAGGAGCAACAGAGGAACGACTTTAAGCAGATTTATAAGAAAAGCTGCTCTTGCATTATTCTATAAAGCAATAGCAATGTTGTCAGTGATTCACACTGCACATGGATAGGGAATAAAAATGTCTAATGGGACAACCCCTTTAAGTTATATGAAGGGGGTCCTTCAGGACTGCCATCTATGAACCAGGACGGACAGACACTAAGAATAGCTTTCTATCTGTATAGAGGCTGGCAAACCAAGGCTCACACTTCTCTCATGCACTACATCGGCTCAGAACATCATGGTTCATACAGTTCACAATCCTAGCTTTTTTCCTTTAGTGATGTAAAAAAAATCAACTACATGAGCGGCCATTTTTCATCCTATTTCAGGTCATAAAAGCTTTACAAAAATAACTTTATTTGAAAGTATATGTCCATGTTTGAAAAGATAAGTTTGTGGTCTCTTCTGGTATAACTTTGTAGGCACATATTCATACCTTGCTGCTTTTCATATTCTTCCTGTATCCTGACAAATAAGACTTCTAGGCTCTTCTGTTTCTTGGCTGAATGCATTTCTGCCTCTCTTTCTTCTGCTCGCTCATTGCGAAACACGTATGTCCCATTGCCCATTTTTTCCATCCACTGTATAAAAAAACAGATATTTGGGTATTCCAGAACCAAATTAGCAGTGGGGTCCTGCATTCTGTCTCCTGCACATCAGGTTTCTGGGCTGATTCCAATACAGGGTCATCTTGTAGGAACCAACACCTGGCATCCGAATCGCTCTGCCTCCTCCCTGTATTTGGTGCGTATTACCTGTATTACGAGGGCTAGCAGACTAGCTAGTAATGCCAGCCCCCATAGCACAGGTAATATATACTAAACACAGAGAGGAGGTGGATCAAACTCAGGCGCTGGTGCCAATCACATGACCCTGCATCGGAAAAAGCCCGGAAACTCAACGTGCAGCACTGACAGACCCTGGGCCAGAAATTGGTAAAATGCCGCCCCCTGCAACATGTCAAGTATAGCAATGCAAAGCATGAAAGCTTCAGGAGACCCTCCTAGATTCCTGCAGGTGTCCGGATTTCATGAGAGTCTTGCATTGGCAGCTTTCCGAGAAAAATGCTGCAGAATGTATTCAGTGGCTTGTCTCATGTGTCTCCAGCCTAAGGGTATGTTCACACAACAGAAATGGAAGAGGAATTTGAGGTGGACTTCCACCTCAAATTCCTCTTTGTTTCCGTCCTCTGGCTTTCCGCCGCAGTTTTCACTCACCGATTAGTTTCATATCAATGGGCCTAGTCAGTGGCGTGGCTCAAGACGTGGCTGAATCAGCTGAAGAATCTGTGCAAGACTGAGCAGTCCTGCTGTGATTTCTAGTGTATTTTCAGCTTCCTGCTTCTTATTGTATTCAATAGGGGGGTAGAATTTGACAACGATTTTGAGACGGAATCGGCCTCAAAATCAGCGCCAAATTCCACCGTTGAACATTCCCTAAAGGAGCTTTACCAAGTGAATTTTTTAGGACATGCCATAAAACACTGATCTGGGAGAGTGTAGGCAGTGGGATCTCCACTGATTGAAAGGATGAGTCTGTTTTGGTCCCGATGCACCGTGGAAAGAAACCCGGGAGACCCACCCTGATCAGTGTCCTATAACATCTTCTACTGATCTGGTCTGGGACAACACATATGAAGAGCCATTCAATGAGCAGGACTTAGTAAACAGTGGGGGACAAATCACTAGATATTATGCAGAGTCTGACTCCAGAAAGGTGTGGACATCATCTACATCCCACACACCGCAGTAACTCCAGCAGCCCACTGCAGTCACACAATATCTTCTTAAAGGCCGATTGAGACCCCTCTTTGTTAGCCAGAGCAGACATGTGCTGGACAGAGCTCTGCTCCACCCCATGGCATGAAGTAGGAGCAAAGTAATGATGCAGGGGAAAGGTGTGCCAGTCTGCAGCTTCCCCTGGCAAAGATAGGCACATATTTTCACTGCAGTGTTAACAACATATCCACATGCAGCTGCTGCTTACTTTTAAAGGGGTTTTCTGGCCTGAAATGCATTTTTGCACCAGTATGACCTATGAAACCCAGAACCCACACAGATCAGACTCTGGCAGTCTCCAGGTGACAAGACGCCGTAGTAGTGGACGGTGAGCAGATGCAGACTGTTCCTATTTAAGTAATAAAAGTGGAACTGCAGCCCCATCCAGTCTATATTGGTTGTGGTAGGATACTGCTGAATACGAGCAGACTGCTTCTGCTTCCCTGGCCACTGCTGTAGCTCCCAGCACCGAACAACTGATTTGAGTGGGTTTTAGGTGTCAGACTCCTACAGATCAGATACAGACGATCTATTCTGCAGATCGGTCATCAGTATGAAAAATGCATTTGAGGCCGAAAAATCCCTTTAAGTCCTTGAAAAGTATATGGGCAAGTATAGAATGTGTTTATAAGATCTGACAGACAAAAATGGAAAAGCTGCAAATTTAGTAAGCAGAAAAGCCCAGACTTTATGGCTTTGTTAAAGACAGCAGGAGATAGCTTGGGCAGGAAGCTGTTGTGCTGTGGCTGCGTTCCTGTGTTTATGCTATAAATAACATTAACATTATAAAACAATGAGAAGAAAGTTCAGCCTGGATCATACCTGCATGGGGTAAATCCTTTGTATGAGAACATCAACACACCCCACTATGCCACCTTCAGCCAACAGCGAGGACAGACGGAGGCAGAAAGGTCTGGGGTCATGAAAATATCCAAGTCTGGCATACCAGCGAGCAGGCCGAGTGCTGTTACCTGCAATCTGAAAAACAAGGGGTAGATCTGGTCAGATATAAATCTATAGAAGGTTTCCTTTACACAGACATGCAGTTTTCTTTCATCCATACCAAGCTATTCAACCATCAGAAACGCATCAATACACTGTGTGTGATATCAGCGTCACAAGCAAAAACATTACCCATCCAAAAAATGATCAGAAACTATAAAATGTAACTGTATACACATTTATATGCTGTGTGTTAGTGGGCGAAGTAGGACACAGATTTTCACTTGCAAGCCTGGCTGCATTTACATAACTTTTTACCTATGAACATACTGCAGTCAGCCATTTCTACATCATTAAAGGGATTATCTAGGAATTAGGATTTTATGGCCTATTCTAGGATGGGCATAACTATATGAACGGTGGGGGGGCACTAGCCACCCCCTGCACTGATCAGCTGTATGGAGCCACTTCCAAACGCCCATAGTATATACAACACAGCCTTCGCTGGGAGATGAGCCGCAGTCAGTACCGGTGCTCTGCCATGATACTGGGCATGGTGTCAACTCTTCTGGACCCATGATGTGCATGGTATGGGTGTTGGAAGCGGCCTGTACAGCTGATCAATGTGGAAGGTTGGATGTTATATTTATGGCCTATCCTAAGGATAAGCCAGAAAATCCTGGACAACCCCCTTAAAGTCAGTATCTTCCTCTCTATCCTATAAAACAGTCATGCAGGGAAACTTAGGTGACCCATCAGATCTGCTTTAATGGTGAGTGGCATTGGCTCTGATGACAGGTCCCCTTTAACTCTTCTTGTCCTGGTCTGTGGGAACGTGTGGGGTGACTGGAAGAGCTCAAAAATGTTGATATTAAAGAACCCCTCCAGGTAAAAGTGACACATTGGGGAGATTTACAAATCGCAGCAAATACTTAGGCTAGCCATACGATACATAAGATGTGCTGTGATGAGGCTGATCGGTCAATGGTGGGATTGACCTGCTGATCAGGAGGAGCAGATTGGAAAAAATCATCAATTTTGTCCTACTTTGATCTTATGTGTATGGCCACTTACACTACAAAGTGTTAACATGTGGAAAATGTACTAAAGGGGCTTTTGCTAAGTGTAAAATTTCTGTTTTACAGTTCACACCACCAATTGCGAATATGTGGGCACACTTTCTGCTCAACCACCTAAATTCACATCCTTGGACTTCTACTACCTTTAGCATTAATGACTCCGGCGCCTCCAGGGGTGTACACGCATCATCTGAGCCCACCAGTTCTGCTCCATGTACTATTATCTTCTGACCTATGAACAGGCGCCCCTTCTTTAGCAGAGATGTGAGTGCCTGGTCCAGGAGGGCCTTGATACCATACCAGCCATCAGTCACCTCTAGGACTGCAGATGTCTGCTTTGTATCACTGGCTTCACTGCCTCCTAATGTAAGGATTTTAGAAATGCAGAGAACCAGTGTCTTAGCCGGAGTGTCATCTCTTTCCATTATCTTCCTGACAGCAGATCGCCGACATTTATCAATTTCCACATCGTATCTAAAAAGACAAGTATATGGTCAGTAAATGCCGCAATAACATCAGTTTCCAGCCTTAATGTTCGTCCTGGTTTCTGAGCCATTAAGCTTCCGTAATGGTGACTGGTGATGACAATGCTGCGCACAATCTGCCCATCAAATGGAAAAGTAAAAACTACAATCTATTCCACATAAACCGGGATTAATCCTTTCTCGATAGACTATCTGCATTCAGCCAGGAAGGTCTGAACTAGATGCAAAACGGAGAGGGCGATTAGTACACAGATTTTAGTTGGCAGATGGCAGCAATTCTCAAGGCATCTGTTGAGTACGTAATAGAAGGCCTGGCAGACACTATGGTTCTGGGGGGACCAGATATTATTTGTTTGCCCTGGAGATAAGTACCTGCCTAGCGCCTGACATCACTTATCACCCCAATTAAAATAACATACCTTAAAGAGGCAATGCAGGGAGTATACACTGCACAAGAGGGTCGACTTACTAAAATAGATGCTTGTTCCCCAGCACGCTATTCACAGTGCTGCTGGGCACCAGAAGTCCACATGACAGATCATGCAGCTGTCGGCCAAACAAGCATTCAGCTAACAGCCATCTCGCCTGACTTCCCTATACAGATACAGTATATACTTGGCTCAGACAAGTGTATATGTTTTAAACAGGGAGGGGAGAAAGCTGCTGTCAGACAGTTCTGGTCGCAGCCTATCTTCTAAGAAACAAAAGTATTGGGCAATTGAATCCCCCAATATCCCCCACTGGAGGAGTGTCAGGAGGACTTCTTACACATTAGATTATGGGCTGGGCTCCCTGAAATAGGTGGCTATGGCCAAAGTACATCTTATGTATATAGCCAACTTTAACCAAGACTAGGATTTATGTGATAAATTGTGCATGATAGGTCAGTAGCACATCTGTGAAGTTAAAAGGGTGGTCCAGGATCTGGAGCAACCTGTGGGGCAGCTGAAGTGGCTGTAAAAACAAAATTACTGATGCTCCATTGTCCACTCCGAGTCCTCCTTTACTTCACATGCTGGGACTTGCAGCTCTGAAAGCCATGAGGCTCACATGGCTGGTGAGACCACTCAATGGCCTCAGCGGAAACCGGTCATGTATGTGAATGATGTCACTGTTCCCTCGCCAGTGACCACTGAGATCACTGATTGGTCCCATTAGTCATATGAGCCTTGCAGCTTCCAGCACTGCGAGCCCTGGCACATGAGAGAAAGGAGATCGGGAACGAACAATAAAGCACTGGGGACAGGTGAGAAAGTCTTTTTTCACCTTTTACACCCACTTCATAGGTTGCCTCAAATACTGGACATCCCCTTTAATATATAGTGATTAAAGGTAATGGTCTATATAAAAAGGAGTGGGCATCAGTAATATTATACCTGTACTTGAGCTGTAAGAGCACTCTGTCCGGCGTCAAGCATCTGCTGGCAAAGATCTTTGGGAACATCACTTCCATGGCTGCCAGTTTCCACACAATCCATCGGTAGTGATTGTACATCCATTCTGGACTGATCAGCTTGGGATCCACTCCTGGAGTGTCACACAGAGATCTGTAGAGCAATGGACACTGGTTAGTAAGACTATAGTTATACAGAGCTCTAACATTAGTGCTGAAAAATCTAACCTACACAGCGATCATAATATGCACATAAAAGATCAATGTCGATGCAAAGTACAGAATCTTGTCCGTTAATGAGGAAAATAAATCAGAACTGTCACTGAATACAAGTCTATAAATATCCAATAGCCACAGAGGTAGCTATTCTGACACCAGGAAAATAATCCAGTACATAATATTGAGATTTCGCAGGTTCTCCTTGGTCTCCATTGCTATGGTTTTACAAGAATGTGATACAAAACGCATTCAGTATTTATTGTGGAGACTGATATCTGAAAGTTAATATAGGTCTTTTTCTATGCGACATGTCAGATCCAGTTGTTTTTAGGCCATCCTCACCTGTAGATTTCCTCTCTGCCAGCGGTTAGTTTATCAGTGGGTACAAGCCAGCCGCCATCACCAATCTGCACTCCGCCTTCGGACAGGAAACAATCCCTAGTGTAATAATCCAGACAGTGAAACTGAAAGTGTCTTGCCTTTTCACTGTTAATTCCAATGTGATTCTTTATAACACCGCATCTGTACAGCTGGAAGAAGAGAAACATAAGTACCCGCTCCCCATAATATAAAGGCTGCACTGGGAAAATGTCAATGGCTAGAACACAAACAGCCTAAAATTGGCACATAGTACAGTGGCCACATACTACTACTTAGCAGCCACCACTCCTGACAGCTCTGTTTTATTAAATATTGCTATTCTGGAGCATCTTGTTATAGAACTGTGTTGTTCCTCTTTTATACCTCCTGAAAATTTATAAATAAATTGACAAATAGACATCTGTCTGTCAAAAAGGTGTTTTTCTGCACAATCCGGCATGGTCATTACTAACTGGACAATGGCAGACTGTTCAGGGGCATCCCCCACAGTCTGTAACACAGAGCTATAAGAAAAGATGGATTAGAATTTTTATGGGGTTTACAAAGCAGACATGTCAAGAAAGCTGACAGTGTTGTGGTACAATTTGGTTATGATCCCCAAACCAGGGATCTCACCTTATTGTCTGTGATCTTCCAATTAAGTACACCTTTGGGACAAAGAGAAGGAAAATTTGGGCCAAAAAGACTTGTAGCATGTGTGAAGTCCTCAGGATAGGCCATAAATATATGATCGATATTAGGTTGACACCCGGACCCAGAACCGATGATCTTTACGGAGCCGCTTCCGGGGCCTGTTTAGCACACAATACATCGTTGGAAGCAGAAAGCTCCGTCCGTGGATTAGTGGCCCGGTGCCTCATGGCTTCTCAGCTTACATTGAAGTGAGTGGGAGCTGAGCTGCAGTGAAAGTGCCGGGCTGCTATACAGTAGACAGATCTTTCTGCTTCCGGCCCCTTATTGTTTACAGGACAGGTTTTGGAAGCGGCTCCATAGAGATGATTGATCCAGGAACCCTGGATCCTAACCTAAGGGTCGGCCATAAAAAGAAAAAAAAAAAAAAGCCTGGACAACCCTTTAAAACTGGCTTCCATCCAAAGGGAATGATGCCTCCAGGGCCCCTCTTCCAATCAGAATTGCCATAACATATGATGCATACATATGGCAGAGCACCCTGACCAGTCAAAGAACCTTGGTTCAGATTATTTCACACCGTGTGCGGAGGGGTCGAGGTCCAAAAGCTCATCATCAGTGATCAGCACAAGAAGTGGAATCATGTTTAACCCTATATGTTCTACAAACTACCTTATAAACAGGTTCTTTTTAAGAAGTGACAGTCATATTGGGGGAGATTTAATTATTCCTGTCTTGTATTTAGATAGCTTTAGTTTAAAACTAGACCAGACACAGTCACAGTGGCTTACACCACCATCATGTGTTAAAATATTGGCGCAATTTTAAGTCTTCTCTAATTCACGTCCCCTTTTCTAGACACTTTCCAGAACTGTCTAGTGAGGTACTAAAAGTGCCTAATACACATACATCTGACAGAAGACATATACGCCAGTTTTGTTATTGTAAGCCTATCCAATATTCTGGCACATTTAGCTTAGTATATCTACCCTACGATTGTACTTTGTCTATATAAGAAAACATTTATTACTTGCAACACAGAAACGCTCAGTTATAAAGTCACAGAAGTTTGGCAAATGTTTTCATCAGAGTTACAGTGAAACATGGGCATTATTAACAGAAGATCTGTAAACCCAGGACAACCTGATTTTTAGTGGCCCAGGTTAGTGGCACCCCGGTAGCGCCTGTGCCCAACCACGAACTATAGATTTAAACCACCAATGTTTTTTTTATTGTGTCATATCCATATGGAATATATGCCCTTACATGAGTCTAGAAACATCCCAGATATTTGCAAACTGACAAGACTATGGCTAAAATCATTGTATAAAGGGGGTTTCTGATGCGCTGTTCTGTTCCGATATTTGTAGAGCAGGTCCTACCCTGCTTTGAGAAAATGGATTGGAAACCCCCCACTGAAATCAATGGAACATGTCATCTGAGCACATTCCACTACAAAAATCGCACCCCCCATCAGCCTGCACACTCGGACCCAACATAGCAACTGCAACAGTTCTCTACCTCAGCCGGTGTATGTATAGTCGGCTGCCTCCCTTGCACTGCCGTCACCAGATTGATTTTATCGGTGGAAGAGGTTTTTTGCTGATACAATGTTCCAGGTTGTGGTGTAATCTTCTGTCTTTGTTTCTTTCGTATTCTCATCTCCTGCATATCTCTGGCACAGCAGATATTTGGGACCAAATTAGAGAAATCTGTCCCTGAACAAAACACATGAAACAGGATCAGCCCAGTGTATGCTAAATATAAGGGTGTATGACATGAGAAGTCAAAGCAGAAATTTACTTAAGACCTGTTTTATAACCTGCAGAGTTTTATATATTTTCTCTAGCCATCTGTCTTGATCAGTTTCCAATGGATACGACCATGAATGCAGGAACTTTCTATGGTCTAGGACTTGCAGTAACCCAGCCATTATTTCCTTATTGTGGACAAGTTATCACACTACATGTATAAGAAGATAACCAGCCACAATAAGGAAATGATGGCTGGGTTACTGACAAGTTCCAGACTATAGAAAGTTCCTGCACTCATGGACATATCCACTGGCAACCGATCAAGACAACAGACTGTCACCATTAAGATGGTTAGAGAAAATACGTACTGCGCCTGCTCGTGTAAGACGAAATCCAAGATGGCGCACGGAGCATGTGCTGTAAGCTTGACCCGCCAAAGTGGCTGAGCGTACAGCACATGCTCCGTGCACCATCTTGGATTTCTTCTTACACAAGCAGGCACAGTACGCCTGCTCATGTAAGAAGGAAATAACGAAGAAGAGGAGGAGGTGTCAAGAAGGGGGCGGGGATGCAGGTCCAGGCTGATGACGCGGGTGTGCTCGGAGCACAGGGGGAATGCCCCCTGTGCTCCGTGAACACTAATTTGCATAAGAAGAAACCGGCTTTTTCATAAAAACGCCAGCAATATAATTCAAACAAAAGGTATACCTACAATAGCCTTCCTAAAGGCTACATGAAGATAGCTTTAGTTAAAATTAAAATGTACCAATGATAGACTCTCTTTAACCACTTCCATACCAGGCACATTTTCAAGTTTTAGCCATGTTCCAGTTTACCTGAAAATTGCCTATTACTGTGCCAACCTACATGTATTTGGTCTCCTTTTTCTCAGAAAATAATGGGCTTTCACATTTTATAACAAGATAAGCAATACATTTTACTTTTTACAAAAATAGAGGGGAAAAAGGCAAAAAAAAAGTTTAAAAAAATGCTTTTTCCTACATTTAAACACATGATAACCTCAAAAAAATAAATTATACTAAATATATTCTAAAATATATTTTCTTATTTCTTCTGTTTGTATAGATAGCACATTTGAGTATTTTCTCCATTATGTGGGCCTACAGCAGAGCCTGCAATGAATGGTGCGCAAACTGGCTTTTGAAGGCCAAATTTTCCATAGCTGGTTTGCTGACACCATACTATCATCATTACAGCTGCTGTGAAGGCCCAAAACAGTATGAACACCCCCCAAATGACACCATTCAATAAATTAGATCCCCCAAGGTATTCAATAAAGGAAATATAAAAGATATTGGACCTCTGTTTTTTTCCAGACTTTTCAATGAATTTGGTGGAAAAAAAAATGAAAATGACATTTTTTCCCAAATATGTGAATTCAGGTGACAATTTTTAAAATCTGATGAGTGCTACTTGAGAAACACACCTGATAACATATTTAGCAACTTATGCCGTTTTCATAGATGCCAAATTTAGGTGCATTCCTTACTTGCTGGGCCTACAGCAGGAGCCTGCAATGAATGGTGCGCAAACTGGCTTCTGGACGTCAAATTCTCCATAGCTGGTTTGCTGACACCATACAATAACAATAATGACAATAACCTTCATGTATATGGCACAAAAAATCTGCCTTTATATGACAAATGTATTTTAGGCTGCAGATACATGCAGCTACTCTGACCGCACGGTGAGTAACAAGTTGTAGACAATAATCAATACATTTCTTCCCTATAATATGTGCGCCCAGAGCCACTGCATGTCTGCACCCTAAAAGTATGACAATAACCTTCATGTATATAGCACAAAAAAAAATCTGCTTTTATATGACAAATGTATTTTAGGGTGCAGATACATGCAGCGGCTCTGACCGCACGCCAGACGGCCAATAACAAGTTGGAGATAATAAATTTTGTGCCGCCAGAACCGCTGCATGTCTGCATCCTAAAAGTGGAATAATAATCTATATTTATGGGTCACAAAAAATATGAATTTATGTAGATAGATGGATAAAAAATAGATGATAGATAGATATGAGATAGATAGATATTAGAGATAGATATTAGAGATAGATAGCTAGATAGATAGAAGAGAGTTGGGGGCACTCAAGGGAAGGAAGTGTGTGTGTGTGTGTAGTGATTTTTACTTACCAATCTCCCTCTGTCAGGATCTGAGGAGAGGGAGATTGGAAGCCACTTTTTATTATTTACTTTATGTGAGCCTTGTACAGGCTGTCACAGTGCTCACATGCCCCAGAGACCACTATGCCCAATCAGGGTGGTCTCTGGGCAAAACTCCGTGATCATAGCTGTCTTCTGACAGCTGACCACGGAGTATTGCTGGGGGTGGAGGCAGAAGTGCTGATCTCACTCTCTGCTAGGCTAAGGAGAGAGAGATCAGCGTTCACCCAATAAAGTGTGTCACTATGTGCCAGTTCAGCCAGTCACAGAGATCACATGCCCGGAGACCACGCAGAGGAGCATATTCTGCTCATGCGCCAGTCAATGTGATCGCTGTGACTGGCTGTCACAGCGATCTCATGCCCGGAAGCCACACAAAGTGGTCTCCGAGCAAAGCTCTGAGGTCCCTGCAGTCTGTTAACAGCGGGACCTCAGAGCTAAGTACAGGAGGGGGGTGAGGGCACAGCGGAGCAATCGGCTCATGTGCCAATTAGCATTGTGATCGCTGTGACGGTGTGTCACAGCGATCACAGACCTGGAGACCACACATAGTGGTCTCTGGGTAAAGCTCTAAGGTCTCCGCTCTCTATTGACAGCGAGACCTCAGTACAGTGGGGGAGGGCGCAGTAGAGATAGTTCTGCTGGACGTACTGGTAAGTCCATGCAGAACTAGACAACCACCTTCCGGACGTATATACTCTATGGGCGGTACGGAAGTGGTTAAATGAATGTGGCTAAGATGCAATATCACACACAACCTGTGGACAGGTGTGGCGCTTATCTAATCATGCACAACACTTCTAATGATTTCATTTGTGATACCTGATCCATCCTTCTGTGATGCCCCGTCAACACGACTCTTACTTAGAATATCGTCTGTGTATAAGGCAATCTTGGTATTCTTGGTAGTCTTGGTAGCTCCACTTCTGGATGTGTTTATTGGGTCTCTTCTACAATCTGCAGGAACATGTGTTGAACCGGCTGGTAAAAAGCTTTGGGAAACATTCAATGTGGAATGAAGATGGTTCGGAGCGGTTCGCCTGGATTCTAGGCAATCCTTTTTTTCCTTTTGAGAAACTGCAGAAGAAATAAAATTTTTTGAATCATTACTTACTTCACAGACCTGAGATATGTTTTATGCGGTGTCAAACTTTTCCTACGAGTAAAGCTAGGTCCACATCTGAGCCGGGGGACCTGGACGTCAGAGAGCCAGATCGCTAAAACAGCGGTTACCTGCGGACCCCATTGACTATAATGGGGTCCACCAGGTATCCATCGTTTTCATACTGAAAGCTGTGCAGAGAAAAGTCCTGCATGCAGTGTAAGTCCTAGACTCCAGTGTATATGAGAACTTAGCCTAACATAAATGGTTATCAAGTGAATGGAACCTGAAATTGATAGGCCACAATGGTATGACTAGGACCAAACGCCTGTGAGGGATTTGGCTTGGTGCTATTGACCTACTACCCTTACAGGTGCAGCGGCATCAATTGTTATTTGGTACTGCGCCATAGAGTAGAGACCTTCTTACTGGACTCATTCATTGATCAAAACATGTACTAAGAACCTCTTGTTCATTTTGTTTGGCATGTAAAAGACAAACAGATTCGCAGTCCATGCCTCTTTTTCTTCCATTTGGTCTATATACCAAAGCCTATTAGTTACTGCTGAATCGAGGTGTACCCGACTGCCTTCAGAATGGATGTAAATTTAAAGAGGTTGCCCCATCTGGGACATGAATATGCCACAAATGTCAGACAGATGTGGGTCCAAACTTATCCACAGCCATAATGAGTACAGTAATATGTACACACCGCTCTCTCCAGTCAGTTCTATCGGAGTTCCAAAAATAGCCAATTAAGCAAGCAACCAGTTATTGAAACTCCCAAAGAACTGAACGAAAACAGACATATAGCAACATCTCCATTCACAGCATCCGCAAAACAGGGATTGCATGACCCCCGTTCCCAAGATGGGAAAACCCATTTAAGATGACATTGCACAAACCCCAGCAAAAATTTACAGTAAGTCTCAAAGAGGTAACTTTTTATGGCCATCTTATTTCATATTAAAGAGCTGCAAAACAATGTGAGAGTAGAAAGTCAAGCCTTGTACAAATAAACAAAGCATAAGTTATAACTACACACAGATCATGAAGACTACTCTTACCTGGCAGGTTCAGAGGATAATGGCTGTAAGGGAACCTTGTAGAAGTGCTTTCTTCTGTCCTTTAGGATTTCTATAGTGAGAAAGGTAGGTTTAACGAAAGTTAACATGGGTATGAAAAGAGAAAATAACACAATAGGTTAGAACTGTTCAATTCTGTATGCAAGTGAGAATGGTGAAAGACCATGGCATGAAATGCTACCAACAAAAATCTTGATACAAAATTTTTTTTTCTTACCACTGAAGTCAATGCAAAAACCTAAAGCAAAATAAGGAGGAATTGGTCATGCTCAGCAAGCTTTAGTAAACTAATCTGGAAACTGCTAAGCAAAATGTCACCAATGTCTGACTGGCCATTGTGACTGACAGCTAGGACAGACAGTAAAGCATTGTGTCACGTCAAGTCCTCATGGACCCACGTCTTCAGTGTGGCTGCAGGGTCACTGACTATAAAGGACCAAACGTGCAGCATCAGCAAAAAGACAAACAGAGTACTGAAACCCCATGAAATAAGACCATGCTCCATAGTAATAAACACCTACCATGAGGACTGCTTGTGAGAGGCTTCAAAGCGGCTTTGGATTCATTCTCCAAGGAACGGTCAAACTCTGGTAAAAGTTGCCTTTTGATCGGTGGCTCTCCTGTGTGTAAAAATTTTTTGAAGGGGTTACCAGCTGCCTTACAAATCCCTCGAATCATTCATATACTAAACACAAAAGCATATAAAATGCAAAAATATAAAATGATTGATGCCTTCTTATTTCCCCTATGCTTACCATTTATTTATTGAGGCTTCATATATCATACATTTTACTATGCATTGTTTGTACCATCTTACTGTGCAGGTAATGAAGCTTGAATATTCCCAAAATTGTATAATTGGAGTGCTAGCAGTGCAAATTTAAAGGGGCTGTCCAGGATAAAGGCCTTATTCACACCACACTGAATAACGGCCATTTTAAAGTTCATAAATGTCTATGGCTCTATTGGCATTTACGATTTGTATTTTTTTTCTGACTGACTTTCTTTGACTCAGACCCTATCTTTGTCCATTTTCTGGACATGAAAATAGACATGTGAATAGACCCTGAGACATTTGTGGGTTTTAAAATGGCCATGTGAATAAGGCCTTATATGGACCAACTCGTCCGTGTTTCACTTTGTGTGAATCTGGCCATGGGGAAAACTAAGGGGTGGGGGTTAAATAGCACTCAGTTGTCCTGCCCCGGTCTCCTTTCTCTCCCATGATCGCTGATAACAACCAGTGGCCTCAGCTGTCTTTGGTTAGGAATCAGTCATTTATGCGAATGACATGACCAGTCCAATCACTGGCCTCAGTGGTGGTCATGTGAGGCTCCCTGCTTCTGGTGTTGTGTGAGCTGGCATGAGAGAGAAAGGGGAACGGAACAGGGAAGGGACAATGGAGTACCAGGGATGTCATGACTTTTTTTTTTCTCTAAATTTATGGACAACCCCTTTAAGATTCAATGAAAACTACTTCAATAGGTGGATAGATGTGCACTAACCCTGGAGACACCTGTTCTGAAAATAGAGTGCCAGCTCAGGAACCCTCACCTTTACAACATTTGTGGCATTTCCTGCAAATATACCATACATTTCTAAGACGGGAAGAACGGTGTAAAGGGAGTCTGTCATCAGAAACCCAGCATATCTACCCAGCCCGGCAAACAGATAAGTTATGGTCTTCTGAATCAAGCAGTGAATCGGGGACTCCGTTGCTGAGGTATTGCTGTTTTTGTCAATATTCAAATGAGCTCTGTGCAGAAACTAGGGCAACAATACCTCAGCAACCAAGGTCCCGATTCAGAAGGGGAAAACAATGCTTGATTCAGGTGACATAAATCTGAATGTGGGGCTGGGCTGATATGCTGGGTTCCAGTGATAGACTCCCTTTAGCATCAAATTTTTGTCAATTTTAAGTTAAAAAAAATGAAGAAATCACATACCACGTGGCATTCCGTCATCGGACCGTAACCTTTTTCCATTTCTGATATTTGGAAGCTTCACTGAACCTGGTGACAAACCACTGGTCCCTAATTCAGCATCGGTCAGATCTTCATCATCCATGAACGCTTTGGCACTTTCTGCTGCTTCAATCTCAAAATCATTCTCCGGAGTGTCAGATGTCGTCAGATAGAAATTTGTTGCTCCAGTCCCATAAAGAGGTGTTGAATGCTTTACAATCCTTGGCAGTGGAACGCTCCGCGGAAAGTCTAAGGACCTAGCTGAAGGGTTATGGCTCCTCTCATTACCTTCAATAGTCTTCGTCTGCGAGTGGTCGCACTTGGTGTTCAGTAATGGGTTAAGAGTGTTCATTCTTACAGACTCTTGATTTTCCTTAAGATTATCTTTGAAGTTTTCATCAGTATTAATTTCATGAAAAAGACCCTTGACTTTCTGTAGAGCACCTTCTGAAACTTGCACTTGCTTTCCACTGGCAGTGCTAAACGCAAATGAAATTTTTGCAGACACATTAGAAGAATATTTTATTTCTGATGGTTCAGACATTTTGTTTTTTTCTCTTACTGATACTTTCACTGCTGAGGATGGTTTAGGATTAGGTTGGATATCTACGTTCTCTGATGAGCAGCCATTATCTACTGTAGAAAATATTTCTCGTGCCTTCTTTAAGGACTCTTCTGACACAGTCACGGATTTTCCACCAGCTGTGCTAAAACATGGCATCTTGGGTACAGAGCTGTCTCCTAGCACTGGTTCTTCAGTGTCATATCTGGACTTGTCACTTTCAGAAGAATAAAACTTGCTTGTTTTCCCTGTCACTGAAGACCTTCTCTGATTTATCTGAACGACGGCTGAGAAGCCTTCATGTTCTTCGCTTTGGTTCCTTTTGATTGTTGTATTAACCTGTGAAGTTTTTGCAGTATCTAGATCTTCAGAATCTACAAAAAGTCTTTTTGCCTTTTGGAGTGCATCATGAGAGACAGTCACAGTCTTCCCACTTGCTGTGCTGAAAGCTACAGGAGGCAGGGTGACAACTGGGGCATTTACTTGCTTAGTAGACCTCTGAATGTTGTCAAGGTTTTGACTGGAGATGTCGTTCATTCCTTTATTTCCCTTCTTTATAGAACCAATTGGGACACTTTGGTGCGACAGATCTTTTACATTATCATCATCTAAGTCGGCAAACATCTCTCTAGCTTTCTGTAGAGCCTTACTTGACAATTGGACATGATTGCCACTTGCTGTACTAAAAAATGCCATATTTATATTAGAAACATCTCGATGAGGAACACAGATGCTTGTATCCTCTCCTTTAGAATCAGAATATTGATTTAGAGTTGGTTTTGGATCCTTGATTTCTGCTGCGCTGGAGGGAAGTCTTTGATTGGCCTTGAAATTGTCAAGATTTTTAGCTGCAGTCTTATTGGACTTTACAGTATGCCCTACCTTGGATACAGGATTTTCAGTCTCGGCAAATATCTGTCTTGCTTTCTGGAGGGAACTCTGAGACACAGCTACGATTTTACCACTTGCTGTACTGAAACCTAGTGGAGGCAAGGTAGATTTGGGATTTCTTCTGTCATTTTGGTTGCCTGAAGAACTGGGCTGTCCCTGATCTGGCAAAAGGGCATCATCTATATCATCAAACATTCGTTGAGCTTTTTTCAATGAGTCTTCAGACAGCTGAATCGCTTTCCCACCAGCAGTGCTAAAAGATGTTCTGCTCAAGTTAGGAATGTTATCGTCACGTGTCTTAAAAGACAATTCTTTGACCGCAATATTACCTATAAGTGTTTTATCTGCCAAAGCATCAGAGCCAAGACCTTCCTTAATCTGACCAACCAAAGGTTTTGTTTTTCTGTTTTGTGTTACGCTGGAGTTCATTCTGAGATTCTGGTGATCTGAGACATCACAAACTTTGCTTTTCCCCAGATCGCAGCCTTTAGATTTACTCTCAATGGATAGATTGTTTTGTCCAACATCTAAAACATTAAGTTCTCCAATATCACCAAAAATTTCTTGTGCCTTCTGGAGAAATTTTACAGAAACCCCTATCTTTTCACCATTAAAACCTTGTTGGGGAACTTTAAAAGTGGGTTCTTTTATGTGAACAGATTCGTCATGCAAACTACCAGAACTTTGTATCGATTCTGTCAAGACATTTCCAGAGGTTTGCTTGTCTCCTACATGACCATCATCTACTTCAGAAAACATTTTGTGAGCCCTTTCCAGACCCTCCTCAGACAACAGAACAGGTTTCCCACTTGCTGTACTAAACAAAGACATCTTTGATACTGGCTTATTTTGTGGATGAAGGCTCGACTCTCTGGTCACTTGTTTTCGTGTCACATGCATCTGCTTTGGTTTCTGGGGAGGACCACCCAAAATCTCCTTACCGAGATCCACTGGTTTCTGGTCAGGTGTTAGCCCATGTGTTTCCTTTTCTAAAAAGATGGTACTAGCCTGATTTGCATTTGTTTCACTCATCAAACCTGATGGTTCATGCACTATATGCGGGTCAGACGTATCCAGTATATCACTGAACATGGTCCTTGCTTTATCTATAGAAGCCTTGTCAATATTAATCAGCTTGCCTTTCCCAGTAGCAAACCCAAGTGGCATCATAGACAGGCATGTAGCCGAAACAGGGTTTTCGTATCTACTCAAAGCAGTGTCACAAGTTTGCACTGACTTTAATGGAAACCATTTATTACTGTCCATTTCAGTTGGCTGTAATGTAGTTACATGTTCTTCACGGCTCTTAAACTGTTGTTCTTGCTTACTTGATAGTCCAACATCCGGACTATATTTCTCATTGCTTTCTACATGTGATGTTACAGAGGTAATTTGTACATTTGATGCATTATTAACAGGAATTTTGCTATCAACTTGAATATGTAAAACATTAAAATTTTCAGAATTAGATAAACATTGTAGATCTTGTGTGGTCTGTGTGTTTTCCTCTTTCACATTTTCTTCCATATCACTAAACATATCTACTGCCTTGATTAAATCTTCATCGGTAATGTTACCAGATTTACTATTAGCCATGGTAAACCCACCAACAGTTCCATCCCTGGTTTTGATGCAAGAGCCCGGCACAGACTTATGATCTATCCCATTGTCAGTTTTACTTTCAGATTCTGATGTAACAGTGAAAACGCTGCTTTCTTTATTTTCCTCTCCAGTAGCAAAGCTATCGTTGAAGTCCACGTCTTTCCAGACATCTGACATATTGAGCTTCTGAGAATCACTAATGCTCTTTGGATTTTGCACATTTTCATTATCTAAACCGAGTAAATTCAGTTTCTTAACCTGTGTAAAGTCAAACTGACTACCTGCGTTCTCCAAGATGGAAGAAAGTTCATTGATTTCTGCTTTTTGGCTTTCGGTAAAGATGTCAGATAAGTTACATTGTATTCCATTCGATAAACCTTCCAAGTTCCTTTTGCTTGTATTTTTGGGAGTAGGAGTTAAGGTCGGCTCAGAATTTTCCTTCAAGCTCTGAGTACATACATCACCTTCCAATTGACTGTCTGACGAGGGCTGTTTGCGTGCACTTAATTTAGTACACATTTTGTTTTCTTCCTTTATTTCCTTATGCAGTCCCCCATCCAAATTCCTTGAAGTATTAGGTTCAATATTACAAGTCATTTCGCCCTGTTCATCCTTCACGTTAGATGCCATCTGGTCAAAAGTATTTGTTTTGTGTCTTTTACATGGATTTTGATAGATTTCCTGTTCAATATCCTGGAACAAAATACTTCCTTTAGCAATTGCCGTTTCTGTGACTAGGATTTCCTTACGTGATGCTATCTGGAATTCCAGAGTATCAGTTTTAGCCATGAAAACGAGAGGGTTCTTGTCTACATTCTCAATTTTAATAGGATACAAAATAGGCAAAGATTCATCATCTTTTAAGAGAAGTTCTGCTTTTCTTAAATTTTCTTCTGAAATGTGTATTTTTTTATTAGATGCCATTTTAAAGCCCTCGAAATTCTTCATATTTGTGCCTACCAGTAAATCACTGCATGTCATGTTAACCGGTTTAGACTCTGCTTTTGCAGGGTGTGGAGTATTGCAGGTGGAATCACAGTCGTTCCCTATAAGGAAAGGATTCTCTTGTGAGTTACTTTCTTTATTCCCATCATGTGTCTGGGAACCTTTGACTTTGGTATTGCTGTGGGTTATTTCAGTATGTTGTACTGCACCATCTTCTAGATGGGAAATGTTCTCCGTTTCCGCCACTTGAAGATTTGTAAAGTCACTACCAACTGAGGGCACATTAGTTTCATTTAAGTTGGATTTTACCCCAGAGGTTGCCTTTGGGTCTGTAGGACCTGTATGCATCATATTCATGAACGTCTCTTCTATTTCTTGGACATCTATACTGTTATCTTTAAAGTCATCGTCCTCTTCCTTTACTTCTGGCAGGTCATGTGCCGATGCTGTGTTCTTTGAATCCAATGATCCTGGGGAAAACAATTTAAGGGTGTCATACAATTTCATAGTTTACTACATTATTATTTTATATTGTAAACAGTCTAAAAAATTAAAACCACTAAAACAAGTAAAATGGGTGATCCTAGTCTGTCATTCAATGTGAGAAAAAGAAAGAGGGGGGAAAAGAAAGGGGGACAAAGAAAAAAAAGTCAAGCAAGTCTGGCCTACGTTTCCCCCGTCTCCTTCAGCCATGTTATAGGGATTGTTGGTGCTTAAGCCAACTTTTATTACCTATGATGTATGAAGTAAAAATGTTTACACTTTGAAAACAGGAGAGCTCTCATGAGTGCCATTGAATATGTATATCTAGACATCTGACTGCTGTTACCGCTACCAATTACTGAAACAAAGAGGAAGTGGTGCTAGAAATGCGTTGCGCTACTACATCACTTTTTGCCTCAGTTTTTTCTGAGCTTCATTTTTGTCGACCAAAGGCTAAAACAGCCAACCGTGCTGCCTTTGAAGAAAGCCAAGCAGAGCCAAGTGTCACTCTACTAGCAGCACTGTCACTATGTTGTACCAATAGCGGAGATCAGACTGCTGCAGGACTCCTAGTAATATGTCATTAATGTGTCTCCTCACAAGAACCTTTTATGTTCCCTGCAGCAGCTTCATTATTTACACAGGCGTAGCTGGGCCTGTACTGCAGCTCGGCCCTTTCTTGGCCTTAACTAGTGAGAGTCCCAGAGGTCAGGTGCCTACTGATCATGAATGAAAGGTTTAGTTATCCAATTAAACGAGTTATGTAGGGAATATTACTTCTGAGCAGTGTGCTCAGTAAACTTAGTAATATATACCATCTTGGCGATTTTTACATTGTCGCAGTGCTGCAGGGGCAGAAGTCCTCTCTCGCTCTGCTCTACTGATAAATTGACTCTGTGTCATGTGATCGACTCTGCGGCTGCTCTACTCAGTGTACCAGCAGCAGGCGTAGAATTCGGTCATTAACGTGACACAGAATCAATATGTCTGAGGATGAGGCAGAGAGACAAGACTTCTGGTCTGATTAAAAAAAAAAAAAAAAAAAAAAAAAGAATTGCCACGATGGAGGACCGGGGGTGCATATTACTAAGTTTGCTTATATGGTGCAGTGGGTACACTATCCAATAACATTATCACCACATGACCCCTTTAAAGGCATTGCTCAATTTTGGCAGATTGAGTACAACCTATTGCAGGTGGATCTATTGGGCCCTACTGCAACCAGCAGTCACCAGAATAAGGCTCCATTCAGGTCACGTTTTTTTCCATTTGATTAGCCAATGCAAAAAAGAGAAGCAAATTCCATATTTTTGGGAAGGACACAAAAACTATACCATTATTTATTTATTTATTTAACATTGATCTCTATGTAAACAGATGGCCATCTGTTTTTTGCATCTGTTAAACATATTGCTAAACAGACGGAAAAAAAAATGTGATCTGTATGGAGCTTATATTGAGTAGGACAATGACACCAGTGCTAGTACAATAGAGCGAAGATACAATTGGGAAACTTTCCTCAAAACAACCTAATAGGACATCCTAAAAGTTTTCCAATGCTTAATGATAAGAAAAGACATACTTCTGAACTCGACATCAGGTGTTTCCATGCCCCTTGGAGGTTCGTTGTACGGTGTCCTATCAGTCTTCACTTTGGTTTCAGTTTGTTGAAGGTCCGTTTTTAGGTTATACAAAAATTTTGTCTGCTTTTTCAGTGTAGACAGGAGAGGCTTAGGCTTCTGGTTAGCTACATGGCTACTTTTCCAAGTAACATCACAGTCCATTGTGAAGGACGATGAGTGATCACCTGACACAAGTCTCACCAGAGATTTACTGTCATCTGCAGCATCGTGTGGAAATCCCTCCTCAGACTTCTCCTTGTGATCCCTATAGTGAGAAGTACTTAAAAGCTCATCACAAATAGTCTTATTTGTCACCTTAGGATCTTTAGATGCTCTCTCATCCCTGTACAATTGTGAACCATTACATGCTGAATTCTCCATCATTTTACAATCTCCACATCCTCCAGATTCCATACTTAAGTTCTCCTCTGGTATATCAGGGAGGTTCAATGGAGTCCACTCATAAGATAAAGATATTTCTCTTGGACATGTCTTCTCCTGTAGTAATCTTCCATTTACATTGTGCTCCTCTGAATCGTACAAGGTGTTCTGCTCCTCAGTGTTTTCGACCAGTGAATCAGTCATTGCACTTACAGCACTAAATGGTTTATTTTTTCTTTTAATTCTTCTGTCGACTTTTACTTTTCTCAGTTCTGGTGGTTTGTCATTGGTAAAAAAGATGGACAAAACATCTTCCATTCCTTCTATTGCACTCTCAACCACTTGGCACGACTCCTCATCTCCGACTGCATTCTGGACGGTTTTCTTCTGTTGTGCTTTCAGATAATTTGATGACTTTTCTGTGTTTTCAGAAGTTACAGTGTCTGCTGTGAAGAATACAAGTAAGAACACATTCAGGAAGGTGGACTAGTTATAAAGTGAGCGCATTCTTAAAATTTCTGGCATTTAAAGGGGTGTTCCAGTTTATGTTTTTAACCCCTAGGGAAGCTTAAAATAATAAACAGTGCATACTCACCTGTCTGTTTGGCCGGAGATCCAGTGGGGAGTCTTTGTTTGTGTCCCCGATCTTTGTTTACTCTTTGTCAGTACATGATCAACTAATCAGTGACTGAGCACTGATGCTTTGTATGAACAGACCTTCACTGCTCAGCCACGGATTGGCTGACATGCTTGTATTCAGGCCAAATGTCAGGAAGATCGGGGACCTGAACAGAGACACTGAACCGAATCACTAGCCAAACGGAGAGATGATCACAAACTGTTTATTATTTTAAGCCTCCCATAAAAAAAAAAAAAAAAAAAAAAATATCTATATATATATATATATATATATATATATATATATATATTAAATAAAAATACTAAGAAAAAATCTATATAAAATAAAAAATAAGAAAAAAAATCTATATCATCTCTTTAATTGCTTGCCGCTCCACTGATGCTGCTCTGGTGGTCCCTGCAGTGATCACATGCCGAACACCATTCACCGTACACCAATCACTGGCCTCAGTTATGATGCCAAACTTCACAGCATGTGACTCCTGAAGTGATTGGCTGCACCAGTCAGAAGAATGATGTACAGCATGTGGCCTCTGCAGGAAGTAAGTGGAGAATTGCAGAGAATACTGGAGTGGCAGAATACTGAAGAGGTAACTATAGTTACATTATTATCATCATTATTATTATTATTATTAACCTACCTCCTCCACTTGCAGATTTTTATATAAATCCTGGAGAACCCCATTAATAATGCTTCCATAAATCAAAATTGTAAAGATAATAAACTCTCTAATAGTTATCTATTCTCAGCTATCACACACCAAACTTCATAGATTTTCATGTTTATCAGCTTAAAGGGATTGTCGCTTATCTCTTAACCACAGGAGAAGCTTCTTAGAGAATAGAGTGCCAGTGGGCTTGTATGACCAGCGCTCCATTCACTGCTATATGGCTACCAGGACTGTAATCTCTGGCAGTGCCCATAGCCCATTGAAGTGAATGGAGCTCCGGTAATATGGTACAAGTACACTGGCAGTCTATGCACAAGAAAGTTTCAGTGGGACTTTCATTCCCCCATTCTCCCGATCGTCGGACCTCCAGCAATCTGACAGCACTGTGGATAAGAGATAAGTGTCCTTAACAGCACAACCTAAAGAACACGTCCAGCACTGGCTTATCTTATAGTAATAATCGTAATAATAAGCAATAGTATTTCGCTAAATAAAAAAATTAAACTCAGCCACGCAATATTGCCCAGCCTTTAACTGGCTAGCAGCGGTCTTCTCCCCTCGCCACCTTCCCCAGACACAAAGCCTTTATATAATTTTACTCACCAATCTTTGTGCTGTCGCTGTCAGTCTTTGGTGGCGGTGGCGCTACGGAACCAGCTGCAGCACTATTCATCTTGGAGAAGAGACTCCGTACAATCTTAAAGTGAAAACCAGATATTCCAGAGAAGTGCGGGTTACACATCTATTACTGTACATAAACCACATTACGTAGGATGCACATACAAGAGGAGCTTGTTTGACTGACATCCTCCACCACACACATACACATCCTCGGCTAAACATGTGCTCGGAATAGGAGCGGGAAATAAGGCTGTATATCAGCTGCATTTACTTAACTGAACGTGGCTCAAACTAAACTGACATGCTGAGCCAAGCCAAGTTCACACCAAAAAATGCAGCAGTTTTTCCTAGCCAAACCAAAGCGGCGTGAAACTGGCCCAAGTCGCTGCCAGACAGTTCTTGCGGTGGCTTATTTCTCTGAGCACAAAAGAACTGTCTGGGCTTATTGAAATACAACATGCCCAAACCTTCTTTCTGCTGATATCTCCTGCTAAGGGTAGTTAGTAGGCCCCACACATCTAATTATTTATTTATTATGTTTACTTATATAGAACCATCATATTCCACAGCGCTTTACAATGTACTTGTCCAGGTTTCCAAAAAAATAGCAAATAAAGTACATGAAACACATTGAGGGAGAAAGAGGGGGAAATCAGAAGTACGCTGCAATAAGATGAATTCGGTGCGTCTCATGTATCAAAATGAGCTGAAATAGCTTTGTGATATAACTTACACCAGTTAGTAATTTTGATGGCTCACGGGAGGCCTCACCCACTCTCACTTTTAAAAATTGATGAGAAAATTGCTGCATATCCCTTAATAAATCCCCCTTCCCCCCATTATTACAGCTTCTGCTACAGGAGAGGGTAAATTCTTTACAAATTAAACCTGGAGGGTTTTTTTTTTTCATGGACTAAAAAAAATAAAATAAAAATCTTGTTGAAAACTGAACCTGCTGAATATATACAAAAGTCAGTTATTTTATCTTCTTATTAGAAACAATACAATTCATTGAATTTCAACTCTAGATGAAAAATCTTACTTACCACGACATCTTCTCTATCAAATGTCCTTGGATTAGAAAGTTCTTCTTTACCTTGGGCTACAAAAAGAACAACGGCTTGAGAATCTAGTTGAGAATTCTTCTAATATACAGTCTAGGCCTAGATTTGTTATTGAAGACAATGTAAGCATGGCACAGCTTGCTTAGGTTAAGATTTTTCAATGTGCTAGATACGTGGATTCTCAGAAAAAGGGGGAGTGACTTAAATGCACCAAAATAGTGGTGAAAAATTCTCGCTTAAAAGTAAGCCAACTAAAAGGTGGTATAAGCTAGACCAGCCTGTTCACATTAGCGCCGAGGTCTCTGTTTTAAGGGAGAGCCGGACCGCTAGAACAGAGGTTACACACAGAGACCGGCGGACTCCATTAACTAAGTCCATGCAGGACTTTTTTTCTCTTCCAATTTTCGCCGTTTTCTGAATTTGATTAAATCTGACATGTGTGAACATAATCTAAGCAATACATATCTATAATGGACACGTAATTATAGCTACACAGCCATACTGAGACATAAACAGGTCCTACCAATGATCACAGTTGGTGAGGGTGGTGTAGCCATTGAGCTTGACCAGGACATTTCAGAATCTGCTTCTACTCCAAGACTCTCCGATATACATCTTGAAGAGCTTTGGTTCTTAAAAATAATAAAGAAAAAGGTTTGTGATAAGATATGTCTGAAGCTGAGTATACTTAAAACTGTATTGTGACTATAGACAGTCATGGCATATTGCTTCCCCAGTTCTGACTGGAGAGGGTCAGAAATGCTACCAAAATTCCTGAGGGTCAGAGTCCCCCATTCCTCCTCATAACACAGTTGGAGTGAGGAGAAGCGCGAGTTGAGTGGTTGTCGAGCATAGTTGTCGGACTATAGTGCTGACAACTGCAGGTCCAGCATCTGCAGCATTACAGTAAATTTCAACCATTCAAATGAGTTGTCAACCATGAAGTGGATGGATGAATGTCCACCAAAGCCTCTCTTCATTCTGACACAAGGAGGGAAGTATCAATGTATATCGTCTTGTCATGTTGTGCAACAATCCCTTTAACAGGAGAAATAAAGTAGATTTAAGATACTTACTCTTATCAGCTGGGGTGTGCACAATAAACTGTCAGAAATATCTGAAACAAATAGAAGTGGGAACACTGAGCACTTATTGTCATATAGAGGCAAATTTACTAATACTACTGAATTTTATGCTAGGTTCACACTAGCGTTCGAGTTTCCATACGAGACTCCATGCCAGATTCCGCTTAAAATCGGCAGAGAAAAAAGTTCTGCAATGAGGACTTTTCTTTCCACCGGTTTCAGTATAAAAATGGTAGAAACCGGGCGGACTCCATTATAGTGTAACTGCCTTTTAAGTGGACAGGGTCTCCGTCTTTCGGGTCCCCTATGCGGACCTGAAGGATGCAGTTTTTCATGTCAAAACCAGGAGTGAATTATAATGAGAAAATATATGTGCCAGGCTCTACTTCTTTTGTTTTTAATCTACCCCTGGTTTTGGCTTCATGCAAGAACCTGAACATGTAAGAGTATACTCACATGGTGGAAAGTGAACAGGAATTCACCTTCACTTTCCAGTCCTACGGCTTTCAGCTTCACATGAATGAGGCTACTAAGTGAAGTTGTTCGAGATGCAGGTGATCAAAAAAAAAAATTTTCAGCCCTCTGCCTTGATCACTGCCAAATTTGGTGCTGATTTTAAGGCAAAATTTGCCATAAAATCAGGGCCAAATTACACTGTGTGCACAAATTGTAAATGGACCCTACTGCCAGGAAAAGACGAAACTTGAACATATGGGATATGACCATGTCCCACTGGTATTGTAAACAAATTCACTTACCAAACCTTCTATCTTGGTGTGGGGTTCGGTGCAGGTATTTTCCATCCCCATAAGGAGTCTTAAACAACTGCTTCATGAGCACAGGGCTGAAATCATACACAGCAGAGCAAAGTGTTGTCAGATTTCTCAGAACAATTTGGTTTCGCTGGTTTGCAGCATGGTAAGTGAAAAGTGCTGCAGATATCACAAGGAGTAATGCACTAAATAATGGATGTGCTGTATACTGTATATACACAATATTGTCACTGGCAAGAAAACTATCACAGGCAGACAGCCATGCCATTACGGTAACTATAACACATCATTTTGGCCATTGTTTTTTTTTTTTTCTCCACAGAAGGTCAAGACTGGTAATGGTAAATCCTCATATCTTACCTGTCAGCTAAACATCTATTTGAGGTGCCAAAGACTTCATTAGCTGGTAATGTTTTGTCAGGACTCTGATCTGTCTTGTTAACATTTGTAAAATTTTCTGGGGAAAAAAACAAAATTATATCTCATTGTAACGGCTTCAACTTCCAAAAGAGGATAAATTCAGAATAAAAATGAAACTAGATATAACCTATTACCTTCAGCTTATAAACAAGGACATCTAAAAGATGGTCATAAATAGTTAGCGCTAGAGACTCTCATACTAATCTGAGCCAAGGTCCACAAACAAAGACTTCATGCAATATACCATCTGACCTACTGATAGTCGCCTCACTTGGCAAAGCTGCAGTCGCTGGCAACATACAGCCCCAGATATCCAGTATGTTCATCACTACAAGTAGATTTTCCAGTATATTGAATAATACTGTGTGTGATACGGGTGTGGAGAGACACAGGTAAGACACTGAAGTATATTTGGCAATGAAAATGGCTAACATTTGTAATGCGCTTTTCTCATACATAGGACTTAAAGTGAAGCGGAAAGTAGGGGAGTCCATACCCAATTTTCTATAGGAAGCCATTTTGGCATGTGGGAGTAAACCAATGAAACCCACGCAAACAATATGTTTGTCAGATTCAAATCCAGGACCCTATGGCTGTAATATAACAGTGCTAACCACTAACCAAGGCAACATATGACACTCGTGGTATCACAGGAATGGGTACACAGGATTGGGACCAGAGCTATGTACAATATTCCAAGGGCACTGTATGGACACCTCTGCAACTATACATCCCAGAGCTCTACCTACATCTCTCTCCATGACTAATGGAAGAACAGGCTGTGGGATCAAAAGTTAAGGGGTATCCTAATGTTTGACATTTATGACATATCACTGCATTCAGGTAAAAAATGGTTCTCCATTCACTATGAGAGTCACAGAAACAACCAAACGCAACTTCTCAGCTCACTATCAGAGGAGAATGGAGAGGGTCACGCACATACAGCCACCTCTCCATTCATTCTTTGTATGGATGCTATGGCTTTCTCACCACATAGAACCCAGCAGACAGGTTGTGTTTGCTTGAATCAAATAGTGTATCCCCCTTATGAATCGCTGCCTCTGTTGCTGAGATATTGCTCTTTTTCTCACTATCCAAATGAGCTGCTTGGTGCAACAATGGCATTGTCATTGCTCCAAAGTAGTAAGCAGCAACACCCTTATTGTTCCAAAGAGCTCATTTGCATATCAACAAAAACAGCGATATCTCGGCAACAGAGGTACCGAATCACGAGACAAAGACATTCAGGTAACTCTAACCTATCTATCTGTTCTGCTGACAGACTTCTTTTAAAGAGGTTATCCAAAAAAAATCCTAGTAGAATCCTTACCTGCTATAACTTGACTTTTATCCTGATCTTTTGCTGGTGAGAGAAAGAAAGGCGAGCATAAACTCTGCTCTCTGAATATAGTGGGTGTAGACTCTAGCTGGCTGGAATGACATCTCTTCTGCTGCGGGGTCTTGAGGTTATCTTCCTGCTGGCCTCCTCTCTTGTCCTCATCTTCATTTAGCTTGGGATGAAGCCGTACCGCCTCTCTTGTCAATTCCTCAAACCAGTTTATGTTTATCTGTCCCAAGTCTGTATGGAAGAGCTCCGATTAAAAATTGCAAAAAACAAAACAAAACATGACAACTGGAAATAAAAGAGCACGTAATATCACTTCCATACAGATAATATTGGTTATTGGTGAATGTCTCAGACACCAGACTCCTGGCAATTCACATGAAATTACGATCCCAGCAGCCCCATAGAAGTGAAAGGAGCACCAGTGCTATATTCATAAGGAGGCCTTAAGGCGACTTACAGTCCCCCATCCCCCTGATCACTGGGGGACCCCCACTTACATATTGATAACATACCCTAAGCATGTGGCATCAGTTCGTGTCCCAGCCCCCTGATCATACATTTATCACCTCCACATACTTGCCAACTCTCTCAGAATTTCATGTAGGTTCCTGGACAAAGAGGAGACCCTCCTGAGATACCAGAAGAGCTGGAAAATCTCCCAAGAAGCCTCTTGGGTGCCATCATAGTTTCCCATACATGGGCAAAAGCTCCTGCGTTATCCATTTAAGGAGGTGTGGAAAAAGGGGAAATATTTATGTTCCCTGAATCTTAGTTAAAAAAAAGTTAGCCAGCATGCCTATGGGGTGCACAGGTGATACATGTTGATATCCCTTTTATATATGGCTATCCCTGAGGTCCCATGCACATGACCGTAGTTGTTTTCAGTATATTGTCCGCAAAAGCAGACAGTATACAGACCCATTTATATCTATGGCCCCATACACACGTCAGTAGTTTTTACAGATCAGTGTCTGGGCCGTAAAAAACATCTGCAAAATATGGAGCAGGTCCTATCTGCATTTGTGACATAGACTTGTTTATACCAATGTATGGGATTGTAGAAGTCTTTCTGCAGATCTGTGATTGCGGATGACACATACTGATGGGATTCGGACACGTTTTTTGCAGAATACTGATCCATTTTCGCGGTCGGTCCACTACAGTTGTGTGTAAGTAGCCTGAGTGTATTACAGATCAGATGCTGGACAATCCCTTTAAGTGTCAGTCACAGAACTAAAGTCATATAAGCAATAAAACCACCTGTCATGGCACAGCACACACAGACATGCTGTACTACTTAGCATAGCCCCCATCTTGTATTCTGTCATGTACATTGCTAGTGAACAGTCATAAGCACCTGAGTGACTACAATGCGCCTGGAGGAGCTGGAAGAAGACAGAGGCTGCGGGCTGTACGGACGCCATGTTACTTCACACACAGTCCTGTAGAGGAGACGTCCATGTCAGTCCGGCCCGTGGGAACACAAGTCTAACTTCCCGCTGCTGCAGCACGCCCCACCTCACAGCTATACATCAGGCCAATCACAGTACAGCTCTTAGAACGCTCCGCCCACTCCCTGTATGAGTCGGCAGTTGTGATTGGCTGACGGCCCGCATAGTCCCCCATATGTACTGCAGTGAAACTACATTTCCCACAATGCTGCTCCGGGATGGGGGCGTGTCCGTGCCATCTGTGTAAATAAATATTGTAACGTGGGACTCATAGGAGTCAGGACGAGCGGCCATGTGATCAGTCATAGGCCCTGAAACAGTACACTAACTGACTTAATAGCTTGAAGTAAATGTCAGGGCAGGACTAAACAATTGTTCCCCAATAATAGGCAGAGACCGTATGATATCGACCCAGATTTACTAAGGCTATGGCGACACACAGCGACTCTAGCTGCAACTAAGGATCACCAGGGCACCCTGCGACTTCTTCACTACTGTTAGTAAATGGAATCACATTGCGACCCCAAAAGTACCACGACTTACCACCTGGTGGATCAAACACCGCTTACGCTAGGTTCACACCTAATCCTCTTAAAAAAGCGATTACCCGAGGAAACCTGTGAACCCCATAGACTATAATGAGGTTCGCCGGTTTTCCGGCCTGAAAAACGCATTTTTAAAGCGGAATTGGGAATGGTATCCCCAAGCGGAGACCGAGTGCTAGTGTGAATCTATCCTAACATTGTCAAAGGGCGACACAGAAATACTTAGTTGCAGCCAAAGTCTGCTGAAACCCCACATTGTGGAAAAACTGCTTTATTTTGTTGCAGATTTTGCTGCGTTTTTTTGAGTGACTACAATGGGAATTATATATGAAGTGCTTATACCTCTCCCCTCTGCTCAATACTCTTCTGGCTTTGGCTCAAAAAACTGCAGCAAAATCTACAACAAATAAAGCAGCTTTTCTGCAGCGTTGGGGCCTTAGGCTACGTTCACACAGCAGAAAATGAAGAGAAATTCCTCTATATTTTCCACCGGTGTATTTGGCCACAGGTTTGCTGTCTATGCAGAACATCGGCATTCCGTTGCGACTTTCCAGATGAATGGGCCTAATCGGCATGGACTCCTGAGTCGCGGAATCCGCAGCAAGATTGAGCAGGACGCTGATTGTTTTTTGTTTTTCATGCTGCGATTACTTTCATTGGGAGGTAGATATGAGATGGAATCTGCCATGGATTCTGGGGCAGAATCCGCTGCCAAGTCCATAGCAGATTCCTCCATGTGAACCTAGTCTCAGAGTATATTCAGTCAACCAAGATGAAAAATAACTGTGAAAAACATCAATTTTTCACGGTGGTCTTGCACCCAAGGAACAACCACAGTGGTGAGAGTTGGTCTCTCCGTTCGGGTCTGCAAACCATGGGGACCCGAACGACGGAGAGCCTATCCGCTAAAAAAGTGGTTACCTGCGGAGCCCACAGCCTTTAATGGGGTCCGTTGGATTTCTGACAGTTTTATATTGAAACCAGTGGACAGAAATGTCCTGTGTGCAGGACTTTTCTCTTCGCCGATTTTAGGCGAAATCTGCAGCAGAGGCTCCTGCAGAGACTCCAAGGCAGATGTGAACTTATCCTTAGTCACATGAAAGTCAAAAATGGCTGTTTTTCTAAAAGAGATTTTTAGAACACATTGAGAGGAATTTATCAACACATCTTCGTCAGTATTCTAAGGTATAATAAAACCTTGGAATTTAGTTGGCAGCAATGGCCGATTTTGGCTATTTAGGCCACTGATTGTGTAAAAAAAAAAAAAAATACTGTAAGGCCGGTTGCAGACGACCGTGCTGCAACCAGCCGGCCGTGAATTAAAGGCACGAGGGTGTGCCACCTGTGCACGGGCCATGCTTCCGCGGCTCTTTTCATTAAATGAATAGGAACCACGGAAGCAAGGGCCGCAAAATTAGACAGGAATAGGACCTGTTCTATATTTTGCGGCCCGGACTGTCGGCCTGCACACGTGATCATGAAATTCACGGTTGTGTGTACGGGCCCATAAAAAGAATGGGTCAGTGTGCTATCCGTGAAATACACGGATAACACACTGGCCACGGTCATCTGCAACCGACCTGAAAGACTGCAGGTGATGGCCGACATGTAGACTTTTGTCTGCCGAAGAAATATTTGCAGTGTTGGAAGATTTCATCTGTCTGACGGTCTACGACAAATGGGTCAGGCATGATTGGCAGAATTTGGTGATTATTTTCAATTTTCTCTGAGTCAAATAAATTTTTTGTTGCTTGTAAAAGGTGCCGTCAACTTTTCCAAATGACTAAACCATACGGCCATGTTTACATGTCTAGGATTCTATCAGGCTTTACTCAGATTCTGCATCAAAATCCTGACAGAATCTGCTGACATTCCACCCATAATGAAAGTGGATGGTGTATTTTATAGTCCAGAAAACAAATCTGTGTGGAACAATGATGGGCAACGTTTTTTAAAAAATTTACAGCATGCCGCAGACTGTCAAACATCCAACA
The DNA here is from genome assembly GCA_947044405.1 of Leptodactylus fallax. Taxonomy (NCBI): domain Eukaryota; kingdom Metazoa; phylum Chordata; class Amphibia; order Anura; family Leptodactylidae; genus Leptodactylus; species Leptodactylus fallax. The sequence goes on from CAMRHE010000184.1 coordinate 939,462, forward strand.
ATGTCAGTATATACATACGGAATTTCATGGTGGCAATACCATTGTGTGTAAACACCAATCATGACACACTGGGGAGACTCATCAAGACTGAGGTACTGTATGCCGGGCTTGATGTCCCCTCTGCCAATTCATGATGATTGTAAGGTTGCCGTAGATTATAACGTCACTTACGCCACTAGTGTGGTGTAACGCTAGGTTTACAATTGCGCTGTCCTGTCTGTTCTTCTGATCTGTCGCAGGACCACAAGAATGGAAATACAGACAGCAGCGGATTGGTGAAATGATGGACACTTGTGGATGCCAAGGGAACCCATGGGGTCTCCTGAGTGTCCGTTATTTTTTTCTGACAGATCTGCGCCAGACACCCGTTGCCGATGTGAGGCCGCACCACTTGTAACATTTCAATAGTGTCATAAGGGTTTTGATAAATCCCCCACTGTCCTTTATAGGATTTTTTTTTTAATGGGTTCTTTTATGTATCAAAGACAGGAGGTTGCTCCACATCGCCCCTAGTGTATGTTGCAGCCCCTACACATGTGCTAGGATGTAATAGGGGTAATTAGGCAGAGATGAGACCCAGGTGGGGCAGCTGGGGTAGGATAAAGCTGAGCTTCTGCCCCGGCCCCACACAGCAGATACACCAGTTATGGCCGGGTTCTTGTACTCGCCTTACAACAACTATCACAACTATGGCGGCACTTTCGGACAAGCTCCCCCAGGACCGGCCCAGCAGCCCCCGACTAGGAACAAGCAGGCGACATGGAAGACGAGCAAGGGCTCAGAGCCCGACTACCTCGACAACTTCCAGCGGGCTCAGCTGAAGGCCATACTATCCCAAGTCAACCCCAACCTCACTCCGCGGCTGCGCAAGGCCAACACTAAGGATATCGGGGTACAAGTGAACCCCAGAGTTGATTCCGGGGTCCAGTGCTCTTTAGGGCCCCGCACCCTGCGCAGACCTGCCCCGTCGCTGCCCTCCGGTAATGCGGCCAGATCGGTGTCGGACCCCGTGCGATTCACCCGACCGGTGGCTGTGTACTCTCCGGTGGTGGATCGCAGGGTGTTCTCCCTACCGCAGGGGTCCCGGATCCCTAGAAGGAGCCCGGCTGTCCCGCAGAACAGGGAGTCTGGACAGGCGGCAGATGACAAGCCAGAGGAGCGATCAGACAGGAGCCAAGAAAGATCGGCCGAGCCCGTGGTGGAAGAAAGCAGCCAGGAGAACAGGGAGGCTGCCCCGGAGAAGGAGCCCAGTACAGACGACAAGAAGAATGTCTTCCAGGTACTGATCTATGGGCATCCATGTGATTGTAAGGAAACGTCCACTTTTACACTTTGTATCTTAAGGCTATGTTCACATCTGCAGTGTTGTCTGCTCTTCTGGCCTCTTTCAATACCAGAAAAATGGGATAGTGAGACAGCAAAGGATCCCAAAGGCCCACACTGACTCCAATAGGGTCTTCTGTGTCTGTTTTGAGACATCGCCAGATGATAGTAAGGTAGGGGTCAGATCTGTCAGATATAGCGGGATATTATCTGAGAACTTCAGGATGTACCCCATTACAAGTCATAGAACAGATGTTTTCCACCCTTCTGGACCAGAACCCTGTGTATGACTTATTGGATGTGCAGGTTTCTTCTGTTTCTATAGACCCTGTAGTGTAGTTCCTTTCTGTGGACTTTCTGCTGCCTGGAATGTTGTTTTTTTTTTTTTCTACCCTCAAATTGAATTTTATACTGTCCTATCCATAGGCTAGATCAGCAGTATGTGATCTGTGTGGTGTCCAGGTGTCGGACCCTGACAGATCTATCCCTTGGATAGGTCATCTGTATAACTCAATTTAAAGCTTTGCACTTGACTGAGATGGGAATTGCTGACTACAAGTCCTGACTGAAGGAATTGCAGAAATGGGTAAGTGGCACCACAAGAAAACTGTGGTGTAGATGTGTTGGTAAGCGCTCCGCACTGTAGTAAATGTGCTGCACAGTTTCTGTAGCTCCTGTTCACTTCTATGGGAGTTGTGTATACTGTGTAGAGCAGCACCACTTACCTGCCCTGTAACTCCCATTCTGGTGGTTGAGACTTGCAGCTAGTTATTCCTGAGATGGGGGGCTAACTCTTTAATTCACTGCATGGGACAGATCCACCATGAATCTACACCACTACTTCAGCATTTTACATGCCACTTGTGACTAAGTCAAGTGGTGGTTACACAAGCCATGCCACTCTTCTGAATGTCAAAATCAGAATTTGATTTCATGATTGATTCATGAATCTGAGTCCTTCGGTCTTTATGATCCCTGCAGCAGTAGCAATCTGTATGTTGGTCTAAGTGATTCTGCCCCTTTGTGTTCTTACTGAGACTTGGGATAGGGATGAGTAGTGCACAGGGTAGAAGAGTTCAAGGGCAAGCTCCTTAGGCTAAAGCCTCCACGTAGCTGGCCGCAGGAAAAAAGCACTGTCGAAAAAACTGTGGTGGCAACACTGACTTTTTGCTTCCATTGTACCTATCGGGAAACTGCTGGGAATACCTTAGTATAACTGACAGGCTGCAATTTCCAAAACTGCAGACATACACGCAGCTGACACGCTGTCATTTCCAACAGTCGCAATGTGTGGATGGGATTTGCTAGGGACTATAAAAAAAAAAAAAAAAAAAAAAACCACTGCATTTACATCACATGGGGTCTCAGCCTTTGATTGTCAGTTGATGACCTATATAAGGTCAATCAGGGAGTGTAACATGGTACACAACTTGTCAGTGGTGCTCTGAGAAGGATTGTAGTGTGAGGAGGCTCTGCGGTAGAAGTCACTACCAGACCCTGAGGCGCCCCAAAGGTCCCCCTCCCTCATAAAATGTGACATTCTAATGCAGATGGTAAGGGAGATTTTGCACCTGGGCCCTTTGAGCAGTTCCTGCTTGTCACATGGTCTGTGAGCAGCTCAGCATTCATGTAAATGGGGCTGAGCTGCAATCTGAAGCACAGCCACTATATAATGTACAGCACTGTTCTGGCGAGTGCTGCAGCCTCTTCACAGAAACCCAAGAACACTGCAGAAGCTTCAAATAGCTGATAAATTGGGGTGGGGATTCCTGGCTATCAGACCCCTGTTCATATACAATTGGTGACCTATCCTAAGATGTGTGGCCTGTAGGCCTGAAAAACCCTTTTAACTCCTAACGCGGGGATAACCCTTTAAGGTTTATTTCCCAAATATCCCATAAGTATATATCTGTGCAGGGGCAGATTGTCTAGTAATAGGAATGTGGTGCCTGACAAGTGCCATTATAGTAAACTTATGTTCTTTTAGTTTCTAGAACAGAAATATGGCTACTTCCACTGCAAAGAATGCAAAACCCGATGGGAGAGTGCCTATGTGTGGTGTATTTCTGGAAGCAACAAGGTGAGGATGTCGTTCCATATCAGATCACAACATTGTTTCCTTGCAGGTCACTCTGGCTTTTGTTTTGTGAACACTTGGCAGAGTTCCTGTTGAAATGACCCCATTCAGATGTATGAGACCTTTACCTACATCTTTGCAAAACCTGCCATGTGTGAACATATCCTAAAAGGATGCAGAAAACCATGCTGACCTACTGGTGGTTTACTGATGCCATTCCAGGTACCAGAACTTGGTCCATCTTGACTGTATCCATGTACACTTCAGGACAGTTTGTTCACATCTACCTGCAGGGTCCATAAGTTTTTTTTTTTTTTGATCTATATGTTCCAGCTGTAGTTGGACAGGGGTTATAACTCAGAGGTTTTATGGCCTCTTGCTTAATGACTGGGTAACAAACTAGAGCAGTCAGTTTTATGGCAAGAGAACAAAGTTTATGCATTTTCCAAAAATCTAAGGTTTGTTCAAACCTGAAATCTTTGGTGGTTGCCACCCATGAATCCCTATTATACAGTGTTCTCCTCAGACCCCAGAGTAAGTGGAGGCCCAGGTGAGGTTCGTAACTAGAACAGTCTTGCTTGCCTTTCCTGGGCTTCATTGTAAGTCCTATTCTGGCTTCCAGAATGGCATCTAGTATCACAATGTCAGTGTAACCTACAACAAGCTAGGGTCACACCTGTGCTTGCTGTACACTTGGGGTTTCATCCCCTGAATTCGCTTAAAATATTCATAGAAAAGTCCTGCAAGCAGGACTCTTCTCTTCACATTTTTCCGCATCATGTGTCGTCTGCTACTCAAGTAATGCAATTCCCCAGAACCAGTGCTATGCAGTGGGCAGCAGTTTAGAGGCATCAGCAACCTTTAGCACTCCAGCTGCTGTGAAACTCCCAGCATGCCCTATTATCTATGGGAGATCAGAGATGAGCATAGAGAGTATACATGCTGGGAGTTGTAGTTACACAACATCTGAAGTGCTGTAGGATGTTGCAACTTGGTTTAGAGCATCCTTCAGGATAGTTTAAGTGGCCAGAAGTAGAAGGCCTACTTGGCATATTGGGTGCTGACACTAATGGCATAGAGTGTTGGGGAACATTAGGGGCTAGAGGAATTCCAACTGAGCTGGAATCGGTAGAGGAGCCTATTGAATGATGCAAAGGGCACTCAGTAGGCTTATAAAGCAGTTCTACGCCTAGATCTGCGCCATAATTTACTCCAATTTCTGATGTCAGTAACCTTGTTCCACTTTGCCCACACTAATCACAATTACTGCAGAAATGGCTCTCATAACATGACTTGACTCCAGAAAGCTGGTGCAAAAGCTATAATCTTGCATGTCTTACAGGTCTATTTTAAACAACTTTGTCGCAAGTGCCAAAAAGGATTTAACCCTTACAGAGTGGAAGCGATTCAGTGTCAGGTAGGTGCCAGCTATGGAATGCTGCAAGTGTGCTTTAGAAGTCTTTGTAAAGTCGTGTGAAGGGTATGGCTTAGAATGACTATTTTCTCAAATATACCTTTTGCCCAGGTATGGTCACCCATGTGGTTTGCCTGCTCATTTTCTGACAGCTTGGTTAGAACGGATAATAGACTTGACTAACTTTGGATGGCAATTTCTTCATTCCAAACATGGAGGTGGTTGGGGGTTCCAGGCTGGGTCTGACCCGAGGTCATGTTATCTGAACCAGCCTCTATAGCACAATAACTACCTGTGAAAACAAGAGGGGGATTAAGTAACCCAGGGTCAAAACCAGCCTGGAAACCCCAGATCCGAGATGAAGAAACTTCTAGGCAAAGTTAAATGAAGTCTTAAAACAACCCTTTTAAGGTTCCATTAAATCTAGAACACCCTGTACATCTTAAATTGATTCTCCAGTTAGGTTTTAGGCCACCCCAGGGTTTTTAGATGCAGTACATAGGGTTTGTGACTCCTGGTCATGTGAACAGAACCAGCCCTTGGGTTGCTCCAGGTAGTTACCTGTCAATGGGGGCTTACAGACTAAAATAAAGCCAGCTGTCATAGTACAGGTAACTAGAGGCAAATGGGGAAGGGGTGGAGTGACCCAGGGGCTTGATGCTGGCCCTAATAACTTTGACCAGGGGTCAGAATAAGTTGAACTCCTAGGTACAGCATCTAAAAACCCCTGGGGAAGTAGACTTTAGAGGACATTTCACCACCTGCACCAATTTTAGTTCTTGGAATGTTTTTTTCTATCCTCCAACATTCCTGAGTAACAAGCAGTTAGTTTTGGTGCCTGATGTGCTATATAAGCTCTGTAGTGTCAGGAAGGGGTATGATTCAGATCTCCAATCAGAGGCAGCCAGTGTCAGAATCTCTGCTTGTCTGCTCCTGCCTGACACCACCCTCCTGACAGAACAGAGTCTAAGTAGCATATCGGGTGCCAAAACGAACAGCATAGATTGCTCAGGAATGATGGGGGCTAGAGAAAAATTCTAACTGCCAGGAGTGGCTATTGATGCAAGGACCTGGACTGAGGTGGTGAGAGGTCTTTTTTAAATGACTGTCCTGACTGCCCCTAGTGGCCAATGTGAAAAGTTTAATATTCAATGCATCTAAACATTATTAAATGTTCAATAAAGTGTAAAGACCTCTCAGTTCTGAGCTAATAATGTTATGTAAGTTTGGTAAAACTCACTTTCTATTGGCACTCTGTATTGTACTTTTTTTTTTTTTTTTTTTTTTCCCTGAAAACTTAAAATAAACTAGGTGTTAAAATTTCCTTGGTCAATGGGTTGTGTTCCTAGTTTGATCAGTGCTGACAGTAGGGGCACGGCCCATCAACAAGGAAGGATGTCATCTTTATACTCTTCCAGAAGGAATAACAGACCTGTGAGCTGTTGCACCACGATGGTTCCTTACATTGTTTTGTGGAGAATGCAAGTACTTACTGTAGAATTCTCTGCCAGAGAGATGACTTTCTCATCTTCTGATTCACTGAGTCAGTTTAGTTAGTAAGCTGGATGTGGTTTATATCCTGGGACCAATGAAGTGCTTGGAAGGATATGTATATCTTGGCTACACTGATCAGTTTGCATCCTCTAATACATATTTCTCTCTAGATGTGCTCTAAGACTCGCTGCTCCTGCCCGCAAAAGAAAAGACATATAGATCTGAAGAGGCCACACCGCCAGGAACTGTGTGGTCGCTGCAAAAATAAAAAGCTCTCGTGTGACAACACTTACAGCTTCAAGTATATTGTCTGATGTGGAGCATGGCTTGATCTGTTTACACGTTGCTCAATGCATGTTGCACTTCCGTGAATTGGCACTGAATCATGGCTTCTGACCTGGCATTGGAAAATGGACTGAAGATTTTTGTATCTGTCTTGTAGGGTGGTACTGTTTTGTATACATTGTAAATAAAGTTGATTTAAAAATATATACAAATTGACACATGCAAAGAGTTGTTGTCATTGGGGTGTATGCTAGAAGTGACTCCAGAATGGAGGTATGGATGATGTAGCTCACATGGTGTCACAACTTAAGTGTTATCTGGTTTCTAACTCTGATGGCCTATCCTTAGGCCATCATATCTGCAGGGGTTCAAAACCCAGGACTCCTGCAGATCAGAGTACCCAGACAGCACAGCTCTTGGTATTGTTTACATGGTGAGCTGTTCTGCTTACTTGCCATACAAACTGTAGGTGCTTTCCCATTGAAATCTATGAACAGCACTGCAATACCTACTTTCCTCTACAGTTTGCACTGTGATCCAGGCTGTCTGGGTACCAGTGATCTTCAGGGGTTCTTGGTGTCAGAATATTGATCCTAGAAAAAGACCATCAATGTTAGAAACCGGATAACTCATAAAGGAGTATTTCCTAATAGAACAAACTGGCGAGTTGTGCTTCATTAATCTGCAAGTGTCCTCCTTAACCTGGGTGGTCAACTCATGGCACCAACTACAGTACTCTGCCACAACTTCCAAATTCATGAATTGAAATTGATGGCTTTTGCAGCTGTCCATGGCTGTATTTGCTTCTGTACAGGCACTGAATGTTAATGTGCTAGGGGGAAACTGACACAAGAGTCCCATGTACTAAAGATGTAACACTTTTAGTCCTGCTTTCCACATAAGGCTCCATTTGCATGCGTCTTCAGTATGTTGTATTTGTAACAGCTAGCACACTGATCCATTATTGGGTAATCAATATGATCTGTTGGGGTAAGGCACCTAGACCCCACACAGATGTTTTAGCAGCCTCTGGGTGCCATAGCTTAGAGGACGGGCAACAAATGCTGTAATAGGAGCAGTACTATAGCTCACAAGAACCATTGCTATGCAGTGGATGGGGCTGCTGTGAATGTCAGGGGTGGATTACAATAACGGTGAAATGGGGTAAGCAGAAAGTGCCTGCACACTTACCCCAATTTTATAACCCAAACTTGTAATAAACTGTACTGGCATCCATTGTTTACTGGAGCATGGGAGTCTACTAGAGGTATTTGGGTGAACCTTGCAAGATTTGTCCAGCAGTCTCATTCAGACCAAACCAGAATGTGTAAATGGAGGCTGAGGGGAGGTGAGTAAACTGGATTACTGAGCATAAGTCCCTGGCTGCCTGAATGATAGACTGATTTGGCCTGAGCAGTCACATTGGTGAAATGACTATTGCTATACCTAGGGTTGTGACCCTGGGTCTATTTGCCTCCCCTCTCATGGGTAATGTTTACTATAGTAAAGCTGTCCCCCATAGCACAGGTAACTAGTGGTTAAAACGGGAAGAGGTGGGATGACAAGGACGACGTTGTTGGGTTCTGGTTTTTGACAAAAACCCCTAGGTACAGCATCTTAAAAACCTCTGGGAGAAGACAGACTACTTTTAAGCAGCAAGTGTCCATAACTGGTTATCCACCTAAGGGGGTTTATTTGTAAAGATTAAAAATGGCAATACTGGAGGTGTTACGTGTGTCTACGCATAGCAGACAGATTTTGAACATGGTGGTGATAGCGTCTGTGTAGTCTCAAAGTTTAGTATTATCCATTTGGACCAAAACACTGCATAAATTCTGCTACTCCATACCAGGCCACTGGTGATTTTACTTGACTACTGGCTGTATGGTTTTGCAGGTTATATCATGATCAAATGGCAATGAGTTTTGCCCTTGTGAATTGGGGTCTTTGAATTCTAGGTTTCATCTTCAGCAACAAAGCCTCCTGCACTTCTAGGGTGGTTCTGTTATTTGTATGAGCCCTTACGCTAAATTAATTAGATGGATCCTCCTGCCTTAAAGGGGCTTTCTGGGCAAAAAATGAATTTTTCAAAAAAGGTCTTTTAGTGTATTAGGTGAATAAGTGCACCCAAATACCTTTAGCAGTGTATTGAGAGAATTCTGGGATCTCGGCATCTTCCTGTTCTGTGATTTCCTGCAACTCCTGTGATTTCTTGGTCTGTACTCAGAGGTAACTCACTCCCCAACCTGTTTCCCTAGCTAACCCACCCACTACACACTCAGCAGCAATCTTCAGACTCCTAGTTCTCACTCAATAGCCTTCTCCTTTGGCTGTAATATTGTCTTCACTTCCATAAATCGTTAGTCACACAGAGAGCTTCAGGACAACAATGAATTCTTGATGTTTTTTGGTAAAATTATATCTATCTATACATACTCACAGTATAATATGGATTGCTCATGTGCAATCCATGTAACACGGCGCTCCATGACTGCAGAATTCCCCACGGGCTGGCACCTCCTCTTTGACCAACCCCATCCCATTACACTTACCTTTGCTTCCTTTCAGCTCAGGACCCAGGAAGTCATCACCAGCCAGCTCCTCCTCTTTGTGACATGTACCAGCCGCCCACTGTATTGCGCATGCCTGGGCAACCTGCGCCCGCAATACAGAGGGGGCCTTCAAGCAATGATGCCCCGGGATCCAGATAACCACAGGAGTAATGACAAGTATAATGGGGCTGGCTGGTAGGCTTCTTTCCACTGACATTCCTGGGTGTGGATATCCATTATACCAAGACCCCAGAACATCAGTGTAAAGGCAAAAATGTAAATATATGTAGGTCAAGAAACATTAAAATGTTATTTAGAAAGTTGGAGATGTGGGGCTTATGTTTAGAATATAGATTTATCCTGGACATCCCTTTTAAAGCTTACCTAAACTGTCAAACCACTTTTGATTTTCTGGCAGCATGTCATTTCCTTTATTCTGTCCTGTTTCTCTTGCTAGCTGAAGTCTGTACACTGCTTTTAACAGGTGTACAGGCTCTTGTACAATGCATTGAAGCTGGGGGATGGGAGTGGGGTCATTCCATCACACACTTATTTCAGGTATTATAAAACCTAGAACAGTGGTTCATAGAAAATGACACTTTTCATATGACACCAAGATCAAAGTTCTACCGGTACAATTTCCAGATCTTCCCAGATGAAAACAGTTGGGATTGTCATATTTATATGAAGTTGCTTCAATCCTGACTGTTTTCAACTAGGAACATCTCTGGAAATAGTACTAAGGTCGATCACAGTTCTATGAAAGATAGGAATCTCCTCCATATGAACCATTGTTCTGAATTATGCTAGGTTCACACCTGTGCCTGGGTTTCCCCAAAGAGACCTGAAGAACGGAAACCTAATCCTCTTAAAAAGCGGTTACCTGCGGAACCCATAGGCTATAATAGGGTCCGCTGCGTTTCTGCCCAAAAATGCGGAGAGAAAAGTTCTGCTTGCAGGACATTTCTCTGCATTTTTTGTTAAGCTGTTTTGGGGATGGAAACCCCAAACAGAATCCAGGCGCAGGTGTGAACCCAACCTTATATAATGCCTGATGTGTGTCAAATGCCAGCCTCAGCTTTCTCGCATTATACATGAGCCTGCCCCTCACTACTCTGGGTACAAATTTCAGCCAGTAGAAGAGGAAATAAAGTGAATTTCAGCACTGGATTTCCCAGACAGCAGCCAATGTCACAAATTCTACCAAAAAGTCATAAGTCGTTTTGACCTGCATGGAAAGACATAGCAGAGCTGGTTTCTCAACACCCTTACCGCCTCCTGCTTGCTGTATTTGTATTAGACCACTTTGATAGCGGAATTTTGCTTTGATGTACATGCCCTGCACATTGGGTGTATGGATGGTGAAGCAAGGTGTACTAACCTCAGCTTCACTGAACACTGGTATCCATTTTGTGCATCTACAGCCTAGCACCTGGTGAGCCATTTCAAGCCATAACATGATGTTAAAGCTACAGTAGTGCTGCCATTGCATCCGCCCATGGTGTCTAAAGTGGCCAAATAAGAATTCACAAATAATATAAAAGTAACACCTAAGCCTAAAACATTTTAAAGATTTTACACTGGTGCCCTGGAGTTTCAAGTTATACCTCTGCGCCTGGACACTTTTTTTGTCATGATGATGGGTGAATCTTTGCAGGGATACTAATTCTCTTTCCGGAAATCACCAGCTGGCATAGGGAGTCTTAAAAGGCAATGCTGTCTGGGAAAAGGTATGCAAATTAGCTTTCAGAATAGTTTTTTTCTCCCTGCTTTTGGCTTTGTGAAATTCATCATCAAAGAAAACTTCTGGATGATCAGATGCTGTACACATACATACCACCGTGCTTCACCAGTTAAAAGGGAGTTTACCACCGCACTAGAGAACACACAAAGATATGGTGGTGTTTACTGTTATGTATATCAGTTTTGAGGATATGGAGAAAAACAACTAGTAATGTGCTCTGTAGTGTGGGGGTAACAGTTGAATATGCTTGGGGTGAGAGTCCCTTAAAGCAAACCTGTTGGTTTATGTGATTTTTCAGGAGAAGCTGCCATGTGTGTACACAAGGAGTAACATTATTTATGGCTATTATAGGACTTAGATATTAGATTCTTCAACAGTTTTCCCTTCTACAGGCTCTCTCTGTAGTTTTTCCTGAGATGGTCAGGTGGGTGGAGACTTGCTGCTGTTCACTGCTCACAGTATGTAGAGGAGAATCTACTTAACTTTTTGTCTCACTTGAAAACAGCCCCAGCATCAGGCAGAACATATATAGACACAACCAGTACTAATGTGAATAAAGTACTCTCTATTGTGTCCTCCTGCTTCCCTCTCAGCTCCTGCTCATTTCCTCCCCTCAGGGAAGGGAGGAGGAAAACAGCCTAGTAAGAGGAGAAAGTAGCATTTTTCTCTAAGATACAGTGGGGAGAAAAAGTATTTAGTCAGCCACCAATTGTGCAAGTTCTCCCACGTAGAAAGATGAGAGAGACCTGTAATTGACATCATAGGTAGACCTCAACTATGAGAGGCAAAATGAGAAAACAAATCCAGAAAATCACATTGTCTGATTTTTAAAGAATTTATTTGCAAATTATGGTGGAAAATAAGTATTTGGTCAATAACAAAAGTTCATCTCAATACTTTGTTATATATCCTTTGTTGGCAATGACAGAGGTCAAACGTTTTCTGTAAGTCTTCACAAGGTTGGCACACACTGTTGCTGGTATGTTGGCCCATTCCTCCATGCAGAGCTCCTCTAGAGCAGTGATGTTTTGGGGCTGTCGCTGGGTAACACAGACTTTCGACTCCCTCCAAAGGTTTTCTATGGGGTTGAGATCTGGAGACTGGCTAGGCCACTCCAGGACCTTAAAATTCTTCTTACGAAGCCACTCCTTCGTTGCCCTGGCGATGTGCTTGGGATCATTGGCATGCTGAAAGACCCAGCCACGTTTCATCTTCAATGCCCTTGCTGATGGAAGGAGGTTTGCACTCAAAATCTCACGATACATGGCCCCATTCATTCTTTCATGTACACGGATCAGTCGTCCTGGTCCCTTTGCAGAGAAACAGCCCCAAAGCATGATGTTGCTACCCCCATGCTTCACAGTAGGTATGGTGTTCTTTGGATGCAACTCAGCATTCACTCTCCTCCAAACACGACGAGTTGTGTTTCTACCAAACAGTTCTACTTTGGTTTCATCTGACCATATGACATTCTCCCAATACTCTTCTGGAACATCCAAATGCTCTCTAGCAAACTTCAGACGGGCCCGGATATGTACTGGCTTAAGCAGGGGGACACGTCTGGCACTGCAGGATCTGAATCCCTGGCGGTGTAGTGTGTTACTGACGGTAGCCTTTGTTACGTTAGTCCCAGCTTTCTGCAGGTCATTCACTAGTTCCCCCCCATGTGGTTCTGGGATTTTTGCTCACCGTTCTTGTGATCATTTTGACCCCACGGGGTGAGATCTTGCGTGGAGCCCCTGATCGAGGGAGATTATCAGTGGTCTTGTATATCTTCCATTTTCTAATTATTGCTCCCACAGTTGATTTCTTCACACCAAGCTGCTTGCCTATTGCAGATTCAGTCTTCCCAGCCTGGTTCAGGTCTACAATTTTGTTTCTGGTGTCCGTCCACAGCTCTTTGGTCTTCACCATAGTGGAGTTTGGAGTGTGACTGTTTGAGGTTGTGGACAGGTGTCTTTTATACTGATAACAATGTCAAACAGGAGCCATTACTACAGGTAATGAGTGGAGGACAGAGGAGTCTCTTAAAGAAGAAGTTACAGGTCTGTGAGAGCCAGAAATCTTGCTTGTTTGTAGGTGACCAAATACTTATTTTCCACCATAATCTGCAAATAAATTCTTTAAAAATCAGACAATGTGATTTTCTAGATATGTTTTCTCATTTTGTCTCTCATAGTTGAGGTCTACCTATGATGACAATTACAGGCCGGCCTCATCTTTTTAAGTGGGAGAACTTGCACAATTGGTGGCTGACTAAATACTTTTTTTCCCCACTGTATATCACAAAGTTTCTTCTATTTATCTGTATCTTTGATGAATGCAAAGTTTGTTGAAATGGTAACACATAGAATGACTTCAACATCCGTTTAGTGACTGAACAACTTTATCATATATTTCAAGTGAATGTACGCAACAAAAATAATCTTACTTTCACAAAACTGTCAGTATTATGTACAGAGTGAATAAGTTACATAGATTAGGCGTGAATGGAAATGACTCAGATGTGCAAAAGAATTTCATGCGATTCAATTCACACTCGACAGCAGAAATTCCAAGGAGGAAAATGTCATACATATATACCAATATATACTTATATATATTAATATAATATGCATATAATAAATCAAAAAATATGTTCCAACTCAAAGAACAACCTAGGACTCTTCATTGCGACAAGTATTATCCAAATATACATTAAATAAAAATTGAAGGGAAAGATGCATGCGTGACAGATGAAAAAGATGTCGTCGTCTTTCAAACTTCCACTTTCGATATGGTAGTCAAGTCATATCAGCCGTCTTTTTCATTGTATAAATAGTTCAAAAAGCAAATATCTGTTTAGTAAAAGGCAGCCGGGATCCTTAAAAAGTTAAAATGATCTAAATCAAAATCGGGGTGATCCGGAACAGTTCTCGACTATGATCAAGTACAATTATCGCAGCAGCCTAGCAATTCTAGGAAATGTCTGTCATAGCAGCGTGAAATACAGTAATCCTCCAAATTACAGTGTACAACATCATTATAGTCTGCTCACAATCCGCCTTCATATCTACAGGCTCTCAGCTATTGACCAGTCATAATATCCAGTATTCTTCCACGGCCAGCCTCATTCTGCCTGTTGACTGTTCATTGACAAATTAAAAAGTATCTGAAAAGTATATTAAGAGCAACAAAAAATAGACTATATATATTTATATATATATTATTTTGTGAAACATTGCACTTTTGCCATCCTAAGGTTAAGGTTTTATAGAAAGGAAGTATGATTCGGTATAATAGGCTTTGGTACACAATGGAAGTAACTTTTTTTTTTTTTAGTAGTGAAATAAAGCAGAACAGCCGTTCCGAAAGGTTGGCCATAGGGCAGAGATTGACCGGGGCTGTCGTGCTATCGCTACACACTTCTATCCTTATACGCTATTGCTGCAGATGCCTTCATCTGTCTGTTCTGCTCGATAGACGGGCCTAAGGTTAGCAGGAATGGTAACAGTGTGACGGAGTCTTCCCAATATTGAGTAGATACTGAGTGACCTCAGTCCAACAGGGCAGCACCTCCAGTTTAGGAGAGAGGATAAACGCTGGCTTCTTGTCAGAGACTAGTGCCAGAAATGTTGGAATCAGGGAGGTAAGTTGTGACGACACGGTAGTTCTGAGCACGGCGAATCATGTCTCGAATCTCCATGTTGAGGTCCATGAGCTTGGTGCAGATATCTGTTAAGTTTTGATTGGAGCCTACAAGGGCATACGTGCCAGTCTGTCCAAGTGTCTGGTGTCGGAAGTAAATGTTCAGTAGTGTTTGCACTTCATCATCGGCGCTGCTCCCAAATATGTCATTAGGCCATAGTTTCCTGAAACGCAAAGTATAGATAATACAGATGAGTAAAAAGCATTTTTCAGATAACCTACAACAATCTGCCATGACTTAAAAACAGAAAATTGTGTGTGTATATTGTGCCAACAAGAATGCTTGGACCTGTTGAGGCATGGACACCTTCAGGAGGTCTTTTTCACAATCTTCAGTAACTCTACTGTGAGACTAGACCAGACAGGCTAGCCTTTGCAGCTCACATATCATGGTTCATCAATGAACCTTGGGAGACCATGTCTCCATTGCCAAATTACTAGTTGCCCTCTTTGGGCCACTTGGTACTAACCACTAGATATTAGGAACACTACAGTAGCTCTTCTGTGGGATCCGATCATATGGGCGAGCCTCTGTGCCTCACAGTACTAACCACTACATACTGGGAACACCTCACAATATCTGAAATTTGGAAATGCTCTGACAAAGCCAAATTGTGATGGTGAGATGACTGGGTTAAAAAATCATTCACATCCTTAGGCCCCAAACATATGACCATGTGCAGGATATGGGTCAGTGACAACTGAATGGATGGAACGCATATTGGTATCCTGACTTCACTGACCCACACACTTGAATGAATGGACAGAGCGGCAAAAGCGGACAGTTCTAAGTCGATAGAAGTAAATGGGTCTGTATATTATCTGTAATTATGAATCCGTAATACGACAGCAAGGTACGCTTGTGTGCACGGACCCTCCGACTTGCCCATTTTCTTGCTTCCAACACATCACTTTCAAGAATGGACTGTTCACTTGATACCTAACATCTTACATTGGCATCTGCCATTGTGGGATAAGATCATTCTATTCACTTCACCTGTTAGTAGGTTTATTATCAGCAGCAGAAGCAGCAGAACGAAGCTGTGGCTCTCCGTTGTTTGGGTCCGTTGGAGACACACAGAGCTCGGCAAACCCCATTGACTATAATGGGGTCCATTGGGTGTCCGTCATTTTTAAACTCAAACTGGCGGAGGAAAAAGTCCTCCATGCCGGACTTTTTCCTGCACCAATTTTCGTCAGACTCTATGACAGACTCTGGCGCAGATGTGAACATAGTCTAACTTGCCAAATCATTAGTTGACACTCTGTCATGTTAAAAAGGTTTCTTATCTTTGACATTGATGGACTGTCTCCAGGATATGCTGGAAATGCCTGATCAGTGAATATTCTGAGTGTTTCTATTACTCCCATTGTTTTAAACAATAAAAGCAACAAGGGCAACACCACACCCATGTTGTGCCTGGAAAAGACCAGTTCCTGCCACTTCTCCTGGTGAAAGAGGATTCAGAGGATGCTTGTTTTCCTGACAAGCAGGGGCGCAGCTGGGGGTGACACCCCGGGTGCTGGTTCTTAGGAAGGAGTGCCAACAAGTCACTTATGTATTTAGATACAGAATAAGGCCAGTGATATGCAGTGAGTGATGGAAAGTCAAGCTACAGGTCTGCAAGAGGTGATGATATTAAAGGGGTTGAAAGGGACACCCGTTAAATATGGGAGATCCCCATCAATCAGCCGCTTTTTGTGGAGAAATCTGCCATCACGTGATCACCACCACATATTGGCATCATTGCCAGACAAATGTCAAATACCCTCTGCTTTGTACTGGCCATTTCACTCTGGACTACAGAAGGGGCGGAAGGTCCTGAGTGGGTATGAGGTCCATCCTATTAGGAAAGCTGATAAAATGATACAAAATAATAATACACCAGTGAGTATCCCAGGTATATATCTGGCTACAATAATAAAGTATCACACTGCCGGACAAAGCTTAGTTAAACAACATGATCCTTGTGCTGGAACACCCATTAACTGGTGATGTCGATGGTATTCTGCTCATACACAGGTCCAAGTTTCTTATCATATATTTCCATCCCAATATTTAATCGTTATCAGAGCCAAGTGTGAACATAGAAGAGAGCGGACCCCCTTCAGCAAAAATCTTCAGCTGTAGCTTATGATGAAATACACTGTTCTGAAAATCACCTATAGCGGTGGGACAGGTATTACGCAGACTCACCTGCAGTGACGGATCTGACGTATCGCCTTCCCAAGCTCATTGTTCTTTAAGCACTCCAGCATGGACTGTATGGCGAACTCCGTGGAACTGAAGGTTGGCTCGTATGGTGCAGCATCCATATTAAGAGACTCTGCTGCAATGTATAAACTTGCCTCCTTTAAGTTCTTCTTGAGCTCATTCAGTTCTCTTGACATGTTAAGTAACTGCAGACAAAAGCAATGGAGTTAAATGACTAAATTCATGATATCTGTGGAGTATACCAATCTTATTACTAGAATTTATTACTATTAAGCAATAGATAATCTTCTACTTTACCATTTATTAGGATTCTGTATTAGGTTACATTGTCATTTTACAATTACTTTCCAGTGTGCTGGTGTATATGTAGCTGCAATCTCTGAAATTTACCAGCGGAGGCACAAAGGAGGGGGGGGGGACATTTATTAAGACTGGCAGTGACGCCTTTATTAACCATTTCTCCTCTGGTATTAATTATGCCTGAATCATCAAGAGGTTTTATCAAGGACTTTGCACCTGTGTTTGGACATAAATAAATTTGCCAATTTACTAAAATTTTAATGACAAATTGCGGTAAATTATATCTGCGCTAGCTCATACAATGATGCACTAAATTTATTCATCACAATTCAGATTACAATGGTCTTGGATGGCCTACTATCATCAGCTGTAATCTGTGTGGGAGCCCAACCATAGGTGATCAATTCCTCTACAGCGCCACCACAGGTCAAATAAATCATTACATGGTACATGCTAAAATCAACTGACTGTCTGTGCATATGTGGATACGCTGAGAAATTCTCTGTAGTCCCTCTCTGCTTGGGTTAATAGATGGTCTCCCAAAATGGAGAAGTGCCCCAACTAACTCAGAATGCCTAAATATTGTTTAGAAATTATTTTGTCAATTTAAGTATTATATTATTAACTTTATAAGATCCTGGAAAGCCTATAAACTATCTATAATTGTATATACGTGTCACACAAAAGGGACACTCTCCGATGTGCCCCATTATAGTATTTCATGTGTCAGTCTCTCGTCTGTTCTTTCTCTTGCCGTTTCCATCGCTATGTATTAGACTAGGCTATTGCCTAGAAGCAGTGTGCATCAGGATTCAGTGCCATGCTTTTCTAAGTCAGTCTATGGAGATCTGTGTGTCACCCATACAGGCATCAGAAGCTCCTAAATTATGAGGTTGCATTGACCATACCCTACTGGCTCTACAAAAGAGGAGCGTGCGGGGGGGGGGGGGGGATTGCAAAAACTTCCTTCACAATTGCTAATGATAATTAGACAGCTCCTGGAGAATACAGAGGGGAGGATAATACTGTGTTCCCTGCAGGAAGAGATTGTACTGGCTCTAGCTGCTCATGTGATGATGTGCTGAGTCATTATGGGATTAAAATGATATATAGAGGGAGAGAAAGCAGGGGAGTGTGATCAGAGGCAGACAGGAGAGTACAGTATACATATCTGTGCCGACAGCACAGCTGCTGCAGCACTCCATATCCTGAGACAGAGACCATCTTGCAAGCAGGTGGAGCCCCCATCTGTAGCACTAGGTGTTAGGCTTTCTATTCTTGCATGTATAGGAGCAATATATTTTACACTGACATACCTCTGGCATGGAGCTGACTTCATGGACTTGTCCAATTAGTTTACAATAAGACTGAAAAAGCAATAGCAGCTGGAAGTGAAGCTTATACAATCTCTGACAGAGTTCCAATTGCTGCAAATGAATGGAGAAAATGTTTGTGTTAGAAAACATACATCACATCCTTCTGTACATACAGTATACAGCCTAGTAACCTATAAACAGATCATACATAAAAATATACATCATATCCTGCTATATATTAAGTATACAGTCTATACACAAACATACAGGATATCATGAAAAGAGAGAAAAAACAGGTATCCGCAAATTTATCAAATCATAAATCAAAGCATCAAAATTCTGCAGACTATCCCATAGTCACAATTTATCCAGGAATTTCTATAGTCCTAGTTTTCAGCCACAACTCCTCATGTCTTTGCATGGAAAAACTCACTCTTTTGGAAGGTCTTCTCTGAAACCTTTAGACATTGCCTGGGATTAAAGCCAACCTGAACAACTCTTTCAAAAGAAAAAGCGACCCATTTATGTGCAGCTGTTTTGGGGTTACTGACCCTCATCAGTGAGAAGCAGGGTACTGGTTTGGCTGGGTAAGGGGCCTTGCATGAACATAGTCCCTTGATTAAAACATGGCCCAACTGAGAACCTCAAATCCAAGCAATTTAGCGTGGTGCCAAGGCTTTGGGACTAAGTCATTAGACAATAAGGGGCATGTTCTTGTTATCCACATTTGGTTTTCTTGGTCCTATACAGACACCTTTAGTCACAGTGACCTGAAACTTCCTTTTGTTTGGTGATTTCTGGCCTACCTTGATAGATCAGCACATGATACTATCTCAAAGTCTAAAAATCACAAGAAGATCTTTTAGATTTAGTGGATTGGCAATGGAACAGGTTATGAGAGACCACTTCTGCCCTCCATTTCAAGAGCAGCGCTTTGTGATCCTGCCCAGTTGTGTTCACAGGATATTATGTCATGCCATGGTCTGCATACCAGACACAGATAAGACAGTGGGAACAGGAATTCGGGAGGAGGCAGATTCCTGTGGATTTCACTGGTTCCAAGTTTTGTTTTTTTTCACACATAGCAGAAAAACATGGAGCCATTGACAAACATATTTACTGAGTCTTCTCTGATGTAGAGATGAAGTACAGAAGTAGATCAACACAAGGGTGTGGGAAGCTAATGTCTTCATATACACCGCAGAAAAGTCACTGTGATCCAGCTCAGTTGGTTAGTATATTTACCACATGCAAGAAACCACTTTGCGTAATATATATATATATATATATATATATATACACACACATACACATATACATATATACATACATACATATATACATACACACACACATACATGCATACATATCTATAAAAACAAAAATCCAAAGCAGCACAGTGTAACAATAAAGTACAGGGTGCACACCACCATAGGATCATGGTTAAACATCTTCATATATACTATACACACAAGTACATATCATTATTGTATTATCTGTACGCTTGAGGAAAGACCCGTCACGTCGATCTATTAAAGGCGTTTTCCCATGAACATAACATTTAAATTTGTAGAGAATGAAAAGTTAAACATTTTTGCAAATATAAATTGTTACATTTTTTGTAGAGTTTTAAAGATTTCCTCTAACCATAGTGATATTCTTTCATCTTGATCGGTTGTCAGTGGATACGACCATGAATGCAGGAACTTTCTATAGTCTGGCACTTGTTAGTAACCCAGCCATGATTTCCTTATTGTGGCCGGGTTATCTTCTCATACATGTAGTGTCCCTGCCTGAGAATATATCCACAATGAGGACATCATGGCTGTTTTTGTGACAAGAGCCGGATCACAGAACATTCTTGACTATGTGGACAACTGGATGTTACCATTTCCCTTGTCAAAAGGGTTTGTCCCTGCATGATCTGGTACTATCAGGCACATGCGGGGGGTCAGATACCCACACAAGTCCCGAGCCACTAATTTTATACTAATATATAAACAAAATGTTTTATTAATTATTATTAATAATAATAATAATAATAATAATAATAATAATACCAGCAACTATAATACATTAATTGAAATTGAAATGAAAATTAGTACAAAAGTCATAAAAGCAATCTCCACAAAATCATACTTTCCTGGAGTCCTGCAGTATAGATAACTCAGGGGTACCCCTGGATCAGGACATACAAAGTGGCATTAAGGGGGGGGGGGGACACCAGACCCCCATCAATCCTATCCTAAAGACAGGTCATTAATTTTTTGTCTGGGACAACCCCTTTAATGATCATAAAGTAATATACCTGCTGGATATCATGGGGCCAACAATGGAAACATTAAAGGGAATATGTCACTTCTTTTTTTTTTAATTTATTAGAAATTTGTAATCCATTTCTGAGTGTAGAGTTTTAATCTATTTTCTGAACATAATTATGGAGACTGCCCCTTTCCAGAGCTTCCCGTTTGCTCTGTTAACAACATTTAGTGATATGCTTTATAGCAGAGTCATGGACATAGGCAGCATTAGACTGGAGCCAACTCACTGAGGTTTCTAGAAATGCTCTGTGCAGGGAATGGGAGTAGATAGCATAACAATAGATGATGTCACAGGTTCTCTGTCCTATCTGTGATGTAAGTGAGACAACTCCTGAAATGAAAACCCCTACAGCATTGGCAATTGTCAGTCTGTTAGTAGTGGATGCAACAATAGTGTTATCTATAGAGGTGTTAACTTCTATTGTAATCATGTTTGTTTTGTCTGTGATGTAAAGGAAGTGACTACTGCAAAGTAGTATTGTCAAGTGACAGTTTAGTATTTGGCTTAGTGGCCAGGGTAAATATTACATGTTTTAGTACTTGCTTTTAAACATAGAAAGTAACAAGAAAATGCTTTAAAATATCATTAAAAAAAGTCTTAAATCTAGTTAACATGAAAACTTAATATTAAAAATAATTTCCTGGTGACACATCCCTTTAAATAATACAACTATGTGATGCTCAAGAGGAAGAAGACAGGGGAACCTTTGATGTCCTTGCACTGTGGATCCTTGATACGTAAGATTTTGTGGGGGAGACGGTTATGGTGCTGTTGACTTTGTTAGTATAAAGTTATAGCAATTCTATGGTCTCATGCACACAACCGAGTGCAGCCCGAGCTCCATTCCCATGCTCTGATATTTATAGATCAGGTCCTATAAAATATCGAAACGGAACTGAGCGTCAGAAGGGCCTCAGCTGCACACTCAGTCATGTGCATGAAACCTACAGAAACATTGTCATCTGGAAAAGAATATAGTAAAGAAAAGAGACTTACTGCAAGAGATTCCATTTGCTAGTGAGACAGCATGGTGTGAGAAAACAGGAGAAGAGAGGACATTTTCACGTCAGTGCATGCAATATAAAGAACCCAGATCTGCACAGCTTCACATAAAGCAGCGCTAGCAGTCATTTTTCAACCACTGGAGGGGTTGAAAAACATCATATTATACCTAAAGCATGCAGGGCAGTCACACAAGCTGATAAAAAAGAAATAGTGACAGGAACATTAGAAATTGGTGACATCGCTCATTGGTATAAGGGCAGTGTTCTGGTGACATGAAGTGTTACCATAGTCTCAGCCAGCTGACCAACTCTAACAGTAAACACATTACATTTCTGCTGCCGACTTGCCTCTCCTTGAACCACCATTTCCAGGATCAGATCATGCGTGATGTATAGCCTTAAAAGGGTAAGATTCCCAGTGAACTGTGTATGAAGGTCTGTGGCTATTGAAATATTTGCTGTAAATTCCACTGGCTTTGATACCATAGTCTGTAATAAGCTTTACTTTGGAGTGTATAATCATGGAATGTGTAGTTCCAAAAAGCAAAAAAAAAAAAAAACACAAAACAATCTTGCAATTTTAATATTGGTGATCCCATTCTAAAAGGTCCCTTTAAAGGGTTCTCCGTGACCAAATCATTTATGGCCAATTTCATATTGATGGGGGTCTGACACCTGGCATGATCACAGATCAGCTCTTTGAAAAGACTGCAACATTTGGAGGAGCCCTGGTGCTCTTCACTGCTTACCATGCGTAGCTCTGTACATTTTATATAGAGACTGTGCTTATTATTGCATCTCAGCCTCATTCACTTGAATAGGACTGAGCTGCAAACTGACCATGTGACCAACGAACATGACATCCTATGGCCTGAGAAGAGTAAGGGGCACTCACCAGATTGATGCTGCCACTTCACACAGCTGATCTGTGGGGGTTCCGGATGTCACACCCTTGCTAATCTAATATTGATGACCTATTTTAAAGTCTACCTCCAGTTATAAACAACGTTGCATAAATGAATAATAGATGTGAATATAAGAAACTTTGTAATATCTCTTATTGACCCCTCAATTTAATTGACTTATTGCCTCATTCTGTGTTCTCCTAGCCTCTCATCTACAACCTAGCAGTGTTAAAAGTGCACAGCAAGTGTAGATGCAGCAATTATTTGAGTGTCTTTACTATCCCCCCCTTCATAGACTAAAATTTAGAAAGTATCTGCCTGAAAAGTGGTGAAGAAAACATATTTCTTTAATAAGATATATTACAAATGTTCTTATATTAACCTGTATTATTCATTTATGCAAAGTTGTTTATACTCGAGGATTCAAATGAATGGGACTGAGCTGCATTGCCAAGCACAGCCATCATATAATGTACAGTGCTGTGCTTGGTAAGTGAAGAGGCCACAGCAGTCCCAAATTTATTTTCCGCGAAAGTATATTATTCTGCTGTGTTTCTCCTGCTCTATAACATCCTACCTGCAGATCAGACAATACATTAAAAATTAACTGTGTAATGTGGGTTAATTCTATATGTAAACTGTAAGGGTGGGCACATGTATAAAATCCCATACAGCCACCTGTGGTTTTTGTTACACATCTAAGCTAGTTTTCTGGTGTAGAAGGTTAACTTGGAGCACGACAGTTTCTTGCACCAAATTCTGCACCTCCCAGCAAGGTCAGTCGGGGACGCCTTATCCCAACATATTCAATATAACCCACGGCAGCACGGTGGCTCAGTGGTTAGCACTGCAGCCTTGCAGCGCTGGAGTCCTGGGTTCGAATCCTGCCAAGGACAACATCTGCAAGGAGTTTGTATGTTATCCCCGTGTTTGCGTGGGTTTCCTCCGGGTACTCCGGTTTCCTCCCACACTTCAAAGACATACTGATAGGGAATGTAGATTGTGAGCCCTATATGGGACAGTGCCTGTCAATGTCTGTAAAGTGCTGCGGAATATGATGGCGCTATATAAGTAAGCATAATAAATAAATAAATGCCAGAAAACTGGAGAGAGTTATATAAGAAATCGACGCCAGTTCCTGGTTGACAGATTTCCATTCTGGCGCACAGGAATGTGTCTGATTTATATCTATGATGGTGCCTCTTAATTCTGGAGTATAGGAAATGCCAGTCTTAATAAATTCCTCTCATTGTGTCTGTTTTTAAAGGAAATACATTCCAATAATAGGAATATATTAGAGAATTGCTATTGAGGCAGTTTCCATTACATAACTGTAGGCTTGCAAAGTTTATTTGCACTTCAGACAACTTCTATAATTTTGTAATTTTACCTATTTTCAGTTAATTTTCGCTCCATTTACTGAAATATGAATTTCTTTGACCAATTGCAGAAATGTCAATTATTCGTGTTATGTACAGCAATGTTCAGCTAGCTGTTATTACAATTTTAGTACTTTCTGGGACATTCCTGTACAAGCTGCCAAATGAGTCACAATTCCTTCCTTCCATGTGATTGTCCCCAATGCTAGCGGGTAATGTGAAATCATATCTGCGGAAAGCTTTCTGGTTAACCCTATGTATCCTGGAAATCAGACAGAGGACAAGATAACCAATCCCATCTATTTTCAGGTACAGTAGAGGGACTGGCGCAGACGTACACAAACCTAAAAGTTAGTGTACAGGTTCACCATACTGGGCACAACGTCTTTATAGTGCAAATTTCCCAGTTGCGTGGAAGAAACTCAACACACAAGAGGTTCAAGGGTGGCTTGCTTTGGACAATACTTTGTAGTTAGTAGAGTTCCCCAAAGATAACATCATAAGTTGTCCTTCTACCATAATCCCTCCTATAACACTGTAGGAAAATTTGGCAGCAATAAGAACCATATAATGTTTTAAAGGTATATATAATGTGGTCTAAACAGTGGATAAAGGGTGATATATACCACTTACAAATATACAGTGCTGTTTTATTGCATTCAGAAGCGCCACCCTCTGGTTATCTAGGTCTACTGAGAGGCCCATCCCAGAGTCTCATAGTGTAAGGCAGGGTTCACACTACCGTTGGAGTCCATTATGAAGGTGTCCGTTAAAAAAAACAAAAAAAAACGACACCTATCATAACGGACACTAACTGATGTTAATGTGTCCGTTTTTTTTAACTGATCCATTTAATGGTTCAGTTAAAAAAACACACATTAGCATCAGTTAGTGTCCGTTTTTTTACACTGTCTGTTTTTTTTTGTTTCTCCTTTCTGAGCATGCGCAGGAAAAAAAACGGACATAAAATAACGGACAGTAACTGATGGCTATCAGTTACTGTCTGTTATAAGTCCTTTACCCATAGACTTCAATGTTAAAAATATCTTGCTGTCCGTCGAGAATCCATTTTTTTCAAACGGACAAAAAGTCCTGCATGTAGGATTTTTTGTCCGCGAAAAAAAACGGTCTTCTGATGGATTTGGTGTAAACGGACACAAACGGACACAATATAAAAACCCATTGAAATGAATGGAAATTTTAACGGATTTCTGACGGTTTAGCTAGTGTCCGATGCTAAAATCTTGTAACGGACAATAGCAACGGACACTACTGACGGTCACCAACGGTCACCAACGGTAGCAGATGAAAGTATTAGGTAACTAGCGCAGGCGCAGTGCATTTTGATAAGAGATGCTGATGGAAGGGGTTGTGTTACATGCCCTTCCATCAGTGGTTGTTTTAGGAATGAGAGTGACAAGGCTGTCCAGGGGAAAGGCCTGGATGACCAAGGGAGGGGACTTCAAAATGCAAGGAACCTGCACTGAATGTCTGTATTTTAATAAACTGCATATAACCAGGGCTATGGAGTCAGAAGGCCAAACCACCAACAATTCCTGTATTTTTCCATAGCCCGATTCCTGTATAAATGGTTGACAGCTATGGCCAGTCAGAAGCAGTGAAGATCCTCTAATTCATTAAAAAGCCAGTGACTGTGAAAGTAACTATGTAACAAACTATATATCTAATTATTATACAATATTAATAATTGTACAATATTAAAAATCATTTTATTCTGAAGTTGGAGCAACTTTTTTTCTGACTCCGACTCCACAGCCCTGACATATATTAACTTTACCTGTTGTTTAGAATCCATTTCACATAAAGTTGACAACACCTTTAATGATGACATGTATATGGTGACATGCCCATAGACTTCATTACTGTATGAAATAAGAGTTTCCTTTTGGCCTATGTATGGCTGGTATATATTTTGTTTCTTGACTTGAACATGCTTTTTGATCTCGGACAAACCCTTATGGGTGGATTCTCATTTAACGTTATTAAAAAAAAAAAAAAAAAAAAAAAGAAACCCACAAAACTACATCAGTAAATCTGTAGCCAATGCCGCCATCATGGCAGTACTGGCTGCCTGGGGCCTGGCCACAGCTCTAACAGAAAGATGCCCGGTGTCGTGTGATATATGTACATGCTGCCAGTAGTAACTTACACTATATTAGAGCATGACATCACCGCTTCAGTAATATTCTTTGACTTAAACGTCACTGAATACTAATGAAGGCAGCACTGCCATGTTCTGCCTGTGCTACATTTACCTGAAGTTCTCTGCCAGAGGCGCGTTCAACCAGGTAACAGGCGTCTGTGCTGACCAATTCATTAGTATTCAATGACATGTAGTAAATGCTAATGAAACGGCTCCAGGTTTCCAGAGTGGGAGCACAAGAGAGTATTTTTATACTATGAATGGGGCCACTACAGAACATTTTATACTGTGGGGGGACACTGGGGAGAATTATACTGTGTGTAGGCCATTGGGGAGCAGTATACAGATTATGCCTGTATGGGGCCCTGAAACTCCTGATGGCAACCCTATCTGTAGCAGATAGCACAAGTGGAATTACTGTTGCAGAGTTTGTGCAGATTTGGGTTGCAGCGCAGAATATCACGTGCCACTGAATTCTACGATAAAATCCTGCATCCAAAATCTGCAACATGTGTGACCATGTTGTAAGACGCAGCTTTTTTTTTTTTCAGAAAAATAATTGCTACTGTAATCCATGGGATGTACCTGGTATTTGCAGCTCAGCTCTCCTCAAGTTAGGGGGACAAAGTTGCAATAACAGTTACAGTTCACGGACAAAGAGGGTTACCCACAGACACCTGCAGATCCCTAAGACTATAATGGTGTTCGCCGTTTTTATATTGAAATCGGCAGACAGAAAAGTTCTCCATGCAGGACTTTTCTCTCTGCCAATTTTCAACGGATTCTGCACATCATATTGAACATGCAGTCCAGCATGTTATAGCGCAGGAAGAACTGAACTGACTGACGTATAGTTTTGTGGGAAAAGATTCCGCACATTAATTTAGAATTCCTGTTTATTCAAAGTTTAGGGGTCCCGTGGGTGTTCCTACACAGAGGCACAATTATACAGTACAAGAAAAAATGTTCATAATAAGACCACCAATTGGACTCCTAAACCCAGAAAGAGCATGGCTTTAGAAGAGTAAAATGCAAGTTTTACAGATTTTTTTTCCTGCAAGGCTATACATCAGTCTGCTCAGCCCCTCCTGCTCTATAAACATGCTGCCTGCAGATCAGACACCATATTTAAAGGGGTTGTCCAGGATTTAGGGCGAACTCAGGAGTGCTGTGCTGGGGTATGCTACACCAGATGCGGGAACACTCACATGACCACTTAGACCAATCAGTGGCCTCAGCAGTCACAGGTGACATCACCAGTCTTTCACTCTCATACTATCATCACTTTCTTACCAGCAACCGGTGAGGCCACTGATTGGTCTCCGTGGTCATGTGAACTTTTCTGTTTCCAACACCGCAAGAGAGAAAGGGGACCAAGACAAAGCACTGGGGATAGGAGAGTATGCCTGTTTTTTTTTTTTTCTTTTATTATTGCTTTACACCCACCCCAGCTGCTTTAGAGCTTGCCCTAAATCATGGACAACCCCTTTAATGTGACCGTTTCCCTTTGAATGTAATCAGAAACTGAATGGAAGGAAGAAATGAATTTACACAGAGGAATTAAGACTGTTATGCATACCCCATATTATACCAACTCCTTTCTATGGTATGGATTTACTGCCGGTATAACATAGACGACCATATTACAGCACGGGGGATACAGACACTGATACCATTCTCCAGAAGAACATCAAATTAAGCTCTGGCAGAAGTGACTCAGAAAAACAATTGCTGAGAAGAGAATACCGTTCTCTGGAAACATATGTGACGTTCTCCTATACTAGAAGTTTGGAATTTCTTCAAGTCTGCCAAGTCAGCTTAATTTTAATTATAAATTATATAAGAAAAAAAACGGGTTTATAGAAGCAGTGGAGGAGGGGTAGGATACATTTTGCAAGCAGAGGCTGCCGTTGCCATGCCAGGATTACCGGAAGGTATGACATACGTACAATTCTGACGGAACCTGATGCAACTTGTTGTGTCAAGCACATCCTGACTTTTGCATAAACAAAATTAGGTGAAACTAATTTTTATTACCATACAAATGAATTAATACGTTCAATATAACAAGCCATGTTGTTACAATGCTTTGCAATACCAGCACCGAGATTCTGAACTAACTTGCTGTGTAAATAATTGAAATTTTAAGTAAGCTTCAGTTAAAGAGGACCTTTCACCACTCCTAACAAGTCCAGCTTTTTACATCAATTAATAGTCACTGCTCCACTGATTCCAGTGCCATTGGCCCCCACCATTCCTGAGCAATCAATGCTGTTAGTTTTGGGGTCTGATATACTATCTAGGCTCTGTACTGTCAGGAGGGCGGTGTCAGGCAGGAGCAGACAAGGGGTGTGATTCTGAGCTCTGACACTGGCTGCCTCTGATTGGAGCTCTGAATCACAGCCCCTGCCTGACACCGCCCTCCTGACATTACAGAGCTTATATAGCACATCAGGCACCAAAAGTGTGCTTGTTGGTTGGGATCTGTGGATGCTAGAGAGAAAATTCCTACTGTGCTGGAATCAGTGGAGCGGCACATTTTAAGAGATGCTAAGACCTGGAGTTGATGGAGGTGGCGAAAGGGCCTCTTTAAGCATAAAAGGTCTAATGTTTTTGTAGCCCTTATTCAACTGCTGGTCAAAGAACTGGGTCATAAATGTGACGATCAAGGATAAAACCAAGAGTTTCTGATGACTATTTGACCACACCAGCAACATGAGAGACTGAACTGGCCATCAGGGAGGTTTCTTTTTTTTTTTGTTTTGTTTTTTTAAAATGATTCCCTGGGGCATGAACAAAGTAGCAAATGATCAGCCAAGTTCAGCCTATCATGCCATACACATGTCGTTTTATCCAACCAGGACCCAAATTGTTCCACTTGGCCAATCATATTTTCATCAGACAGGCTGGCGTTGCAAACAGTTATTTGTATTAATTTGTGAAACAGCTGTTGGCTGAAGTAGACAAAATTGCCCATTTTAGTCAATTTTTTTTTTTTTAATTTACCTTGTTTTTATGGGCAGCTTTAAGATGGGAAAATGTCTTACTATCAATGAAGGAGACGTCTTCCCAAGTAGTACCAACTGTCATACCGTGTGTGTTGAGTTTTAGACAGGTAAAGGGATGTTCATGTGGCAGAAAGTAAGCAGAAATTTTCGGTGGACTTCTGTCTCAAATTCCTCTCCATTTTCCGTGCCTCCGGTTTTCCACCACGGCAGGATGGAGCAGATTCTGAGAAGTGTTTGGTGCAGATTTTGAGGTGGAATCCACCTAAAAATCAGCGCCAAATGACACCATATGAACATAACCTAAACTGGAAAATTGTGCTAAATATTTGGACTGAACTAAAAATATTCTAAAGGGGTTGTTTCATGAAGATCACCCATTTCCAGATGACCAATTATATCAAATGGAAGCCATAGATTAAACTCCATCATTTCGGTATCCCTCTGTTAACCAGAGTGGCTGGCAGAGCTAGCTTGTCCATATATTATATGGTCAGCCATTTACTTTCAGGCATGTTGCGTCATCCTGGGGCAGTACCAGCTGATCACCAGGGGATTTATTCTGCGCCTGCACCAACCAGCTGATCGCTGGGACTTCTTCAATCTGAGAAGGGGAGTCTCATCTAGATTTAATGCTGGAGACAATTTTGCTTATTTCTTTTGCACAGTACTGTGTAATGTAAATTCATTAATTGTTGCTATTAGTATTATGTACTTTATATTGGAGAGTAAAGTCGTATTATGAATTTCTAGTATAGTAGTAGTGAGTTTTCTTACTTTTTCTTCCGAATCTCCTGGCTGACATGTGATAACTCCATCTTTTGAGCCTCCCGCGAATGTGGATTTACAGTTTTTTAGCCACTGATTGGGACAAAATGAGAAATATTAATATTACTTATACAATGTGAATGAATCTAATGTCACCCCCAAAAATTAAAATCAATATCAATTAGATTTACATATTTAATAACATGAATAAAAGCCAAATGATAGGAGATAAAATAAATTAAATATATATATATATATATATATATATATATATATATATATATATACTTACAGATACTGTAGCTTCTTTTCTATTGTTGTACGTGTCCAGGTATTCCTGTAGTTCTAATACGCTGAACTTTAACTTCTCGAGGAGCCCACACGACAACAGCTGAAAACAAGTTTAGACTTGGTAAGTACCTTCAGTTTATGCCATGGACATCCCCACATTTTTAGCAATCTTGATGGAGCCAATACCCATTGGTTACTTTATAGTATATATTACGTAGACTAAAGATCTAAAGGCCCCATACACAAGACAAAGTCAGCTGAACATGCTGAACTGGGTGACTATCCTAGGTGTATAGGGGAGAACAATGATGATGAGTGAACAAAGGATCAAGCATGATGAATATTATATCTGATCCTTTGTTACACCAGGAGATAAGTTGCTACTAGAGGAGTCTGACATCAGGTTTCTCTCTCCTTCCCACCGAAAACACATGCACGCTCATGTGAACCATGTGTGCACATGTATGGGAAAGTTGGTAGAAACATCTTTTGCCCAAACAACAATTATTAAAGGTGTATTAGTACCTTTAACCTAACAACTTCAGCAGAACTGGATGATTATCTAATGTTATGTGCGCAAACCAACAGCAGAGAGTTTGGGTAAGAAGGAACCCACATGCCTAATCTTTTGCTCCCTTGACAGAGAAGCATCTATAGGAAACATCTCCCCAATTAGTCAAGTATTTATATTTATGTGAAAGTCAGGGATAGCCTAAGGTCAGCATCACACAAGCGTATTATGGGTGCATTTTTGCACCCATATTATGGCCAAGTGTCTGGGCTTGATCGTGGGTCTATTCATCCAAATTTACTGTATCATTGATAGCTGGTGTGAAATGCACTCCGTAGTTGGGTGTGGAAATAGGGTCCCGGCCCATGTATCAGGATATATAAAGGATTTCCACTCGAAAATTGCTTTTGTAAATTTATTTGGTGTTAATTCATCACACGTGGTACAGCAGAGTGATCAGTAATGTTTCGGCCAATGGAGTGGCCTTCATCAGACTAGAAAAGATACAGGAAGGTCATATATAAATGTATAGTCACCAAATTTAGGCATCATATTTCTTCCAAGAGATCCATTAAGTATGGGATAGTATCCTAGGTGTCTGTTGGGGGTCTCTTAGTGGAAAAATGGTTTGGTGTATGACTTTGTGTGCCTCAGGAGCTTGTTATGGAGAGTGGTGCTAAGTACAGCGTTGATACTATCCTATACCTTATGGATCTCTTGGAATAAATATGACGCATAAATTTAATGACTATACATTTATACACACGTGGACAAAATTGTTGGTACCCCTTGTTTAATGAAAGAAAAACCCACAATGGTCACAGAAATAACTTGAATCTGACAAAAGTAATTTGCCAAACTACATGTTGACAAGCCACAAAGCTTCTGGGAGAATGTGCTATGGACAGATGAGACAAAAATCTAAATTTTTGGCAAGGCATATCAGCTCTATGTTCACAGACGGAAAAATGAAGCATATCTTGAAAAGAACACTGTCCCTACTGTGAAACATGGAGGAGGCTCTGTTATGTTCTGGGGCTGCTTTGCTGCATCTGGCACAGGGTGTCTTGAATCTGTGCAGGATACAATAAAATCCCAAGACTATCAAGGTATTCTAGAGGGAAATGTGCTGCCCAGTGTCAGAAACCTTGGTCTCAGTCGCCGGTCATGGGTCTTGAAACAGGATAATTACCCAAAACACAGAGCTAAAAACACCCAAGAATGGCTAAGAGGAAAACATTGGACTATTCTGAAGTGGCCTTCTATGAGCCCTGACCTAAATCCTATTGAGCATCTTTGGAAGGAGCTGAAACATGCCGTCTGGAAAAGGCACCCTTCAAACCCGAGACAACTGGAGCAGTTTGCTCATGATGAGTGGCCAAAATACCTGTTGAGAGGTGCAGAAGTCTCATTGACAGTTACAGGAATCATTTGATTGCAGTGATTACCTCAAAAGGTTGTGCAACAAAATATTAAGTTAAGGGAACCATCATTTCTGTCCAGGCCTGTTTCATGAGTTTTCTTTTTTAAAAATTCTGTTGAAGCATGGTTGAAAAGCAATGTCTGACTTTCATTTGTTCATTTTCATAGAATTTTTATATTTTATTACTTTTGTCAGATTCAAGTTATTTCTGTGACCATTGTGGGTTTTTCTTTCATTAAACGAGGGGTATCAACAATTTTGTCCACATGTGTATATGACCTTCCTGTATCTTTTCGAGTCTGATGAAGACCACACCATTGGCCGAAATGTTACTGATCACTCTACTGTACCACGTGTGATGAATTCACACCAAATAAATTTACAAAAGCAATTTTGGAGTGGAAATCCTTTATATATCCACATAGATTCCTTATACATCCCCCCCCCCCAAAAAAAAATAAAATAAATTAATTAAAAAAAAAATAAAGTTTCCAAATACTCACTGTCTCTGCATCCACAAATAGTGTTGGACATTCAGAGCACATTGTCAGCAACTGTGACGTGCTCACAAACTTTGACCCAATACCACGAAGACTATCTCCAAGATAACAAGCAGCATCACATGTCAGGAAGCAGAACCTCTTCTGGATACTCTGCAAGGAACAATGATTCATTTATACTCATTGGAGCCAATAGCAAACGAGTCCCAAAGCATGAAGGACAACATCTGCAAGGAGTTTGTATGTTCTCCCCGTGTTTGCGTGGGTTTCCTCCGGGTACTCCAGTTTCCTCCCACACTCCAAAGACATACTGATAGGGAATGTAGATTGTGAGCCCTATATGGGACAGTGACTGACCATGTCTGTAAAGTGATGCGGAATATGATGGCACTATATAAGTAAGCATAATAAATAATAATAAGATGCAGCATGTAAATGATCCCATTATACTGTGAATGGATATAAAGCAGCGGATGAAAGTATAATCTGCTTCTCCATTCTAAAGCTGGCCTTAAATATTAGATTTTCATTGACAGAATTCAACAAATACCAGAGTTTGGCAGGATTGGAATGATCAGCTAACTTCTACTTAGCTTTTTTTCCCTTCTTAAAACAACTAATGTTGAAGGTCATCATTCAGACTGCCACATGACTGCCAGCTTTGGTCTATGGGACTGACAAAGATAGCAGGGCGATCTCCATCAGTCCTATAAAGCCATCACCACGCCATTCAAACAGGAATCTGGGACCCTCATTCTAGGGATCGTTGTTGGGGTCCCGACAGTGTGAATAGTTGATATACTTTTGCTAGTATCACAACGTTTTTAAAATATTTCGATCCAATCTTATGCCATAATTTTCGATAAATTTACCCACTTCTGGGCTCTGACAACATCCTGAATTCAGGCAAACATGGAAATATTTCATATTTTCAGTTAGCTAGTCTATTTGGCATCACCAGCAGAACCCACCTTGAACAAGGAAGAAAAAACGTGAAAGGTATAAACTGCACAGGACCCGTCAGAATCGGACATGAGTTGGTTGATATGACTGCGCCATGCTTCCTCTGCATCATCACATGCTGTTGGTTGAAATGCAGCCAAGATGGCGGAGAAGAAAGGTGAAGGAGGTGGTGGTGTTATCCGGTCTCCATCACCAAAGCTTTGCAGAAAGGAACAGTAAAAAAATATTACAGTAAGTATATAAGAAAACAGGCAAGGAGCTGAAATAAAAAAATCAGGCAAATTACGGATGAGTCGGTCTTCATGGTATGTGCTCATATTATATTATACTATACTATATCATATCATATATTATATTATATTATGCAACCCATGGTTTATAGAACAATAAAACAATTTCTAAGTGCAATTCCGTAATGTAATAACTACAAATTTACTTCATTATCGTTCTATTAAGGGAAATGTGAAAATGTAAAAAGCTTTTCAACTAAATAACTTTCCTGAAGAGACACTTTTGCAACAAAAAATGCTTGGATTATATACACCCCCAATGGACATGCCATCCGTTGCTATAAAATCTTCTTTTAAAAGGTGTATTGTAGTGTACATTGTGGTTTTACATTACATTACACATACTATAAATACAGTGTTGCTTTAGTTAGGGGGAAAAACTTAAAGGAAAGAAACCTATAAAATAAAAAAATTTAAAAAAAAAATTTTTAAAAAAAACATACTGGGTCAGCGCATACTGCTCCATCATCCGATCCTCTTTCTCTTCTTCCGCCATCTCAAGGCTAAAGCTGTCATTACATTCAAACACCACCGGCATTTCACTCATTGACCCTGACAGATCATCTTCTTGTACAGTTGCATCATCTTCATCCAGAGCAGCATCCGCCTAAAATTTGAGAATTTGATATAAAAATTTACTTGTTAACCCACATCAGGTCATGAAACTAAATTCCCAACATAAGATAGAAGTGTCTAGATACAAACCACAGAAAACAAACTTCTAACTTTCACTGACTTGATATCAAAGACCCCTATTTTAGCCTGTATGATGCCCTGGTGCCCAGGCACATAGGCCGCCCAGTACAACGTGAGAACATTTATAAAACATATTAAAATATGATAAAGTATTGCACCTCAGATAAGTAACTTTAACACAGAGATGAGCTGAGATTTCAAGTTTAGGGTATTTATTTATTTTTTTAAATCTTTCCTTCCTGAAAGGAAACTATATGCTGAACTATATGGCAATACAGTTAATAAAAAAAAATAAAAAAACAATCTGTCATTGAAACACTCGAACAAATTCCCTTAAAAGCTATGGACATCTTTGCACTATTTTTGTTCATTTGCTTTCTAAATGCTAAATTAAGCAGCTTTTAAAAATAAACATTTCCTACCATTTTGCTGCCATGCAGTGTATGCAGTTCCTTCACTTAGCTGATGTCCTGCTGAATCTCACATTCAACAGGCTCTTTTTTTTTTTATATCTCCCTTCTCTCAGTGTTAGATACAGTATCAAGGGGGGAGGACACAGTAGATCAGAGTGTAAAGTCGTTGAAAGCATCCAAGTTATCAGGGAAGGCAGATCACAAAGGCTGTAAATAGGTAGGAAAGCACACAAAAAGCAGTTTGGAGGAGGAAGAGGGCGAAACACAGACTGTGTACAAGTATAGAGAAAAGGCAGAGCACCTTGGCAACCTCTGCACGGATGGGGGTATCACATATTCCTCTGTATCAGTGTCCATTAGCACAAGGAAGAAGAAATCCCTCATGAGCTGTAGAAGGAAAATCAGTACAGAAATAAAGCTGTCCTGATACATGAGAGCTAGTGAAGGCAGCAGCATCTTGGGCATACAGACCTCACATCCAGCATGTATTACTGGGACATAAAAGTCTGAAACTAGGAGTAGAGCGCAAACTGTATATTAGGGGGGTCTCTGTGCAACATTTAACTCAAAGACTAACACATATAAAAATATTTTTCTCTATGTCAACGGTGTCCATAGCTCTTAATATAGTAACACTGTTCGATACCAACAGTATCCGGTATTTGAAGCAACCCTTGGGGTGGAGGGATGGCTGTAAAAAGAAAAGAAAAAAAGACATACTGACCTGTCCCCTATGCTTTGCTGTCCACTACTGGTAACCTTCTGTAGTGTGCTAGGGCTCGCATCACAGGAAGCCATGAAGCTCACATGTCCATCCAGTGGCCTCAGCGGTTGCAGGAGGAGGACTGGTGACATCACTTACATACATCACAGGTTTCTCACCAGCAACCCCTATATTATTGGTCTTGGCAGTAACATGAACCTTGTGGTTTCTAGCACTGTGAGCCCCAGCACACAACTGGGACTGTGAATGGACAATGGAGCATCAGGCGAGTATGCCTTTATTTATTTTTTTCTTTTATACCCAACTCCTGGACATCCCCTTTAAGTTAATCATATGCCAAAAGATCACATTTGGAAACTGTTCTTTCTTGCTAAGAAAATTTATTTTTTTAGAGACAGCCCATAAATCGAGTCAGTGTGCTACATTTTATCAATGTATGCTATATATGATCTGACATGGATGTTTAGTAACTATCTAGCCATGTTGCGTGAATGTGTGTACTTTGTACTTGAAAATACCAAGTGCCAATGCTTTGAGATTTGCCCAAGCATGCCCATGCAGTTAAAGTCTTTATAAATCTTTAAATGACAACCTACTACGTTGTAAGAACAAGTCTATATGTACAAACCTAAAATACTACACAAATGCTTAAAAAGAACAGAAATTAAGAGGTCAAGAACAGAAAACGGTTCATTGAAATGCCGAAGGTTTCCCATCCATGGCCTCTGCATATAGACGCTCATTCGGTACATATTTATGTTTAGTCCCTCCCCGTTCAGCATGAAAATGCCAGTAAACAAACAGAACCCGTATTATGTGACTGTAGAAAAATCTCTAAACGTCCCCTTGTCCCTATGTTTACAAGCTGCTACTGGATGCAACGTGTTGATGTGTATAGGCTGCAGTTTGTGACTACCTTATATACAGGAAAGAAAACATTGATCAACTTTCACCAACCTTTTATAATGAAAGAATCGAGTCTTCAATGCACCAATGCCTTCAAACAGCAACATAGAGCAGTTTTTGTGCAAATCTAGCAAAATACTGTGGTCAGAATTTAATATTCTGATAGTGTGCCAAAACGGCATGAATTCATTCAAATGTGCATTGTGCACAATAGGCTCCCACATAGGAAAATAAATCACATAGAGGACATGCAACCCACATCATAAAAAGCATTTTGTGCCCAGTGCCTGCTAACTTTGTGGATCTCATAGTCCCAACATGCAGAATAAAAAAAATCAATGGAGGTCTATGTGAGAAGTAATTCAGTTGGCCGGATCAGCGTCATATGTTAAGCAGAAAGAATTCAGAGAAGTGTGAACAAGCAACAAGCAGAACATAGACGTGGATTCATCATGGCGTGCATTTATATTTCACATGTAATATATTTATAAAAAAAAAAAAAATCACACTGAATATTTCATCCTGTATCATGTTGATACAAGATGTTTAAAGATTCACAATGACCAGTTGTAGGCCTAAGAAAAACTTTTGTGACAATGGGTCAGTTTTTATTAAAATATATATACAATGAAAATTAAAAGCTTATCTTAAAGCTCCAATGCAAATTTTGTAACAGGGTTCCATGGGCCATTTATAAAACTTAGGTCAAGTGACAGAGGGGTCTTTGGACTCCCTTAGGCATCAGGACATTGGTGTAGCTGCTACCTCTGCTTCCCGTATGGCTACACCCATAATACCAATACCATTATTTGCTCGCAGCACTTGGGACTTGACCAATACTTAGGTTTGTTTGTATTCAAAAATTTTAAAAAAAAATTACAAATTTTGTTTTAGGTTGATTGGATTCCTAAGAAATTGGCTCTATAGGAATAGTAGGCTTTGGGGTCATGCAATCAAATTAGGCCTTGACCATCACTGGGAAATTAAGAAAGTGACATCATCAACCTGGATACTGAATAATTCAATGGATTTTATAACTTTACCATTAGCTGCACTTAGGACATAAACCTATTCAAGTTCATGTGCCATGGGATATGTTCGTACTACATACATACATAATAAATTACTCATGTACATTGCTCATCATTACTAATAAAGTACTAAAACCTTTGTAGTAATGAACATCTCAAGGAACATGTTCCCATTCATTAATGTTCATTACCCGTCAGTGACCAAGGAATTTGCTCAACTTGGTTGGTGTTTCTATCCTATGTTATGCTAGTATACTAACGCTACCATGTATTTGATGCATTGTATATACAAATAGAAAATATAACTGTAAAAATAAGAACACGCCAAATATATTTTCAGCATTTCAAAGTATGTTTAAGAGGAAGTTCACAGTGTAGATTAAGTCCTACATATATAGGACAGATACCATTGAGGTTCCTAAAGACTCACATGCATCACCAGATACCATATAGCATCTTCTGCATTACTGTGGTCTCAATAAGCAAAAAATTTCAAAAAAATGTACATACATGTGAAATATTATGCTACAAAGGAAAGGGTCTGGATCAACATTATCATCCACCAGGGTTAGTCATTAAACTTTTTGTAGCTAGAAAGGACCAGATCTAACTCCTGGACCCTCCAGCTGAGAACAACTCAACATTATGACGCTTAGTCAACGTATTAGTCTCCTGCTAGGATTTAGACAGGGTTACTGAGAAATCAGATGGAAGAAGCATTCATTCAGCCATGGCCAACATTTAAAGTCTACCAAAACTCCATCACCTTAGAATCCTCAGATAAGAGTGGATTAGTGATTTCAGGCAAAGACGCGTCAAAACTAGAGGTTCTTGTGTTAAGGGAATGGGGATCAGCAGAGGTTGTGTCACATGATGTGGAGGGAGACTCCATGTGATTTGTCTCTTCTGAAGGAGAAAGGCTTATGATCTACAACAAGAAAAGAAAGGCACTGTGAATTGTATGTATATAGTACTGTATATATACCTGACCTTACTAAAACTTTATTATCAGCCTCAAGTTAAAGAGGACCTTCGACCACCTCCAGATCCTTGAACCCTTCAACAGACGCTGCTCCACCTATTCTGGCACATTTGTTATTTTTTCTTGCCCCCACTATTCCCAAGCAATCATTGCCATTAATATCAACACAATTATGCTCTCTGCTGTCAGGTGGGCGGCCCCTGTCTTTCTGCTCCATCTAAGGACCGCCCACCTGACAGTAGAGCGCATAATTGTGCTGAAACTAACAGAAGTGATTGCTCAGGAATGGTGGAAGCTAGAGAAAAAAATTCCAACTGTGTCAGAATCAGTGGAAAAGAGTCTATTGAATGATGTTGGTGAACAGTCCTCTTTAAACACCTGGGCTCTAAAGCTAGCCATACACTTCAGATAGCTGTTGGATGAAAACTCATTCAGTTTACAGCTAATGCTCTGACACCCTTCACCCATATGGAAACTCATCTTGGACAGGCATGCAAAAAGAATAGGGAGAAAAAGTTTGTCGTACAATCACTATCAAAACTCTGGTACTCCCCTGTGATCTGTCTGTTGTGACAACTAGACCCGAGTTATATCACATGGGACTATCGTCCATTGGCCAGGAGCATTACATCATTACATACTTTTATACAGATGAATAATTTTGGCAGCCTACATACACTGTACAATGCAGACGCATATTACTAAGGCTTAGTTGTTACACCAGTGTGTGGAAGAAAGGCACCGATTTTTGACAATATTTCACGTGATCGCTCCTTTCCTACATTTTTCAAACTGGAGGATTTTAGTGGTCCCATAAACTGTGTTGAGGTTGGATCTCTATTTTCCTGATATAATTTACAGCTACCATGACACACTGCCATTTGAACCCACTGAGCTGTATTGTGATTTGAAGGGGCATGCCAACCTAAAACTTTTATGATGGACTATTTCCAGCAGCTTCATTCAAATTCCTCCTAGCCACAGTTTTGTGTCTGAGCATCACCTGTTCCAATGATCTATGGAATCCAGATGGTACCTAGACTTCATTGAACAAACAAATATTACCCATCCATTGTATAATTTTAGGCTAGAATATACCTTTAAGTGTAAGTATATTAAGTGTATGTGTGTGTGTATGTATATCTCTCTCTCATATATATATATATTCACACACACACACACAACACACACATACATGAATATAGATATATATGAGAGAGAGATATCACACACACACACACACACACACACACACACACAACATTTGCAGCATTTTGCTTGTTGCTAAAAGTTTGCCCAGTCAGAGGATAATTGTGTCGATGTTCATACATAGAAATATTAATCAGAATTATACTCGGAGATGCAACTGATGTAATTTTACATGCAATGCATCATGTGAAAAATATGGAGATTAACTGTATTTCAATAGAAAATAAACTCTGTCTAGTGCCACCTATTGGTAACTACCCTTGTAAGGCCCTATTGACATGACTCAAGGGCTGAATTTGCAGTGGAATGCACTCAGATGGCATTCAGACTGTCAGCCAAGTGCATCACATTATGCATTCACGTCTATGGGGACTTTTAATTAATTCTGTTCGGAACAAAATGGATCAAAGGTCCCCATAGAGGAGAGTGGATCACGGAATACACTCACGTGACATTTGGATGTCAGTCCGAGTGTCATCTAAGTGCATTCCGCTGCAAACTTCGCTCAACATCAGAAATCAATGTCTGACCCATAAAAGAACCTTGAAACATGACTAGGGAATTAATCAGTATTAGGCTTCATAACCATGACCGTAGTTTGTTGCCGTTCACCATCCATGCATTTCTATGGCTGTTCTGTGTCCAGACTGTAGAAAACAGTTGTAAAATATAGAGCAGGCTCTATTCCTGTCCGTTTTTCTGGGTCAGTGGAAAACATTGACAACACATGGGTGCCAATCCATTGCCCATTCGTGCTGTTTTTACGGACCTGCCCACTGCACAAAAGTGCATAATTTTTTTGCTATTTTGGCCCTATAACCCAACACAAAATCTGCTAATATTTTATCCTTTTCTATTAGACAAATCTTAAATACAACTTTTATACATAGTGACCCTCTAGGAGGGGGAGAATAGTATAGTCACAAATATGCAAGGAATTCTGTCTGGGCAGCCTAGTAGTAGCAGCTGAGCTCCTTCTCCGGTAACCCTAGTCCTTGGACTTACCAAGTCAGAGGATTCCAGGATTTGACTTGTGGTGAGGTCTTCTTCTGAGGATTCATCTGAATCGTCCTGGTTCATTTTGTTCAGGCTGTGTGTGCTTCCAGAGAGCTGGCTTTCCTCCAAGAGCTGCATATCACACTTATCCAGACTGTCAAGAGAACGTCTGCGAACTCCCCAGTTGAAATTATCCATGCTTTCTCCCTGGAATCATATAGATCAGAGGCTGATGACAAAGCTGTACTTCAATGTACCATCACATAAGCCTACACTAAATAATACCTTATGTCCTTCAGCAATAAAGGCTCTTTCTACGGTAGGACGTCAGGGTCCCCTTCCAGACGGTTGTGTTTTTATCTGCACGTTCCATCCCTTGCTTTAAAGGAAAGCCATGCAGACCCACCCAGCAGCTAAGTGTTTAATTAGATGTCATACAAATAGTATGTTTCCTTGGCTACTCTTCAAAGCTCATGTATTTTCACAAGATCAGCAAA
This sequence comes from Leptodactylus fallax, assembly GCA_947044405.1. NCBI lineage: Eukaryota > Metazoa > Chordata > Amphibia > Anura > Leptodactylidae > Leptodactylus > Leptodactylus fallax. Next base: position 980,848 of record CAMRHE010000184.1, read on the forward strand.
TACATGGGCAGGGTATTCCAACTGCTTGGAGTGGGCCAATAATATATTTGCCATGAGTCAAGTTACAATCTGCAGAGATTTTGGAAACGTATAGGTCTTGTCAGCTCATATGGATCATAGGACCAGGACAAGTAGCAGAAAATGTAACTACTAGGGTGGAACGCTACTATATAGCGGGATAGAGAGTTTCCTGTGCCTCACTCACTCAACAATACAATCATTACTTTCTGTGATTAGAAGGAAATTTATACAAAGCCATACAAATGCAGGAAACAAAACAACGTCCATTCATTAAGAGCTCAAAAACACTATACAAGACCGAATTTTACTGGTAGTGGGAGTGGATTCTAGAATGTCATAGTATAGGGATTAGAAAATCTTTAATAAAAAGGGATCTGTCGGGTGAATTTGGGATACTAAATCACTAACAGATCCTTATGAATAGGTGGTTTATAGGGTCTCAAATATGCTTGGCAAGTTCATATAAAAAAAAAAAAAATAAATATGAGGGGAGTCTGAGGTTCTTATTGAACTGCTACAGCTGCTACAGGGCCCGGGACATTAGGGGGCCCGCGGGCCCCCGATGCTTTATATTTTTAATAGGCCGTTACCTGCTGGAGTAACCCCAGCAGGTAACGGGCCCTATATACTTACCGTTCCCCGGGGTCCCGCTCACGTCCGCCTGCGCTTCCAATTCTGTGGAGGCGGCTCTGAGCAGAATCGGGGATCGGTATGTGAGGCCGCGGCCGAACCCCACAATCTCTGCTATCATTATACGCCGGGTCTTTTCAGACCCCGGAGTATATCGGAGGCCCAGGGGAGGTGAGGGAACATAAAAAACACTGTACTTACCTCTCCTGCGCTTCTCCAGGCTTCGGGCCTGTTTGGTGACGTCCCCGACGTCATTTTGCATCGTGACGCCTTGCCCGCATCACATGACGCCGGCCTGGTCCAACGTTGAAGGCGGCCAAAGCAGCAGGGAGTGGACCGGAGCAAGGATCAGGTAAGCAACATTGTTTTTTTATGTTTGTATCCTCCCCTGGGTCTCCGATCATTATACTCTGGGGTCTGAAAAGACCCCAGAGTATAATAATTGTTCATGGGTGGTCCACAATGGGACATATAATAGTGTGTGCAGGGGCCACTATGGGGCAAAATACTCAGTGCAGGGGCCACTATGGGGAATAATAGTGTGTGCAGGGGCCACTATGGGATATAATACTGTGTGCAGGGGCCACTATGTGATATAATACTGTGTACAGGGGCCACTATGGGGAATGATACTTTGTGCAGGGGCCAATATGGAGGATAATACTGTGTGCAGGGGCCACTATGGGATATAATACTGTGTGCAGGGGCCACTATGGGGAATGATACTTTGTGCAGGGGCCAATATGGAGGATAATACTGTGTGCAGGGGCCACTATGGGATATAATACTGTGTGCAGGGGCCACTATGGGGAATGATACTTTGTGCAGGGGCCAATATGGAGGATAATACTGTGTGCAGGGGCCACTATGGGACATTATACTGTGTGCAAGGGCCACTATGGGACATGATACTGTGTGCAGGGGTCACTATGGGACATGATACTGTGTGCAGGGGCCACTATGGGACATGATACTGTGTGCAGGGGCCACTATGGGACATGATACTGTGTGCTGGGGCCACTATGGGACATGATACTGTATGCAGGGGCCACTATGGGACATGATACTGTGTGCTGGGGCCACTATGGGACATGATACTGTGTGCAGGGGCCACTATGGGGAATAATAGTGTGTGCAGGGGCCACTATGGGATATAATACTGTGTGCAGGGGTCACTATGTGATATAATACTGTGTACAGGGGCCACTATGGGGAATGATACTTTGTGCAGGGGCCAATATGGAGGATAATACTGTGTGCACGGGGGCACTATGGGACATGATACTGTGTGCAGGGGCCACTATGGGACATGATACTGTGTTCAGGGGCCACTATGGGACATGATACTGTGTGCTGGGGCCACTATGGGACATGATACTGTGTGCAGGGGCCACTATGGGAAATGATACTGTGTGCAGGGGCCACTATGGGACATGATACTGTGTGCAGGGGTCACTTTGGGACATGATACTGTGTGCAGGGGCCACTATGGGACATGATACTGTGTGCAGGGGCCACTATGGGACATGATACTGTGTGCTGGGGCCACTATGGGACATGATACTGTATGCAGGGGCCACTATGGGACATGATACTGTGTGCTGGGGCCACTATGGGACATGATACTGTGTGCAGGGGCCACTATGGGAAATGATACTGTGTGCAGGGGCCACTATGGGACATGATACTGTGTGCAGGGGCCACTATGGGGCATCATACTGTGTGCAGGGGCCACTATGGGACATGATACTGTGTGCAGGGGCCACTATGGGACATGATACTGTGTGCTGGGGCCACTATGGGACATGATACTGTATGCAGGGGCCACTATGGGACATGATACTGTGTGCTGGGGCCACTATGGGACATGATACTGTGTGCAGGGGCCACTATGGGAAATGATACTGTGTGCAGGGGCCACTATGGGACATGATACTGTGTGCAGGGGCCACTATGGGGCATCATACTGTGTGCAGGGGCCACTATGGGACATTATACTGTGTGCAGGGGCCACTATGGGGCATCATACTGTGTGCAGGGGCCACTATGGGACATGATACTGTGTGCAGGGGCCACTATGGGACATTATACTGTGTGCAGGGGCCACTATGGGACATGATACTGTGTGCAGGGGCCACTATGGGACATGATACTGTGTGCAGGGGCCACTATGGGGCATCATACTGTGTGCAGGGGCCACTATGGGACATTATACTGTGTGCAGGGGCCACTATGGGACATTATACTGTGTGCAGGGGCCACTATGGGGCATCATACTGTGTGCAGGGGCCACTATGGGACATGATACTGTGTGCAGGGGCCACTATGGGACATTATACTGTGTGCAGGGGCCACTATGGGGCATCATACTGTGTGCAGGGGCCACTATGGGACATGATACTGTGTGCAGGGGCCACTATGGGGCATCATACTGTGTGCAGGGGCCACTATGGGGCATGACACTGTGTGCACGGGCCACTATGGGGCATGATACTGTGTGCAGGGGCCACTATGGCACATAATAGTGTGCACAGGAATGCGTTTTTTTTTGGGGGGGGGGGGGGGTTGGAGGGGGTGGTCCGGGGGGGGCGATTGGGGCCCAGCCATTCCTAGTTACGCCACTGCACCTCAGCTTTACTGCCTACGTGCTGTACGACGGGCACATGCGCAATAAAGTCGAGACGTACTACTGTCACTTCACTGAAGAACTGCCCATTCTCCAGGGGCACTTGTAAAGGTTTTGTTTGAAAACCCCTGGGACAGAACGGCATATTTGGGACACTAAATCACTGATCAAAAGGGTCTGCTGGGTGGTTCTGTTTCCCTTTAAGGTCCTTCATATACCTGGATGGCATGTTGGCCCCATCCAAAAAGCCAATGCTACTGGTTTAAGGGATCTGGTACAAAACCAGCCACCCCAATGCTCTATAGAGGCAATTTCCACCTTGACTTTGTGATGCTTTAAAGTTTTCATGATAGATCTTAATATTGCAAATCCAACAACTATTTAAAGGGGTTTTCCAGGTAAACATATTGATGACCAATCCTAAAAAAAGGTTACTAATATCACATCTGTGGGGATCTGACACCCCACTGATCAGCTGTTCTAAGAATAGATCAGGAAGTAGAGGACACTGATCTCTGTGGAGTGGCGGGACTGAGTCACTGCAGCTTAAGTCCAATTCAAGTGAACGGGAGCTGATCTGCAGTATCTGGTCTGGCCACTGCACAGAGGACAGCTCTATCTGATTCTTGCTCCATTTTCTGCGTATCAGATGCTGATAGGGTTACCGGGTATCATACCCCCCACTAATCTGAAATTGATAACCTATTCATAGGACAGGTCATCAATATTTTTAGCCCAGAAAATCCCTTTAATACAGAATATGGGACAGACAGCCAAGGCTGACAAGTAGCACACTACTAAATGGTTAGCTCTTCCGAGAAACAGTGCCACTCTTTTTCAAGGGCTGTCTCTGGTATTGCAGCCCATGGACAAAAGTGGTGCTGTTTTCTCCTTACGTAGTGAACAGGGCTTTAGAGGTAAATATAAGTTAGCTACACCAGCTAACCCAGTTGTATGTAAGGGTTGGCTTTTGGGTAGCTAATTTTCCAACCTTGCCCTCAAAAGGTCTTCATTTAATAGTACTGGTTTCCACATACAGCTGCAACCTCTGCAGCACCTTTACTTTGTGTTCAATGGACAATCAGAGCAAATATCGGTATCATTAGGTTGAGCTGCTCCTGCAGTCATATATGGGAGAAGTGGCTGAGCATGCTTAAGGACTTCTTCATTGAACACTGAAATGTCTAGCCAAACAAGTGACTTTCTTAGGCTATGTTCATACAAAGGTCAAAACAGTAGAGTCAGACATTTGTGAGGCCGTTGACCTGTGCAGAACCAATGACTGGCCATTACAGAGGGTGGGTGGTGAAAGAATCATAGATCAATAAAGTGGTAGAGTCAATAATATCCCTGTTCCTGAGTTTAACCCTCTCTTCGCTACTTGATATGCCATACTCCCTGACACCAAACGAACCATGACATAAAAATAAAAAAAAAAGCCTCCTTCTAATATACTTTGGGGCAAATTTATTATAATTGGCATTTGATATGCCAACCTTAAAATCTATTAAGAAGTGTATAGTTCTTAGTAAATTTGGTGCATCTTGGACTGTCCATGGTCAGTTACAACAGTTCTCATGACAGACTAGCACGTGACCTCTGCAGCCAATAGGTGGCCTCAACAGTCATGTGCCATACTTACTAACATCCTCAAGCAGTGATGCAGGGAGTACGGCCAATGAACATTGGGCCACGGATTGGCTGCAGCGGTGTCACATGGGTAGCTTGTAAAGAAAGGCCACCAGAGTGTCTGTGCTGGACGTATGTGAGACTGAAAAAGTTAGCAGTATTTTTTTTGGTTTGTTTTTGTTATTTTAGAGAACTTTCTGCAACTTTTTGGATAACACTTAATGGGCTGACAACTTTCTAAAAATTTCAGGCCATGTTTAGACTTTGGTTTGGGACTACAGTGAATCTCCAGGCATATACACAGGAATGGAAGTCCATATATGTGTTACTGTGTAACTTACTTCAATGCAAAAATGTATACCGTAATTTGGTCTATAGTGGTGTAAGGATCCACTCAACAAATGTAATGGAACAGACTACATAAAAAAGTAGTAGAAAGATTATTTCCAACTTTTCTATATAAAGCCACAGCTTTCCTAGGAAAGTCCCTTCTTTTCCACCCTACTTTTTATAACGCAACCTGATCTCCAAGCAAGTGAATTTTTTATATAACTATTTTTTACCCTGATGCCACGCCTTTCTTCTTTTTCCTCCATATAAATAATGGACACTAAAATGGATTCCTATAACAGGCTCAACCATGTAGTCCAACACCTCTGCAGTCTTTGCCTGGTTGTCAGACATGTGCAGCCCTCACCCCTGTACATACACACGTGGACAAAATTGTTGGTACCCCTCATTTAATGAAAGAAAAACCCACAATGGTCACAGAAATAACTTGAATCTGACAAAAGTAGTAATATATAAAAATTCTATGGAAATGAACAAATGAAAGTCAGACATTGCTTTTCAACCATGCTTCAACAGAATTTTAAAAAAAAGAAAACTCATGAAACAGGCCTGGACAGAAATGATGGTTCCCTTAACTTAATATTTTGTTGCACAACCTTTCGAGGCAATCACTGCAATCAAACGATTCCTGTAACTGTCAATGAGACTTCTGCACCTTTCAACAGGTATTTTGGCCACTCCACATGAGCAAACTGCTCCAGTTGTCTGGGGTTTGAAGGGTGCCTTTACCAGACGGCATGTTTCAGCTCCTTCCAAAGATGCTCAATAGGATTTAGGTCAGGGCTCACAGAAGGCCACTTCAGAATAGTCCAATGTTTTCCTTTTAGCCATTCTTGGGTGTTTTTAGCTGTGTGTTTTGGGTCATTATCCTGTTGCAAGACCCATGACCTGCGACTGAGACCAAGCTTTCTGACACTGGGCAGCACATTTCTCTCTAGAATCCCTTGATAGTCTTGAGATTTCATTGTACCCTGCAAAGATTCAAGACACTCTGTGCCATATGCAGCAAAGCAGCCCCAGAACATAACAGAGCCTCCTCCATGTTTCACAGTAGGGACAGTGTTCTTTTCAAGATATGCTTCATTTTTCCATCTGTGAACATAGAGCTGATGTGCCTTGCCAAAAATTTCGATTTTTGTCTCATCTGTCCATAGGACATTCTCCCAGAAGCTTTGTGGCTTGTCAACATGTAGCTTGGCAAATTACTTTTGTCAGATTCAAGTTATTTCTGTGACCATTGCGGTTTTTTTTTTCATTAAACGAGGGGTACCAACAATTTTGTCCACGTGCGTATGATCACAGAATTCCGAGGAATCATTAGCCAAAACCACAGCAAATGTTTTCATGCGGCTGATATTTTAGGTGTACGGGTCATGCATCCCCCTAAAACATAGCTAGCGGGAACGGGTCTAGGGCTTCCATGTGCTCTGTGAAGGAAACTCACATACAGTGGCTGAATGTTAACACTTTCATGTTTGAAACGACATAATCTTACCTGAAGCTCCTGGTTAGCAGATACAACAAATAAGAACAAAACAAAAAATGAGAAGAAAAACCATTTTCAGTCTCCATGGAATAGGTTCACCATAGTAATATACAGTTACAGTACAGTCATTTCAATAGATGAAGACACAACATTAAGACAGGACATATATGAAAAGAATATTTACAAAGGAATATACAGAGGAAGCAGGGTGGAGTTTGTGAAATGCAGCAGAGCTGAGTTTGTCAATAGGTACAGTCCAGCAAGAACGCATGAGTGGATGTAGATCGGACTGCTAGTATTACCAACTTACCATAATGGCACTTAACACTCACAGATACTTGAGTGCTCCCTCAGATCTCCTGCCAGGGACTTCTAAGTAGTACATAGCATTTTATAAAAGCAGAACCATGTATTACTCTGACCCCTCCATAATATATTTCATGGTATTACCAGGAAGCATAAATGATGCAGCAGCAAATTCAACTCTGCTATGTCTGTGTATAACTTTGCAATTTTAAAGGGGTTTTTCAATGAACATAACCAGATTTATATTTGTAGATAATTAAAAGTTAAAATTTTTACAGTTATATAATTAAAAATTTTAAAGATTTGTCTTTAACCATCTTGGTGGTGAATCTGTTGTCTTGATCGGTTACCAATGGATACAACCATGAATGCAGGTGCCAGGCCATAGAATGATTTTCTTATTGTGGCCAGGTTATCTTCTCATACATGTAGTGTCCCTGCCTGAGAACCTGTCCACAATAAGGACATCATGGCTGGGTTACTGACAAGTCCCAGACCATAGAAAGTTTCTGTATTCATGGTCGTATCCATAGGCAACTGATCAAGATATTATTTTTAATTATATAATGTTTTATTATATTTGCAAAAAATGTTTAACTTTTAATTCTCTACAAATTTAAATATGGTTATATTCATGGGAAAACGCCTTTAATCATATAAAATTACAATACATCATAATAAACCAACTAAATTTAATAAAAAACTTACACATTGTCTGTGTGTTTTAGTGATGTGTCAGTGAATCAACTTTGCTAACATGGGGGAATCCCTGAGCAATATTTTCAGTCCTGGGAAACCCCTTCTCCAATCTCCAAAAACATGAAGGAAGCCATATACATTAGATAAATGCAGGCCAAACCTTCCGATTTCAGCAGGAGTGGACGACCATCTAACGTGTATGGTGGTGTCCTAGCACTGTTCCAGTGGTAGGAAGGATTGGGTTGTTGGATTTCAACATGCTTCTGCATTCAGGTAAAAAAATATGGCAGCGGCTTATTCCCCTCTGACTATTGAGAACGCATGCACTTGGCTGAGATAAGTGTGTATGGAAAGTCAGGAGAAATAGCTGAGGGTCCAACAAGTGTGGCCAGCCTTACAGTGCTAGTGAGGTAAGGTTTTATATATTCAGATGAGATTTGCTAAGCATCTACTGTAAGTCACTGAAATCTGTTTTCTATCTATACTGTAAAAGTAGCAGCACTTTCCGCAGCTACAAGGCTTGGAAAATTTACTTCCAACTACAAAACTAGGGCATTATGAGTTAAGAAGCCTCATCTATTAGCCTGAGCTAAAAGTGGGCATAAACCTGTGTAATGCTACACTTCCCCTGTAGAGGCGCTGCGGGAGAATTAAACACTTCCTGCCTGGTTTCCCTGATTGCTGGGGATTCCTGTAACACAACACTTTGATCAGACTGTTTGAGTCCATTATAATATATAAGGATTGTGCCACGTGGAAACATTTTAAAGGATTTAGGATTATCCAGACTCCAATATATGGAAGAATACAGTCTAAATAATTTATCAGGAGGGGGGGGGGTAATGTTTCTTCCCGAGGGTGTCGGCCAGGCAATGTTCCTTAGAAAAAAGAATAAGCAGGTATGTTTTCTTTCAGAAGAAAAAAAAGCTGTCTTTGTGGAGCCACCTAGTTGGGGTAGATACCTTATAGGACCCTATAAGCCTTGCAGCATGGCTAGGAATATTAGTCAAACCCATTGGCAGATGGCTGTTTTAGAGCTCTTGCCTCTTGCTGGTACAGACCAGGACGATTCGATGGTAAGAGGCCTTTAACGCATATATGTTGACTTTTTTGTGCTGACTTCCAGGACGTACTCTGCAAGTTGCCCCCTTGAAGCCCCACCCCCTATTGAGACATGGGCACATCAAGTGACCATGTCACATATAATATGACTGGGAGGCCATTCTTCCAGGACTCCAGGTCGCCCTTTTTGCGGGAGCCTCCTAGACGTTCCAGGAGACTTGGCAAACATAACATAGGTTTCTATGAATTCCAGTCTAGTTGCAGACATATGTACTGTATATATGTGGGTGGATGCTCGGGAGATTATATTTATAGCATACATATGAGTTATGTGTAGTGGGTTTGGCAATAGTAAGTGAATGCAGTTACAATACTAGTACAGTGTAATTGTAAATCCCTAAGGATTACGATGATGTAGCGTTCATTTTTAACTCTTACCTCTCCATCCTCAAGCTCTACATCCAGGAAGTCAAAATCTCTAAAGACCCGGAACTGTTGCTCGCTGTTTGTATCATCCATGATCTCCTGCTCCCTGATTGTATCCTCCGATGACACCAGGCTAGTCTGGTGATCGATCAAGTCCAATTCACCACATGATGAAAAAATAACCTGTAGATGGTGACATGAAAACACAGTTGTAATGGCAGGCTGCTCCCTTCAATAGCTTCTGTAGCTAATACTGGCATAGCACATCCAGCTGGAAGGGTTTCCAGTCCACACCTAATTCCTTTGCCTGTTATTTTTAGATTGCACTTTGGCTATTTATGTTGGACAGGTGCCTTCAAATTGAAGTTGGATAAAGTGACGACTTCAGACTAAAGGAACTTGGCCAAGGGGAGCGAGACTGCTCGGCTTCCTCAGAGCGACGTACTTGGTATTGTGTAAATGTTTACACGAGATGTTTGGAATGGCTGAAAGCTAAAGCAATGATAAGCATCATTGTGGCTGTGGGAAAGGATCCGGCCATCGAATTAGGAACTTTATGAGAACACTCAAAGCTCATTCTCTAAGGAGCTGTATACACAGACCATAGATGGCATCTACTAACATGAACATTTTATCTGTGCAATATCATGTTTTCTGGGAATCTTATTAGAATACTATAATCATATTATTTTACTGTATGGTTATTCATAATGTGAAAAATTCTAGGCACTATCCTAACAGTACTAACACTTCTCAGTATGAAGTAACCAGGTTGGAGGTGTAACTTGAAGCATTTGGGCCCCAATACTAAATCTGTAATGTGTCCCCTACCTTGTGATATATAGAGTAGTGGTATATTATATGGATCAGAACGACCTCAAGGCCCCCCACTCAGGGTCTGGTAGAGACTGCTACTGCTGTCCCACTATAGCTTAGCCCCTGAACCTGGGCCTTCCGCAACCACATCAGATTTTTCCTATTAACTATAATGGTAATATCTTATGATTTAAGTAAATATAATATTGTGGTTTTCTATAGAAACTGTTCTAACAATTACCATATCCAACCCAAGGTTTTACCAATGTGGTAAGCACAGAGCTGCACTTGTCATGGGACACTGTGGCCTGTGCTTTGGGCACCTGACCTGTGAAGCTTCCTGCACATGGTCCGGAAAATCGGTCACCATTCTAAACTCGACATCTATGCATCCCAGTCATCTATGATGCTAGATGTCCCATACTGTATTCTATTATTTGCCATACTGGCTATATCAGTGGAGACTGTGGCTGCTTGGAAAACTTGTCTCTGTTGCAACTCATCCTGCATTACATTGCATTGATAGAGGGAACCAACCACTGACACTCTCAACCCTAACGTAACTCAGCCTTCAGTTTGTGGATTACCATAAGCAATTCATTATACTGGTGTCTTCTTTGTGGCAGAAGAACCCTTGTGCGTCCCTCAGAAACCAAGGCCCACATGTCCAAATGCAGCTCCTAGAGCTACGCCCCAGTTCTGGTTAGGTGTTGGGTCCCACCTTAATCAGTACTGTCTGTCTCATGACAATATATCACAGGGCACAGGAAAGTATTGAAGTATGTCATTTTAGATACTTACAGAAGGGTTTTTGCTGAGCCCTACTTCTTGACCACAGAGGGTGAGAACGTTCACCAGTTTCTCCCGCGTTTTCTTCTAAAGAAAAACAAATTTAATCAAAGCAATAAAAGCACAAAATAATACAGAACATATAATCTAAAACAGTAAGACAAGTATGCAAATACATGAAGACAACTAGCAACCTTCCTGCACATCTCAAGGTATTGGTGTCAGTAACGGACAGGACATGTCAGGATTTACACGTCTAGATCAGATATACAGTGTTTTAAGTGACAAACAAGCAAAGTCTACAAAGTGGAACATGAATAATGCCTGTTTAGAAAAAAAAAAAAAAAATCACTACTGACCCCAGAACATGAGGGGACACTTTTCTGTCATTGCAGAGAAAGAGCGATGAACCTTGCCAGCCAACACAAGAAATGTTTGTTCTGGTCTAATACACTTTGGAAAGCAGAACAATTGCAGTCGTAAAAATTGCTTCGGCTGACAGTAAAAGGCTCATATTTCAAGAATACCCATCAACAGAAATGTAATAACCCAGACAAGCGGGAGGGAGGAAGGAATTTCTGCACAGCCTGTTTAATATATCCGCTGCTTCGCTGCTCACATTCCTTACATTTCAATGCACCGGCTCTTCATGTAACCACAAAACACTGAAAGAGAAATCTGCTGAGAGAAATGATGGACGTTACCTGAGATGACTGAGGTCGTTTCCAGCTAACAGGGACTAAAGCATTGGAATTGGATCCAGAAGAGGTGGAAGATGTGCTCCGTGTAACCGGCATAGCTCTGGATTTACCGTCTCGTCCAGTAGAACTCTGAAGGTCATCAAATCTTCTGCCTATAATTGGAGTCTAAGAGGGGAAAATTACTTGTATATGGTTTTCCATCTGCATTAGAGATGATGGTGAGAAGGCCTTCAACCAAATTTCTTTTCTTCTATACAAAGCATTAAAAAGGTTGAAAACTAAATTAAAATTGGTTCTAAATTATTTTTTTAATTCTTGTGACAAAGTAGATTTTCACAAAGAAATTACAATAAAGAAAGACTCGGTTATAACCCTCACTCTTCCAGAAGACAGCAAAAATTCCTCAGCAGGCAGATTCCCTGCAGAGACAAGCAAGGAAGCAACTGCCTGGAGTCAAGTGCAACTAAAAGGCACTTGGTTAAAAGACGGCTAGGGTCAGACTGGACTTACATCAGCACTTATGAGTACACTGCCATTTTCTTGCACGTCTCAGCGGAGAAGTATCCGCCTGCTCGTGAACTGTATTGATTTCCAATCTGAGATGGGGTTGTTCTTTGTTCTCGTCGTTGTTTTAGTGTCATTTTCATCTACTTTCTCACATTTTACAGGTATTAAGTGATTCAAATAATGAAACAATGCAAAATAAGGATCTATTTTACGACTCCATTGACGTCTATGTAGAGAATGCAGCCATAAAACTATCTACATATTTAAAAATACAGACTGTCTAAAGATGTACGGATATATACAGTATGTCCATTTGTATACGCAGTTAGCCTCTAAAAGGTATTGCCTGATTTCTTCACTCTTCCACTACATTCTATGGCTAACATGGTACAACATTATACTACATATCAATAGTTACAATAAATAACAGTATCTTTATGTTTGGGTCCTGTTAAGGCTTCATGCATGCAAGCGAATTCTCAATCTGAGTGTCTTTCGTTTCATGTGTCCATTCCGATTTTTTTTTACATCATGTCCTCTTTTTCAAGGATCCGATTCCGCACATTGAATTCAATAGAACGGTGAAAAAGAAATGGACGACACTTGTATGTCAGAGTGTCATTAGAGTGCCTTCCCTTTACAAAAAAAAAAAAAAGAAAAAAAGAAAAAAGGATTGCAAATTCAGTTGTGTGCATGAAGCCTAACATGGCTTTCACAAAAATTATCTGTTTTGTGGACTATAAAAAAAAAAAAAAAAAAAGAGACTGTACTTCCTATTGTATTTCCATTTTTGATCCGTGACCAACCCATGTGTCATCCATCTTTCTTAATTTTTCAGCATCACCTAATAATGAATATGTAAAAAAAACGCATGGATGACGCTCATGCGGAGATGAATAGTGGAAAAAATATAGTTCATGCCATGATTTTTTATTTTGTGTTTGTAGGAAGATGAAGAAAAAAAAACAAAGATGCGTGAATAGGCTCCATTCATTAGAATAGGTCTGTGTGCTGTTTTTTCACAACACTTGGACAGAAAAATCTTTAGTGTGAAAGGGTCCTAAATCTGAACAAAATAAGCCTAGTTCATTTTAATGTCCACTGAGCTATAAGTCATGCTATGTTATACCTGAGAGACATCAAAGTGGAAATCAAGCGTCTTCCCGGGAAGTTCCTTAGAGGAGCTTGTCCACAGTCGGCTGATCTCAAGCTTTGTCAGGTCCCCATGCTGATACGCTGGTAACACCAGGCTGGCAGATCTTGATACAACTAGTTTCAAGATGTTCAGAGCTTCTTTCCAGTGAACACTCTTTTAAATAAGAAAAAAAAAATACTGTTAAATCAGTATTCACTACCACTTTCCAGCACTGGAATATATAATACATATTTGACCTGTCCATGGGGATTGATGGAATACATAGGCTTATTTAACCATGGCAAGACAAGGTTGTGTTCACATCTAAGTTGGAGAATCCATTGCAGATTCTGTAAAAAACGTTGGACAAAATGGAGCAGCCTGGTAAATGACAGACACCATGATAACCATGAAGTCTGTTCTACCATTATTTCTATTGCTCTGCTTCTATAATCAAGCAGAACAACGGAAATAATACAGATGTGAACACAGTTTAACATTATTGAAGTCAGACATGTCTGGGCTGCCTATTAAAGGTGTTTTCCCATCTCCCTGTTTCAGCAGCTTTGCCTGCTGTCTCTTCTTCTCACTCCCTGTATCCCCCCCCAGCTTCCTGAACAGGACACTATGGAGTATCACAATACGTATTATAATTACTAGATATCTAATATAAATGCTAATCAAATAATATGCACATGCTTCTAGAGAATAGACTCAGTGTTATCTGTGTGTTTACAGAGAAAGATAACAGACAGGCTTGACCAGCAAACTGCAATTAACTGAATGGCAGAGCTGTAGATAACAGTGAGAGCAGTGAGTGACATCACTTGTCCTGCTTATCACAAAGGTCCGGCGTTATGGAAACGCTGTGTAAACAATGGGAGGAATAATTTCACATAGCAGGAAAACAAAGCAGCATTGCTAAAGCAATATATTTAGGAAAACTCTTCAATTTACATAAGCTATCAGTATACATATATATAGGATCCTTGAGATGGGAATACCCCTTTAAGGAATAACAAAAGTATTTCATCATTACAGAACCCAAGGACAAATCCACATTATGATCAAACTCCCCTAGACTAAGGCCCCATGCAGCGAATCCCTGCAAAGAAAAAAAAAAAACAAAACAAAAAAAACAACCCGCGCTATGGAAAAGGCCGCGTCGAAAACACATTGTGTTCTTTTCCGCAGAGTTTTCACAGAAAGTCTACAGAGTTTTCCTCTGTGGACTTTCTGTCTCTCTTATACAGATATGGAAAACGCCAGCATTTCCGTAGGTATAACTGACATGCTGTGATTTACAAAAATTTTTCTGCAATGTGTGGATGAAATTAGCACCTAAAACAGTGTTTTTGCAACGTGGGGCTGCGGCCTTAAAATTGATTTCCGAACTTTTAATTGATGGTCAATTCTTAATGTATGGCTGGCATTAGTCCAATCTCCAGGATTCAGAAGAACTTTCACTTGAAAAGGGCAGAGCTACATTAGCAGGCCCAGCCACACATTTATGTATGACGCAGTATATAACAAACAATGATGGGGCCCCTCCTTGCTTATGAATTGTGTGGCTTCTGGGGATCAGACTCCTGAAGATCATACACTTTCTTAATAATTTAAACGTCCCAGAGAGCTCCTTTAAGGAGGACTTTTCACAACCTATACCAATGCCAACTCAGTGATTCCGGTGCAGGTGGGATTTTTTGTCTAGCCCTATTAAAGGATGCAGAACTGGAGTTGGTGAAAGGTCCTCTTTAAGCTCATAGTTTGCTGCATAATTTATATTTATTGAGCTAGGTGTATTCCAGTCTCCCAAGAAACATTATCTTGGCTGTTATTTCCCTGTCTGTACTGACTGGAAGTGCACTAGAGAAGAAGTTAGGCCAGGTAAATCAGTGTTATTATATGAAAAGGTTTATTTTTACCTGAACATATTTTTCAATAGTCTTCAGCACTTCCATGTTGAATTGTTTTCCAGGAATCAGCGACATATCCATGTGGCTGAGAAGACTGTAGATAATTTGAAGAAGGGACTGCTGCATGCTGGGAAGGCCCTTTTCTAGTAACTGGGGATACATTTAGAAAACACACAGTTAAAAAATACATACATGTGCAACACTAAGGAACCTAAAGCCACCGCCACAAATATGTATAAATTACCTCCGCTAAGTAAGTCACCATGTTGAGTGTAATGTCAGTAAAAGCTTCATGGAGGTATCTGCATACAACGTTCACCCACGTGGAGCAGTCTCTGGTGTAGCTGTGTGTTTTGTACAGGGTCATGACGTGGGCCAAGTTGGACAGTTTGGGATTCTTTTCTTCTAGGCATACCTAGCAAACAGGACAAGTTTACGGACTTGTACACTTGCAGGTTAGTTTCCAAGGTACAAGGCAGACAGAAATCTGTTAATATCAAACCTGTGCGATTCTCTCTGCCGCCTCCTTGCAGAAGTTGTTTGGACTTTCAAAATGTTGGATTAAATGAGGAAGCAGACACAAAATGTTCAGAGGAAAACCTGGACACAAAGAAACAAGGAGTCATTTCAAGCATGATCAAATACTGCTGTTTTAAGACTATTCTTCCCCATTTCCTTCGTACACAAGCTCGGCTGAGCATGTACAAGTTGTAGATGGGAAAAGGGGAGTAGGGCACTGCCAGACACAACTGGTGCCAGCTTATCACCTGTAATAAAAAAAAAAAAGATTGGGCATACAAAATCCAACATATCCAATTTTTTTTTTACACCAAAATCATCTGATGGGGACAGATGGAGCACATCCAGAAGCAGTCAGTAGGTTTGGTCAACTGACGAAGCAAATTTTGGCGAAACGCGAGTTGGGGTGCGTTTCTTCACGTGGTATGTGGTGAGATTATGAAATTGTTTTGCATATATTCAGGGCCTATTTTCTCTTTTGGGACCATTTACTTATGCTCTTGATAATCATTGCACTTTTATATCTGAGAAATGTTTTTCCCTTTGTAATAAGATTGGCAATTATTTTGTACACTTGTGTGCATTCTCTATGGAAGATATTTTGTTGCTTTCTATCGTAATAGGTGCCTAAGCTTTTGGTTTCCAATATTACTTGTATTATACATTGCTTTTGATCCCATTATGTGTTTGCTATTATTGGTTATACTGTAAACTTTTTGTGACAATTCATTATGTACTCCCAATACCACGTAATGATTCTATGTGGATATATTCCTTTGTCTCCTTCATATTTTCGTATTATTTTTAAATTATGTATTCAATAAATTATAATATTTTTATTATTATTTCTTTTTTGTGTGAAATTTTTTTCTGTTTGTTAATGCAATTTTGTTCCATACTTTTTTCTTACTAGCATTATTTGCCCTAATTTGGTTTCCAACATTAAGAAATGTGTAAGGGCACTTTGTGTAAGAATTTCTCCAAACAAGGCAATGGGTGAAAATATATCATACCCAAGCAGCTAGACCAATAGCAATATGAAGTGGTTGTATATGTTAGCGATATGACAATGCTTCCCCTTTCCGGAAACGCAGCAGGAAAAACACTGCGTTTTACAATATAGCAAAGTGGACAAGATTTTATTCACTCTCATTCCCATATTGTGGGTAAAACATTGCGGAAATGTTAAATATTACCTATGAAAATGCTGCATTTCCCCATAGACTTATGTGAGGGGGAGGCAAATATGAAAAACAGCCAAGTAGTAGTGAAAGATGTAAGCGTTTTGCAGCACTATTAATGGTGAACAAGCAGTGTGGCTCCCAGCATTACCGGGAGCAGCTGATCTACGGGGGGTCCAGGCTGTCGGAGTGTTGCCGATCTAATATTGATGACCGATCCAAAGGATATGCCATCAATATTAGAAAATGGATAACCCCTTTAAATGCACAAACTTACCTATGACCTGTGTAGAGTCCACCATGGAGACACGAGAAACAGGTGTGAGCATACTGAAGAGCTGAAGAGTCAAGTCTGTTGTCGTAAGAGATGTGAACCCTTTAAGAAGAAGCTGCTGCAGCCCGGAGAAGTCCGACCATTTTAGCTGCCCTTGTAGCTTCTCCAGCTTTTCCCTGTTTTCACACTTGTCCAGGGGCAAATGACTCAAAAGTTTGTTCAACAGTCTGAGGGCCATCAAATACTCAAATTCAAAGTCAGATTCCATGAGGGCTACAGCGACCCAGAATATGGTGGCCAGCAGGTTAGTGGGATTGTTTATGTGGGAGGGATCAGTCACATTGTCTTTTAGAGAGGATGAACTTCTAGTTTTTGGAGAGAATCCCTGTTGAGTACAAGCTTGGATCCTGTCCAGGGTGGCACTTCGAGGAGGATCTGAAGACTTGTCCACCACACCAAACTTCTTTGGGACAGAGAAGCTCCTCTGGTGTCGGCTACGCTCAGCAGTGGCCGTACTGCCACCCACCATCCCAGAATTGACATTCAGCTGGCCAGTGCTTTTCCTGTTTGCAGTTAACTTTGTATTAGAAGCCAGATCAGGAGAGGACGACCTGTGAATAACAACAATTTCATAAAAAATGTGGGTCACCTGTATGCAATTTTTTTTTACCTAGTAAAAGTAGTCTTTCAGTGAAAGGAGGAAGAGTCGCTGTTGCAATGCTACTGTAAGTATACTTTGGATTTTTCCCATGCCCTCTGCGTCATGCCTACTTTTAGGAAAAGTGGTGTGTGGGACACTAAACAAAAAACTGCACTAAAAAACAAACATGTTAGTTTTCTGCTAAGTGTAAAAATCCCCCCAATGAGACTCATTTACAAAAATGTCCCGCTTTGATAAATGAGGCTCCAGGGTCAGGTCTATAGTAGACTGCAGTGTGTTGGTACATCATAGTAACACTTCTATCCCTCATAGCTGCTTTCTTTCACAAACAGTTCAACAATTGTCCACAGGCAGCTGCACTCCAGTAAAGTGCAATACCACCTATAACCTATGGACAGGTGTGGCACTGTTTTCGAAAGAAACGGTCTACAACCTGTTTAATGCAATGACACCGCCATGTGATACTGAGTAAGCTGAAGAATGAGAATTAGATTTGCATTACGTAATGTAACACTCTACTGCTCATGCATTAAGCAAATGCACCATTAATTCCAGAGCCTCGCCAATATCTACTGCATTTGTAAGACATATGTCAGGATAATGGCCGCACATTCCTAGGCATTAAGCATTATCCATTTTCTAAATCCTGATAAGTGTGTTGGCAACATTAACTGTAAAGTACTGGAGCAGCACACAAGGAAATACCAGATATAGTTGGATACAAGATGCCAGGGGTGTGGTGGCCACATCAAAAGCTATGTAACCCTTTTAAATACAAACAGAGGGTCAAGACTGAAGACATATATTTAAGAGGTTGTCCAGGGAATTTTTTCCCACTTCCTCTGGGGGGTTTTAGATGCGATCAAACCAGCAGTCAGTCCCGGGGTTGCTTAGCCTCCTCCTTCCTCTCCAGTTTTCACAGGTAGTTACTGATGCTAAGGGGGTTTACTGACTACTTGTGAAAAGGGAAGAGGCGGAGAGACCAGGGAACAGGTGCTTGTACCGATGATGAAAATCTGGGTCAGAACCAAGCCAGAACCCCTAGGTACACAGCATCTAACCAACCCATCCATCCAAGAAGATAAAATAAATAAAAATTCATATCCTATTTTTAGGATAGGTCATCAATATCTGATGACTGGTAGTCTAACACCCAGGATTTCCACAGATCAGCTGCTCGAAGTGGGAGCAGTGCTCGGATGAGCGTTATTGTCATCATGTTCATTCATAATGTAGCCTGTTTGCAGGACAGTTTCATTCAAGTTAACGGGTCTGAGCCTCAATACCAAGCAGGGCCTCTAAATAATGTACTGCACAGTGCTTACTATTCATCTGAATGAAGCAGAAGATCTGTGGGGGTCCTGGGAGTCTGTCCCTCACCAATCTGATATTGATGATCTATTTTTAAAATTGATCATCAGTATTAAACTCTTGGCAAACCCCTTTATGTACGACTTGTAGTGGCGACTTTAGGTACTGCAGCACTGACACGCAGACTTCAAGGGGCAGCACTGCAGTACCTAAAATCTCTACTACAAATCATATGGAGAGTATGCAGCATGGCTCCCGGGATGTAAACATTACCAGGGGCCATGCTGTCCCGGAGCAGCTGATCTGTGGGAATCCTGGGTGTCAGTCCCTCGCAGACCTAATATTGGTGACCTATCCAAAGGATACACCATCCATATTAGAAGGTGGATAACCCATTTAACATGATAGTGTCCTTGCACTGTGCAACATACTATACTACCCAGCTTGAATGCAGATTTCAGTATACCTGGACAGCACCGCCAGCAGATCACTGTTCTTGAGGCAGTCAGACAAGTTATCAACCGCAGCTTCCAGAGTAAGAAGGACTTCCATGACATAGCCCTGCCATAAAAATAAAACGTCACTACATATAAAAATTTTGAATTCGCGATACAAGTTGAAGCTATGCGAAATAAAGAAAATGCAATATAAAAAATCAATATAACCAACAGCAATTTCTGAGTTTTCTCTTAGGCTAGGTTCACACTTAAGCCAGGAGAGCCCGTCCGTTACAACAGTGGTTACCCGGGAACCCCATAGACTACAATAGGGTCTGTGCAGGTGTCCGTTGGGTTTCCGCCGTTTTTATACTGAAACTGGGGGAGAGAAATTCTCTCAGTGCAGGATTTTTTTTCTCCGCTGATTTTCAACAGAATCTGCAGCGGAGACTCTGACGCAGATGTGAACCTAGCCTAACACAGTGGATAATATTGTTACATATTTCTAATCAATTTTAGTGCTTAAAAACGATAGAACAAAATATTGGGAATGTTAAAATCAAAGCATGTCCAATCCGAGTCCCTCTCTTGCTGTGTTGGGACAGTTGTGCTACCACCATTACATTTTGGAAGATCTGTACTTAAATCAGTGGGATCTGACAAATTGGTTCCAATAAAGGGGCTTTCTGGGAGTTACATACTGATGACGTATCCTTAGTAGAGCTGATCAATATCTAATCCGTAGGGGTCCGATACCTGGGACCCCCACAAATCAGCTGCTTGAAGCGGCTTCCAATTCACAGGCCAATGACGTCACATTGACTTATCATGTGTCCTGTGTACAGCTCAGTCCCATTCAAGTAAACAGGTCTAAGCTGCAATACCAAGCACAGTCCATAGGCAACAAACAGCGCTGTGCTTGGTATTCAGTGAAGAGGACACAGTGCTCACCCAAATGCTGTGTAGCAGTAGATCAGTGAGGATACTGGGTGTCAGTCCCCCACCAATCTGATAGGGCAGCCCGGTGGCTCAGTGGTTAGCACGGCAGCTTTGCAGTGCTGGAGTCCTGGGTTCAAATCCTGCCAAGGACAACACCTGTAAGCAGTTTGTATGTTCTCCCCGTGCTTGCGTGGGTTTCCTCCGGTTTCCTCCCACACTCCAAAGTCATACTGATAGGGAATGTAGATTGTGAGCCCTATATGGGACGGTGACTGTCAATGTCTGTAAAGTGCTGCGGAATATGATGGCGCTATATAAGTAAGCATAATAATAATAAAAAAATAATACTGATGACCTATCCTAAGGATATGACCATATTTAACGCTTGGAAAACCCCTTTAAGCTCACTCAAACACTGCAGTCTGACTGATACCGCCAGGTCGGCTAGTGCGCTGATATAGACCTGCCAGGCGAATGGAATAGAGGCCTAAGGCACTATTAGTCAATTTAGGCTAACCAGCCCTATCGCCTAGGAATTTGCATAATTTGGACTTCATTGCATCATGCTGACATCGATAGACGATTCCTTCCACATTCCTTCCACCTGAAACGTTGCACTAATAAAGGAAATTTTTGAAGCATAACTTATATTGGAGGGCAGTTCTATCTCTTGTTTGTCTACGATTGTCCAGTAGGGAGGTGGCCAGCCCTACACAGAACAAGTACCCGAAATTCCTTCTACCACTTGAGTGCTGCCTTTATATATTTGGCAACTGAAGTTTCGGTACCTTGTGGAGAAACCTGGCAACAAGTGTTCAGTTTACATACAGCGCCACCACAGGAGTTATTAGGCATTATACAGTGCCCATTCAAATCAATGGGTTAGCTGTAGTGCAGGACAGGACAGGACAGGTCCTCCAGAGTGAGAGACACTCTTTGTAACTACTCAACTCTGACCAAGAGATGAGGATATCTTACATTTGGCACATGCCACATTTGGCAGGCGGTGGTCAGTTTCTCCGTAATCCTCTTTTTCTTGTCAAAATAACTGAACTTCTAAGGAATAATCTATCATTAGAATAATCTGTGTGAAAAACGTGAGGTGGACATACCTGAATTTCATCCCCGTACTCTCCTATAACCTCTACCAACCTAGAAAGAAGGTCAGATAAGGCATGGGCTGAGAGTGGCTGCCTAAGGGCTCGCAGAATCTGGAAAGAGCGACCAGCATAATGTCTGGAGGAGCTGGCAAGAGCCGTCTGTAAAGCCACTTCACTCAGGTGCTGCTCTAAGTGGAAGCCTGTGTAAGAACGCAAAACAATTACGTTTTCAAACAATCTGACTATAAAAAAAAAAAAAAAAAAAAAAAGTAAAAAAAAAATTATTAATACTTTTACAAAATTGTACAGAATTTGTTTCAAATTTTGAAATTGACAATTTTTTTTACTCAAAGATAGGTAAATCTGTGAAAATAAATTTGTTGGCTTACTAGACACCCTGAAACTTGCCTGATTTCTAGTAAGGCTGTGGAGTTGGCAGGCCAAACCACTGACTCAGTCCCCGTCATAAATGGCTGACAGGCATGATCAATCAGAAGCAGTAAAGATCCTCTATATGTAAATATGATTCCTAAATATGTAAGAAACTATACATCCATTAATTATACCAAAACTGATCCAGACTCCAACTCCACAGCCCTGGTTTATAGTATAGCTTTAGCTAGTATCTTGTAGATCACTAATAGAAGTTATAGGTTCCATATCTTGCACTAGGGCCCCATGTAACCGGCCAAGTGTGAAGTTCAAGTGAGGCTCCGATGCTCTGTTGTGATCCGATAATTATAGAGCAAGTCTAATAGAAATGGCAGTAAATTTTATTTATAAAAAAAAAAAAAATACAGGGGCACAGCAGGGGGCAGTACAACACCATGTCTATTAAAGCAATAGTCACACCAAGATGAGGTTAATGGTAGTCAATAGTCAGCACCGTAAATATAAAAAAAAAAAAAAAAAAAAAAAAAAAAGGGGCATTGGACGTATATTGATCAAGAATTTACCTGATTTTGAGTCCTTAAATACAGACACTACATGCCGTAGGAAGTTAGTGAGCTGATCCGCACTTCTGGAATTCTGGTTCTTGGGTGTGATATCTTCATGACACCAGAGTGGCCCAAAGGCTCTGAAAGAATAGATCTTATGTTACGCTATTATAGTGTCTCTAACTCTACCTAAAAATTATTGAACTTTCAGTTTAATGCGGGTCTTGTTAGTATCTTGAAGGTCAACACCTAAAAAAAACACACACAAAAAAAAAAAAAAAAAAAAAAAAAAGCAGTGTGAATCCACCCTTATGTTTTTAGTGTTAATAAGTAGTATCTATGAAAAGAACAAGTTTACTTGATATCATCAGTAGATGGCGCTATTGAACTAAAAGTTTTTGATTCCCGAACAACCAGATGTATAAACATATCTTAAATAACTGCAATATCTTGTGATATCACATATTAAATGAACAGGGAGAGACTTACACACATAGACAAAATTGTTGGTACCCCTGGTTTAATAAAAGAAAAACCCACAATGGTCACAGAAATAACTTGAATCTGACAAAAGTAATAATATAAAAAAAATTCTATGAAAATGAACAAATGAAAGTCAGACATTGCTTTTCAACCATGCTTCAACAGAATTTTTAAAAAAAGAAAACTCATGAAACAGGCCTGGACAGAAATGATGGTTCCCGGGGGCGGAGCTTGACCGTCGTATGTAGCGGGAGCATGAGCCTGTAGCTCCGTTGCAGAGAGGCTGAGGAGAGGTGCACAAGCAGCGATACCACAACCACGATGGTGAAAATCGGTAGAGATAGGGGGGTAGAAGCCCCATGTACCCTGAAAACTGCCAGACAACAGGCAGATCTTCAGAAATTTATAAGAAAAAGCAGCCCTCATGGCAGAGGCATACCTCCTAAGATGGCGCCGGAAGGAGTAGGTACTGAAGAGCTATGTAGGCGCTCAGAACCAGATAGCAGCGGAGAGGGGGATAGTGATGACATCGCTTCCCCGCATATATCGAAAGCTTTTCTCAAAAAGGCGCTGTCCCAGGCTCTACACCCAGTCAGGTCAGACCTAGCTGATATAAAAGCACAACTCACTCACCTAGGCCGCAGGGTGGAGGTTGTAGAAGAAGCCTGTACTGGAATAACGTCTCACTCGAATATGATGGCATCTATCCTTTCCTCACATAAGGAGCAGATAGACCGAGCACTAATCATGCTTGAGGACCAAGAAAATCGTGGTCGCCGCCGGAATGTGCGGATAAAAGGTATCTCAGAGTCTCATGGCCCGCTTGAATTGAAAGAGAAAGTAGCCACCATTTTTACTGCATTACTGGGCGCTGAAAGAGCCACCTCTGTGGTAATAGAGAGAGCACACCGTGCTTTGAGACCAAAACCGAAGCCTGAAGACCCACCGAGAGACGTGGTATGTGGACTGCTGTCCTTTGTGGATACGCAGGACATTTTACAAGCAGCTCGGTCACATAAAGAATTTGTGCATGAATCTGACACCATATCCTTTTACCAAGATGTCGCACCGTCCACGTTAGCAAAGAGGAGGCAACTCAAGCCTTTGCTGGAGACACTGCGTGAGATGAATATTGCTTATTCCTGGCTATATCCGTTTGGCCTTTCTATACAGCACAAAGGGAGACGCCTAATAGTGCAGACACCTGCGGATCTTACGAATGTATGGGAACAACTCAACATTACACCGTTGGAAATACAGTCCTGGATGCCAACTCCAGATCTCACAGCCCTGCCACTGCTGCCGACACACCCTAGCTGGAAACAAGCACCGAAATTTGAGTCCCCGAAACCTAAGAGGTCCCTGCAACAACCAGCAACAATCCCATCCTAGGTCTCCTATATAGAAGTTCTACAAGTGGACCGAAACTCAGCACTCAGAGACTTTCACAGCTTCTAGGGAACTGGACGTTTTTCACAGGTTTCTCTAGCACGCATAAGTTCTTATAACTATTATTTAGTATGTCTTAGAGTATTTGTTCGTCTGTTAGAGATGCAGCTAGCCCCGCTTATTATGCGAAAATGCACCTCAGACTCCCCGACTCATAGGTCTCACAGACTTAGACTTAGATTGGGGGCCTAGATCTAGATTTAGACCTCGATGGTCTTGATTTGGTCAATGCTGAGGATGGCCTTATACAAGTAATTAACACTGCGCATAGAGACCCATGGCATTCACACGGGATGCACCAACACAACTAGTTGCTCCCTATGAGTTTGCGTACTATTGATAGCTGAAGGCCGCTTGAATAAGAAAGGGAATGCCTTTCTGCACGCCACATATTCCACACTACAAGAGAGGGCTCTCTCAAATAGAGGGTTGACATTGTTTACAGTGTCAACATTGTAGCATCTTGGGGCTTGTTGTCTGAGCTTGCATCTCTTGCATTATATGCTATTTGAGTATTTGTAATACAACCATGAGCATGGTACAGATTATTATTATCCCCCCCCCCCCCATGTGGATCGTATCCGCTGTTATTTTAACGCTCACAAGAAATAAATGATTGGAGTGAGTAGGTCTCTGGGGATCTTTGAGATCTCTAGGATCCACATCTTTTCTAATGTATCTTGCCTGTTAACTGGGCTCTCAACACGTGAGGGGTCTGTGTGGTGTTCTCCACGCTATGCTGATCTGTAGAGCACTCGCATTCCGGTAATGGTACCATTCTACATTAAGCTTTAGGTCACAGAACATGAATACGGATGCAGGCCTTGACAGCCAGCCATTCTCTAGCCTCTCTCCTAAACCCCCCCCCCCTCTCCCGATGGAAATGATGTTATATTGCTTATGGATGTGGTTCCAGAGATATTATTGTACGCATAAATCTGTGTTCTCTCCTCTCGCCTTGTACCTCAAGTTCGATTTCTCCCCACAGAGTCATTCTGGTTTGCTACCAGACGACTTGCTTCCTCACCTATTTGGGAAGCACGTAATAAATAGCAGTGCTCATTCAGGCCTGAGCACTTAACTGCGATACTTAGCTGTATTTTTTTTTTTTTTTGTTTTCTCTTCTTCTTCTTCTTCTTCTTCTCCTTCCTTTTCTGCCCTTTTTGCCTCCCCTTCTTTCGTCTACTCTTACTCCGCTTTACTAACATCCCCTTCCCTCCCTCCCCTTTCCCTTCTAAACCATCAGTGGTCCACCCCGCTGCCCTGCATTCAAAGACGATAACATGGCAAAAACGACGATCACTTAATTCAACGCGCATGGTCTAAACTCTCCAGAGAAGAGACATAGTACCCTTTTGCTTATGAAAAAATTACAGTCGAAGATCATTTTCTTACAAGAGACGCATTTCAAGAAGGGAAAGATACCCAAGCTCCCGACGAACTGTTTCGCTCAGTGGTTCCATAGCCCAAGTGACTCGACGGCCTCCAGGGGGGTTTCCACGGCCATCCACCACTCCATTCCTTTTAAATGTGAGCAGATCCGCTCTGATATAGACGGACGTTTTTTAATTCTGAAGGGGAAAATTGCTTCTGACACATACACGTTAGTAAATCTTTATGCTCCTACTTCGGGTCAAGTGGATTGGATGCTGAGTGTCCTGGAGACTCTCCAACTGTTTGCTGAAGGGGCGATTCTAATTGGAGGAGATATCAACCTGACTTTAAACCCTCTTCTGGACTCTTCTTCGGGGAAGTCGCAAACTTCTCAAAGAGCTCTTCGCAAGTTACACCAGACTCTTCAGGCCCTATCACTTATAGACGTGTGGCGCACACACCATCCTAGCACAAAGGACTATTCCTTTTATTCAAACCCGAGAGATTCATATCAAAGGCTTGACTACATTCTTGTTTCTCGTAACATGCTACGATATTGCCAGAAATCCTCAATTGGACAAATCTCGCTATCAGACCATGCACAGGTATCATGCACAGTTCTCTTATCTCCACTCCCGCGAGCTGAAATAAATTGGAAGCTTAATGAAAGATTACTTGACTCACAAGAAACGAAAGAGCACCTTACTAAGCACATCACTGAATTCTTCGCGATCAACAACACGCAAGAGATGAGCCCGACCGTGGTCTGGGAGACACATAAACACTATGTTCGGGGTTTATTGATCGCTCTAGGGGCAAAAGCCAAAAAGCAGCTACAACACCGTATTAATTCTATTCTACAGAAGATCGCCAGCTTGGAACAACTTCATAAAAGCACACTTCTGGCGTCACACCAGATTCAACTAGCAACAGTCAGAACAGAGCTACGAGACATTCTACACGCTAAGGCAGCAAAGCATTTCTTGAATTATAAGCAAAAGCTCTACGTTCATGGGAACAGGGGGGGCAGAATGATGACTTCTCTTATTAAGAAAGCCAAGGCCCGTACATTCATCTCAACTATCAAGTCACCCATGGGAGAGATTCATACAGATACGACTAAAATTGCTGAGGAATTCAGAAGCTTCTACAAGGCACTGTATAATCTGCCTCAAGAGATCACACTCGAAGAGGGTCCTACTCGAGAAGAGGCCATGAAACGCTTCCTCACACCCTTACAGCTACCAAATCTTTCTCCTGACCAGATAGCCACTCTAACCGATCCCATCACCCAGGAAGAACTGAAGAAGGTTATTCACAGCTTTCCTCCCAATAAGAGCCCAGGGCCGGATGGCTACTCTCTCATCTATTATAGGACGTTCTTGCCCATCCTGCTCCCACAGCTAACCAAATCTTTGAATGCCGCGCTAAATGGTGGGAAGCTACCACGGCAGTCTCTGGAAGCTCATGTGGCGCTGATTGCCAAGGAGGGGAGGGACCCCCAGCTTTGCGGAAATAATCGCCCCATATCCTTATTAAACCTAGACTTAAAATTTTGGGCGAAGTTACTAGCACTTAGATTGCAGCCATTGCTTCCGACCCTCATTCAAGAGGAACAGTCAGGGTTCATAAGAGCTAGGGAAGGACGACAGAACACTATTCGACTAATGCATGCAATACGCATAGCTAAATCCAGAAACATCCCACTAGTACTTCTCAGCTTAGATGCCGAGAAGGCTTTTGATAGAGTCAACTGGTCTTTCATGGTAGTGGTCCTAAAAACTTTTGGTTTTCCTACTACATTTATTTCAGCCATTATGTCTCTCTCTGACCAACCCTATGCGAGATTGAAGATAAACGGCACCCTCTCCCTTCCCTTCAAAATATCTAATGGAACCAGACAGGGGTGCCCTCTGTCCCCCTCTTTGTTTATTCTATTCCTAGAACCTTTCTTACAAGCGATTAGGAAACACCCGGACATTAGAGGTCTTGAAGTTGGCGGGGGCTCCCTCCACTCCTTGGCGTTCGCGGACGACGTGCTCTTTCTACTGTCCGAACCTACAGTTGGCACTACAAAGTGAATATAGATAAGTGTGAAATTTTAAATGTCTCCCTCCCAATGGACGAAGCTATATCTCTACAGAAAGATCTTCCGTTTCAGTGGTCTTCCTCCCATATCAAATATCTAGGGATAAAAATGCCTACCTCAGCGGACCTTCTCTACCCGTTGAATTACGGAGCACTTTTATTAGAAATTGAAAGCTTATTGAAGAGATATGATATCGCCTGCATCTCCTGGTTCGGCCGCCGAAGTCTCTTACAGACGTATATCTTACCAAAAATTACCTACATCATGCGTATGCTGCCAATCCTACTTCCATCAGTTTTTTTTTAGAACGATACGCTCACTGTTCTCAAGATTCCTTTGGAGGGGCAAGAGACCAAGACTAGCTTATTTAGGGCTCTCCAGGAGAAAGGAAGAGGGAGGAATAGGCTTACCAGACATACAGCAACAATATGAAGCGATCCAGTTGCAGCTTTGGTTGGAACTTACTAGCTCACCTCCTGACACCCCACTTAGGAGAATAGTGGACGCTGCATATGATACAAAGCTCTTGACAGACCTCTGGCTGCCTGGTGGCTCTTCTTCTGTCACTAAAAGGGATATCATTCTGGGAGGAGCTATGGCTACCTGGAAGAAATTACAACCTAAACTTGCTCCGTGTCCCTCGTTGTGCCTGCCTACAGGCCTCATCCCACATCTATTGCCAAAACTGAAATATAACATCAATGAATTTTGGAGACCACTACTACAGATTCCTCTAAGTACATTCTGTGTCGAAGGAGCTTTACTTGAAGCGCACACTCTACACAACTTAGAAGTCTTCAAGGATCGGAAACTTTTGAATTTTCTAAACCTAGGCCACTATTCAATCTGCAAGAAGAAATTTGAAGACGCTTACAAATGGTACAGGCAGCATACGGAGTTTGAGAAGTGGTGCCTAGTAGCAAACCCTAAGATGTTCAAAATATCCTTTTTACTCCGACACTTTATTCGCACCCCTTCCACCATGACGCCGTTCTTCCTGCAAAGCTGGGAAAAGGATTTACATATATCTTTGGAACCTGAGACAAGGAAGATAATAATGGCTAGAGCATATGGTGTGTCTTCCTGTGTCAGATTGCAAGAAGCCCACTTTAAACTGTTATCGCGGTGGTATCGAACTCCAGAATGGTTGTTTTCCCACAAACTGTCTGAGTCAGCTGAATGTTGGAGATGTAAAGCAGCTGTAGTCTCCCTGCTCCATCTATGGTGGTCATGTCCATTACTGACACCCTTTTGGTCGGAGGTGGAGTCACAGATACGGAGGCTAGGTTTCCAGGAGTTCACACTAGACCCGGCCACACTGATTCTGTTCGTACCAATACCTGGTTTAGACCTACAATCCCAATTATTGATATACAATCTATTAACGGCAGCAAAATCCCTAATTCCCCTGATGTGGGGGCAGACTCTCCCGCCGACCTTCGATCACTGGGTCTCTAAGACAAACCAAATAGCGCAATTTGAGGAAATGCTAAGCTGGTCAAGGAGGAACAGAGCTAACTTTCTAAAAATCTGGTCCCCATGGTTAGAGCATAAGTGAAATGGGTGAAAACAGCACTTCAAGTAAATTAGGAACCACCTCGAGAGGTCATGACTTGAACTGATACTTTCACTGGCATGTCGTGGGGAAAGAGTGTAGGAAGCAGTGGACCATCGAGCAAGCAGTACTCTAATCCCCTTCACCCTCACACCCCCCCCCTTCCCCGACCCCCTATCCCCTTACTAACCCCCTCCTCCTCCCCACCCATGACCTGCGACTGAGACCAAGCTTTCTGACACTGGGCAGCACATTTCTGTCTAGAATCACTTGATAGTTTTGAGATTTCATTGTACCCTGCACAGACTCAAGACACCTTGTGCCACATGCAGCAAAGCAGCCCCAGAAAATAACAGAGCCTCCTCCATGCTTCACAGTAGGGACAGTGTTCTTTTCAAGATATGCTTCATTTTTCCGTCTGTGAACATAGAGCTGATGTGTCTTGCCAAAAATTTTGATTTTTGTCTCTTCTGCCCATAGGACATTATCCCAGAAGCTTTGTGGCTTGTCAACATGTAGTTTGGCAAATTACTTTTGTCAGATTCAAGTTATTTCTGTGACCATTGTGGGTTTTTCTTTCATTAAACGAGGGGTACCAACAATTTTGTCCACGTGTGTATATGGCTATGTCTAATTCCTTTTTCTTAGAAGGCTTCCATAAACATCAGCTGATCACAGTGCCACCACAGGGGAAATGAATAGTACCTATTGCCCACTGAAATCAATGAGCTGGGTCCTCCAGAGAAATGTTGCCTCTCCCTATAGGTTACACTGTGTTCACATCTGCATCAGAGTCTCAGTTGCGGTGTCCATCAGAAACCACTGGATAAAAAAGTCTTACAAGTCCAACTTTGTCGTCCAGTGTTTCCAGGGAAAAAAATGGACACCCAATGGACCCCACTACAGTCAATGGAGTTCCTTGGGATCAGTTGCTGTCCATTATTTCCGGGATTTGTTGCCGTCAGTTTTTCTTTTCATCAGGTCCTGCAACAAACCTGAAGAACGGATAGAACACAGATGAGTATTGCTGTGACAGCTAACCTTAGGTAGGGCTCTACCAGTCATATTAGATTCCCCAACACCGTTTGTGGCACAATGGTGCCCCTTGGAACCTAGTTAGAAGTTCTGAAAAAAATTTCTGGATGTATTAATATCATACTTAACTTCTGGAAGGTGAAAAAGGCCTATAGCTTAAAGGGGTTATCCAGTTGTTAAACTATAAGGGCCAAATACCGAGATGTTTAAATTTTGCACCACTTATCTGATTTATTTTCAGGTAATTGACCTCAGAGTGACGTTTTGTTTGCAAGGTCACTACCCCTCCCTGTGAGCAGTTCAGGCAGCAAACAAAACATGACAGCAACACGTGACCTCTGAGTGATTTCATTGCAGAGAAAAATGGATAATGGCGGAGAACACAGAGAGTGTGAGCAGAAAGATGCATCATGGGAACAGTAGATTGTCCACAGATTCACTGCATGTAAATAACAGTTATACAAGGAGCAGCAGGTAAAATAAAGCCAAACAAAGGCTGCACAAGGGAACAGGGAGGATTTAGCACTACTGTGGATGTATTTGCAGATAACCTATATGGGACTGTGACCACAATGAATAATGTAAAGCGCTGCGGAATATGATGATGCTATACAAGTAAGCATAATAAATAAATAATTTATGGAAGCTGGATAACCTCTTTCAGCATCATATAAAGAAAATGTCTGACAAAGCTCCCTATTTACAGATGACAACCCACTATTTATAGTTTAAAAAAAAAAATAATAAAAAAAAAATTCTGCATGCTGCACTCCACCATATTTTATTTTAGGACGGCTGCACAAACCCTTGATAATTTATTCATATAATAACAACAACAACTTATTATTTTTTGGGAGCTTCCCCAGAAATTCAGAAAGGTTGGCCTTATTTACAAGGCCAAAATATAGCTCAGTATTAGAGTAGTAAATTATGAGCCAAAATCAAGTCCAAGATCTCTGAGAAACTTATTCCCTACTCCATGCTGAGAAGACAAACGTGCTCAGCTGAGCTGACAGTGCATGTATATGATGAAGGTCATAAGGTATAGCTATAAAAAACAAAACAAAAAAAAAAAAAAGAACATTCAGGCAACAGGGAGATGCCATACTTAGCGGCCACTTGTAGCAACTTCTGATTGTGAATTGAAACATCCAGAGTAAAGACACACGATCCGGCCATGTCACAGTTAACCTAGCATGAGATTGTGTCATGGTATTTTCTACCAGGTTGTTTAAAGAACACCTTTCACCTAGATCAACTCCAACTTTTTCCTTTCTTTAATAATAGGTGTCCCTCTTGTTTACTTCAGCTCAGATGAAATTTTTCTTCTAGCCCCCACCATTCCAGAGCAATCAGTGCTGTTTTGGGGCCTGAAATACTAACTAGACTCTCTCTAATGTCAAGTGGGTGGCATCAGGCAGAAGCAAACAAAGGGGTGTATCTCAGAGCTTCCATCAAAGGCACCACCAAAACTAATTGCTCGGGAATAATAATAATAATAATAATAATAATAATAGTCCTTTAATAGTCCCACAATGGGGAAATTCAGTGTGTTACAGCAGCAAAGATAAGATAAGATAAGCGGATACAAATACAAATACAACATGTACAGGAATGTTCCAAGGTGAGAGGCATTACATTAATAGCAGACAGACAGATAGGACATAGCAGAGGAGGGGGGGGGGATTTAACAGGCAGAGAGATATTTCAGTTCTCTGTATGTAATGATCTCCGCTTAGGTCGGTGTTGGTTGTACAGCCTAACCACGGTGGGGAGAAAAGACTTCCGATAGCGCTCCTTCTCACACCTAGGGTGGAGCAGTCGGTCACTGACAGTACTGCTCAGCGCGATCACAGTCTCATGCATGGGATGGGACTTCTTCTTCTGCATGGAGCTCACCACGGACAGTATCCTTCTGTCACCCACCACCTGCACTGGGTCCAGTGGGCTCCCCAGGACAGAGCTGGCCCTTCTAATCAGCTTGTCAAGTTTATTTCTGTCCCTGGTTGATATACTGCTCCCCCAGCAGGCCACTCCAAAGAAGATGGCTGATGCCACTACCGAGTTGAAGAAAGTCCTAAGAAGTGCCCCCCAGATTCCAAAGGCTCTCAGCTTCCTAAGCAGGTAGAGCCTGCTGTGGCCCTTCTTGTATAGGGCCTCCATATGATCTGCCCAGTCCAGCTTATTATTAAGGAGCAAACCCAGGTACTTATAGGTGTTCACAATCTCGATGCCCGTCCCCAGGATGTCCACTGGTTTTGGAGGGCATCTGCCTTTACGGAAGTCCACCACCATCTCCTTGGTCTTCCCCGCGTTAATCTTCAGGTGGTTCTGGTGGCACCAGTCCACAAAAAACCGGTTCAGTTCTCTGTATTCCCTGTCATCATCATCTGTGATGAGGCCTACTATTGCAGAGTCGTCAGAATACTTCTGTAGGTGGCAGCTAGATGAGTTGCACCTAAAATCAGCAGTGTACAGTGTGAAGAGGAAAGGGGCGAGAACCGTACCCTGAGGTGTCCCCGTATTACAGATCACGGTACCTGACACACAGTCTTGGGCTCTCACGTATTGAGGTCGATTTGTGAGGTAGTCTAGGATCCAGTTGGAGAGGTGGTGGTCCACTCCAGCAAGGCCCAGCTTGTCTCTCAGTAACCTGGGCTGTATGGTGTTAAAAGCACTGGAGAAATCAAAGAACATTATTCTCACCGTGTTCCCTGGTTTTTCCAGGTGAGACAGAGCCCTGTGCAGAAGGTGGATGATGGCATCATCTACCCCAATGCCCTGTCGATAAGCAAACTGGAGAGGGTCCATAGCGGGGCTCACTAGAGGGCGAAGTTGTGTGAGAACCAATCTCTCTAAGATCTTCATCAGGTGGGATGTCAGTGCTACAGGTCTGTAGTCGTTTAAGTCCATAGGGTGAGGTTTCTTTGGAACTGGTACCACACAAGAAGATTTCCATAATTCAGGGACTATTTCCTGCCTCAGGCTTATATTATACATATATGTAATTATACCACACAGCTGGTCCCCACAAGTCTTAATTAGCCTTGCACTGATGTCATCTGGCCCTGCGGCTTTCCTCGCATTGATCTTTTTCATCTCCTTCCTCACCTGGGTCCGTGTGAAGGTCAGACTGTGGTCAGATAAAGACGGATTTCTGGATTTACTGGTCTGTTG
Source organism: Leptodactylus fallax (assembly GCA_947044405.1). Lineage (NCBI taxonomy): Eukaryota > Metazoa > Chordata > Amphibia > Anura > Leptodactylidae > Leptodactylus > Leptodactylus fallax. The sequence continues at coordinate 1,014,470 of CAMRHE010000184.1, forward strand.
GGAAGTAGCCACATGGGGTGAATGGGGTGAAGTCATTGTGGTAAGGGGAGCTGAAGGACATGCTGGGGTGGGAGGAGCTGGTGTGTGATCAAATCTGTTGAAGAATAGGTTTAGTTCATTAAGCCAGTTAACATCTGCCTCAATCTGGCAGACAGACTGTTTATGACCCGAAATTGACTTAAGCCCCTTCCAGACCCCCCTTATGTCTTTTCTTTCCATTTGCTTTTCCATTTTTTCCTTATAACTGGCTTTTCCTTGCCTGATTAGATGCCTCAGCTCCTTTTGTACTTCCCTCAACCCCTCCTTATCTCTTGTCCTGAATGCCATCTTTTTCTCCTTAAGTAGTGTTTTTATATCAGAGTTAATCCATGGTTTGTTGTTGGAGAAGCACCTCACCACTTTTGTGGGTACTGTGTTGTCCACACAAAAATTAATGTAGTCCGTTATGCAGTGTGTGAGTCCTTCTATATCTTCTCCATAAGAATCCTGCAGAACTTCCCATGCGGTTGTGTCAAAACAATCCCTCAGAGCCTCATCACTCTCCTCGGACCATATCCTCACTGTGCGGGTGACAGCTGGTTCTCTACGTACAAGTGGCTTGTACACAGGTCGGAGATGTACTAAGTTGTGATCCGATCTTCCCAGGGGCGGTAGGGCTGATGAGTTATATGCCTCCCTCACGTTGGCAAAGAACAAGTCCAGTGTTTTTCCAGTGAATGGTGGGGGGGGGGGGGGGGCTAGAGAAAAAATTCCAACTGTGCCAGAATCAGTGAAGCAGCGCCTGTTAGAGGATAAAAAGATCTCGGCTTGGTGGAGGTGGTGAAAGGTCTCCTTTAAAGGCTAAGGCCTCACATTTTGTTGACAATTTTGCTACTTTTTTTTGAGCCGAACCCTGGTGTGGCTACAAAAGGAATGGGAAATATAAAAGGAAGCTCTTATACTTTTTCCTTCTGCTTAATCCACACCTGGCTGTGGTTCAAAAAAAAAAAAAAAAAAAAAAACATAGCAAAATCTGCAACAAAAAAAGCAGCATTTCCGCAACATGGGGCATTAGCCTAAACATCAATTTTATGGCTTGTTCTTTGTGAATGGTGACATAGTTTTGTAGGTTTAAAGGAAAAGCTGCCCGGCCATTAACAATTAATACATTATAATTCCCGTCATGGCAAACATAGCCGAAAGAAAAATAACCGAGTGTTGTTCATAGCTACACAAACACTGATAACCCAAACCAGAACCCAATCTCTTATCACGCAGACCTCATGAAATATGAGGTTATCAGCAGCACATTCAAAGCTCAGATAAAATAATCTGTTCCTTCCAGACAGCTCACCTGGTGGTCAGAAACTCAATTAACTTGTTGGCTTTTTCATCCATTTCAGGAGATGTGTCAACATCCTCAATCTCCTGGCTGATCTGGGGGATGTTACCGCTGCTTCCTCCAAGACTGATACTGGAGGAGGTGGAACTGGAGCTGAGGCCAGAGTCTGGCACTGGAGAAGACTGGTACTCCCGGAGAAAGTCAAAGCCTCCTGCCAAAGATAATACAGGAATGTAGAATATCTCTCTCCACAGCACACACACAGGCATGTCTAAGGGCTCAGACAGGCAGATTCCTCTTATCTATAAATATTTGCAAGCTATGAAGCACAGTGCAATGTATAAACATGTACACATAGATAACTTTTTAGAAGCATGTACAGTACAGAGTGATTAAGTGTGCATGTTTATATCTATGGCTGGAGGTAGTAGGAGTGGTGCAGCTGAACAGGATGGGTTTCAGATGCCCTTTGGGGCAACAATAGTGAATAATTTGGGTCTGACTGCTACTACCTCCTAAGTTTAGCATTTAGCAGAGTTTCTTTGCACAGAGGTTCCCCAGGCCTCCCACTTTGTTGGGGACTGGGCTGTGCTGCAGTTTCCTGCAAAGTAGAAAGGGACATGTCATAAGATTTTTATACACAATGTTCCACCAGCTGAGACTCACACTAATCTTTCCAGATAGAGGATAAAGAATTTTTGTAGCATAACCACTAAAAGGACCACTGGTTCAAAATTTGAATTGGCCTTCAAAAACTGGATCTCCGAAGACGTAAAGAGCATTGATCTGACAGTTTAGTCATGGCTGGATCATAGATCCATTGGATTCTTTAGAGTCTAGGATTCAGTGGACAGAAGACCTTGCTTCCATTATTGCCCCTTATAGCCAGCATCCAAGCTCATTTTTCAATGTCTGGGAATATTCAGGATTACCTGTATATGGGTATTCAGAGTGGCAGGAAGACTGCACGGTCAATGTTTTGGCTTCATTGATCTCTCGGGCATGTAGAAGAACAGACGCAATGCTGGAGAAATTGCTATTACAGGACAGAGCAATCAAAAGGTGAAGTAGGAGCCTTCTGCTGTGTTCAAAGACCTCAGGACGATAATGGTCCAGACCTAAGGAGGATAGAGGAGCACAGGTTTAGAGCCACATGCACCATCACCATACTTTTAGCCTAACTCCGTACATTTTTCTACAACACACATGTACACAAACTAGGAAGAACCTTTTAGGAGGTCAACTTAACCTTTCAGAGACAACAATGTAAATACCCTTCTAGCTATATTTTCCTAAACAACCTAAGATACCATAGGTATATAGTTGGAGAGGATGAACTGGCATCTTCATTATAACTGTGTGAAGGAAGTCTGTCTAATGATCAGCAGTAACTGTGACAAGAGGTTGTGATCCCCAGTCAATGCAGTTTAAGAACATTCTGGGAGGACTTTTGTAGAGCAGACAGGCATAACATTCGCATCAGGTCACAATGAAATCATAAGACCCAACTAAAGAGATCCCATGAATATGTAAATACAAAAAATTTATAAATAAGGTAATACTAGCTGAATTATATACATTGTGAGAACAAGCACCTAATGAACGAAAAATAAAATTCATTCAAATAATATTACATACATTATTAGCAGGTAATTTCTGATGTAGAAATGTGCTTATTTACACCAATCTATCACTTTGGATGTTTCAGATTTTCATTAGTTTCAAAGATTAACCACAGAACACCGAGAAAGATTTATCTTGTTCTATCACAGTCCACATGAATGCATTTAACTCTTGGCAATGTCTTAAAGTTTGTCAAAAAGAATTAAGCTTTATTACTGAAAGTTCAGCTCACCGTTAGAAAAAGATTAAAAACAGTAATTCCCACTTCTTGGGAAGCAACTTGTGAATTTTTTGGGCGAATTCAAGATTTGACTTGCACAGTTTGATGGTGTACAATAAAGGAAGGAAGAAAAGGAGATTTGAAGAGCAAAGAAAATATAAGACTAAAGCTCCAAGTTGCGTAAACTCAATTTTGGCTACTGCGGAAATGCAGTGGAAAAAAATGCTGCTTTTTTTTTTAATTTAATTTCCTCTACAAAAAAACCCCCAAAAAACCACAAAACACAAAAACTGTTGGGAAAAGTCACATGCTAACTTTAGCTGTAGAATCACAAGTGTTTCCCTTATATACATTTAATAGGGGGGTGGAAATGCTGAAGAAAGGCCTATAAAAAGTCTGTGAAAAATGCTACAAAAAATGCAAGGGTTTTTGCTGTTTTTTGTATGCAGTGTTTTTTTTAGCTGCTTTTGTAATATGGGACCTTAGCCTAAGGGTAGCAGCACATGACCGTGTTTCACCCATATTAACCGGCTTTACGTCTAGCTGGAGCGAGACTCCTAACAATATAGTTAGCTATGATGCTAGGAGTCCCTGCCTCCTAGCAACATACTGTCCTATACCAATTACAGTACAGGACAGCAAGTCGTTGGGAGGCAGGGACTCCTAGCGTCATAGATAACATGAAGTTCAAGCCGGTAAATCTGGCTAACAAACGGACCGAATTTCACAGGTGAAACACGGTTGTGTTGAGGATTTCTGAAGCAATTGTGGAACAAGTGAGAAGTTGTGCTACTCCATAATCATCTACAATCACACCCCTATAGGCAAAACAAGCTCCTGTAGCTTACCAAGCAAGCATTTATCAGGGCAAGTACCCTGATACACATTTTTATTTTTGCCCAACTCCCAGAGAATCCCCTTAAAGTTTAAGTAAATGTGAGAGAGGTGCTGTGCTTCCAGCCAGTACACTGTGTGCAGGATTGCGATGCATGGCAGGTCCTGCAATCAGCTGATCGTTCAGGGTGCTGGGAGTTGGAACACCTCAGATCTACTATTTATGGCCTATTCTAAGGTTGAGTCATCAACATTACCCAAATTCCTCAAGAATAAGCCATAAAATGAGATACACACATTGTGAAATAAACAGCACCAGCATTTACTTTTTGGTCTCATCCCCACTGTAGACTATGAATCCGCTCCATCATCATAACGTGTTAGGGTGATTTGGGACAATGAGCAATCCACAGGTTGTGTATCCCAAATAGCCCTGTTGTAAAGCTGTCCGCAAAACAACTTTTTACTTATCTAAAGAGAAGTCTGAAGAGTCTCCGATTCATCTCTGGTGCTCCCAATGCCTGCACAGTTGTTCAGTGAAGCCGGGAAATACACCTTGACTTCACTGCGCATGCACCCAAGGTCTCGCGCACGTGCAGTGAAGTTGAGGTGTACTTTCCCCGGCTTCACTGGTCAACTGCACAGACACCAAAGTATAAAGCTTTACAACTGGGTTATTTGAGACACTAAACCCCCAGTGCATAAGGCCCTTTGGGTGGTTTAGTGTCTCAAATTACCCTGCAAATTCTTTAAGGCTAACACATTACAGTGGAGTTGGGCAAATTGGCTCGATTTTGCCTTGAGGTGTCTGCCATGGGTCTACTCCCCTATCCTCATTCAGAACTCATACATTCTCAGCCAAACTGAGTGTACATGTGCATGGGGCCTTTACCTATGCAGACATAGGTGTCAACCATTGAAATGTTTTGCTGGCACCTGGAGTATAGGCACCTTTAGATTTTGGCTCCTAGTATTTAGTAAGTATTTTAGTAGTATTCAAATAGTTCACCCAAAATATGGCTGCCATGAAGGAGACAGGTCCAAGTCAATAACACTATTGAATTTACTATACCTTGAGGGAAAATACTTGCCTAAGAAGAGAGCATGGAGCAGAAGAGGAAGGTGAAGGGCCCAGTCTTCTCTCACACTATGATCCACCACCATTTCTGTCATGAATATCACTGCAATATTACACCTATGAAAAATAAGGCATCACCATGGGTTCCACATAATACACTTTTTATTATAACCATGTTCAATAGTTGCTTTATAATGCAGGTCTTGATACCAGTGCATGATACACTAATATAAATAAAATCTCCAATAACGTAATTTCTTAGACCTGAACTTGTCTTATCAACTTTGATATGGACCAGAAGGTACGTCTGCTTTTTGTCTCTATATATTTTCAACACTAGAATTGAAAGTAATGCAAAAAATGTCAGCAGTGATAACAGCGCGCTCACATGGCCAGTCTGTACACATAGCAATGAAGTAGAAGATACGCTTATCACAGCATTGCCATCAGGCGTTTCCTGTGTGTTGTTACTTGGGGTCTAAAATCTGCATTCCTGATGTTAGGTCTATTGCTAAACCCGTTCCTGATAAGAGCGGGTCCGCACCTTGTCTGTACTTCAAAATCACAGAAATAAATAATAGGAGACACTAATGAAAAAATTGTAAAACCACTTTTAATACTAATATTAAGATACATATGCAAACAAGGGCTTCTAAATAGCAATCATGCTGATAGGCGACAATACCTATACAAAAGGTATCAGGTTCACAGCCTAGGGTCTAATAAAAGGACAATATATACCCCTTACACTGACCCTACCATTTCTCCTGGCTGTACTCCCTACCCATGCAATGAAAGGCAATGTAGACACAGAAAAGGCAGCTCCAGCACTAAATAAATGCCTTTCCTGTGCCTACATTGCCATTTTGGACATTTTCTTGGCACATCTGAAATAGAAAATCTGGGTCTCTACCAATATTAATGATGCTGCAGTTTTCATTTGGAAAAAATGTGGAAAACAAGCGGGAATCAGTGTGACAAAAACTGCAGTGTGAACATTGGATAGCCCCAGTTTAAACAGAATCTAATCTATTTTTTTTAAATATTTAATAGGTGTCCTACCCAATACCATGACTAAATAGTATGGTACTGGATCAACAATATACTTACGAGTTCTGAAAAGTTATTTTTATACCAAAAATAATAATAAAAAAATTATATTACATGTATTACATGTACAGTAAATTACATATACACCGCTCATTATAATAATAATGGCAAGTACACAGAAAAATGAATAGCCCAATACAACCGGAACATAACACATCCCCTAAAAGAAACACATTAAGGCGTTACAAGTCTTCTACACATTTTATACAACAGCTGTCCACAAGTAATCTGCTCCTCACCTATGAAGAGGTCCACGTGGAGTAATAGTCTCCGGGAGATAGTCTACAAGTGGTGCCCAACATCCACCATTGCAGGGCATGGGCAGAGGCTGTGGCTGGTTACTCTCCACAATATTTAACATCCAGCTGATATAAGGAGACACTGGATCATCTGGAAGGGAAGAGTTAAATGTTATTGTTCCAGCAGTCAGGGTATAGTTATACAATATTTCAGTAAGACATATCTAGTATATGCACACAGTGATGTTACTTACAGTGTATGAGTCACGTCACATTTTTAGGTTTGTAATTTTAAACATTTCTGTTATCGATTTTATTAGGAAGGTTTGTAGACTTTCAATTAAAAGAAAAGTCTAATATATATATATAGTTGCAAAAATAAAAAAAATGGCGATCTTGTAATAGAGGTAGCAAACACATACATTCTATATAATATAACTCTCTCTCTCTCTCTCTCTCTCTCTCTCCCCTATCCCTCCCTATCTACCTCCCTCTCTCCCTATCTATCTCTAGATAAATTAAATGTCCCCATGTACTCAAAAATGAATGCTTCTCCCAGCGTTTTACACTGACTGCCAGTGCTGACCGCCTGGTTCTCTATCTCCTTTGCTTGTCCCAGGGGCTAGTTAGTGGGTGCGCTGGAGAAATAGAGGAAAGCTGTGATGTCAGCGATCAACAATGACACGGGGAAAAACTTCAGATTTTCAGCACATAGGGACAAAACAGTAGGGAGGCAAGAGAAGAGGCAGTCTGAGAAGCCTGTCTCTGCATGTAACACTTAGCTATATTCGGCATGGATAGTACACAATGAAGATGGATTTTCCTTAGCAACACTCAGCATTTTTTCAAACACGTATACAGCATATGATACTGGGCGCTATGAGAAGTACAAGAGAGTAAATATCAGATCAGTATATCAGCTACACAGGCGCCACCCGAAGCAAATGTAAAATGTTGCACTTACTTTTATCATCGTCATAGGATCCCCCAGAACTGTTGCTGTATCTGGACTCCAGCCTCGTATGAGCTCTGATAACGTTCCCAAACCTAAAGAACAAGAATTAAATGAAACTGGAGGGAATATTTATGCGGTCATTTTCCTTACAAGACACTGTCTTACACTCATTACATTACTTTACGTTACTCTTACACCTGTATTTTTCATTTTTGGTTACATTGTTTTATCATTGTGAGGGCAGGCTATGTATGCACAGACCTATCCTATACAGAAATCGCCAAAGCTTTTGTGGTCTGCTTTCCCATTGCCAATGGAAACACAATTGCTCTAGTGTATTCGTGATGTCGCGTTTTCCTGCCTATCTCAGTGGTATCTGCATACACAATAGCCAATCATTCATTATGAGGTGGGCAGGAGAGGTGAGGGAGCACTCCCCTCATGAATACACTGGACTCGTAAGTATGTGTTCTGTGTGTTGTTTGTTTGCTACTATTGGTGAAATGGCACACTACTTTTTAGTGCTATTTTAGCTTATAGCAGAGTGGATCTGTTTCCATACTAAGTAGATCTTACATAGACAGATCTGCTTTAAGTCATGCAATGCAAGACTACCAAAAACAAGCAGCCCCATCGAAATACTGGCACTCTATTCATAAAGAGGCTTTAGGAGGACTTTTGCTCCTCCATCATCCTGATCACTGGGGGACCAGGCATTCAGGACCTCAGCAATCGGATGCTTAAAGAGGTTTTCCGGACAAAAAACACTTTTTTTTTTTTTTTTTAAGTCAGTTAGTGTTATTAATAGGTTAATAAGTGCACCCAAATACCTTTAGCAGTGTTTTGACTGATTTCAGGGAGCTCCTGGCATCCTCTGCATTTGTTTACATGGCTAGTGTCCTATTCTTTTTTCCTACAACTACCATGATGCATTGCACTTCACTAAGAGCTGACTCACACTAGCTACCCCTCTCACTCCCTCACACCCCCTCCCTGTTACCCTAGCTAGTCTGCCCACTATTAGTCCTTCCCAACTCACTCAACCCACCCCATCATACTTACCTGTCTTCCTGTCCGCATCTTCTGGGCACAGGAGATCACTTCATCTGCCGGCGGCACCTGCACAATAGAGTCGGAGTCCCAGCATGCGCTGTAGCTGGCACTCTGGCTCTATTGTGCAGGCATGAGAGGAAGGAAATAATGTTCCATGCCTAGAAAAACTGGGTCAGGAAGACAGGTAAGTATGATGGGGGGGGGGGGGTGTTAATATTGGTAATGTTCCGTTTCTGGAAAGTCACTGGAAAATCTGAAAATGTGCCTGGGGCGGTCACATGAATGGCGATCTAGGTAAATATACATTTTTTGTAAAGTAATTAAGTTAGAAGGTAGGCGAGGGAAGGGTATTTAGCTTAGTGTAAAAATATAATCTTATCCTGGATAAACTCTCTTTAACCCTGTCCTATGCATCAGGTATAAAAGTGTCCATAATGGCACAACCCCTTTAAGTACTGTCATAATGTAAATAGTATGAACCTACTAATATATGGTATCCAATATCTATCCACACAAGCATCACTGTCCCTGAATATTAAATCTATACCCATACATAACAATGCTGTGATCCATCAGTTATGTTAACCACAGTTACAGAAAGCCGACAGACCTTATGATTCAGTGCCCAATGAAATCTGTGTATATGAATAGTTTGCCGTTCTGAACTTCCGATGTGATAAGAAACTATAATATTTACACAGAAATCGTTCTGAGCAAAAATGTATTCCTTTAGCCTTAGTCAATACTACCATTTATGGTCTGAATAAAAATATGAAGAATAAAGAACGCATTATATAAACAGTTACTAGAACACCATATAAACCAGTTTATTACAATGACAAATACTAATAGAAAAAAAAAATATTACATTTTATTTTCTTGCCTGAGCGGGAACCATCAGCATATACAGTATGTAGTCTATTTGCAAATCCATTTAAAGAGGACCTTTTACCAAATCTATCAATTCTAGTTCTTCACATTCACTTCATTGCTTGCAGTGCAGTTAGAATTTTCTCTCTAACCCCACAGTTTCCGAGCAATATGGACAGGTAGTTTTGGTGCTTGATGTGTTATTTAAGCTCTGTACTGTCAGAAGGGTGGTGTCAGACAGAGGGTGTCATTCAGAGCTCCAATCAGAGGCAGCCAGTGTCAGAGCTCAGAATTACACCCCTTGTCTGCTCCTGCCTGACACCGCCCACCTGACAGTACAGAGCCTAAATAGCATATCAGGCACCAAAACTAACAGCATTGATTGATCAGGAATGGTGGGGGCTAGAGAAAAATTTCCAACTGCAACAGAATTAATGGAGTTTCACTTATTAAATACTATAAAGAACCGGAATTGGTAAAAGGTCGCCTTTAAAAGGGGTTTCTGGGACTTAAAAAAAAAATAAAAAATTGGCCAACCCTTTTTTTTTTTTAATGTTCAATAGGGCTACAGAAGGGGCCATGAGCATAAAAAAAAACCCTTACTCCCCTCTCTCCAGGCCTCCAGGTTTCCAGCGCCGACTCCTCTGGTCTTCTGTATACAGGTCCCCCAGTTGACGTCAGCAGCAATATCCCATTTGTGCTAGGTGATGACTGCAGCCAATCACAGGCCTCAGCAGTGACCTCCTCACAAATAGCATATGACTGCTCTAAACATGCCATTTGTAAAGCGGTGACCGCTGAGGCCTGTGATTGACACAAACACCCTGTAAACTGAAGACCAAAGCTGCCACCGCTGGAAATGAAGGACCAGGACGAGGTGGGTGAAGTTGTTTTTTTTTTTTTTTTTTTATGTTCATATCCCTAATAGAAGACCTAATACGACCCATTTAGATGAAGGAAAATAAAGAGGCATTAAGGCGGGCTTCCACCTCAGATTCATCTCCATTTTCCAACCCTCCTCTGAATACAAAGGGAGGCAGATTTCGGGGTGGAATTTGGTGTTGATTTTGAGGCGGAATCCACCTGAAAATCAGGGTGAACGTTGTAACAATGTACCTTTAAACAAGACAAAAAAATAAAAAATTTGGACAACTGCTTTAAAGGAACCATCAATCCTCAATCAGTGGTGCCCCAATCTCAGAGATGAATGGTCCTTGGCGATCACTGTCTCCTCCAACATTTACAGTGTAAATGTTACACAGGCATACTGCTGTACATATAAATGTGGTTATGCCTGGTGCTTCAGCTCAGCCCCATTTACTTCAAAGCTACTCAGCTGCAGTAGCAGGCTCAGCCATCCAAATGGACCAGACAATATACCTGTGTAAGTGCTGAGGAGGCTGCAGCACTTGTAAACCCCTTGCACTTTGGCTCCATTATCTAGCAGGCATACTTCAGATCCCAACAAACACTGATACCCAAGGACATGCAGTCAATGTGTATGTCCTAAAAAATCCCTTTAAAAATATCAGCAATGACTTTAACAGGCTCATACAATGGAGCATAATTTCAAAAGCCACAAAACTCACCAACCATCCAAGTGAGAGATTTACAGAATTAAAAAGTGGGGCGAGGGAAGCATCAGACAAGAACTGATAGTGCTGGCTTTACAAAAATCATTAGTCACTTCCCTACTCCTACTTTAGAGCAACCGTATGAATAAAACATCTGGACATTAAGAATTTAATCTATACTATGCAGACATTTTGCCTGAACACGGTCTTCGGGCCCCAAGCCAAGAAATACGGAATAAACCACATTAGAAAACATAATAAAATACAGAAGACGTATCTCAGAAGTATCTCAAGTGCTGGGTATTTTGATAGAAGAGCAATGACATAGTACAAAAACTTTGATACCCACCTGTCATCGGAGTCTTTAGCTACTCTGCTATCTTCTAGATCAGGGAATCCATCTTGTCCAGCAACAACGGTATTACTGCTGGAGGTAGTTCCTGGAAACCAAGAGAAACAACCATAAGTGCACATAAGGCTCATGGGCTTTGTTGGGCTCTGTTCACACTTGGTTGGAACCTTCCATCAGAAATATATGTCAGGAAGATTTCCCAACATATACTTCTGGGCGAATATAGATTATGCACTCTATGGCAGTCACAATACACAGCATCCATTTATTCTTCTAAAATACTTTTCGTAGTAGGTTTTAATCGTTTTCAGGATTTCTTCTTCGTTATTGAACAGGAAACTTTATTGTTCACTTGCAGAAGATGAGGACCTAGTCTGGTCATATGAGGCTCACACAGGTACAGGCTTGATACAGAACTCTATAACTGTACTATATTGAGCCAAGGACCTGTCCATCACATGACCAGGGCAGATCCTCATCGTCTGCAAGTAAACAATGAAGCTTCCCAATTAAAGACAACAGATACTAAAAAATATGAAAACTTTATACAAAAAGTACATGGAAAAAAATTGCACAACTTTTTATTATATAATGAATATTATATTTTCTCAATCCAAAATGCTGTTTAAACATACCAAAATGTGGGAGATGTGCAAACAATTTTAGCATATAGCAACAGGCAATGTAAATAAGTTCACAGAATTTTCTTGCACCCATATTATAAACTAGGAATGTTGAAAAAAGCTGTACATTTAAAAGGGGACTTTTCACCACCTCCACCAACTCTAAGTATTTGCATCCTTTAATAGGCATTGATCCACTGATTTCAGTGCAGTTGGAATTTTTTCTCTACTCCTTACCATTCCTAAGCAATCAGTACAATTAGTTTCAGCACAATTTTGCTCTTTATTGTCAGGCAGGTGGTCCCTGTCTTTCTGCTCCAGGTCCACCCACCTGACAGTAAAGAGCATAACTAACAGCACTGATTGTTCAGGAACGGTGGGGACTAGAGAAAAATTTCCAACTGCACCAGAATCAGTGGAACAGCAGCTATTGAAGGATGTGAGTTGGATTTGGTGGTGAAAAGTCCTCTTTAAACAGGTTATCCACAGTTACAAAAACATGGTGGCTTTATTTTGGGAACAATGACACTCTTTTTCATGGAATGTGTCTGGCATTGCAGTTCAACTACATTAAAGGGGTTGTCCAAGATGTAATACTGATGTTCTAGCCTTAGAAAAGATCATCAATATCAGATTGGTGGGGGCCAGACTCTCAGGACCCCCACAGATCAGCTCAATAAAGGACAGTGTTGGAAGAAAACTGCTTGGTACACAGTGCAGTGGGCAGGGGGACACTATTACAGCTCAGTTCCCATTCAACTGAATGGGAGCGGGGCTGCCAGAGAACAGCGCAGCCATTATATGATTTATGGAACCATCTGCTTTCAGCTCTGTACACTGTACCTATTGATAACCTATCCTAAAGATGGACCATCAATATCTCATCTTGGACAACACCTTTAAAGGGAGTCTACACCCTGCCCAAGCATTTTCAACTGCTACCATGGAATTATACAGCACATTACAGTAATAAACAATATACCTTTGTTACGTATGTCTGTTTTGTAGCTTTGGAAAAATACAACTTTGAAGTCTCGGTGCACTGCGGGCAGGCCTTCAGCTCTGGGAGCACTGCTTTTGCTGCTCAAGTAGGATGGGTGATGTCATAGCAGTGGGATGGTCAACTCTCACTACTCGGTGGTGGCACAAGCAGGAGATGGTAGGGGTCTGATTGGCAAGAGAAGTGCACCAGGGAGCTGAAGGCCCACCCCCAGTGCACCCACTGCCTAATTTACATAAGACTTCATAGTAGTTTTTCTCCAAATCTACAAAAGTGACATACATAACAAAAGGTATATGTAATGTGCTCTGTAACACTGTTGTGACAGGTGAATATTCTTGGGGCAAGATGGTAGACTCCCTTTAATGTCAATGAGGTTGTGCTGCAATACCACTCATAACCTGTGGACAGGCGTGTCGCTGTTTTTGGGAGAAAGCAACCATGTTTCTCTTATTTTGGCCAGCTTTTAAGATTTCTCATACATCTACAATCATTTACATCACCACAAAGCCAAGTTCAGTTTTCTATAGCTGTTTTTTTCCAAAATGCCAAGTAGCACAATGTACTTTGTATTCTTAGTGTCGATCTATTTTGTTCCTGGTGCACAGAAATTACTGATGTGCCACAAAATATCTTGTTTAATCCATAGAAACAGCCTTAACCTCTTATCTTCTATTGATCTGCGAGGAGGAATGTGGTTTTTACAGGCAAGTTCCAAAAAACCAGTGTCAAACTACTAATCTACCTTGTCGAGCTTCTATAAATCCTCTTGTATGCGCTGTAAAAGAGAACAGATTTTCCCAGAGCAAATATGCCTAACCGTATCTCAACAAGAATAAAATCCTAGTAGGCGCAAGACTTTCTTCTGCTTCTTAGATCATTCCCTTTTGCTACAGAGCACTTTATAGTTAAAAGCTAAAAGCACATGAAGGAGCTGGAGAAAAAAATCCGACTGAAAAATCACAGATCAAAACATGTTCATTCGTTACCAGAGGGAGCGGCGGAGGCCTTGTTGCTGGCGGTGAAGCGATAGAAGGGAGGGTTATCACAATGTTGAACTATGGGGTTCACAGGATCAGTCTGCTGAAGCTCAAAGAGAAGCTCTTCCATCGTCTGGATGGTATTATTTCGGCACAAATAGATGGCCACTTTTTTGATCTGCAGAATCAGAAATAATAGGTTTCTACAAGACGAGTACAGTCTGAATTTTATTTTTGTAGATGTGATTAAAAATAAAATAATGCTCAGTTTGGGGCCAATTAAAGGGGCTTTCCAAAACTCTATAATAGACTAATAAGCTCTAAAAAGTGTTGTTTGGCTTAAACATTTTTTTTTTTTTTTTAATGATGACCTGAAATCTCAGCATACACTGAGTGCTGCCCTACTATTCTCACCATGCAGTGTGCATTTCCAACAGCTTGACTGGAGTGCAATAGCTACTTAGGCGACATGCACACAACCTTGAAAAATCCAGATCACACATAATATGACTGGGAGCCTGGCAGATGTGGTAGTCTTCCACCAGGACCACAAAATTTGTCCACTCCTTCAGGGCGTCAGGAAGTTGACCCTTTTTGCAGGAGCCTTCCAGATGTTTACAGACAACTGGCAAGTATGATGATAACTTATCAGTTATTACTTTAGATCTTTGTTTTTTCTTACAGTCATGTGGGCGGTCATAACAGTCACTGACAGCTCTCCATAAATGACTGTGCATACAGAGAGAATTGTTAATCACTAACAGGACAGACCTCTCCATGACAATATAACTGTTCTACAAATAGAAAAAGCAAAAATATCAATGAATAAATTTCAAGTTATAAGAATATTTTCCCACAAAAATATATCAGTCTGTTCTGCTCCTCCTGCCTGAAAATTATACTGCATTGTCATGGTGACAGGTTCCCTTTAAATGGAGGCCACTGATAGAGTGGTCTGTTTATGTGCCCTTCCACTGGCATGCATGTTGGAACCAGAGCATAGTTTAAGCAGGGAAGTGGCCTGTTCTATACAAGGAAATGGCGTTGCTCAGTGGAGGATAGAGGCATAGATAGGGTTAGAGCGATACTTTAAAGTATATTAGAAAGTTGCATAGTGGTGCTTTACATAGATGCCTAAATTGGAAGCTATAGTTATAGGTCTATGGTCGGAATGTCCTATTCATAAATCAGGTCTAAGCATTCACTACAAGTATCCAGGTCCGAGGAGAAGCTTATTTATTAGACACATGATGAATCTGACAAATAGGTAGATGGAGCAGAGGTTTATCTTCTTACATAAGGCAGTAGAGTGGTATCACTGCTGACCCCGCACAGACTGATCAGGAACTGTAAAGTGATACGGAGGTTGTTGCTCCATTTCTCATTATTGGCCAAGGCATTCCAGGCATTTTCCACCTCCTGACCCGGCACTTCATCGCCATACTGCCAAGAAACAAGGCAAAAACAAGATACAGGTCAATATTTAGCAAATCAAGTTATATAAAGTAGAATGGTTTCCTATCAGGGCACATGGATGTCATAGCAAAGAGGAACCATGTGAGTTCAACCACAAACATGCAGAGTCCATTAGTGTATTACATATGTGTAAATGGCCACCATTAAATACTTGGTTGGTTGGCTGGCTGACTACCCTTGGCAAAATCAGATGTTAGAGTTGTCAGGATATTAACTCTGTTCTCTTAAAACAGCCTGTCTAACATCTGTGTGGGCATACATAGCCCTGGAAATGTTCAGGACAGAGGAAATGCTGTGTTATAGATCCACCCAAGGTCTGCATAATAACACTAAGGCTTTATTCACACAAACGTTATGCCGGCGCCGTGCAATGAAAACTGGCAATGAAAAACAGACTTGCATTCATTTTTCATGGCCAATTTTTTCAACATTTGTGTGAATAAACCCTAAGCCTGACAGAAATCACTATGAGAAACGTTACCACCAGAACCTGACAGTTTTCCAATTTAGATTTTGGAGAACTTCAACTAGGACTCCTAAGCAAAAGAAAAATGTGCATGCACCATGTCTGCTAAGATTATTACCTTTGCTGTCATGTACATGAGATTATTAAGGACTAGGGATGTGGCCTCTGGAGATCCCCATCCATTTCCTTTGAGTCCAGAGGTGCTAATCGTTTCCCCATCTCTATCGGTGATTTCTTCTTCTGGGGTACTGGGGCTGGAGTCCGGGAGAAGTAGTCTACTGTCCACCAACTCGATGTTATGCAGCCAAGGCAGTAGATAGGTGAGCATGATCTGGCGTCCATTGGGATGAGTAGTTGGGAAGCGCTGGCTCACTTCTGTTAAAGTCACCAAGTAAACACAACAAACTATTAGGGGAAAATTGATACCTTGTATTCAGGACTTCTATTATACACCTGAATTATGGTATTATCCCATACCATATCCAATGATTCATCTATGAAGTCCATGGCTCGAAAAATTAAAGAGGAATCGTAGGCAGAAGTCTGCCGGGGCCTTAGTGTCCTTGCACGTGACAGTGTGTGCAACAGAGTTTGGGTCCAAGTTTATTGCGAAATGCATTCATGTCTATAGGGCTTCTGGATCCATTCCCATAAAACGGATGATTATAGAGCAGGCCCTATTCTGCTCAGTGTTATCGTAAAGGAATGGATCTGCCAGCCCCATAGATGTGAATGTATCATGGTATGCACTTGGATGACCCTCAGATGTCACACTGTCATCTGACTGTATTTTGTGATAAACTTGGGCCCCCAACTTGGATGCACACACGGTCGTGTGCATGGACCCTTATACAGCCAGAGAGCAGACTTCCCAGTGACACCCTGAACATATTTAAGTTTTTCATGAATACTCAGGTATCCTTTAAGTCAGTAAAGCACTGCATTAACTGTGCGGTAAGCAAACACAACTTACAAAATCTCCATTTACAGAACATAACACTGTTGTAGACAGCAAATTGTACCATTACTATACTTGTTCAGACTTCACTTGAGCACTCAGGATGGCAGGGAAACTGAGTAAAGGATGTTTACAATGAATGCTATATTCTGAAAGGCTAGGCTTTTATCCAGTATTCCAAGAACATCTAAATAGCCCATATCATTTGGCTCTTTTACAATCCTCTCATTATGAGGCAATGAAAGCCGCCTTTACTGGAAGTCAGAGTCATTTTAAAACATTTACATGAAAAAAAGTTACTTCCAGGGGACGGCATGTACGCCAGTAAAGTGGTGCTAGGACATGTGGTGCCAAAGCATGGATCCCAATTATAAAAGTAGTAGTAAAACATATGTTATTGCATATTGTAATTGTAATATACAGCACAAAGATACAATGGTCATTTTTAGAATAATTACCCACCAAACAACTGGTTGGTTATTGGTACAGAGCACAAAACTTTTCTGACCTGGCCTTCTCTACATCAACCTGTGGTTTTCCAGACACTGTTAAACTACAACTCCCAGCATAACTGACAGACTGCAGTACTGTAGCTGGAGAGGCAGGTGGGACACTTACCCCATGCACAGTTTAGGTAGGGATGTAAAGTGGGGTTCAGGATGTGGCCTGCTTGAGATTCTGTCTTTCCACTACTACTCCTTTAAGTTACAGCAGCCAATGCTTCGTACTGGCTGTTGTAACTTAATCCAGGCATTAGTTAAGTTGGGAGGGGCTGAAGAGGGAGGGGAAGGGGATCTGTAGAGTGGCTAGTAAGTGTGTTTGTATGTATGCAGGTATATAAAAATGTGTGTGTAATGTGTATGTGATGTGTGTTATGAGTCTGTATGTATATATATGCGTGCAATGTGTGGATGTACAGTATATGCATGTGTGTAAGCAACATATTTGTATGTATACCACATTTAAATAGTATATATATATATATATATATATATATATATATATATGTGTCTGCTGTTTAGCAGTACTATGGTTGTGGGCAGTATAGCAATACTATGAATGTGTTTGGTATAGTGCTATGTATGTTACCTGGTATTCCGTAGGGGGGATAGATTTAGTTAAGCTCTAGTTGCATGTAAATGTGGGATTATCTCTGCCCTTGGTGAAAAAATGCCTAGTTATGACCCACGTATCACAGCACTATCCAAAACATGTAGCCCAGAACAGAGTCCTGCTATAATAAGCTAGTGACTCCACTAGTATGTAGAGTGTCCTGTATCTACCCAACTTACTATGTAGTGATGTAAACAGGATATGTCATAAAAGTGTGATAGATGCAAATACCCAGAGGTGGGACCCACATCTATCTCAGGATGACCTGACCCCCATCTTACAGCTGCTGAGGATATAGAGATGGCTGTGCATGTGCGGCTCTCTCAATCCTCAGCAGCTGCGAGAAGGGGGTCAGGGGGTAATCTGGACTGTGCGCTTCCTATCTGCATCTGTGAATTGTTTATATGGAGTGTTGTGGAGCTCGACAGCAGGCCAGATTGTCGTTCAGCTGTGCAAAGAGGCTGCAACCATGTTTGTCTGAGGAAACCCATAAAAATACAGGGCCAACATCCAAACTGCATGCAGATAATGTTCCTGGTTGGATTTGACTCCAGTGTTTCCATAGGTCTAAATTATAGCACTACAATTGCTTTCTTCTTCAGATGGCTGACCATCTAATGTCTATGGAGGCCTCCCAACTCTCCTTCCATAGATAAAGGAACAACATTTCTTTCAGCTCTATTTGGAGCACACAAACATCAGTAGTCTATTTGCTTGCAGCTCAATCCAAATGAAGTATTACCTGAAAACAAGGGCAGAGTGAGCTCAGGATACATCCGTGCCAGCTCATTGGATAACCGGATTAGTGAAACACTATACAACGGCGGCAAAACCCCATGTGTGCCATACAGGATACTTCCAGGCTTCTGCTCTGCTACCTTCTTTGAGTATACAAATAGCTTTCCCTCAAGGACCTGTAGGACAAATAAAAATGAAATGACAGACTATAAGCAATCATTAGTCCCTTATACAGTACATACAGACGTAGCAGAGGTGAACTTGCTTGCAGTTCACCAGAAAGCCAAAAACACACTGCTATATCACAATGACACACATTTGTAATGCACAATGCACTTTTCTCACACGAGTGACTCAATCGCAGAGGGCGTTGTGGAATAGACACATGCGCTCATCCCCAACATACACAAGGGTCAGATGGTTTACAGGAAGTCTATTTACCTATCAGTATGTTTTTGGCATATGGGAGGAAACCATATTACCCGGAGGAAACCTACACAAACACATACAAACTCTATACAGATGTTGGCCTTGGTGGGATTCAAAGCCAGGACCCCAGCGATGCAAGGCACTGAGTCGCCCACAATGAGTTGTGCTAAGTGATCAACTCAGCACTGCTACATCTAGATAAATTTCATATTCTTAACAACATGATCCAGAAGCATATTTCACTAGCCTTTTATTCTATTCTACGTGTTAAAAGCAACATAAACTTGATGGAACAAAAGTGTGAACAGGGCCCAATATGGTCAAGCAACACTGCATTGCCTGACATCTCACCTTGTTAAGGAAATAATTCTGATAACATATTCTTCCAACAGTGGCATATATTCACCGATCAGCCATAACGCTAAAGGGCTTGTCCAGGATTTGGAACAAACTCAGGGTGGCTGGAGTGTTTTTTTTTTTTTTTTTTTTTTTTTTTAAACAAAGACAAAAATAGTCACTCACCTATCCCCGGCACTCTGTTGTCCTGTCTGCTCCCCTCATATACAGGGGCCTGCAGCGCCCCAAAGCCATGAGGCTCAAATGACCACTGAAACCATTTAGTGGCCTCAGCAGTCAGGATAGGGACCAGAGACAGAACTTGCATACTTTCACAGGTTCCTTACCAGTAACAGCTGAGGCAACTGACTGGTCTCAGCGGTCATGTGAGCCTCATAACTTTGGGGTGCTTCAGGCCCCTGCATGTGAGGGGTTGGTTATGGCACAGGGCACCTTAAGGATCTTGGGGAGTATGTGTCTTGATAGGTCCCAGATGTTTCAGGGCTCAAGGAAATATTAAACTGGTTTTTGCCACCCAAGTCAGAAGGACCTGGAGTTTGATTTCCCTTCAATACCCTTTCCAATATTCTTATATTGCACAATTAAATTTTCTAGCATGCTGGAAGAGTAAGATAAACCTACACATATGAAGGACGGTTTCACTGTTCATATGGTTGGCAATAACCAAAGATTTTTTTGGTCAGTGACCTTTGCTTACCTATAGTTGCCTTACCATCAGAAAAATTGGTAGCGGGTATGTTGACTGATTTTAGTGACTTTCTGTACTTACCTGCATTAGCTGTACTGATATTTCGTAGATTTCACGGTTAGTATCAGATGCTTTGAACAGAACCAGGTTCAGCAAAGTCACAATGTCAAACGGATAATTCCTAAAGAAGGACAAAGGCAAATTTTTAGGAAAAAATCATACAAAATTTTAATATAAATAGTAACCTGAAACAGCGGCCCCAATATAATATCACCGAGAAGCCCACAGTGAAATGTTACATTTGCCCAGTGAGCCTTTAGCTTGTCCTTGGAAGACACCCATTCATCTTCCTTAGAATCCCATAATCCCGCAATTTTTTTTTTCTTTCCAATAATACAGCTTTCTGCAGTATAAACTTGGGCAGCTCAGCAACAGACAACAAAAACAGCAAAAAAAAAAAAAAAATTAAAAATCTGAAGAATCCTCGAAATTTGGCATCAACAGAATAGATGAATCTGAACTTCGAACAGGGAAATCTTCCAAGCTGAAAACAGTCTTGGCTGTCATTATTTGCTATACCCAGAGACATGTACAAAATACAAGTTAGTAGATAAACATAGCAATTTTAAGAACCAGCATTTTTCCACAAAGTTATTTGGCAACTTTTGCAAATCCTGGGCCATATTGCTTTGGGTCATAGTGCAATGCACATTCATTCATCATGACACTTCCAGACACTCCTTACAGTGGCTGATCACTTGGCAGAGCAAAGGATTGGGCAACATGAAATTCAACATGTCCAATCCTCATTTTCACCTCATTTGACATTCAGGAGGACCCCATAAGATGAATGCATTTTGTGTGTATGGGTAGACTAATAATACTTGTACAAAGCTTAGGGAGGGTGACTTATGGCAGTACTGTAAGTAGGGCTATGGAGTCGGTAGGCCAAACCACTAACTCCGACTCTAACTACTTATATGGTGGACAGCCATCGTAAGTCGTAGGATTGAATTACTATGAAAATAAGTATATAACAAACTATACGTCTAATTAATGATAGAATATTAACAATTGTACAATAATCGTTAAATGTTGAAGCTGGAGTTGGAGTCAGTAACTTTTTTTCTCACTTCACCCAAATCTGGTTATCACCCAAACTCCACAGCAGCATTTGGGTAAATGCTAGGTCAGAAGATTAATTTGCCATCTATCTTCAGCTGCCACAAGAGGAAGTTTAGAAACAGATTATGTAGAGGATAAATAGCTGATGGTGGGGGTCTGACTGCTGAGAACCCACTGATCCTAAAATGCTGTCTATGGTCAGGTTAATTTCACAACAGGGGAAAAGCACACACACCCCCAATCTCATTCAGTGGGGGTCTCTGTTGTCAGACCATCAATCAGCTATTTATACCCTTATCCTAAGGTAGAAGATAAATCCTAAACCTAACCTGTACCTTCTCTTTAAAAAAAAAAAAAAAAAAAAGGGCCTCTTCTATTTTAACAAAGCTGTATGTGGTATACTCCTGGCTATAGGCAGCTAGCATATTACATTTTAAACCTATGTCTAAGCAGGGGATCTGGTTCACTGTATCAGAAAATGACGCTTGGACCTTGTTGTTTAAAGTTGTATTAAAAAAAAAGATTACCTAAAAATGCCTTATTTATAAAAGATGGAGATTCACTCTCAATTCACCACGTGTACAGGAGAAAATCATTCAGATCATGATAAAATATCTTGATGAATAAAACAGAATATTCATAGAACAAAGGATATATAAGTGAATCTACGACCACCTTTCCTCATCTTTGTCTAATGTATTTCATTTTCTTCTCTTATTTTATCTTTTTTTTTAAGTTTAAATTTTCATTAAGTTTTTTTCAATTTTTGGCCTCATAATTTTGTTTTTGTCGGTTACCTCGAACACAACAGTGGAAAATAAGGTCACCAGCTTCTTGGGGATTTGAGACTCTGTTTTCTTAGTGTGACCAGGAGGTCTGGCATTAGAAGTATTGAAGGAGGCCAAAAGCGAACAAGGAATGTATGACCCAATAGCCTATAAAACACTGGAAGTACATGAACTGAACAAACTGCAGGAGAATAAAAGGCGTCTGTGCACACTATACAGACACAATGCTCACTAATCCTCATCCAAACGCCCCACCTTGTTAAGAGACCGAGCATCATTTTTATTGGATGACCTCACTTTACAGCTCTTCTTTAATTTTCACCTTGGAATTTAGTATATATGCACCCAATGATGGGAAATAATAATTATGACAAGTTTTTTCTAGACTTTCTTCCGTAGCCCTTAATAAAATTACAGTCTATTAAAAGCGTACAATATACTGCATTATTACAATATTACTGAAATATTACTTTGCTTTAAAAGGGAACCTGTATTGCTTTTACGCTAGGTTCACACTAACATTCAAGTTTGCGTCGTTCGGGTCCGCATGGGGACTCGAAAGACGGAGACCCTGTCCGCTTAAAAAGCAGTTTCACATGGAAACTATACTAGATATACTATAATGGAGTCCGCCAGGTTTCTGCTGGTTTTATGCTGAAACGGGCGGTGAAAAAAAGTCCACCGCCAAATTTATGCTCGGTTCACATCTGCGCTTGCCACTCCATTCGGGGATTCCGTACCCCTCACCGCATGAAAAATGTGGAGAGAAAAGTGCTGCAAGCAACACTTTTCTCTCCGCAGTTTTCACCCTTTTCGGGCGGAAACCGAACGGAAACCATGTGGACCCCATTATAGTCTATGGGGTCCAGGGGTTTCCTAAGGTAACCGCTTATTTATGCGGATTAGGTTTCCATTCAGAGGGCTCCCAAGCGGACCCCCGAACGGAAACCTGTGTGAAGATGTGAATCAAGCCTCAAATGGATTCATTGGCAGAGTCTTCTATGGAGACTCCAACACAAGTGTGAATGCAGCTGTACTTTTCTTTATTACATAGTATAGTAAAATATTCACCATAAAGATGGTATGGCTCATATACTTCACAGCTAAACACATTAACCTGGCAATTTTAAGGGGGCGAAATTGTGCGAAAGTAGGATTGGGCATGTTGCATTTGCGTTTTTAAAGGTGTTTTCTATGACTTAAATATTGATGACCTATCCTTATAATAGGTCATCAACATCTGATTGGTGTGGGTCAGATATCTGGGACTCCAACGGATTAGCTTCTCGAAGCTCGGGTGAGTATCTCTTACGCTTCATAGGCCAGTGACATCACGTTCACTTGTCCCATGACCTGTTTGCAGCTCATTCATCTTCAAGTGAGTGGGACTGAGCTGCAATACCAAGAACAGCCACTACATAAAGTACAGCACTGTGCTTGGTATTCAGTGAGAAAGCAGTAGCACTCACCCTAGCTCCAAATTCTAATGTGTGAACATTCACCAATAGTGACAATATGCAAGCACTTCTTGTACTGGTGAGAAAATCTTCCCATCTTTTGGCAGAAAACAAAATGTCTTCTGGGGGATAAACAAAGGCAACCAATATGCTAAATATCGGGACACCTGTAGGTTAGCAGCAGTATGTGCCACGCTTGTGACTTATTGTGGGAACTATATTGCTGAGGCTTTTGAGATTACATTATTTGGGCCCGCATGAGAATTTTAACCTCGTGAAATAATATTATTCCACAGGCATATTAATAGCTCGACAAGCTGCCTTCTAAAAGCCAGTGATAAGAGGAAGTCAGCTGAGGCAGATTAGGCTTCCCTGTGACTCTCCGGAATGTTCAGTCACTGGGAAATCGAAATAATCAGCTTCCCAAATGGTAACCCGACCCGATTCTAGAACAATCTGCCCGGCCTCATCAGCACATGCCTAGATGGAAACACAGAGGGGTCAAGCTCAAAAGGACCTTTAAGTGAATTTCTCACTTCAATAAACCCTGTTACGTAACTAATACAATGTGAATAGACACCATATGTACTGTATAGTTACAGTATGTAGAATCACATTTTACATGGGACTCTTTTTTGCATAGAGTGAAGTATATTAAACCAGCAACACAGTTAGGCTAAGTTCACATTCACCGCAGAAAGCGCTAGAAATCGAGGACTTTTACAGATGACTTTTCTCTGTCTATGGTTTATAGTCTATGGGGTCTGCGGGTAACCACTGTTTTACAGTCTGGGTCACAGTTGTTCTGGTCCCCAGGCAGACCTGAACGACGGAGAGGCGGGCACAGATGTGAACCTAGCCCAAGATAGGTCATGCTCACTTAAAGGGGTTGTCAACGCAAAAACAGACAACTGATTTAATGTTTAAATCAGCCGGGGGCAGTAAAAAAAAAATAAAATAAAAAAATTCGTACTCCCCTTTCCATGGTGCTCCGGTGCCTCCCAGCACGGTCCGGTCTTCTCAGTCTGAGGCCACGTGTGGCATGCGATGTCACTACCTCTGACATCCGGGGTCTCTTCTTGAGGCCTGCTGAGGCTGCTGATCAGCAGAACTCAGGAAGAGACCCGTGAGAAGATGCCAGAGCAGAAGTACCGGACCGCGCTTTGAGGCATCGGAGCACCATCAGGTGAGTATGATTTTTTTATTATTTTTTTCACCTCCCCTTCTTTTCCCTCTCCCTTCTTTGAGGGAAAGGTATAGGAAGCTATACAGAAATCTCACCTCATCTTGCGCTCTCGTATTCATGGCAGCATATTAGAGCAGTGTGGGGCATGGTAGTTTGGAGCAACAGAGCCGCCCTCAGTGCTCCAGACTGATCATGTACATGTTGTGATCGGCAACGTAGGCATGAATTCTCACAGGGAAAACAGTATGCCATTCACATGAGCCTGACCTATCTAATGTTTTCACGGAATCAGCCTAAAAAATTCCACCTCCCATTCATTCCAGTGGGAGGCAGAGGCTTTATTCCACTAGCTGAAAAATATCCGCCAGCAAGAAAAGAAGCATCCTGACCAATTTTCAGGTGGATTCCACTCAAACCTCCCACTAAAGTGAATGGTTGCAGGAAAGTGCTCTGCCACTGGCAGAAAGATTTCCACAGCAGAGTTTGCATTCCTGGTCCAGCTGTAAAATATGTCATGCGAATTTACCCTTACACAATGTAAACTGATATTAGACCGTTTTAAAATGGACCAGATTTATTACAGTGACTGATGCCGGATGATAAATCTCACATTTTCAGTCTATCTAGACTAAATTCAGAACCACCTATTAGGCACAAATTGCACTAGAACTCTATCGTACATCTGCCCCATGTGTCTCTTTGCATAGATCTAACAAACCTATCGCAATATCTCAGCTGAGACTCCTGGCTTGTGAAATCTATGAGTTACTGTACCTGCAACTAATGCAGAGGGTAGGTTCCACTTCAGGCACAAAACAACATATATAGTTGCTACTGTACATGGAGGTTGACATATCTTAAATATTTAAGACATACTTCACAAGGGTGTAGGTGGGGATGGGGCTGGCATGTGTCCGGGGTACTAAAAGGGTTCATTTGGACAGTATTAGATACAGCAGAACTTTGGCCCAAGAGAAAAGACATAGCTAAGATTCCACATACAGTGCATATAAACTGAACAAAAGTTGGCCGAACACTTTAGAGATCTTTCAGGCAAACTATTCTCTTCTTGACTCCCCCAAGCATGCATGGATGGATTCTGATCGAGGGACTGGAATGACCTACTGACAGAGGTCCTCTATGCTGAGCATAAAAGGATTGGGTATGTTGAAATCTAACATCCTTGAACCCTCTTCCCCTGACATTTGCCACTGGATGAAGCTGAGACACCCCATATAGACAGTTTGCTGGTCCCGCCGAAATCAGGGGGTTCAGCCACATTAATATAATGTCTATGGCCAACTTAACATGGTAGCAGTAAAAAAAAAAAAAAAAAAAAAAAAAAAAAAAGGATCAATTTCTTCTGGGAAGAACCTGGAAGTTTGTGAACAATATCTGACAGACACTCCACATTATAACTCAACTTCAAGGGCTTTTGCAAATCTACAGATGGTTAAACATAGTTATTGCATTTACTGTATTATTCTGTATACTTTTATTTGTGGTTGTATAATATAATAGAATAGAATAGAATAGAATAGAATAGAATATATCATTTAATACCTGTTTCCACAAACAGTTGCAATAGCCTTGAAACACCCTGACGCCAGCTGATAGGATCCTGTGTAGCAGCGATCAATGGCCCAGTTAAAAAGATTAATTTGGTCCGGATTAAGTTCCAACAACAACACGACCACTTCACAGCCAAGCTGGTGAACCTAGAGATGTAACAATGGGGAAATAATCAGTGAATTATTTCAGCAATTGCACCATAATCCATGAATACATACAGCGAACATCCCAGGAGACTATCTAGAAAATAATGTATTTTCTTACACTGAGACAATTTAAACAATTATCTTTTGTGTTGAGTACAACAATACAATATTTTGCCATTACTCGTGTACGGTCGAATCATTGCTTACCCTCATGTCCTGACACGCCAAGATGTTGTCCAACCATTTGTAAAGATATCCATCTGGAGACAAGCCCACATTGTCAAAAACTGGACCACAGCAAAGTACAGCAGACATAGCCTGGCCAGATACATGGAAACAAAACAAAGCATGTCTGTTAGACTGTTAAACTGAATTCAAGGGACTGTGTGGCAAACGCACTTTACAAAAGAATTCCAGTAAGAAAAATTTTTGCCCCTTCCATTTGAAAATGAGCCTGTGTCTAATGTAATGTCATTGGATGACTTACCAACACTTCAGTGTGAAGTTATATGATCCCCTGCGGAGCATTGACTTCCTTCCTGTTTCTCTGATGCGCACAGTGTTTCCAGTATGAATAGGAGGTCTATGCAGGTCTATCTACAACTATATGCAGACTGAGGCTTCAACAGACCTGCAATATGAGTGTGAATTCTTGTTCACATAGGAAGAAGCACTGTGTGCATCAGAATAGTTGAGTGTTCTGAAGGCGAGCACATAACTTCACAATAAAGCTGCCAGTAAGTAATTCAGTATTATTTTACTACATGTAGACAAATTTACATATTGAGAGGACAAAAAAAATTACTAAAGGGTTCAAGTATCTGTTTAAATTACAGATGTAGTAGAGCTAAATGTATCATTTGACTGTTTAGTGTACAGCACAGTAGCACACGGGTAGACCTAACCAAAGACTGCAGACAGCCATGGTCAGACAAAAGCAGCAAAGCTCTTCTAATTCAGGAAAAAAAGTGATTAAATATG
This sequence comes from Leptodactylus fallax, assembly GCA_947044405.1. Taxonomy (NCBI): domain Eukaryota; kingdom Metazoa; phylum Chordata; class Amphibia; order Anura; family Leptodactylidae; genus Leptodactylus; species Leptodactylus fallax. The sequence goes on from CAMRHE010000184.1 coordinate 1,041,782, forward strand.
CAACAAGCTATGTGTCTAACAATTATACAATAGTGAAAATTATGTAATATAATTTATAATTAGTTGTCTCTCTCTCTTTAGTAACTTTTTCTGACTCCAGCTCCAAATATAATCAATGGGGTATGTGAGCCAAAACTCTTTCTAGTTTGGTCCTACAGTCATACTGCCACCAAGAAACCTAAAATAAATACTTTAGTATTAGGAACAACATTTAGAGGGGGAAATTCACCTTCAGTGCACAATATTGATATCTTGTGATCTGATGATTTCGATCACTGTAGCGGTCCAGAGGAGTGAACATGATGCTGAAAGGCCCAGCCCACTGGCTAAACAGGATAAACAGATGGTGCCGTAAACTTTGTTGGGGGAACAAAAATCTCCGGTGGTGAACTATAAATAAATTAAAAGGCACACAATTTTATCAATGTGTTTGACGGTCCAAAAATATCACAGTTAATAAAAGAAACATTTTATGGGTTTCTTATCAAAAGGGAGACCATCAATTGTTTTGATGTGCCACTGCATGTAAAATTAAAACATACAGCAACTCCGCAAAACTTAAACATCTTATTCAATCTATTTGGTCTATTCTGTTTTGTGCTCAGAGTTCTATACAGGCCTGTGTGTCTCCATAGTAACAGACTACAAACAAATCTTTTGTAGTCTGATCCTGCAGTCATACCATCATCCATCTATCCCCTATATTTGCTAACCTCCCAAATGTAGACAAATGGAAGATTCTTTTTTTGTTTGTAGTCTATTAACATGGAGACACATAGGTCTGTATAGAACCCGTAGACACAAAATTATACAACATTTTAATACTATTTGCACAGTTATTTATGTTTTTTTATTACTATACGCAGTTACATTATATTTAATTTGAGATGCGCTTGAATAACAAAATAATTCAAGAGATTGTGGACTTCCCCTTTAACTCAAATTCAGCAAAAAATGGTATTAGTTATGCCTGAAAGAATAAACAAATTAAAATTATCTATAACTAGTACTATCCACTACCATACCTGGCACACACTGGATCAGATTGGCAATCATGGCACTGAAGTGAGCTCTAATGTCTTTAAGAATTTCAAGTTCCTTGTCATTTTCAGCTTCCAGAAGCATCCGTGTGAGGTCCACGTACTCCAAAAACAATGCCCCAAGAGCTAAAGTGTCTCTTTCTAAGGCTCCATTAGTACTTTAAAAAAAATAAATAAATAATTACGTACTGAAGAAAGAGATTTCTCATAGATTTATAATAAGACCATATAACTTACTTATCACTAATAACTCCAGCATCAGCCAGTAACTCAAATATCCTCAGCAGCTGCAACCTCAGCAGATCTCGCCGCTCTCTGCGCTTCTTGTTCTGCCAGGTAAATGAGAGCTCGTAAAATCTTAATATATGCAAAACTGTCAAGTGCACTGGTTTGTGAATATGCATTATTATATCTCTAGATCATACAAAGCTGGTAAGGGGATCACTACCCTGACATATATAGCCTTAAAAGGAACCTCTTATGAGGACTTAGGGCCCCAAGTCACCAACAATCTGTTATCCAGGCTGTTACAAGGTTTCCAATGTTTTTCTACTTACTTTCAGGTTTGGCTTTGTAACACTAGGTTAACACTAGCGCCGTGGTCTCCGCTGGGGGGACCTGAACAATGGAAGCTGACCTCCTAAAACTATAAAGGGGTCTGCTGGCTGTCCATGGTTTTAAAAGTGTCAAAGAAAAAAGTCCTCTGTGTACGACCTTGTCGCAGAAACTGCCAAAAATCAGCAGAGAGAAGAGTTTCTGGCTCAGATGTGAACCCAGCCTAAGCTGCATTCTTGTGTCTGTGTAGAGTCAAGGGGGTGGAGCCACTTTGCAGAGTTGTCATGCTGGCTAGGCCCCCTCTTGCCTGATTGATGGCCAAGAGGCCTGGTATACCAGCACAAGCTACATGTGGCACATGCAGTGAAGGAAAGTGTACTGCCCCAGCTACATCTTGCACATGCACTAGATGCCACTGGAGGCAGGGGTGTAAATAAAAAGGCACATAGGTCCTGATCCAAAAGTTCAATTTGGGTCCCCCTGTGCAACTTACTGGAAATCACTATCTGTGTCCCTTTTGTACATTTTAACAGCATTTACATTTCCCTTTACTTCTATTTCTGGGCCCAGACAGTCATGGGCCAATATGGGCTGTGCACACAAGCTTTCTACAATTTCCATTGCCTGTCAGTGCCCCCCACATAGTAATCAGGCCCCGTTTTTGTGCCACAGCCTTCTCCACAGTAACCTTGCTTGACTATATACTGCTGTCCAACAATTTTTGCTATTAAAGGGTTAGCTTTCTCATTTGTGATACAGCAAGGCTGTGTATCAAATCTTCTCACTCCAGTGCACTAGAGGGCAGGGGTAATAAATTTATAATGCACAGAGTGCCAACAATCAAATGAAATCAGAAAGGATATCAAAGATGGAAAATAAGTCCCCCCCCCCAGTTTCTACAACCAGCCCTATAGTTACACCGGTGACGGGATGTGACTTGTGATGATGTACCTGGCCAGTGGGTGGTGGTTTAGGGGCCCCCTGTTACTCCTCAAGGACACAACCAGTTTTCATGCACTGTCAATGGAGTGTCACCAGAACCCATATCAATTGAGACCTACAGATAGATTGATACAGGTGTCCCTAACCTAACAGCATTTTCCCTTGTGAAACGCTGCCTCCTTTGCCAAAATAACAGTTTTTGTCACTATGCAAATGAGCTCTTTGGAGAAATCAGGGTGTTGCTCCTTATCTATTTGGAACAATGGCAACATCTTCTTTGCTCCAGGTGACCCTAACCTATCTATCTGTGGGGCTTGTCTGATATACTGGGTTCTAGTGACAGACTTGCTTTAAGCTGACTGTGACCAGTACTTGAGTATGCTGCATCTAGACCGTCCCGAAGCTTGTATCCAGCAAACGTGGGTAGGTGGGTATACTTTTGGTTGCGCCTACACAGCTAGGGAATAGGTACAAGGTTACAGCTAAAGTGCACCATCTATCAAACATATCCTTCTATCTCAGCTTCCTTGAGCTTTCTAACTACTAGAAAAGAGATACGAGGTTCACGGCCACCATTCCTGAATTTTTCTAGATGTGCTTTTCACGTATGGCTCAGTTCAAACACTGCTATAGAAGCTATAATGAAGGCATATATTACATAGTTGGCAGGTTGGTATACTCACCTCTGGTCTCCGTTCCAAGGCTTCTTTCATTAGAGGATGAAGTTCTTCCACCAATTCCCTGTAAAACAGGTATTTGCCCATTTTAACCAAACACAGCACAGACAACTACTTTTATAAACTGGTTTCCACATTCTACTTGGTCAAGTACTACTAGGTTATGCAAGGCAATTTTCTTTCAGAAACAGTGCCATACTGGTCCACAGGTTGCTTGTGGTACTGCAGCACTGCCCAATTCACTTCGATGAAACTAAGAGTCAGTATCAGACTCAACTTTTGATGTGTGTTGCTGTTTTCGAAAAATAAAAAGCAGTAATTTTTTTTTAACCCTTTACCGTGCCTCTAATTAAGTGAACAAAAACATTACTAATTACCAGGCGTCATAGGAGTCTAAGCACTGTGCATTTCAGCCAGGCATTTATATAATTGGAGAGTCAGTGATTATTATTGGCCTTGGAAATGACAGAAATTTGGCTCACTAATGAAGCAAAGAAAGCTGTGGATTAATAAAATTTACAGTGGAAAAGGGCACGGCCATTATGGATTATTTTTCTCTAATTAGCGTCTCTAATTGGCGGCTACTTGGTTGCTGGAATTAGGAAGTCAAGGCCATTCTGTTTTTTTAGCTCTCCGATCCTCCCACAATATTAGTCTGCAACAGAAATCAAAGTCAGAAACAGGATTTCTGCAGCAGATTTGCCAGTGGACCCTACATTGACATTCAATGAGGCAATCTGTTGCTTTTCCGGGTGGAATCTGCGCAAATAGTAAAAAAATTCTGTTTTAAAATCTGTGTGTCAATGGGTTAAAAAATATTCACTTGCATTAGCTGAGAAACATTGTTGTGCTATGTCTGAATTTAGGCACAATTTAGAGAAATACAATAAAATATTTTATTCACAATAAAAAGCAAAAATTGCTTTCAGATTGATCTCAAAGATAAAGGGAATCCACAAAATAATCACCTCTCAATCAGATTGGTGGAGACCCAATAATCGGCACCCCCAATGATCAACTTGATCTGCAGTGCTAGCCCTTCAGCTAAACAGGGGACAGAGGCATCTACTTCTGGCTCCCTACTCTGTGTATTTCTGGCGCCCGCAGATAATCATGTGGGCGTCAGGTCCCCGATCGATCTGATAAGCAGGATCTATACTAAGGAAAGGTCACCATTATCAAAAGCTCAGAAACCCCTTTTAAAATCCCTCAATTTATGAATTAAAAGAATTTTTACAGATAAGGCCTCAATCACACCAAATGCCATAATAAGCACCGCACCATAGTACCGCATGGTAACAAAGGAAGTGCCTATAGCTTCATCGTATGATGCCAGAGGGACACCATGTGCCTCCATACCGGCTTCATGTACTCAGCTCTGCCATGGGGCCTAAGAGTCTACTCAACTGCAAAACCAGAAAAAAAATGTATGGCCAAGATGTACTAGACAAAATGTACCATACAGAGTCTGCACATCTGTCATACCTGAAGACCAAAGCGTTCGTTCTCCCAAAACCCAGAACAAGGGACTCGGTGATCTCTATACTCTCCAGTCTCATCAAAGGAACTAGCTGCTTGAGGAGGACGCTAATCGAAGGGGTTCCAATTATCTAGGAAAGAGAAAAAAAACCTCCTTAATTTCATCCATTGTATAGTGATACCCAACTGGGGGCTTTCATGTGTGTGCCATGTGGCTCTGGGCCTAGGGCAAGGCAACTTTATAGAAAGCATTTCCTTTTCAATGTTAATTTTTGGAAGGTGCTTTTCCTGTGGACCCAGGAAAGGACTGCTGTTTTTTTGTACATCAAGATCCACCCTACCTTGTTATCGTAGCTGACTGAGCCATCAGGAGTCGTTGCCATGATCTCAGGAGTAGAAGCGCGTAAGTGACCAGGACTCATAATACTTGGTCTTGCCACGCCAAAACATAGAATAAGATAGTTCCTCCATAGCGTAACATAATTGTCCCCACTGCTGGCTGTACTGGTTTTCTTTGCATTAATAGGGCTACTGTAAGCAGAATAAAGAAGCCAGATTGATTCCTAAAGTACATTTCTTACTAAATTTCACACATATACAGTGCTCTGAGCAAACATTTTAGGAAGGTGTGGAAAAATTCTTTCAAAAACAGTTTACTAAAGTAATAGTTTATTTTTGTCAATTAACAAAATGAAGATGAAGTGAATTAAGAAAAGAGAAATCTAAATCCCATCAATATTTGGTGTGACCTTTGTCCTTTGCCTTCCATCAATTCTTCTTGGTACACTTGCAGTCAGTAGTTAAAGGAACTCGGCAGGGAGGTTGTTCCAGTCATCTTAGGGAACCAAGCACAGATCTTCTGTTGATATAGGCTTGATCCAATCCTTCTCTCTCTTCATGTCATCCCAGACAGACTGGATGATGTTGAGATCAGGGCTCTGTGGTGACCTTATCATCCCTTCCATTACTCCTCCTCCAAAGGGCTAAGGTCACACCACATATTGATGGGATTTCAATTTATCTTTTCTACATTCGCTTAATTTTGTAATTTTGTAAACTTTCTATTTCTGAAAGCTTTCTTACTTTGCAGCAACTTCCCACATCTGCCTAAAGCATTTGCTCAGTACTGTATGATAAACCACAAAACAACAAGCTTATGGATGAGACTTTGAGGCTGCTTAAGAAGCATATACAAAAGGAAGCCCCAACGCTTTTTTTTTTGCAGTAGTTTTGATATCTCACTCTTGCTGTCCCTCTAAAACATAAGGCAGTCATTGATACTGACATATTAAAGGGGTATTCCAACTTGAAGAGTTTACCATCTATCAATGGGATAAGTGTTAGACCAGTGGGGTCCGTCCACTAGAATTCTGACCGATTGTCATAAAGGAGGAGGCACAGTTCTCTATTCTGCCAATTGGTGGAGGGCACCACACTCCGGCAGTCAATGCCAGCAGCAAGATCACTACCGATCTCGCATTTATCGACTATTTAGTGAATAGGTGATAGATTCTTTAGAAAATACTCCTTTAAACCAAAGCTAATCCTAGAATCAATTTCTAGAGGAGGTGTGCAATAATTTCTCCAAAAAATCCAATGAACTGAAAAGAGCCAATTAAGTTGGTCTTGTCTAATCATGCTGAAAGACTTGGCATACAACCAAACATGTCAGACGTTTATGGTATTTTAACTAGTGCTAGAGAAGTAAAGAGAGGCAAAAACATTCAATGGTATCAGATTTGAGCTCCTTCATCCGACCAGCAGAAAGGACTCCGAGATACCTTTGGCTGGACCTTTGGGGTATATTTTGCCAGAGCTGATGCCATTGTGGAATCTTCTGGCAATTTACTGAGCCAGTATGTCTCTGTACGGACCCAATGGAAAATCCACACAGTATTAAAAGGGGTTTTCCGGGCAAAAAATGTTATTTTTTTTTTTAAAAAAAAAGGTCTGTTAGTACTATTAATGGGTTAATAAATGCACCCAGTGTTTTGAGTGATTTCTGTGTGTCTCTGGGAGCTCCTGGTATCTTCTGCATTTGTTTACATGGTTCAGCTTCCTGCTATGTAACTCACTCTCACCTGACTCCCCCTTCTCTCCCTCCCATACACCCCCTCCCTGTCTCTCTAGCTATCCCACCCACTACTAACTCTTCCCAACCTACTCAGCCTAACCACCGACCCCATTATATACTTACTTCTCTTCCTTCCAGGCTTCTTCCTGCGGGACAGCCCATCCTTCTTTTCTGACTGCCAGCGTGTGCTACAGTCCCAGCTCTGCAGCGATGATCCACCTCTACTGTGCATGTGTGGGAGTTGCGCAGTAGAGGTGGATTATCGGCAGCAGAGCAGCGCTGGTACAATAGCGAGCGCCAGCAGTCAGAAAAGAGGGAGGAGCTGTCCCACAGGAAGAAGCCTGGAAGGAAGATAGGTAAGCATGATGGAGTAGATGGGGGCGGGGGGAGTAGTAGTGACGTTGCGTTTCTGGAAATGGGGAAACAGATCGTCACTGGATAACCAGATAATCAGGGATATGGGTAAATATACATTTTTGATTAATTATGTTATTTAGAAAGTAGGTGGGGGGAGGGTGTTTAGATTAGTGTAGGGATTTCCATTTATCCTGGACAACCCCCTTATTCTAATGGGCAACGTTTTTTTACTGAAATTGCTCCTCTTAGTTCAAAATTTAACCAATTTTAGGGGTGGTCCTAACCCTCAACATGACTGACAGCATATCCTCCTATAGGATGAGGTACGTCACGTACAGAATAAAAGGTAATTTGTTTGTAGACGGCTCTTAACTCTGCAGTACGCCTCAGCGCTGCGGTAACAATTATTACATTTCACAGTGTGTTAGCAGTTTTTAATGGAGATCTGAAGAACAAGCAGTACTTGAAGAGGGCTATAAATAAAGACAAATCTGCTTAATGAGACCTAACAAAGAAAATTATCTTGGTAATAATGCAATGGAATGATTTAAGTCTTTTGGTATTGTAATAATCTAGATACAAGGAAATGGCACATTTGCAATTGGCTACAGATATATGGTATAACATTTGTGCTGTTTTTGTGCTCCAATATCAAGTGCTCCCAGGAATACCTTTAAACTTTCTCTTGTCTACACATTCCTCAGCGTAGCAAAAATGGGGCAAGCATGTACTTTTTTTTTTGTAAAATCTGATTAATATCAAAATAGACATGGTTTGGACCTCCTATGCATCGTCAGCACTCTGCCGGGTCAGTGGTGAGCTGTAAACTGGCACAAACTATATAACTGCAGCAACCAGTCTGATAGATCTTCAACTCAAGGCCAAATTATCATTTAGCAGAGGGCAAAGAATTGCTTTTGCTTTAGGACCATTTTTAACTACTAGGGTAACTAAGGGGGATATTTCAACCGAGACATTAGTGATAACTATGGAGGATGGAAGGGGATGTGGAAAACTGAATGTGCCTCCATTATTTCACTGGGACATCATGTGACATTATAATTTCTTTCTTCATATGCTGTGATGTTACAGTATACACTGTTTTTTGTTTTTTTTATATCCGTACATTATCCCTTTATTGTGACATCACTGTTTTCCTTATCCCTATACAGTGACATCACTGTGTGCTTTATTCTTGTACTGGGAAATCACTGTGTTCATTATCCCCATACGGTATCATCACTGTGTTCATTATCCCTATACAGTGACATCACTGTGTTCATTACCCCTATACGGTGACTTCACTGTGTTCATTATCCCTATACGGTGACATCACTGTGTGCTTTGATCTTGTACTGGGAAATCACTGTGTTCATTATCCCCATACGGTATCATCACTGTGTTCACTATCCCTATACAGTGACATCACTGTGTTCATTACCCCTATACGGTGACTTCACTGTGTTCATTATCCCTATACGGTGACATCACTGTGTGCTTTGATCTTGTACTGGGAAATCACAGTGTGCATTATCCCTATATGGTCGCATCACTGTGTGCCTTATCCCTATACTGTGACATTGCTGTGTCCATTATTCCTGTGTGTAAAGGAGACCAAAATATTTGTACACTTTTCAAAGTCTGTGCTTGCTGCTTGAGGTCATGGTAGAGTGGGGACCCATTCCAAATTTAGCTATGGGGCCCCATGGTTACTTGTAAAAGACCTTGGCCTGTAGTATACTTTTTTGGGAATAAAAAAAAAGTATGCAAGCATATGAGATGGTTTAGGCTTCTAGGAAAGAGACATGGGCTGCCTTGATAACTTGCATCTAATCTATTCAGTCTGTGAATTATAAAAGCTACAGTTCTGGTCTCTATGGCAGTGTGGGATGGTACCGTACAGCACTATGACAACCTTTTAATAAAAAATCTTATTATTATAGCAGTAACTGATCCATTACTTTCATTGCTTTAATACGGTTTGATAGAAATATAGCAATAAGTTCTACTTACTTGGGGTCCACCAGTGGCATAAGCAGCTGCAGTCTTGTGAAAGCGTAGGGCCATGCATAGCTGAGGGCGGTAGGGCAATGTTTTGGTAGGTTTTCTTGCCTAAGAAATGTGAAGAGGCAGAGAACCCATGGGTCCTTTACAGACTGTGCAAATATCCAGACATGAGAAGGACTTTTTACATCGTAATGGCTATTGACAAGGACAGCATTCCACTCCACCAGCCACTGTAGGTCCACATTGTGAGTAAAAGGTAGGGCGGCCTAGTAATAAAGCAAATGTTTTAGTCAGAAAACTCACAATTGGTTAAGGCAATAGACAGCAACCATTATCTATAACATAACTATATAATACTTGTATTGCTGTTTAGGAGGTCTTATAACATGTACATATTGGGCTACAGAGGTGGAAACGGGACAAGGCCCAACTTTCTCATATAAACTCCTTCTTAATTGAAAATTGCACAGATGTATCAAACGATGCATCATAAACCATCATACACTTGATTTACATTGTGTTACTGTTACCACCGGAGTGAGTATAACATAGGCAGTCAAGAGAACTGGAAAAGTCTGGGCTGGAGGAAAAAGTCAGTATGCAAACAGTTCAGAAACTGCTCAAACAGTACGCTAGGTAAACCTGACTAATATTTAAAGAACATTGGGAAAAGATTTAGTAGAAGTGGAAATGTATTTAGTCAAACTTTATGCCAACATTAGGATCGGATCCCATCAGGAAAGCCTTTCCCGATTTTTTATTAATTTTTTTGTGAAAAGCTTTCCTAATTTCAGACAATTGGATCCGAACTTGTTTTTAGCTTGAAAAATCGATGGCTCCCACATGAAGCTATAGTACAGACGTCAAAATGAGCAGGGATCTTACTCCAAGTCAGAATATGTTTGCATAGATAGTCTGATAGGAGATACACTAAAAAGGGGTGTCACAAACCATTGCATTGTACATTGAGGTCATTTTCCATTATCAGTCCTAAAGAAACTGCAGCAATAATGCTACAAATATGGCTAGAGATACCAGAAATGTAATTATTAAATAAAATAATGGACGCTCAGATGACAAAAACTACTTACAGAATCAGATACAGCAACATGAAGAAAGCTTTCAAGTATAGAAGGACTGAGCTGATCCAGCACATCTATCATTGGCTTGTCATCTTCCTATAATCAATAAAAGCAGATCAACTTATTATATTCAATATAGTAACGTATAATGGTCAAACACAAAAAAAATGTCATTACTTCAATGTGACCTTGGAGAGAAAGGGTGACACTGACACACCAGCAGCAGATGGATCTATGGCACAGTTCATACCTCAGCTTGTCCCAGTGCAGTAAACAATGCTCGGACCTCTTTGAGTATTAAAACCGCCATTTTTCGAGTCGCTAGCTGAAAACTGCAAAGTAACAATAGTGCAAAACCTTCCACCGCGTGCAATACATTGGAATAAGGTCCTCTTTCAGACTGGATCCTGTGACTGGAGCCATTAGGAATTAGCTGGAAGAGAAAATACATGGGGATAATAAAAATAAAACCATAATACTAATTTGTTCTGTATATTACGTGCATTAAAATGGTTGGGGATGGTGAGACAGAGAACTACAACTACCATCATAGAGGAGTGGTCACAGACTGCAGAGGAGCGCTGAGGATGGACAGTATATGGTTTCCTTATTTGTAAATGTTAAAATAATTCAACAGCAAACATATAAACATCCAAACAGCATAAAAATGCAAAAAATGTTGAATTTTTATGTTTTTTTCATTATTTGGGCATGTTGAATTTCACCATGACCAATTCTTTGATCTTGATGGAGAGAAACTGCCACCAGAGGTGTTTGGCAGCAACTTAATTTCTTTAATTCCCAGTGATCAAGATGATGGGAGCCTGAAATTTCCATATTAATGGGGCACTGGTGCGCATGTAGGAATGGAGGATGTCGGAAGCCACGTTCAAACCAATATATTAAATGGGTTTTCCAGGCTAAAAATATAGATGGTTTTATCTTAAGGATATGTCATTAATATGGAATTGGTAAGGATCCGACACCTGGCACCCCCACTGATCAGCTGTTCTCAGGTGCTGATACACATAGTAGAGCGGTAAGTAGACAGCGCTGTTCTCTGTGTAGTGGCTGAGCAGAGTCACTGCAGCTTAGCTTTCATTCATGCGGCCACTACACGATTGGAGGGGTTTTCCACCTCAGACAATTTATAGCATCTCTAGTAGAAATACCATAACGGTCTGATAGATGAAGGTTGGAGAGGGGGAACTAACAGGAGAATGGAGACTCTCTGGCTCCCCTTTCACTAAATGGCCACAGTCTGCAGACTGAATGGAGACGAGGCCAAGTACCCTCTTTGTTCTGGATCCATATAGCACAAGTTACTAATTCATGCCATTACTAAGCAGTAACATAGAAAACACCCTTAAAGCCTTAAATATGTATGGCAGCCAGCACTACTTCCTTTCTATTTGGCAAGATCTCTTTCCATGTGCGTCTTCACATTTAACCCCAAGTTTATAACATATATTATACAATAAACGTCTCTGTTCAGGCTTTAGTATCCACTACTGGATCCAGTTATTTAGCCTGCATAGTCGTCTTTTACATACCTCCTTCTCTGACCTTGTAGTAGACTTGTCATTTCTTAGAAAATCACATCATAAATAATTTAGATGAAGAGTTCAGAACAAAGCTACATCACAATGCAGCAGAGCAATCCCAAAGGACTTGTCCAGTCATAAAAATAACCCAAATCCTAAAGTATTATGCATGCACATATAATCTACCCACAGTAGATTGATCTATTCTGAGAACCACGTCAATATGAAGTCCAGCATTGCCAGCACAACTACCCTGTTATGTAGACTCCTCAATTAAAGCGACCCTCCGGTTCACAATAAAACTACACAATAAGTGATAATACATAGTTAAAATACCTGGTAACCTACAATTCCCGGTCTCCCTTACATGTTTGTAAAATGGCCACCAGATTCTCATATTCCACTACTGTGCTTTGGTAGTCTTAGACACTCCTCCCTACTTTTGGCCAGTCCAATTGTTTCAGACTACCCTATGCTTTGTGAATGTGTCTTTGGCACCACTGACTTACAGTAGATACAGTGGGGCAGATTCATCACGCCTTGTATGCCAGTTTTCTGCATTAAAAATTCACAATCACTTGTACAAACTGAGTTTTTATGCAAAAATATGTGTTTTTTGATACTGCCCTCACCACTTTCCTGAAAAGTGGTGTGGCAAGGGATGTAGCCTGAGGAAGGTCACCAACCTGCCAGATTTATGGTCATTTACACCAGTTTATTCATAGTAGACAAAAAACAATGCCACCATTTTTTTAATTAAAGGGTTTTCTGTGCAAAAGTATTAATAATTAAAATCTAATTAAGTATTAATAGCAAAAACCTACACAGATTGGGCATCACCATACATCTACAGACCTACAGAATAACGTTAACATATTATACATACTCCAGGGTCTGTGGTGCAAAATTTATAATGCAAAAATACAATGGCAGAATTGCAGCTTTGTTTCCTGGTCCTCTCTATAAACAGTTAATAAAAGCTAATCAATAAGTAAAATGTACCCCAACATGGTACCACTGAAAAATACAACTCATCTCGCAATAAACAAGACCTCGATCAAGAAAAACATTTTAAAAAGTTATGTTTGTATGAAGGTGACGATTAAAAATAGTTACAAAAAAAAAAAGGTTCGGTTATTAAGGCCTACGTAGGCCTGGTTTTTAACGGGTTAATGTTGTTTGAATAATTTCCGGTGGTCTTATGCACTAGACTTATGTCAGCTAAACCCCAGATTTTGACGGGACCAGCTCACGATCTAATGAGTATGAATTGCTCAGTCAATTTTTTTTTGGCATAAATCAGGGGAAAAAAAGATTGGACATGTTGAATATTTTCACGCTGATCCTTTGTTCCTTCGAGACATAAGCCGCCAGAGGTGTCTAATGCAATTCTGATGCATGCTCGGCACAGATGCTCAGCACATAGGGATCTTAACACAGTGCATTTGTGATTGCAGCAATATATAGGTCTTCTTATTTTAGCTACATACATATAAACCTATGGGAAGCCATTGATTTTTAATGAAATGATACTGCTAAAGACACATTATCAATATTCGCTGCACAGAAATGTCAGAGTTTACGGAATGATAAAATCTTTCATCCACACAAACTTGTAGTTTCCAATTAATTGATTTATAACATATTTTGGTATCCAGTAAGTTTTACATATAAAACAGGTTGCTATGAAAAAGCCATAAAAAGCTACACAACATAAGAGGTATAAAACTCAACAATAAATGATCCATACGACTGAATTTAGGAAACAGACGCCCACAAGCCACTCAATATGTACATTAATAAAATGTAATACTGGAAAACTATGGACAGAGGTGGCTGGTAAAGGGACACCAAGTGTATCACTGGCAATGGTACCCCCTTCTCATGATCCAGTTCTATTCCATAACACTAATGCAGATAAATAATATATATTATAAAAAAACACAAGAAAGAGTAGGGGGAATTTATGAAACCATATAAACCAGTTCTCAGAGATACATAAGTTGCAAATGTATTTATTTCCATCTTTGTGCACTTTGCTACTGTTTGCTATTCAGATACCACTTCACATCAGATACAACTTTTCCAAAAAGTGGGCAGTGTCTAAAAGGAGGGGGCATGGCCCCACACAGCCAAACGGATTTATTATAATTTTAGGTAAAAAATGGTCTAAATTATAGCACAAATCTATAACTGGCAGAGATTTGCTGTTATGGCGCTCAGACTTCTAGAAGATGTGTCAGGTTTAAGAGGTATGCCTCCTAATACGCTTGGCTCATCTCATTCTGGTGCTCCTGATGCTTTCTAGCCCCTAAGGCAGGTTTCATAATGAGATAGGTCATTAGTATATGATATGTGAGGGGTCCAACACCCATACCCCACATAGATCAGCTGTTCTGGCAACCTCCATGCGCCAGAAGCTACAGCAGTGAATGGGGAGCATAAGCAGTCTGTTATTCAAGCCATAGGAGTGAAATAGGATGCTAGTATCAGACCCCAACTGATCTGATACAACTGACCTAACCACAGGGGACACCAGTTTTAATGCAATATGTATAAACAATAGAGGAAAACCAATCTCTGGCTGGGAAGCAGATTACTGCTGCAGCAACCTTCCCTTACTACAATCTACAATAAGACACCAGGCAACCTAAGCTCCACCTCTTTAGCTAACCTTCCCTCCACAGTGGGAGGCAATCCGAACTTGAGTATAAAGATACATGTTGCATAGAAATCAGGTTTATCTGTTTTCTTATTTTAGTCATTTACGTCATACTTTGTCGTTTCATTAATTCACGACAACCATCTAGGTACTTCCTATAACAGGGGGCAAGGCAAACGTAACAATATATGATTGGTTATATCACATTCTGCACTAGATTCTGTAAATATAGAAATCTAGACCAGACTAGATATATAAATTGTGCCCAAATGATTTTCCCACTGGGAGACATTGAAGGAACGTATGAGAATAGAAAAACACCCTACCTCTGAAGTCCGGATTTTCGCCTGCTCATGCAATTTCCCAGGGGTCTGTATTACGAGTTTCCACTGGGTGAGCAACTGCAAGAGCATCTTGAGAGAAGTATCAAGAAGCGTCTGGTGGGTATCATTCACTTCACGTAACAGAAAATTTATGAATCCAAATAATACATCTTCCCTCCAATCCACAAAGTCAACAAGAAGACCCTGGAGAGAATTCTGTGCAATGTGCCGCAATTCATCATCCATGTGGATAGACAGCCTGCAAGGACATATGAAACAAATATAATAACTACGTCAATCACTGCCATTGACCTAAAAGGAAGTCATTTTAAAACACAGATTACATATAAGAAAGGCTGATCAGTTAGCATTCGAGAAGATGTCAATAAACCATATTTTCCCTTTTTCCCTCCAAAAAAAAGTAATTGACTAAACTAGGGGCCAATGAGATAAAATTAAAAATGGAAATTGTAAAACTGTTCCCTTTGTTTTGAAAATATTTACACATTTCAATTTTAAAAAAATATCAGCAAAATATTAGGGCATATAGTCCAGTCATGGGCCACATATTACATACGATCTTTAAATGTAGTGATGCTTTAAAGTGAACCTTTCAACACTTCCATCCAGACAGCTCTTTGCATCCTTGAATAGGCCCCTCTTCGTTCATTCTGGCGCAGTTGGAATTTTTTCTCCAGCCCCCAAGAATACTATGTACCTCCAAGAAAAATAACTTGACACTTGACTAACTCAAAACTATTTTCCACTGATGGGATCATGGGACAAACGTTTTTCAATTGCCATTGTTGACCATTGTAAATTTTCTTTAGTTTCACATAGAGGGGAGGTCCACATGCAGTCATTGATTCAAGTGTGTGCCATGTACAACTTAAAGGGAACATGTCAGGAACCACTAAACTGTCAGCATTTCATTAAGCAGCCAAGGTTTAGGGTCCGAAATGTCTGTAACCTACCACTGTTTACTGATGGTATCCTTAGTAATCAAAGGTTGAAGCTGTCCATTGGGAAGAGTCCACTGAGGGACTCCGGCAAATATGCATTGCACACAGTGAAGCCAAGATCAGTACTCCTTGCTTCACTGCACATGCTCTGCAGTTCAATCGTATGAATAGTAAAGTGAGGCGCACGGACCTTGGCTTCACTGTGCGCAATGTCCCCCAAAAGACACCTCTCACTGGACATCTGGGATCTTCAAACTTTCGTTGCCAAGGACACTGTGGGCAAGTGGTGGTAGGATACAAAAGTTTGGGACCCTAAACCCCATGTGCTTAATGCCACACTGGTAGATTAGTAGTCCTAAACAATGATAGGTTACCTTTAAGTGGAAACGTTTAGCCATTCCACAGCTTTCCCTAATGATGGCGGCTGATGGGTAATCGGTCTATATTTAGAAATGTGTAAATAACGGGAAACCTTATAACCCTGACATGGCACCGTATGGTAGCTCAGCAGTTAGCGCTTTTATACTGCAGCATCGGGATCCTGCTTATGAATCCAACCAAGGGCAAGATCGGCATGGAGCTTGTAAGTTTCCTCCAGGTACATTGCTTTCCTACTTCACCATAAAAACATACTGATTGTTCCAAATAAATGATAGTAGTGTAGCCCTATTTGGGGGGGGGGTATGAGTATTATCCCTCCCACAATAGACTCTGGCGCTGACCTGTGTGTATAATGGGACCTGAAGCCTTCGCTGAAGGGAAGAGTGGGAAAATATATAAAAAATATCAGCGCCCCCACCCAAGGATAGAGCCTCTGTATTACAGGGAGGATCTCTTCCTGGGACTTACCCATGAAGTACAGTTAGTAGCCTTAACAAGGATTACTGTACTAATCTCACAGTCTGAAGAATACATACAGATACCACATAAGGTTATAACAGTAGCTTTATAAGAATCAACAGGGTAATAATACATACATACAATATACTCAGAACACAGCAGTACTACAACAACCAGCAAGTCCTCAACCGTCTTAGGTTATATACCCGGGTATATATATATATATATAGCAAGAGTCCAGTGCACAATACCTCCAGGCAACAGAAGAGATGCAGGGGCCCCTGTGGATGACTGTGGATCCTCGGATTCTTCCAGGAGATGACAGACAGCCGATCAGGAGATGATGATGATGGTGGTGAGATTCTTCACAGACAGCAAACAGGGCGACGGTGACGGCAGTAGATGCAGGCCTGACTACCCTAACACTGAGTCCTTAACCTGCCAGCTAAACTACTAGTGCCACCGGGCCTCTAACTAGCTAGTTGGCCTTCGGAAGCCTAACCTATCACTGCCCTGAACTATATATATATATGGATCCCTAACTACGGTTACTAGCTAGGTCCTGTGAGTATATAGGGGGTAACACATACCTAACTATATACTGTGAAGTAAAGAGGAACAAGTGGCTCTTAGACTCCCCCAGACATAACATGTCTGTCTCAGCAGCTCTGCTCACATCTCTCCCCCCAGCAGCTCTGCCTCACATGTGTCTGACTCACTGTATTTACAAAACAAAACTTGCACTAAATGCCTGGGGTCTCTGAAGCCAAACTGCAGGGGCAAAGAAGCCAGATACATTATATACTAGTAGAAATGGCAGTTCCCTACACTCTCCCTCTGGTGAAATCTTTACGTCACGTCAAAGACATACAAAGTCATAGTATACAGTCAACATTACCAATGACAATATCAATATGGTTGCTTTTGCATTTACAGAGTCACAACAGGTTAATAGGTATACATGCCAGCAGGAGCGAAAATTGGTAACATATTGACCAAAGTGGACACTGCACCCACCCAAGCATGGTATAAATGAGGCTGAGTAGTAAATCTTGGGTCCCCCAAACTATCATATGTCAGCATAGGTGGAGGGTGTCTAATTCTCTCTCCTCTCCGTACCTCTCTCTGAGGTAAACTAGCATGTCCAGGCCCTAAACTAGGGTTGTCTGCCATGGGAGGGGATGGTGCTGGTGGCGTAGGAGAGCTAGATCCCTGCTCATCTGTAGACACAGATCTAGGTACGAATTCTGGAGTTTGAGGGTTCATAGGTCTCCCTGAAGGAGAAGATACTGGTGATCTAGGAACTTCAGGAGCCACAGTCCAATCACTCTCAGGAGTTTCAGGAAGGTCAGGTGGAATATCGGCTAAGGACTGTGGAGAATCGCAGGCCGAGCCATCATTGGAGATATCCATACCATCAATCTGAGGTACAGGCAACAAATGATTTCTATGCCAAGTCCTGATCCTCCCGTCCCGTCCTTTTATCTTGTAGACTGGTATTCCAGGCAACCGATCTACCACTGTAAAGAGTTCACTCCGCCATCGATCAGCCAGCTTATGTTTTGCAGATGCTCCCAAATTCCGTAGCAGAACATGGTCCCCAGGGTTCAATTCTCGGTATCTTACTCGAAGATCAAATCTCCTTTTATTTCCTTCATTCACTTTGGCCGCATTTTCCTCAGCCAGCTGATAAGCACTCTTAAGCGTTTCTTTCAAACGTGCCACGTATCGGTAATGATCTCGATGACTGATACCATCGGTAGAGACTCCCAACAAGATGTCAATAGGTAGCCTAGGCTCTCTTCCAAACATCAGAAAGTATGGTGAATATCCTGTGCTCTCGTGCCTTGTACTATTATAGGCATGCACCATAGCCTCCACTTTTCGACTCCAGGATCGCTTATCCTCAATTCGTAAGGTACCAAGCATATCAAGTAAAGTCCTGTTAAATCTTTCAGGAAGGGCATCTCCCTCTGGATGGTAAGGCGTCGTCCGACTTTTGCGGATGTTCAACAACTGAAGTAACTCTTTGATCAGGTTACTCTCAAAATCCCGGCCTTGATCAGAATGCAACCGGTGTGGTAAGCCATAATGGATAAAATACTTTTCCCAAAGCACTCTTGCAACAGTGACTGCTTTTTGATCCTTAGTCGGAAAGGCTTGAGCATATCGTGTGAAGTGATCAGTCACCACCAATACATTTCCAAATCCTCTGGAGTCGTTGTCAATACAAAGGAAGTCTATGCAGACAAGATCCATGGGGCCCGAACTCTTCAAGTGTCCCATGAAGGCCGCTCGAACCGGGACAGTCTTCCTCTGCAAACATCTGCGACAGCACCTACACAGACGAGTCACGGTATCTCTCATTTTGGGCCAGTAGAATCGGTCTTGTATTAGGCCATAAGTCTTCTCAGGTCCCAAATGACCATGATAATCATGCAGACTTCGGAAAATCATCTTCTGAAAGCAGCTTGGAATAACTAGTTGGCGCCTTCCAGGGTGATCATGATACAGCACCACACGATAAAGTAGGCCATTGTCTATTTCAAACTTCTCCCAATCTCGTAGAAGTTGACTGCATTCAGAGGGTAGGGATGTCTTTAACATTTCTCTGTCTTGAGAACTCACTGCTTGATAAAGAGGTCCAATTAAAGGATCAGTCTTTTGACTCCAGATCATTCGCTTTGAAGATATAGAACAACTCTCAAAGGATCCTAAAGCGGCAGGGTAGGCAAACATGTCTGGTACAGCTTCGGGACCTCCCCCCAATAGAGTCAATAAGCCGAGTTTCAGAAAAGGCTACTCGGTCTTCAACTACAGCAGCCATGGCACACAAAGCTCCTACTCCAGGACTTGGCACTTCTTCCCATTCATCCACTACTTCCGGACTAGGTAATCCAGGCCGTCTTGATAGAGCATCTGCCCCAATGTTCTTAGGCCCCGATTTATACTTGAGTGTGAATTGGTAGTTGGATAAAGCTGCCAACCAGCGATGTCCTGTAGCATCGAGTTTAGCGGTTGACAAAACGTATGTCAGTGGATTGTTGTCTGTTCTTACTTCAAACGTGGCTCCGTATAAATAGTCATGTAATTTATCAACAATGGCCCACTTGAGCGCCAAAAACTCCAATTTATGTACTGGATAATTTTTCTCGCTGGGAGAAAGACTTCGACTTATGAAAGCTATGGGCCGTAACCCGGCCGGGTATTCTTGGTGCAGCACGCCACCTAATCCTTCAAAGCTGGCATCTACATGTAGCACATATGGCTTCTGTGCATCAGCATAAGCCAGAACGGGAGCTTCTGTCAATTTCTTCTTCAACAACTTAAATGCTTCTTCACAATCCGCAGTCCACCTATCGCCAAAAAGGCTTTTGGAAGACCCTTTCTTCTTTCCCGGATCTCCTGCATCACTCTTCAACAGGTCGAGGAGGGCTCGAGCAATTTTTGAATATCCTTCCACAAATCGTCGATAGAATCCACAAAACCCCAAGAAAGATTGCAACTCCGTAATATTTTGCGGTCGGGGCCAATTCACCACAGCTTCAATCTTACCAGGATCGGTAGCAACTCCTTCAGCAGAAACAATATGACCTACATAAGTGACCGAAGATCTACAAAATTTGCATTTGTCAGCCGACAACTTCAGCCCCTCTTCTTTTAAGCGTTGGAGTACTCTCATGAGTCGTTCTTCATGTTCTTCCAGCGTCTTTCCAAACACAATAATGTCATCAAGATATACAAGGCATTCCCGGGGCACTAAATCACCTAACACTCTTTCCATCAACCTTTGGAACGTTGCTGGCGCACCTTTTGTACCTTGCGGCATACGAGTGAACTGAAAGAAACCCAAGGGGCATATGAAAGCTGTCTTTTCCTGATCCTCAGGTGCCATTGGGACTTGATAGTATCCCGATCTTAGGTCCAGCACTGTGAACCAACAGTTTCCATTCAGAGCTTCCAGAGCTTCTTCAATTCTCGGCAGTGTATACTGATCAGGTAAGGTTCTCCGGTTCAGAGTTCTGTAATCCACACATAGGCGAATTGCTCCAGATTTTTTTCTTACCACCACAATAGGTGAGGCATAGGGGCTCTTACTGTCCACAATGATCCCCTGACCTTTCATTTGCTGTAGAGTCTGTCTTAACTCATCAACATCCTTTGGAGCAACTCTCCGTGGTCGCTCCCGGAAGGGAGTAGAATCGGTCAATCGGAAAGTGTGTTGAGCACTTTTAGCACAACCTACATCCATATCATCCATGGAGAACACTTCCGATAATTCAGACAACTTCTGTGTCAGTCGCTGATTCCAGGCCTCTGGTAAATGTGGATCACTCAAGTCAAGATTGAGATTAGGGATTGCATCTCGGATTTGAATCCTGCACACTTCAGAGTATGGATTTACTCCAAGCACAGGGTAGCAGTGGGCCACATTCTGGTATGGTCCAATTACAATCGGATGCGGTGAACAGTTCCTCACTGTCACACAGGTAGATAACTCCACTTTATTTCTCCAGTCCTTTCTCTCTGGGATCACCATCCAGCCATTCTGGTTAATCATTTCTTCAGGGGTTTCCATAAGGACATAACTCCCCCCTTCAAGCAAATCGGGAGCAATGCTGGAGGCTACTCTCAGAACTCTCTCCCCGCCGGCAGGAACTTCCACGGTTCTCTCACCGATATGATATACCATTCCATGTCGATAGCCAGTAGACAGGGCATCACAGAGTTCTCTAAGATCAGAAGATATATTCACCGGCTGAGCTGCAGGGTTCCAATCTCTTCCAAGAAACTTCTGAAAAGCATAATGCACTGCGGGACAATTAGTGCCAAGTATCACAGGAGCTGCACAAGAATCCCCTGTATCAGGGCAGACAAGAGCCGTAATCTTCATGGGAGCGACACTCTGATCTTCTAATTCAGGGACAGCTATAACTACTTGTAGGCTGCCATCTACAGGATATGATCCTGAATTAAGCCCCCACAATTTCATTTGTCCTGTAGACTGAAGAGGTATATCCCTCAGATACTTTTGGTAGAACGAGCGATAAATCAGGGTCACTTGAGATCCTGTATCAAACAGGGCAGGAGCGGCATGACCATTGACAGTGACTTTGACAACGGACCTGGAGCCCGCGATAGCGCCTCTGGTCTTTACTCGGCCCGCCTTCCTTCTGTGTCTTTGATTCTGAATAGAGAAGACAGCACTGTGTCCCAATCCCTCACTGTCCTCCGTACACTGTCTGGCAGTATGGTCCGTCTGACCACATTTATAACAGGTTCTAGCATCCTTCCTCCATTGAGTGGCAGTGGATGGAGTGGCGGACTGTCTAAGTTCTGACCGCTCCGCTGGTTTGTCCTTGTTTGAATTAGGAACAACATCTTCTTTAGAGATGCTTTTCGCTTTCTTAGGGGTACTAAAACTAATGTCAGCTTCTTGTTTCTTCACTAACTTCATTAAGTCAGGAAATGGAAGGACTCTATCAGATAGTAAGACCTTGAGTACTTGAGCAAGAGGATGATGAGGTTGTAACCCTCTCACCAACTGACTGGTTCTCAGAGCGTCTACCTCTGAAGTAGATATAGCTGCGTGGTACACCAGACGTGAAAGAAGTAGCTGTAAACGGTTAATAAAAGTAGAGACATTTTCCCCTTCTTTTTGACGAACCATTCGGTAATCAGCAACCATCTGGGCAAGGTCATAGTATGGCTCAAAGTGATAAGACAGTACTTGTATATAGTCCAATGCACTCACTCCTTCATGAGAGTCTCTGTACAAGCGGATCAATTCTGCAGCAGGAGACCGCAAACTTTCACTGATACGCTGCCGCTTGCCTTCTTCAGAGCAAGACCATTCCTTCAGGCATTGGAGAGTATGTTCTTTCCATATCTCAAAGTTTTCCTCCCCTTGTGGTACTGGGACATTACCAGAGAATACTTTTAGTTTCTTGTAGTGAGTGACCTGCAGGCCCTGAGCTAACATTTCAGTCAGCCTGGCTAAAGTGCTAATAGCACTGTCACTAGAGGAACTGCTAGCGACGGCCATACTGGGGGGGTAACTGGCTGAGCGGGGTTCTTCCTTTACCTGAGCCAGGGGAGGAACAGGAGGTCGGTAATCCCATGTAGTAGCTAGTGGGAGGTTCCCCTCTGAGCTATATCGCTTCTCCATATCAATGACTATTCCCACTTCTAAATCTCAGCAGTGCCTCCAAATGTAGCCCTATTTGGGGGGGGGTATGAGTATTATCCCTCCCACAATAGACTCTGGCGCTGACCTGTGTGTATAATGGGACCTGAAGCCTTCGCTGAAGGGAAGAGTGGGAACATATATGAAATATATCAGTGCCTCCACCCAAGATAGAGCCTCTGTATTACAGGGAGGATCTCTTCCTGGGACTTACCCATGAAGTACAGTTAGTAGCCTTAACAAGGATTACTGTACTAATCTCACAGTCTGAAGAATACATACAGATACCACATAAGGTTATAACAGTAGCTTTATAAGAATCAACAGGGTAATAATACATACATACAATATACTCAGAACACAGCAGTACTACAACAACCAGCAAGTCCTCAACCGTCTTAGGTTATATACCCGGGTATATATATATATATATAGCAAGGGGGCGGTGCGCAATACCCCCCGGGGGGGGAAGAGGGGGGGGGGGCCCCGGGGGTGGGTGTGGGCCCCCGGGTTTTTCCGGGGGGGGGGGGGGGGGCGGGCGGGGGGGGGGGGGGTGGGGGGGGGGGTTTTTTTTGGGGGGGGGAGGGGGGGGGGGGGGGGGGGGGGGGGGGGGGGGCGGGCCCCCCCTTACGGTGGGTCCTTTTCCCCCCGGGTTAAATTTTGGGGGCGGGGGGCCTTTTTTGGTGGTGGGGGCCTGGGGGGCCTTCCCTTTTCCCCCCCTTTATTTATATATATATATGTTCCTTTTTTGGGGTTTTTTGGGGGGTGTGTGGGTGTAGGGGGGGAGACACATATATATATATATATTGTGGGGGAGAGGGGGAGGGGGGGGTTGGTGTCTCCCCTTTTTTATTTTTTTTTTCTCGCTCCCCCGCTCTCCTCTCCCCCCCCCCCCCCCTTGCCTCTCTTTTGTTTTTTTCTTTGTTTATATAAAAAAAAAAATGTAATATATGGGGGGGGTGTTTGGGGGGGGAGGGGGGGGGGGGAGGGGGAAAAAAAAAAAAAAACTAGTAGAAATGGCAGTTCCCTACACTAGTATAATGTACCGTGTTAGCCATAGAAAGTAGTGGAAGAGTGAAGAAATCAGGCGATACCTTTTAGAGGCTGAGTATATTTGATAGTAAGCTTTCAAGAGTGCTAGCTCTCTTCTTCAGACATGGTGTAATACAAGAAACTGAAAATTCACAGACTTTTTATACACACACCAGACATGGATCTTCAAAGGATCTTGGAATAACAAAATGCAATATAAAGTAGAGAAGTTATTTACAACAGGTCAGGGAATAAACAGTCTGGAAAACTTGTGGGGTGTGACGGAGGGATCTGTTTGCAATCAGGTGGTGATTTGTGTCTCTCACAGGTCATACATAGTGTGACATGGAACTGGCATGAATATTAAGTCCAAATTGCAGAGTTTGAAATTTTTGCATTAACTTATATTCCCATTCCTTTCTCTCCCTCTGCGCCTTAAAATGTCCCATTAAAACCACAACCCACAAATCTTCAATAGAGTGGTCTTCTCAGGAGAAATGTGCGGCCACTGGGAGATCTGTTCTGCTGTTATTAATGTTGAATCTGTGTGAGTCTCTGCCCTGTTTCCCCCACATAGAGGCCTGTGATGGGACATTGCACACACATTATGAGATACACCACATTGGAAGACCTGCAGGAAAATGTCCCCCTAATTCTATGCACCTGTTGTGACTGTGGGATAGGTACACTGTCAGCGGTGTGGATGTGTCTGCAAGTCTTGCACCTGTTTTGCAGGCAAGGTGAGGTGCCATTCTCAGTTGGGGCCTTCAGGGCACTCCGGACAATAATACGCCTCAGGTTTGGTGGCTGTCGAAAGGAAAGGAGAAGGGAGACTGGAAATATGTCTTTGAGTCTGTTGTCCCTATGTAGAATAGGTTGGAGCTCCTTGGCAATCCTTCATAGGATCTCCAGGTGTGAATATAAGTTAATGCAAAAATTTAAAACTCTGTAATTTGGACTTAATATTCATGCCAGTTTCATGTCACACTATGTATGAACTGTGAGGGTCACAAATCACCACCTGATTGCAAACAGATAACAGATCCCTCCGTCACGCCCCACAAGTTTTCCAGACTGTTTATTTCCTGACCTGTTGTAAATAACTTCTCTACTTATATTGCATTTTGTTATTCCAAGATCCTTTGAAGATCCATGTCTTGTGTGTGTATAAATAGCCTGTGAATTTTCAGTTTCTAGTTTTACACGTATGAAGAAGAGAGCTAGCACTCTCAAAAGCTTACTATCAAATATACTCAGTTAGCCTCTAAAAGGGATCACCTGATTTCTTCACTCTTCCAGATAAATGATGTCATTGATCTGTACAGAACTGCAGCATATGTTGCTGCTATACAGAGTAAAGAAATAAAATAATATGATTTATTAGAAAATACAATGCACAATATATACCGTAATTTATTCTATGTACAATGCATAATATATACCGTAATTTATTCTATGTACAATGAATTATATATACCATAATTTACTCTATGTATAGTTTACATTTACTTTTATAGGAATTCAATCACTAGTTTCGCAATGAATTAGAGGATATTTACTGCTTCTGTCTGACCATGACATTAAGGACTTGGAGCAGTGGAAAAATATAGGAATTGGAGTCCGAGCCAGTGGTTTGGAATACCGACTCCACTGCTCTGATCAGTAGATCCACAGATAAGTCATGACTACATAAACACATCTTATCAAGAATTCTTAAAATCCTACAAAGTAACCAAAAAAACTCTTAAGAGGTAAGAAGCCTCATACCTCGAAAGCAAGTCAATTAACTCCAGTTTTGACATCCCATCGGGAAGTAGGCGAGGAATAGCTGCTACGCATGTTCTGAAGAGGTCAATCTTTGGCTTTCGTTCTCCACTGAAATGGGAACATGGTACAAGGAGATCAGAGCAGACTGCACATTTCCTACATAAACAAGTAATTACTGCAATTCCAGCAGACTGCTGGCTGACAATGAAAGACTTGGGCACACTACATTAATAAAGACACTCTGCTCTGTTTACTTTATTACGTATTTTCTCAAGACTTCTTGCATCAAAGGAACATCAGCTCAATACATGTATTTCACCAGATTTCTTCCATGGCAGGAAGCAGTGTACCCTGCAGCCCGCCAGAACAGTTCAGAGATAATATCACAATATTTCAGTAAAAAATATACAATAGTCTTAGACGAAAGGTATTTTAATCGCAACGGTTTCTTAGGAATCTTCATGCTTATCCTTACTGCCGCTACATGCAAGGCTTCACTTCTAAATTGCTGCCGAAAATGATTCTTAATGTTCTCGCTTTGCAAAAGTGGATGAAGCCAGTGAGTCATATAGACATTTATGAATGCAAATTCATTCGTTCACAAATATAGAGCACAATTGGCTGCCATATTTAGAACACATGACGCAAAGGAAATGTAACCTTCAACAGAAATGGTTGCAGCTTATCTATTCAGTGCAGGAAGGTTAGTACACAAATGTAAAGGCACACAGATGCTGCACCAGATCTCACCTGCCATGAAAAGCATGTAAAGGATTAGTATATAATCCTTAATATTAAAGGGGTTGCCTCATGAAGGATCATAGGCGTCATTAGGACATATGGAAAGCAAAGAAGGCTTTAGGAGCTAGAAGTTTCTGGCAGAAATGGTCCGCCAATCATCAAAATGGCAATCATGTAATATTACATTTCTACTATGGTGACCAATGCAGGGAAAATGTCTGCCTGCAAGAAAATCAACTGTTTGCCGGAGTCTGGAGCTGAACCTACACAAACCTCTTTTAGGCTAAGGCCCCACGTAGCGGGCCGCAGCCAAAAAGTGCTGCAGGATAAACCGCGACTGAAACATATTGCGGTTTTTCCAGCAGCGCTTTTCACAGAAAGTCCGCAGAGATTTCCTCTGCAGACTTTCTGCTTCAATTATACCTATACAAAAGCAGTCAGCGTTTCCTTATAGGTATAACTGACATGCTGCGATTTCCAAAAACACAACAGTTTTGGAAATCACAGCATTTCTGCTGCAGGTATTTTTCTGTAATGTGTGGATGGGATTAACTAGAATCCCTTTTGTAGGGACTATAAAATACTGCGGTTTTTGCCGTGGTGTTTAAGCCACATGGGGCTTCAGCCTTAAAGAGTACTGTCATCAGGTCTGAAAAGCCCACTGACATACCTCATCTGATGGGAGCTATCACTCTGAGCAGTTTGGTGTTTTGTTTATCCAAATCTGTTCAGCCACTCGAAAGATATAAGCCCCATTAGTGCTGATGCAGATTGAGCTATACTAGCCAAATTTGGCACATATCTGGCCTCTATATGTGCCACTAACTGAAATATATGGTTTTCTGACATAAATTATAATAGATGTATTGACCACTGCAGCCCACACCTCCACTCTAGCCACAAAACTGGCAAAAAATGTTGAAAGCTGTAATTTTTGGCAACATACTCGGACATCATCATCTATAACAAAAGCTAGAGCCTAGCTATCAAATAGTGGCGGCTTGGATGTGGATAGAGATTTGTATCCACAAAACGTCCCTATGAAAAGGTTTAGAAAGAGCACAGGGGCTGTCATAGGAAAAAAGCAGCAGGCAAATTTTTGGAATAGGATCTGTACTATTTATACAAAATAGTAATATAGTGTAAGCATTTTAAGATGACCATCCAATATTGCATTGAAAAGTGGTCTTCTAGGGTTGGTGCACTCAAAGAAGATGGCCAGTTTGTATAATATATGGTGGAACAGAAATCTGGTCTGGAAAAATGGATGGTCTTCTCAGAGAGGTGGTCTTTTTGACAGGTTTCACTATTAGAATATGCTGCATAAATACATTTATAGACATTATTGGACCTTTCAATAGTTCCTGCCATTGAGAAAGAATAAATCATTCCAAGAAACTACCTACGTGATCATGTCTTCAGGTTCCTTGTTTAACATCTGTACATTTGTCATCATCATGCACCTTCCCACTTCTTTGTCAAGATGCCGGAGAATGTTGTCTACCGCTTTCCGTACTTGAGAGTAATACAGAGACATGCCTAGAGAAAAGGAAAAATGACATACACAAAGAGATGAATTTGTCCTACAGAAACCACATTGTGCTAAATGACAGACCAGTAGCAGATAAGGAAGGACCAATCTATCTAAAGGCCCCCCCTTAGAGAAAAGTCAGCAGGACAGGCAGATTATCTAATGTGTATGGGGGGTCCGTATAATACTGAGGGAAAGAAGGATTGGGCATGTTGAATTTTAACACACGATCTTGTTCTCCCTGAATATGACCTGCCACCAGAGGTGTCTCGCAGTGGCTTACTGCCATCTTCCCATTGATGTAACTTGTACATTTGGCTAGAGGTGGAGTTGGGAAGAACAGCTGTAAATGAATGAGTGTTCAGCAGACGGCTATTGACGGTGTATACAGGATTAACTGCAGTCTACATGGTAAAGGGCCAAAGGGGTGGGAAAAGTGGCAACCACTCACCTCACCAAGACCTGTACTGTGTTTCTCCTTTAATGTGATTCACACTATATAGTAATGCAGTAACATTAGTAGACGGTTAGATGTTGCTCACCAATCATTTTAGCCTCCTCCTCTGTAAGAGTTTTACTCAGGTAGGTTTTCTTCACACGTAGGGTGTTGCCCGAAGGGTGAATAGCTCCCGTCACTGGCATGGGTGGCTCCCCATCCTTCTGCTGTAGACTGTCCGCAATCACCAAAAATGCCCTTAACCCGATATTCATTCTCTGTAGTGAAAGGAGAAAAAAGGTAAAATGGTTAAAATAAATCTGTATGCTACACGCAGATCTCCTCCATGGCCAGCACTTTTAGATGAGGATTACTAAAACCAGTAAAGTAGTTATGGTGGAGTTGGCAACAGAGAAAGGACGAAGACCCCAAAAGTCACATCCTGCCCTGGTCTGAGAATGCTGAAGATGATTGGCTTGGCATTGGCTCTATACCTATGTTTTTCAGCTTTTTGTAACTATGCCATTGTAAAGATCTGATGATGGATTTGATAATAATGAAATCTCAATGGAAGAATAAAAAGTTCAAGAAATAAAGAATGGCATATTCGAGTATTTGCCATGTTTCAATAGTCTGTGAATAAGGGAAAAACAAAAAAAAAAAAAAAAAAAAAAACTTACCTCTGGGTTGAGGCTGAAAGCTTTTGCTGCTTTTCCTACACATAAAAGGTCAAAAATAATTTCTTTCATGGCAAAATCTAGACGTTCCTGAAGTAGAATATAAAAGAAAATAAAGAGATGGGAGAATCAGCAAGTGGAAAAAAATATATATAAACTACATATACACACTGGAACCAAGAGCACATACTTTACTAAAGCCTTAAAAAAATCATTCTTCACGGGTTAATACTACTTGTTTCTCTGAAAGGAATTAAAACAGAGTGAGTATGCTCATATCCCTGGGAAGAGTTATTGGCTTATCCCTGAATTATATATACTGTTTTTAAAGCGTATCTATTGTTTCATTTGACTTTCAAGATAAACTGCTAAGCTGTGTGTGTACATGAGAAGTAACACAGTTACTGGTCAATAAGTGACTTCTATTGTGCAGTTTTTAGCAGATTCCCCCCTTTGTAAGCTATTTCTGGTGTTTGTAGTTCTCCCCAAGTTGGTGGGTGGAGACTACCTGCCATACACTGTATACAGTTAGTATAGGAGAACGTACTTCATAACTATATCTCTTACTCAAACAGCCGCAGGAAATATATAGAGAAGTACTGCCCTGCATGGATGTGAGTAAAGTGCTTTGGTTGTGATAAAAAGCTTCTATTCAGCTCCAGCATGAGACTAAACTTCTCTTATCTCCTGCCTTTCCTGTTCACTCCTCCCTCTCCCCTTTCTATAGACTTCTATGATACAGAGTCATCCAATGACCTGCAGTCTGCTAAAATGACTTTCACTATCAAAATCCCCGCTATAGCCATCTCAAGACAGAGGGAGGCAGGGAAAAGGCCTGATCAGAGCACAAAGAGGCATTTCTCATAAGATATATTATGAAATTTCTTATAACCGCCTGTACTATTCATTTATGCAAAGTTTATTGAAATGACAGTGTCTATTTAAAGTTACTAAATCCTGAAAAATTCCAGACTATTGGGTTGTAGCTGTTGCCACCTGAAAACATTTATTCCAGCACATATCGTAACATTATAGCATATCCTAGCAATAAGATTGTCATTGGCCGAAAGCCCCTTTGGCCAACAACTATCTTCACTGAACTCAACAGAAACATGCAAGTTCAACTCAGTCGACTGTGCAAGTTTATTTCAATGGGGAAGAGAGAGGCAAGCCGCTGCCAAACGTCTCTAGCAGCACCTTATTTCCTGGCAGAGTAATAAGATTTGGCATGTTGAAATCTAAAATAACTGATCCTCATTTCCTTCGACATTTGCTGTTGGAGGATATTTGGGAGGAAATTATACTTTCAGTGAGATCAACCAACAAATCTAAATTGTGTGCGAAACATCAGATGACACCAACCACTACTGGGCATTGAATTACTATTTTCCAACTGCATGAAGATGAGCATGCGTGTATATGGTCAAATCATAACTTAAAGGGAACTTCTGGGAAGAAGGTGGTTTTTGTTTTTTTTTGGTATTGAACCTTGGCCTTCCGATACCAGGTCATGCACTCCCATCTCCTCCTCCCTCTGCTCCATGTTCAATGGACTTGCATATCTATAGTGGTCTGAAGGCTTTATCATTGTAATAGTAAAGCCAACCCCCTGAACACAGAGAGGAGCGTGGAGAAGGCAGCTGGGTGCCAGTTCTGATCACCTGACTTGGTGTCGGAACCAGCCAAGAATTCCGAGTTTCAATGTATAAAGAACATGGGCAGTAAGAAAGTAACAAAGACTCCCTGGAAAACCTCTCATAACAGGTCTATTTTAGTAGATACTGGTTTTTCCCATGACAACAATTTTGGAATATCTAATCTTAGAACTCTGTGTTGCCATGAATAAGCTGACAATTGAATGTTAGACTACATTCAAAAGACAATGAAAACTTACCGTGTGAAGTCTGATTTTTTTAATGGACGTCACATGGCAGCATTAATTTTACGGTCAGTGAATGGGGGCTATCTTTTTTTGGCAGTTTTCATGGATCCCTCTATACACTGAAATGTATCTGTGAAGACGGGTGCCCCTTGGGATGTTTTTTATAGCCATTTCGCACCTTGGTTGTGTGCACCTAGCCATACTGTTCCAGTTGTCAAAGAGGCGTGCCCTACATAGCCTAACATTGTCAGCACAGTATCAGAGCATTCAGTGACACATCCCCAACCAGTTGTCAATTTATTCATAAAAAAGACAAGTCAACAGAGCCAACCACTAGGCCCTATATGAAAAACTGCATATAACTATCCAGTGAAACAAACCAAATACTAAATAGTTTTTAGCTCAGTTGACTACATTCAGCCTTTAAACAGTACAAACCTGTGCAATGAACTGTATGATCTTAACGAAGATGTTGAGAGGCATGTCTCGGGGTACCACCCCTCGTGAACCCTTTGGGAAAAGTGTCCCGATGATGGTTGTTAGACGGCTATAGTAAATAAAATATTGTTATAAGGATTATGACACAAAGGGATCATTATAAAGGCATTATCAGTATTTCCATATACAAAGATGGTTAATTTTATAGAAAATAAATGAATGTACCAAAATCCAGTGGGTTGCAAGGAGGCCCACACAACCAATATGGAACAATACAAACTCCACAAAACAGAATGTAGTTAGGATGAAACCCAATAACCAAGTATCAACTAGTGGACCCCACAGACTATCACATGGATTATGACTAATCTCCTTTCACTGCGGTGATAACATTCATACGACTCCCACCATCTTTAACGCTCGGAACCAAAGAAGCTTGACTAACCTTTGTGTTGCTGTATTACTTTCACATTTTATTCGTATCATATACACCCACAGTAGTCTGTACAAAGATTCCAGTGCGACTCGTGCCATTTTAGGATCTTTATTCTGTTAAAAAGACAAATAGATATAATAACTGAAAGAACACTATAACCAGCATCCAGAAAATCGTACAGAAACAATCAAAAACTACATCTTTTGGCATGACATTAAAATTTCTGTCTTTGCCTACAAACTTAATATTTAGTAAGCAGACCAGAGGTGTTTGGGAGCTGCCCATCTCTCTCATACGTAGAAAATAAGTGTATGCTCAAGAGGTAAGCCATTTTAATTGATGGATTCCCATCTCTGTATTTATGGCCTACCTGGCTATTTCCGTAACTCCCGTATAAGCGAATGGAAAGACGAGCGCAAGCGTTACCCCTCTCAATTCCCTTGTGGGGACAGATGGAGCCCCGTTCTTGTGATACTGTGGGTTCCAGAAGTGGGACATGCATGTATTGGATATAATATGGCATATGCTAAGGATATAGCTCAAACAGTGGAGAGTTTCACCATCTCAGACATTTATGGCATATGCACAAATGCCTTACAGATATGGGACTTATGCCTATCTCAAGAATGATTGATTGGGTGGGGTCAGGGCCACCTCTTCATTCACAGTGACAAGGCTCCTCAATCCCTGTTCTTGAGACTGTTGCAGGTCCCAGCCAGAGTGGCACCCACATCAATAAGATATTTATGGTATATCATATGGCAATGCCATAAATACTTGAGAAGAGAAAACCGATTTAAGGGTATGCACTCTCTTGTAAAACAGTAGGGCTTTTAATAAATCCTCTGCCATCTTTATTTATACAGCTCCTATGCAGAGCTATATGTTTCCATGTTCAGCCTATGAGCAAACCCTGTGTATATTCTGTTCCTGTAGCTGTTTTATTGCACTCCCTCTCCCACGTCTACCGTGTAGCTTAGCAATACAGTAGAGAATCACAGGTCATCCAAACATCTTCCACCAAAGTTTATTTCTACTGTACATTCCTAAATACACATGGTTTACATTGAACCATTTTTACTAAAACACCACAATCTAATACATTATTGTACATTTCTGGAGCCTGAGCCGTTTTCACTTTTTAAGCAGCCATTGTAGGAATGAATGACTTATGTAAAGAAACAATCGCATCATTCATCGCGCTTCAATTACGTAAACCTGAAATGTGATGGATAGTATAGATGACACTTTTACCTTCAGGTTAGATAAGCAGTTGTTGAGAAAAATATGCCACCGATTTAGAAAGAATTGTTTCTGGCTGACACATAGCAGACACGTCACCAACGGGTACAATGCCTTTATAGGAAAAAAATATATATGATTAAAAAATATTGGAAATAACGTAATTGTAGTGCTATATAGTCAATGCATGCATCTGCGTAAAAGATAACCTGAAAGGTCTATCAATTTTATCACTGTTTATGAATATCCTCAAAGGCAAGAAACAACACTGGCCCATATAAGTTATCACCCAGCATGCCATATAAATATGCACTAGTATACAGAGATGACTGAATAACTACAATAAGTATAAGAATAGAATACAATAAGTTGTTAAACTGCAAACATATGGTATACAGCTACACAGCGCAGGCTGTACAATAAATAGCACACACATACTATGCAGTACAGAAGCCCAACCTACAGTAAAGGCACAGATCCTACACTATATATTATACCCTGCGCCACACTGGCATTCTAATAAAGCATTAGTTAATAGTCAACAAGTGTTAAAAGGGATGAAAGAGAGAGAAGAAAAGGGAAGGGAATCAAAGGCCGAATATTTATTGCTCCTGATCTGTACTCTGTCAGAAAGTTCCAGTTTTCTTTTTCTTTTTTTTTTTTTTTTAAACTTTCCATGTATTTGTATTTCTCCAGTACTGGTTCTCATTGAAGGCATCCATTTGGTTTAGAGAAACTTAAAGTATAACTAAACTTTCTAACAACTTTTGATTTCCTGGTAATATTTGTGCCATTAATAAATTTTGTAATATACATTATTAAAATTTTGGCTCCTTTCTGTGAGATCCTGCAATTTTTTTTTTTGTTTCCCTTGCTTCTCTATTGAGAGCTGTGTCTGCTTCTCACTGTGTATGGTGTACGAGCTTGTGTGTAATGCAGGGAAAATAAAGGGGGGTAAACTTCATGCAGTTATATCTCGGGCACTATAAATCATAGAAACATGATTTTGGTGTTGTATGAATGAGGACAATCTCTTTTTCAACACTCAGTTCCACCTGTACTATTTTTAGAGATACCACTGGTTGAAAACACAGTTGGGATATTTATATGCAGCTGCTGCCAAACCCAGTAAAATAACATAGGTAGAATACAGTCTCCTCCTTCATATGACACCAGAAACAAGTTTCTACATTTAATAATGACTGAGATACAATTATTTAATGTGACCCTCCCCCACCCTTATTTTCTCTTCTTTACACACACACAAGCCTGTACACTGTACACAATGAGAAGCAGGACACAGCTCTCAATAGAAAAGCAAGAGCAAGAATAAAGACATGATAAATTTCACAGAAAGGAGACAAAAAGTGTTAATACAATATATTACAAGATTTATTAATAACTCAAATACTGCCAGAAAATCAGAAGTTGTTCAAAAGTTCAGTTATGCTTTAAGTCTGCATACACCACATGGATGCCTTAAATGAGAACCAGTACTACAGTAGTACAAATACATGGTTAAAACTGAAACTTTTGTGACAGGGGGGGGGGGGCTAGAGACGAGGAGGTGGTAAAACTCTGCATACCGGTCTCCTTCCCCCATTCCCCTTAGTGTGTCTGTCAATAACATTACGGGCCTGTGATTCTCTTCCCTCTTTTTCTCACTCCTCCATCACTTTATCACTTGTCGATTGTTGTGCAAAGCTTTATTAGAATGTTAATGTGGTGCAGGGTTTAATGTATAGTGCAGGATAATTACAGACAATGCTCCATGGGAAATAAGTATGCAAATTAACTCTGCTCTAAAAGTAATTAAAAAAAAAAAAATTCATATTAGCTCATATTCATGTCTAACTAATATGACATTTTTAGACACAAGAACATTGAATTCAAAGATTATACGTTTTCCAAAAATTCTTAAATTAATTCATAAATTGTGCAAAAAGATAACCAGAAGCCATCCTAAATCATAGCAATTGCCTTAGCAATACATGGACAGACAAAGGATACATAGTGAATATATAGGTTGGTGCTAGAGTATAACTGAATATTGACATTGTAGATGTCTTGGGAAATCCTTTATTATCCAGAATGGAAAGTACCTGACAAAGTGCATCTCACTTTGGTGGCCACATTTCTCATATATTTCTTGTCAGAGCTTGTAACTCCCAAGCTGTTGCAAAACTAGGACTCCCAGCACGTTGTGCGACAGCTCATAATAGGCTTTCTATTCCTTTTGACACCCCCATACACATGGTCTATCTGCAGTGAAATTCAAAATTCGCTTTCCTTCCTTCCCTCACCTATCCTCATCTTTTGCAAAACAGTTGGCACACCCCCCGTAAACCAGAGATGGTTGGCTGGTCCTGTTAGTTTGGCTGGTTAGTTCAAATTTGATCTTATGTAGGGTACCTTAAAAGCCGAAGCGCTCTGAATTCAGAGTCGACTTCCCCGGTATGCTCCCCGGTGCTAGAGATATTGTTTCCATTAGTTTACTTTACAGTCTAGTGTCATCGCTGGGCTGTGAGAAACGCCCCCCTCCCCAGACAGTAAGCTGTAAGGTCTGCCCTTCTGACAGTGGAGAGATATCGGTGCCGAAAATAACGGCACCGATATCTCCAGCACTGGGGCGCATACCGGCAAAGTCGACCGTTCAACACACTGTCGGCTTTCAAGCGG
Organism: Leptodactylus fallax; assembly: GCA_947044405.1. Taxonomy (NCBI): domain Eukaryota; kingdom Metazoa; phylum Chordata; class Amphibia; order Anura; family Leptodactylidae; genus Leptodactylus; species Leptodactylus fallax. The sequence continues at coordinate 1,077,374 of CAMRHE010000184.1, forward strand.
TATGTAATACCGCACTATCTCCAAGGACAGGAAAGGTCCTTTCTAAAAGGGGCGACCCATCTTTTAAAAATCGATTGCCCATCATAGGCCATCAAATGTTAGACCTGTGGGGGCCCAACTGCTTTTTCGGCAGATGTACAGTTCCCAGCATTGTTTACATGTCAGGCACTGAGCTGCTCACTCGTATTATTGATAGCAGTTGAGGATACTACAGCAGTGTCCCATAGACAGCACCCATAATTGCTGTCATCAATAATATGTGAGTGAGCAGTGCAGCACCCAGCATTTAAAGATTGCCGGGACCCCCACCAATCTATTTTAAGGATAGTCCATCATTTCTGAGGAGGATAACACATCTAAGAGTTGTTGTACAACAGATTAGGATTATGAAGCTAAAAAACAATTGTATAACCAGCAGTGGAGTGGAGTAGTGGCTGTAAAGTCGGAGTTGGGTGGAGTCTGAGTAGGAAAAAAGTTACTGACTCCGGCTTAAAAAAAATCATTTTTGATTATACAATTATTAATATTGTATAATTAGATATATAGTTTGTTACATATTTATTTTCATAGGGATCAAATCACTGGCTTCTTAATGAGTAGGAAGAGCTTGTCTGACCAAGGAGTCCGTGGTGGTTTGGTCTACCAACTCCACAGCCCCGATAACCAGACCATCGCCAGAGATCTACGGAATCAATACATGAACTTTATTTCCTCAAGGCAAATTCCTCTGTACTACGCATACACAACACACTTGGTCCAATGGCAAAATACTTACCAGTGAATGCTTCTTCCTGGAAGATAGCTCAAGTGTTGTGTCATACAGACTTTCCACAAAGTTTCTAAGACAAGGAACGTTCACTTCATTTTTCACAGCCTGAAATGGTTTGATACAAGAATCAGCTTTAACAGTGAACAGACTATATTACAATAAATCACGTAGACTGAATGGGACTTACAGCGGCTACAGGTACCAGGATCTCCACAAACAGGCCGGCCAAAGCATGCTTAATGTCCTTGTCTTTGACTTCTAGGAAATAATGTGCACATTCCTGAAGACGAGGGAACACGGCCATAAATAATGAGGATCTCAATACACGTATATAAAACTGGCAGCGTATAGGTAAGTTCCGCATACTATGTATATACAGGAGCTATAGGTTACTCACCTGGACAATGTGGTAAATCACACACCTATACATCATTAACATATTCAGAAACACATTAAACAGGACCTCTCAGTCCCCCGGACATGTCAGTTTTGATAAATAATTGTATTCCAAAAAGTAACAATTTTGGAAAAATGTTCATTGCATCGTTCCTCTGTTATTCCTACTAGAAACTTCCGACAATGACCAATCAGTGCTGTGTAGGGAGGGATACATTCCCCCCACCCCCGACAGAAAGAATGGTAACACCCAGCTGTCAATTTATTCATACATTTCTAGGAGTAACAAGTCACAGAGGGAAGAAAAAAAAAATAGTAAAAAAAATAAGTAAATAAACAAATGATCCAGAATTGATACTGCACAAGGGATATCATTTTCAATTTGTTGTAAGATCTGTTGCAGACTTCACTGGAGATTTTAATCTGTGCAATGTAAAGGGTGAAATCAGTTGCAAAATCCTTATGCTTGTACCACATGTTTAACCCCTTTCCACTCTGCGCCATACTATTACATTGTGCTGAGCATATAGTTCATACTCCATGATGTAATAGTGCGGCACACGATCTAGCATGCGCAGTTGCTGTGCTTGATGCATTGCTTCTGGGTTCCTTCTGTACCATACAGCCAGGACTCGGGCCTAGCTGCTGGAGTCGAAAAATGCTCCAGCTCTGGCAGATTAATCCCTCAGATGCTGTGATCAATAGTCATCACGACATCTGGGTGGTTAGGGGGAAGACGCCCTTCTTTCACCCCCTGGGCCTCCCCCGCAGTTTGATTGCGGGGTTCTAAGGGATTGCCATGGCAACCAGGATTCCATTCAGTAGCCTCCTAACTGGGGGCCTTGACCTAATACACACAGACAATAATGTACTATATACTGCAATATAGAAATATTGCAGTATATGGTACAGGGGATCAAGTGGTTTCAGGTTCAAAGTCTCCTTGTGGGACAGTAAAAAAACAAAAAAAAAAACAAAAAACGTGTAAAATATATAAAACCTCTAAAAACAAATAATGTAAACAACAACAAAAAATATTAGGCCTCACCGTATGTGTTCAAACTATCCAAAAATAATGTCATTTATTCTGTTTGGTGAATGCCGTAAATTTATACGGCAATGCACAAATTAAAGTGTTTTGGTCACCTTGCTTTCCTCCCCAAAAAGCAATAAAAAAAAAAAAAAAGTTAAGAGTTATAGGTGTCAGAATACAGTGTCTCCAAGAAAATAGTTTTTTCCCAAAATGGCATTTTATTTAGTAAAACTGGTAAAACATAATAAAACTAATATAAATCTGGCATCGCCGTAATCACAATGACCCACCAGAAAAAGTTGCCTGCCAAGTCATTTTTAATCAGTTCACGCCATGAAAACAAAACACAAAAAATGACAGACTTGTACTCCCCCCCCCCCAAAAAAAAAAAAAAAAAAAAAAATTAATAAAAGCTAATCAGGGCATTACATGTACCCCAAAATGGTACCTACTGAAAATCGTCATGCAAAGAATAAGTCCTGATATTGCGACAAAAAAATAAAAAAGTTATGAATTTTGGAAGGTGGTGATGGAAAATATAGCGTGAGCCTTAAACAAACTGACCTGTGTCCTTAAAGGGTTAACATTAAGATCCTGTGCAGATCGATTTCAATATCTTGAGTAAATAACGACTCAATGTCACAACCTATACGAGGTGACAACACATAATAAATGATACCTGCATGAACTGTAAAGAGGCTTCAAAGTCTTCCACGGGATACATCTTAATGCGGAAGAATTTCATTCCCATTATAAGACTGATGATGCTTTGAACCACATACGGGTTCTGCTCTTTGTGCCTCAGCTCTTTTAACTCGGCCATAAATTTCTTCTTCACGGAAGGAAACCTGACAAATGGAAGACGACAGCTAATAAATTGTACAAAATAATTCTATTCACTATCATTCTTGGCATCCTCTCTATAAAAATCTACCCCAATGATTTACACAGTGTAACCAAACCCCTCCGACACCATCAGCCATAACAAAAGCTCAGCTGGCCAACTGTATCCTATTTAGTGCCAATCTTACATTACTTTATGTCTTGGCAACACCATTCTTCAATATATATGTAATACATGGAAATGTGCCATAAGAGGTCTTGTATAAAAATGTACACTCCTACTACCTTTATTGTTAAAAAGACCATATACTACCGGTATGATTTTTGTGTGATGTCCTATTGCCAAAAAAATTGGCCACAGGCCCCATTAATCTCTTATTCTGAGGAACGGTCTTGTCTTATGTACTACAGATATGGATTGAGTTCTGAATCAGAAAACGGACCACATCATGAGCCAACTAAAGAGATTTCTGTCTAGTTGATCATATCGGATTTAAGGTGGTCATACACACTAGACCGATATCGACTAAACTTGGTGATTTTGAAAGGACTGGACAACTATCTAATGTGTACTGGATGCCTATACCCGATGTTCACCTGCCTATGTTTGGGAAAAAGGATTGGGCATGTTGAACCTTATCACCACCAATCCTTTTGTTCTTATGGGAGATAAGCTGCCACTTGAGGTGTCTGGAAGTATGTTACACACTCCTTTCACCATTCAAAACGCAAACCCAAGTGTGCATGTTCATTGAGTGACTACTCATGGAGTAGTCAGGGAGAACAGTTGTTGGAGAAACAATGTACAGAATATGTATGACTGCTAAAACAGTTGAGTGCACAAGTCTGGTGATCTTCCTTAAAGAGAACCTTTCATGTTCCATATGACATACCTATATGATATAGTACTATAGTACTAGGTTTATGGAAATGTACCATTGGAGCAGGTGTTCCTCACTGCCCAGCGATGACACAGAGCTGTGAGGCTAGCCCATCAGACAGAACAGTGATATCAGTAGCGGAAACAAAAGGCACCAATATCTCTGGCACCCGGCACATACCTGTAAAACTGTCTGAAATCCGCTTTGCCGCAGTATATAATGTCACATCATAGGGGACATGAAACGTCTTTTTTAAAGGGGTCTTCCCATCTGAGAAAATTATGACCTATCCACAGAGTGGGGCATAACTTGCGGACCACTCAAATTCCCACCAAACAGAAGAAGGAGAGAGTATTGTACCTTGTTCTGTTGAAATTGATGGAGCAGTGGGCACACTGTGCAGCTACTATTTCATTCAGGAGTGCCAGATATAGCTGAGCACTGTAGTTTGGCTATCTTCAGCACTCCCACTAAAAAGAATGAAGCGGCATGCACCCTGCCCAACCACTGTGTCAGATCTCCCCATTCTCCATTTTGGTGGAGGTTTAAAGTGGTCAGACCCACAACGATCTGCATGTTATGTCCTCTGCATAGAGCAAAACTTGCACAGATGGGAAAACCCCTTTAATATGTCCATTAAGTAGAATTCTCCTTAATACTACTGGTTTAATAAGCAAATTACTGAAATTTTATGATTTTTAGAATATAGTAATAGCAACACTTACTTTGACTGCGCTAATACACCAATTACTTCAGCGTATAGATCGGCCACAATGTGCATATTACCAGTGTTTGGACCTAGATACCTAAGGATAAAAGAAAAAAAAGATGAAAACTGCAGCTATTAGGGGAAGAAGCCATCAGTTTCAATTACAAGGCTGAATTGCATTACCCTTCCTTGTATTTAAAGTGCTTGAAAGCCAAGGTTATGACTTCATGAACCAAGCTGTCAATTACTGGATGCAATGGAATCTGGAAGACACGGAGAATTGTGAAATGGAATTATTAGAGAGGTGAACTGGTTCATGGGAAATGCAATGTTACTTCACTGAGGGACAAATGTATTTATTCCTAGCAATGAACAATCCAGCAACATATACCACACAGCTATACGGACATAGACATGCTAAACCAGTTTATTAGGAAGCCAAAAGACCGATCAGTATATTGTTCGGTGGACACAACATATGGCAAACCCATCAAATCATGATACATGCAAACTTCATATACTGGAAATAAAATAGCCTGGGGTCATAGTGCGACTCTGGTCGCAAATCCCATCATGTAAAGATTTGTGACCCAGAGAATGTTGAGGTCACAACTGCCCCCCTACCCCCTCTACCTTGTTAGAGGATTCCTTTTAGAATAAGCCGATCAAAAAGTGTCCCCTTGTTGGTTCTCCCAGCAACTAGCTGTAATCTGTAGGGAAACGTGGCAGAAAGTGCTCATATTCCCTGCAGCACCACCAATGGGGGAATTTAAGCCTTACAGAATGTCCCTTCAAGTCAATGGACTGTCTGTGTAATACAGGACTGGACAGGTCCTCTAAAGTGAAAAATGCTCTTTGTATCCACTATGGTCAAGAGATGAGGATCCTAAACTGTGGACCCTCCTCTACTACCTTATAATGTCTTAATAGGGTTCATGATAATGGGTTTTGTAACTTAGACAACTTCTTGAAAGTGGGTGTCCTATAACACAACTCTTGTCCACATGCCATATTATGTTATATGGACATCAGAGAAAGGGGTCAGAAAGGTGGGTTCATGTTCTCACGGAAACAGGCAATCCATTGATTAGAATAGCCGCCATTAAAAACTACCTTTCCCACAGCTTCCTCTGGTACTAACAGCTGATCACTGGGGCTTTCTGAATCTAGACATGCTAGGATCACCTTTTTGTCCAGGAGGAAGTCTTCACAAGAAACTCCTTTAACTCCAATGAACAGCTGGGGTGACCCCTACATCTGGTTCAGTAATGAAAGACGATGCAGATAAAACCACAATATTCATTTCCAGTTAATTGGCTTCCTGCAAAACCGTCCTTGGTAACTGTATGTGCGACTGACCGGCAAAACAGACCCTGATTCCCCATGGACAACAATGTAAGTACATTCTGTGTAAATGCTGCAGGATATGCTGGCGCTTATAAATAAATGATAATGAACAGCTGACGTACTGCGCTTTTCCTTCAATAACACAGTATATGATCCTTGAAGATGAGTTTAGCGGTGTGCATTAATATCCAAGAACATCTGCTGGTGACTTAATGTATATAATGCCACTAAATTCAATATCCTCTGAATTATCTGCTTCCTGAAAACATCGGAGGAAATGATGTCCGCAAAGTTAATGAGAACTATAAATGTGCAATCAATGGCATCAATGGCGAGTGTCATCTTACCTGCTTCAGGACTTCTATAAGGACTAATGAGAAAATAAAATCAATTGCCAGATCCCTTCTCTCCATCAAGTAATCTTTTTGCTGCTCATCCCTAAAAATAATGCAAAAATGTAGCATTGTTATGATGGTTTATACCGTATACACCTCCATATACACAATCATATTGAACCTTCAAGAACTAAACCTGTCTTCTAAGAATTAGCACCTAAGTCATGGAGATTCCTACAGAGCAGACTTGTGAGATAACCATGCAGATAAGAATACTCACAAGCTCAAGTATAAGACCATCTACCCATAGGGTCCAGCAAAAACGTATTTGTTGAATTGAAAAGCACTGCCCTAGCATAAAGTAGAGGAAAATGGTAGCTTTATATATCTTGGTACATGGTTTTGTTCCTAAAAACCGTATTATAACTTTTTAAAACAGCCCCTACATACTAGATGCAAAACTTTTAGGCAAGTATGGAGAAAAAAATGGTGCAAAGTAAGAACGCTCTCACAAACAGAAGTGTTGTCAAAATAAACTATGTGAATGAAGAAAAGACAAACCTAAATCCCATCAATATTTGGTGTGACTGCCCTTTGAAGGAGGAGTCCTGGAAGTGATGATATGGCCCCTACAGAGCCCTTATCTCAGCATCATCCAGTCTGTCTGGGATTACATGAAGAGACAGAAGGATTGGAGCAAACCTACATCCACAGAAAATCTGTGCTTAGTTCTCCAAGATGGCGGGAACAACCACCCATTCCTTCAAAAACTGTCTGCAAGTGTACCTAGAAGAATTGCCTGAAGGCAAAGGTCACACCAAATATTGATGGGGTTTAGAGTGCTCTTTTCTTCATTCACTTCATTTTGTTAATTGACAAAAATAAACTAATAACACTTCTATTTCTGAAAGCAGGTTTTACGTTGTAGTATTTTTCCAACCCTGCTTAGTACAGTTTGTTTGCCGGACACACCAGTTTTGGAGAATTCAGCCAAACATCTAACATATATGAGGTCCTCCTGGCCAAGGATTGCACAGCTGATCTAGATCAGCTGCCCAATCCTTTTATTCATGGAGAGATAAGTTGCTCCATAAAAGATGTGATCACCCAAGACGAACAGCGGCACCTTTACACGAGCCAAGCATCAGAAGAAAATGGTTTCTAGCAATGGTCATTCCTGGTAATTGGCTACATTGTGGGCAGTGTAAAGAGGCCTTTAACAATGATTCTGCCCTCTGCGTGATAGAAATCATCTCTCCATGCACTGACTTCCTCATAAGCCTTTGATTGGCTGTTCTGTATAAACACAAGTCTTTATATCAAGTGTGGCAAGGAGGAGGAGCAGTAAGATAAAAAAAACAAAAATAGCGATAATCATTCCCTGTAGACACCGGCTTACATATCATATTACGTATCCTGATTGGGAAATCCTTTAGGTGGGCTGTCCGGGATAATTGATACCCTCTGTGTTTATCAGTATCAGAATGGTCAGGGTCCGACACCTGGACTCTGTACTGATCAGCTGGTTCCCAGAAGACGTATACAAAGTATAGGTCCTATTGAAGTGAATGGGAGTGGGGCTGCAGTTCCCCAGCTCCCCCACTATAGTGTATGGAGCTCATAAACTATATACAGCTTCCAGTCCATATACTGTAGTGGTGGTGCCTGGAACTGCAGCCCCACTCATTAACTTCAATAGGAACAGAGCTGCTTCCGGCTATATATCTTCTATAGAGCTTTCGGCAGCCGCATCAGCTGATGGAAGGGGGTCCAGATGTTGGTCCCTGACTGATTGGATACTGATAAGCTATCCTGTGGATAGGTCATTAATATCAATTATTTTCAGTTCCTGGACAACCTTAAGAAACAGTATAATAGACAGTGAGGCTTTCAATACTTTCTCTGTGGTTCTATTGCTGACAAACTATGGGTTTCCAGGCTGGTTCTGATTCTGGGTCACATGATCAGAACAAACCCCTGGCCTCCAAGTCACTCCGCCGCCTCTCCCATGTTCACTGCTAGTTACCAGCACAACAGGGCTGACTTTACTATTATAAAGATGTATTCAGCCAGCGCCCCTTAGTACAGGTAACTAGCAGTGGACACGGGAGAGAAGTGACTCGGGGGGCCAAGTGCTTGTTCTGATCACTGTGTCCAAATGTTGTAACCAGCCTGGAAACCTGCAATAGAACCTTCAGAACCTAACTGCTCATTTCACCTTAGGGTTTCCCATGGAGCAAATTCTACAGTTTATCAGCATAGGGTTAAAGCAGCAACACCAACAAAGCTGAAAGCCTTGATTTCTTATCCACCAGATCTTACTTGTGGTATGAGGAATTGCCCATGATTCTTTTGGCTTTGCTCGAATGATTTATAGACTATCCAAACATAATGACTGCTCCAATATTGAAATAAAATACACATTTTTACAAAAGAGAATCATCAATTTTATCCTCATACTTCTCTCATGGATCTACTCCTGGCCTTGGCTCATAAAACTGCATGTGTGATTCCAGCCTAGTGGAGTTTTACCCTACTAGGCCAGTAACTATTCCAAGACAAGACATTCTCTACAAAACACACAATCTATATCTCTCTCTCCTTGATTCACAAGAAGAATGTAATTCCATTAGGAGGATGACAAGACTTGCATTCAGACTTGTCCCACTTCAATAAACAAATAAGAGACGCTCCAGCTGTGACTAAAAGCGAGCAAGCTCTTCTCTGGAACCGTTCAACAGCCAGAAGTGACAGGTACAACACTTGAAGACTATAGATGGACGGATATACCGAGCTCCTCTCCAGACAAGTGTAAACAATGGAATCGCTGGCAGAATCACATCATACTTGACTAGCTCAAGAACTACAGAGGTCAAAATTGCAGCTGTAAAACACTGTAACAATGCCATGATTGATGAGAAGACAAGTCTACATGGATAACAAGCCACTATGAACCCAAAGTGAACAAGGGATTTCCTGTCTTGGTTTATCACTGCCCTATAGACTTTATGTTCTTTATATTATATCACTTTCTCTAAACTTTCCATATAGAAAGGGAGAATTACATAAAGGTCAATGGCACAAAAAATTTGCAGATCAGGTGGCAACCAACCAAAGTCTTACAAGACACTCTTAAACCAGCCATCATGTCCTCATATAACACTTCATTAGACGTCCTCTGTAATGCAGAGCGATAGAGATTTGATACTATGGGAGAGTAAGAGAGCAATATAATCGATGAAGAGTGTCAATGTGCTAAAAGTTCATGATACAAGAAAGTTTCCACACTTTGGATACAGTAAACCCAAAGCCAGAAATGTCACACATATGTTTAAGGATTTGCTGTATCTATATTAGTCATTTAATTTTTCTTTATTCTTTAATTTTAGCCTTCATTTTAGGGAAAACGTTACAACCATGGTGCTACATAGGGGAGAGTTATAATATTAATAGGTTCTGGGCAGGGGCATAACTAAAGGCTCACAGGCCCTGGTGCAAGAAGCTCAACTTGGGCTTTTTGCACCCTTCGCAACTTCTCCTGACTGTCAGATGATCTTCTTCCTTTGTTTCACTCAAGTGCACCAGATGCCACGAGTGATAAATTTACAATGCCCAGACTGGAAACCATCAAAAGAAAATCAGAAAGGAGATCAAAAGTAGGTTAATCAGCCTTAGTTGTGGGTCTTCCCTGGCTATGACCCTGACAGGTACACTTATGGGGCCCCCCTAAGGCTCCTGGGCCCAAGTGTGACTGCACCCCATCAAGTTACGCATCTGGTTTTGGGACGGCAACAGTTGAAACCAGACCTAAATTCTATGGAAAAATAACAACTAGTTTCGAAGACCTCAACATGTTATAAAAAAAAAATATTAAAAACTGAAGAGTAAAGAAAAAATATCAGATAACTAATATAGATAAGGCAAATCCTTATACATATAACATGCTTTACAGTTTTCAGTAACTCTTTTATGATTGTGACAGGAATTTTTTCAGGGGCCTGTACAGTACATAGTGCACCCAAAAAAATAATATGGAGACTTTCTCACATGTTGTCCAAAGGAGCAGCCCATCCTGACAGGTAAAGAGAAGTACCGAACCTGTAGTACTGCACTATACTGCAGAGAGGCGCTACTAGTCAGCCAGTGATTGCATGCAGTTCACTAATACAGAATATTCACCAGTGACATGAAGATTTATCGGCACCTACAACCAAGCATTGTATGTTGAGTTCAGTTTCAAGTTACATTTGTCCAGAAAAGATCATTGTATGTTGAAAATATTAAAATCCTGAGGCCATTGTAACTTGAGGAACCACTATATAAGAAAAATTAAAGTGGAGCCCTCATCCTGGTTCAGATACCTCATTCATACCCAGCACCCACACAGGATCTACCCTATAGAGGAGAAGGGTCTGTTGTACAGGTGTAATGTTTAGGGACCAATCCAAAAGAGGTCACCTTTTGATAGCAAGTGGGCTCACACAGTTTGATCGATATGTGTCCACATTTTAAAAGGACTATCCCCATCTTGTAACATGATAGCATATTGTTAAGGTATGCCATCATTCTATGATCAATGAAGGACCGACTTCTGGGAACCCCAATGATTCCAAGAATAAAGGGACTGCAGATCTGTTGTAACTTTCTGGGCCCTTCACTGTTTATCCCTGTGTAGCGACACACCCAGGACATCCCCATACACAATATAGTAGGCCGAACCCACTGAAATTGTTCCAACCTATGTTGATCTAATGTCTATGATCACCATGATACTTCATCTGCAGGCATCTATATACAGTCCAACTAATGATAAAAATCCTACACAGTAAGATTATAGTCAGATTTATGTAAAACGAATCATTTGCAAGCACATTTATGACCTCATGTATACATATAATATTCAACATCTTTTATTACTGGAACTGTTACCCTTTAGATTTGGTGTTTGTCCTTGGCCTGTACTCGTGCGACTCGTCCTCAATCCCATTCTGACGTTTGTACCAGTCAAACAATGTGCGTAGTATAGAGGGTAAGCAATAGTCGGACAATGAGCTCATTGAGCTTATTACCTGGCAAGAGAATAGAGCGGTATTAATACAAATTAACCAAACAATACAACTAGAATACTTTGAGGGTAACATAACACCTGGTAGCACCTACTCAGAGTGGTAAGGTTTAGCACCTATAAATGGCAGATCCTACTTTGAGGGATGACTAAACATCTATAGTTGGTGGATCCTTCTTTGAGCAGCAGCGTAACACTTGCGGAGGGCAGATACTACTCTGAGCAGCAATGCAAAACACCTGTAGGTGACGGGTCCTATTCTGAGCAGCAACATAACACTTGTGGATCCTACTTTGAGCAGTAACATAACACTTGGAGATGATGCATCTGTATAGGACAGTCCTCAGCCTCGGTGATTAATAAGTCAACTAACCTACAGAAAACTTAATTCTTCAGATAAGCTTCTTGTTTTGGTAGTTGTCTTTCTTTATATATATAGCCTTTTCTAAATATATGAAGGTTTTACCTCCATACACCATTCCCATCACTTCGTCTGGCATGAAAAAACCTTTCACTTAGTCCCTTGTAGTGCAGTAAACCTTATAAGACAAAGTTAGAATAATTCCTATGCCATATGCTAATGAGCGATCAAGTCTCCAATCAGCAAATATAGACCATACAAGTTGCTGAATCTAAGCCAGTCATTGGTCCACTGATTGACATGGATGATTCCTCCAATGTAATCCACAGGCATTCTAGTGGAGAACTGGTGCAATGTGTTTTCCCTTTTGTGGGCACATTGCATATTATAGTTGGTCACCCCTAGTAGTAATTCGAAGGACACTAACATCTTTGTGTTATGTGCGGGACATCCTGTGGCCACATATTCTGTTTCTCATGGCAGCACTTCCAGTTGACATTGGTCAGCAGGATGGCATTTGCCCACACACAGCTAGGCTTTTCTCCACCAGATTATACCACTTCCTTGGCCTGCCCCGTCACCAGATGTAATGGTAATTGACCATTTATGGGACCAGCTGGGTAGTCAGCTTCAGCAACGTAGAGGATCTACAGGTCCAGCTGCAAAATCTGTGGGCAATTGAGCCACAACCAGCCATACAGAACCTGTATATGGTGTGTGATATGATGAGGAAAATGGGTATAGTAGTTCGGTCGGGAAAGGGAATTTGAAATTTGTATTTCTGGGTTGTGTGAGGGCATGGTTTCTAGTTTCGGGGAAAAAAAAGGTTTTGCGTTTTGCATGGTGTGTAGTCTTTTTACAAGTTGTATATAGTGTATATTTGGGGATAGCATTAAGGTGGGGAGGGGGGATATGGAGGGAAGGAGAGGGATTTCTGTATTTCCTAGCCTGGTGTGGACTTTAACACAGATTTTGGACGTTGGACCAGTGCCAGGGTTGTGTGTGGGGCTGGGAATGGTCGCGGGTTTTAGGTTGGGGGAGAGGGGAAAAAATAGATTCTTGTTTATATTTGTGTATGTGTAATATTGTGTAAGTTTATATTTATAATACAACTTTTGTCATTATTTTGTTTCTTGGTTTCGTAGGCAGCTGGACCAGCCAGTGAGATTGTGTATTACTGAGATTAGTGCAGTTGAGGAGTGTTTGGTGTGAATAAGACTGGACCAGTCAATATACGAACGTCTATATAGTGTATTATAGAATTATCATTTGTTATGCTATTTTGTTGTGTTTGTCCTTTTATTCTTGTTATGTTGAATGTTTATTAATATTGTTAGGTTTTATAATTTTATTAATAAAAACTACAGTACCTGTATACCTCCATGCCCAACTATATCTCCTCTTGTAGCCAGGCTGGAGGTGGCTCAACAAGGATACAAGAGCCCTTTTTTTTAATGTACAGTTTTCCATATAAATAAATATTATACTATATATATATATATATATATATATATATATATATATCACACACACAGTATATTATATACATGCACACAGTATATACAAAAACATACTAAAACCCATTTGATAGCACGTGGTAACAGTATATGAGATGCCTTGTGACTGCTGACAGTCAAGGTGTAACCCACATCCCACAGCCAGAAACAGAAGTTATAGTTCTTAATAATGATTTCATTCACAAAAACAGATGATTCACAGTGAGGGAGAGGAGGCTTCATGTTCCAGATACATGCCATGCTATGTGAATGGGATAAAAGTCAGCATACATACAAGTAAATAATCCTATAGGCACATATGCATCTCATTCTCTTTCAAGTCCCTGCAGGAAGGAAGGGTGGGATTTCAATGAAAACCTGACTCTTATGGAACAGGAAGGGAGGGAAGTCTAGCCAGCAAGCTGATTGCTCAACCCATTCATTTATTGGAAGTAAACCCAATGAGGAGATGAATCCCGGCTCTGTGTTGGTGGTGGAAGGGAGGGCACCCTTGGATAAATATGCCCTTGTAGCACTAAATGATCATATTATTCCATCATAAATGAACTACATAAAACTCAGGCATATCAGGTCCAGGCAGAAAGAAAGATGATTTTATAAGCTCATGTACTATGAAACGTTCTTTATACGGAAGGGTCTTTAATAATAAACTTGGCATCTTCTGTGTATATAACAGGATGACAAATTGGTTTAACTGTTTGGCATCTGAATTATTTTACTTGTGTTATGCAAGACGACACATACCATGATATAGTCTTCAAGCAATCTTAACCCCTTTTGGCATGCCCAAATATGACAAACTGAGTGCTTGGTAATGTTTCATATGAGGACTCGCTAGCTATTTCCTGTTCAGCTGACCACAGGGGTCAAAGTCAGTGGAAACTCCTTGGCCAAAAATTGGTGAGGAGCCCATTTCTAGTTGTATCCTTTGCTCAACTGGGGGACAAGCACATCCAAAGAAGTCTGACAATCGGTTATAACCCTCTTCTTAAGGAAATAAATATGCACATAAGCATCAGAGTGCCAAACAAGAAAGTGGAACAAAAGCTGCATAATCGCCTATTAACATTTTTGGATATTCTTAAGAATTCCATATCTTGCTGCTTGGAGGTGAAGGCCCAAGTGGAGACTTCTGGAAAGGAGGAGGGCATAAAACAGAGAACTGGAGAAAGGGCATTGACACCATTGAGGAAAGAGAGTGTATCAGGTAGCAGTAAGTGTGAATATGGAAACACATTCAGTGTCTCCCACTCACAAACCACCTCCTCACTGTGCCCTCTTTCTGTAGGTGTCCCTCAAGGCTCTGTCCTGGGATCCCTCCTGTTTTCCATCTACACCCTCGGCCAACTTAAAGTCCCATGGTTTTCAATACCACTTATACACTCAGATATATCACTCAGGCCCAGACATTACCTCTATGTTATCCAGAGTTCCAGAATCTCTAGCAGCCATAGCCTCATTACTCTCCTACTAGTTTCTCAAACTCAATATGTAGAAAACAGTTTATCTTCTCCCCACCTCACACAACTACCCCAAGTGATCCATCTATCAAAGTTAATGGTGCTACATTTACCCCAGTCCCACAACTCCGTTGCCTTGGGATAACCTTTGATTTTACCCGATCCTTCAAGCCTCACATCCAAATCCTCAACACCACCTACTGCCTCCAACTCAAGAACATTCAACGAATCTGCTCCTTCCGCACCCCTGAAACTACAAAAATGCTAGTCCATTCCCTCAATCTCCCGCTTAGACTACTGTAACACCCTTCTCTATGGCCTCCCAGCAAATGCACTCGCTCCCCTCCAGCCCACCCTAAACTCTGCCACTCATTAATCTACCACCTCTCCTCTTGTTTTTAACCAGCCTCTCTCCTCTGCCAATCCCTTCACTGGCTTCCCACTGCCCAACGAACACAGTTTAACATGTTAATTTTGACATACAAGGCCATCCACAACTGGTCCCCCAAAAATATCTGTGACCTGCTCTCCCATTACCTACCCACATGTAATCGCTAAACCTCTCCTATTCCGGCTCTTCACACAACACCTCCAACACTTCACCTCTGTATCCCCCCATCCTCTGGAACTCACTACCACAACACAAGACTGTCCCCCACAGTCACAATCTTCAAGAAGACCTTGAAGCAGCATATCTTTGGGAAGGCCTACAACTTTCAGCAACACTACTGCACCATATTATCGCAACAGTTTCTACCCCCACCTACTGTCTCTATCCCCCCTTCCCTCATCAATTGTAGGGCCCTCTATCCCACTATACCAGTTAACATTGTACTTGTTTTGTGCATTTTGTGTTTTGTATTTAAGCCCTTATCAAATGTACTGCACCATGGAATTAATGGTGCTCTAAAAACTAAATAATGATAAAGAGAAGCAGCAGGTAGACAGCGGACCACACTTAATATATATGGTAAAGTAGTCTTCCCCAAATCAAGAACAGCACATAGAGGATCAGTGTTCGTGGAAATGAGGATTAGGTTATATTAGATTGCTAAATTTTGGTGGGGAAGGAAGGTCACATGGGGCAAATAAATTAATGGTTGTCATAATGAATTAAGAGAGTGGGGGCACATCAAACGCTCCTTCTGCTGAAAGCTATTCCTTCTCAGCCAGGAAGTTCTGAGTGGGTAGAGGAGAGTAAGATTCTGCCAAGATACCTCTGGCAGCGGCTTATCTCTCCTAAGAGCAAAATGGTAGAGCCTTGAAATTTATTGTGCAGATCCTTCTTTCCCCCAGGATCATATGTCATTGGAAAGTGACCTCAGTCAACTTGGCTTTAAGGTCTATGTGGCACATAGGGACATGAGTCCATGAGCCTTAAAAGGACCTTTCACCACCTCCAACAAGTCCAGCTCTTTAAATCAATTAATAGTTGCTGCTCCACTGATTCCAGCCCAGTTGGAATTTTTTTCTCTAGCTCCCAGAGTTCTCAAACAATCAATGATGTTACCTTTGGTGCCTGATATGCTATTTAGGCTCTGTACTGTCAGGAAGACGGTGTCAGGCAGGAGCAGGCAAGGGGTGTGATTCTGAGCTCTGACACTGACTGCCTCTGATTGGAGCTCTGAATCACGCCTGCCCCAAGCGGACCCGAAGAACGGAAATCCGAATGCAGGTGTGAACTTAGGAGTAACTGCGCTTGTTGCTCCGGAACGGTGGAGGCTAGAGAGAAAATTCCAACTGTGCCAAATTCAGTGGAGATGCCAAGAACTTGGATTGGTGGAGGTGATGAAAGGTCCTCTTTAAGGACAAGAACTTGGATCTTAAAGGGCTTTTCTGGCTTAAAAATATTGATGACCTGTCTTAAGGATTCGTGGAGGTCCAACAGCTCCACCATCCACTGTTCTGAGCAGCTGATACACAGGGAATGGAGCAGGAAACAGACAGTGTTGTTCTGTGTGGTGGCTGAAATGAATCACTGCAGCTTAGCTCCCACTTGAGGGAATGTTGATGTGCAGTACCTGGTCTGGCCACTACATAGAGAAAACAGCTGTCTGGTTCCTACTTTATTCATCAATATTTACAGCCTGGAAAACCCCTTTAACTTGTAGGATAATTAAGGAATTTGCCTTTAATTGGGGCTGGGCCTGCGCTGCCCTACAGTCTGTTGCTTAAGAGTCATCAAAAAATTATAATGAAAAATGACTGAAGTGTTACTTAATGATCAAAGCGAATTTCTTTAGTGTTCTCCATCAAAACCCAATTTTCATGTAGTATGCAATGGTAAACGACCATACATGAAAATGTCCGTCTCCAAGAAACCGTGTATTCTACAGAAAACCAGTATTTTTCTTTGTGACCTCACCAAGTCCCGTGCACATTGACATTAGCAACTTTGCTTAAAATAGGCTGCCAAATGTCTTCATCACTGCCTTTCCTTAAGTAGAAGTCGTACAAGCGTCTGGCTAAGCCTCAGGCTGTTCACACTGTCTACTTTATCTTTTTGTCTTGGAGCTGTTATCTCCCCAGTGTTCCCGTCATGTCTCAGATGAAAGAGTGACGTCATCGGTGATGAAACATTGACTGCAGACCTATACAGATTTTCCTTTTCCTCTGTTTTAAGTGGCTTGTATATCCACCCAGAAAGCACCTTTGTAAAAAGCTGCTTATAGTTATAAGGACATGATGTAATAAAACCCAGGGTGGATCACATGGAACTAAATCAGAGAGCTAAAAATACCGATTGGAGACGGGAAGAAGCTAAATATCGGAGCACAGGGAGCAGAGGGCAAAAGGTGGGAAGCAATTTATGTGAATTGCTATAAAACCATTTCCTTTTCCCATAGTCACTTAGAAAATGATCTTTCCAACCATGTGACTAATGGGAACGTTCTCTGGTATACGATTATATTTTAATATAAATTAGTGTTATTATGTTGTTACTATATCTTATTATTATTTCTAAATTTCATATTTTCCTATTTCGATTGCATGTTCACTCAAAGTTTATGATAGTCATATGGTATTATTCTACCCTCACTTGCTTGTAATAATGTCATGACAATTACACCAGATCCATTCTGATAAAGACACTGACAAATCCAAATACTTATAATGGAGTCTACGCCTTCTTGCCATTAACAAATATTGAAAATCCTGTAGGACTGGCAAAAAAAAAAAAGGTCAACAGAATCTCATACTGGGATGTTCTTGAGAAAAAAAAAATTCTCAAACCTAGAATGTAATTAGGCTCTGTTCACATCATCTCTGTACACAGTTTGCATGGTAAGAGGACCATGGAATGCAGACATCAAATGTCAGACACTATGATAGATGAAAATGTCAATGGGGTCCATTGGGTGCTATCGGTATCAGTCATATAATGCATCCAGCAGAGCCTTGTAGATTTCATTAACAAAAACTGTGACAAAAAAACATGTGTGAACAAAGCCTCATGCAAAAATTCTTCTGCAGCACTTTAAAGAAAAAAAAAAATAAAACCATTAATTCCTATAAAACTGAGTTTCAGCTTCTCATAGGAATGAATGGGGAAACTGGCTTCCGGTTCACCTATACAATGCAGTGTGACTCGGAGAGCCCGTTTGCTGCCCATGTGACATGACTAGGGACCGGACTGGAATAAAGTAAATAGATTTTTATAATCATTGTCTTCGTGGTGACATCTGTTGGTTTGATTGGTTGGCAAAAGCTATGATCATGAATGCAGGAACTTTCTATGGTCTTGCACTTGTCAGGAATCCAGCCATGATTTCTTTATTGTGGCCGGGTTATCAGGCAGAGACCCTACATACATGAGAAGATAATCCGGCCACAATAAGGACATCATGGCTGGGTTTCAGACAAGTGCCAGACTATAAAAAGTTCCTGCATTCATGGTCATATCCTTTGCCAACCAATCAAGACAACAGATTTACCACTAAGATGGTTAGAGAAGATCTTTAAAACTTTAAATTATTTAGATTTGTAAAAATATTTAACTTTTAAATTGTCTACTAACCTAAATAAGGTCATGTTCATGGGAAAACCTCTTTAAGCTGTAACCATTAAAATGGGTTGTCTGGGGAGAAAAATTTACCTTATTTCCTCCAGCAGTTTCTTCATGCTGGACTTGGGGGTTCTGGCCCCTGGAACAATCCCCAACTCAATTTCACTCCCTAGTAATTACCTGTGCCATGGGGGCCGGCTTTACTAATGTCACCCAACCCCCATAGCACAGGTGATCTGGGAAATCAGGAGAGGGAGGGATGGAGAGACACATGGTTTAGGGGCTGGTTACAATCGCAAAACCCCGGGTCAGAACAAGGCTTGGAGCCCCCTAGGTCCAGCATGAAGAAACCCTGGAGGAAAGAAGTTAATTTATCTCCCTGGGCAACCCCTAAAATAAATTATATAACTATATATTATATATATGACATTTGACATTAGCTTTGAGTGAATACTCTGGGACCTAAAATTCCAATTCAAATTCCCCTACAGGAAAAATAAAACAAATTTGCAATATACTTATATTACTGAAAATATACCAGTGTGACAATAAATAAGTCTGTCAGGTCCAAAATACGTCCCAAACCAATAATATTGCCATGTAGGGGCCTTTAATAGGAATAGAAACATACCTTTGTGGCCACAAACTGATGAAGCAATGCAGAGATAATCATCTTTTTATGGCTATGCAAATCAGCCTGCAAGTGCCCTGGGGGTGGTGCCTGATTTTCTTACAGACAGAAGTGCTCCAGCTGTCCGCTGGTACATCTCCCCCTCGCCCCGCCCTTGAGGACATGCAGGCTGATTTGTATATCTATAAAAAGATTATCTCGGCATTACTTCATCAGTTTGTGGCCATGTAGATTTCTACTACTATTAAAGGCCCCTACATGGCCCCTACATGGTACCATTATTGGTTTGGGAGGCATTTTGGACCAAACAGACTCCCTTTAAGTGTTTATGGCACACATATTGGTCCACAAAAGTCGTTCCAGCTCAGTACACCGCTCCACCCTCATCAACTGTGGGCGGGCCTTTCTCTGTGTCTGTGCAGCCAATCAGCACATAGCTATGGCTGCAGAAGGTGACGGTGGCAAGGGGGCTTTAGTAGTTTTTAGTAGTTTGTTGCATTTGGCCTAAGGTCAGAATGTAGATTTTATACTTCTGGTCAAATACTGTATATGATAAAGTGTATAGGATGGGTATTGCATTGTACTCAATACATTGAGCATAGTTTTATACAGCAAAATCCTGGACATGCTGTAGCTGTCATAGTCATGAATGCCTCCAGCATCACTGTACATGAGTGTACAAAGCTGAATGAGTGAGTGATTTAGTAACAGTGGGAAATGTGTGGGAGGAATCTATTTCTGGTACTTCTATGCTCCAGTAGTTTTGAGATGTTCAGCCCCAGAAAATTATGTACTGCAATATTCTGCTATATTTAATGTGCCTTACCATATATAATAAAAGAGCTTATAAAAGTAAGCAATATACTCCAGGTGGAAAAGGAAAGAAACTGGGTATGAACAGATCTAACCGGCAATATACTATAACAGTGGCCAATACCCAGTATAAAAGTTGTGGTACATATGTAATAGTAAAAAAAAAAAAATCCAATAAGAACTTAATCCAAATAAAAAAAAAAAAATAAAAATTATATATATATATATATATATATATACACAGTGCTGGCCAAAAGTATTGGCACACCTGCAATTCTGTCAGATAATACTCAATTTCTTCCAGAAAATGATTGCAATCACAAATGCTTTGGTAATAATATCTTCATTTAATTTGTCTTCAATGGAAAACCACAAAAAGAATTGTCAAAAAGCCAAATTGGATATAATTCCACACCAAACATAAAAAAGGGGGTGGACAAAAGTATTGGCACCCTTTGAAAAATCATGTGATGCTTCTTTAATTTGTGTAATTAACAGCACCTGTTACTTACCTGTGGCACATAACAGGTGGTGGCAATAACTAAATCACACTTGCAGCCAGTTGAAATGGATTAAAGTTGACTCAACCTCTGTCCTGTGTCCTTGTGTGTACCACATTGAGCATGGAGAAAAGAAAGAAGACCAAAGAACTGTCTGAGGACTTGAGAAGCAAAATTGTGAGGAAGCATGAGCAATCTCAAGGCTACAAGTCCATCTCCAAAGACCTGAATGTTCCTGTGTCTACCGTGCGCAGTGTCATCAAGAAGTTTAAAGCCCATGGCACTGTGGCTAACCTTCCTAGATGTGGACGGAAAAGAAAAATTGACGAGAGATTTCAACGAAAGATTGTGCGGATGGTGGCTAAAGAACCTGAGACAAAAGTAGAGCTTTTTGGGAAAAGGCATCAACATAGAGTTTACAGGAAAAAAAAAGAGGCCTTCAAAGAAAAGAACACAGTCCCTACAGTCAAACATGGTGAAGGTTCCCTGATGTTTTGGGGTTGCTTTGCTGCCTCTGGCACTGGACTGCTTGACCGTGTGCATGGCATTATGAAGTCTGAAGACTACCAACAAATTTTGCAGCATAATGTAGGGCCCAGTGTGAGAAAGCTGGGTCTCCCTCAGAGGTCATGGGTCTTCCAGCAGGACAATGACCCAAAACACACTTCAAAAAGCACTAGAAAATGGTTTGAGAGAAAGCACTGGAGACTTCTAAAGTGGCCAGCAATGAGTCCAGACCTGAATCCCATAGAACACCTGTGGAGAGATCTCAAAATGGCAGTTTGGAGAAGGCACCCTTCAAATCTCAGGGACCTGGAGAAATTTGCCAAAAAGAATGATCTAAAATTCCAGCAGAGCATTGTAAGAAACTCATTGATGGTTACCGGAAGCGGTTGTTCGCAGTTATTTTGTCTAAAGGTTGTGCTACCAAGTATTAGGCTGAGGGTGCCAATACTTTTGTCCGGCCCATTTTTGGAGTTTTGTGTAAAATGATCAATGATTTGACTTTTTTTTTTCATTCTCTTTTGTGTTTTTTCATTGCAAGCAAAATAAATGAAGATATTACCACCAAAGCATTTGTGATTGCAATCATTTTCTGGAAGAAATTGAGTATTATCTGACAGAATTGCGGGGGGTGTCAATACTTTTGGCCAGCACTGTATATATATATATATATATATATATATAAATAAATAAATATTTTTAACAATAATAATAATATAATATATATATATATATATATATATATATATATATATAATAATAATAATAATAATAATAATAATAATAATAATAATAATAATAATAATAATAATAATAATAATTTCAATAAGAGTTCCTTGGCCATATGCTGCCTATGGTGGTGAAAAAAATAGAACATGCTCTATTTATTCATGGATCAGCCTTTCGGGCCAGTTTTCACCAGGTCTATGGAGTTGAAGTCAGTTTAGGGTGGAGCAACACTTGGTCAATGAAACTGTCAGCAGGGCTCTGAAGTCAGACTCAGTCATGTGATTGCTGAGGCCAATCAGCAGCTTCAGCTGAACTCCGGAAGAGACCTGGGAGAAGCCGTCGGAGCAGAAGAACCGGGACATGCGGTAGGACACTGGTGCATCGGGGACAGGTGAGTATGCTTTTTTTTTTTTTTTTTTTCTTCTTTTTTCAATGCCTCTGGCTGATTTAAAAGTTAAAAGGGTTGTCCATTATTGCCTGGACAGCCCCTTTAATGGTGGGGCAACATACACACTAAGTCTCTTAATACATCATCATTCTGGAAGGGTTAATATAATTTATCTATGGCCAAAGCTGTGAATGAACAAGTTACATGAATGTTATTTATATGTGATAAGATCATTAGTTCACAGGGGGGTTTCTTAATTTTAGCCAGAGCTTTTACACTAACAATTCAGGAACCCTTTTTCTAATAAACAGGGCCATTATTATAGTTGGCTCGAAGATTCTGCTTACTTCATAGTCGCTGTAGCTGAAAAAGTCACCAGACTGGAGAAGTGTTTGCTTCAAGAACAGCAATGAAGGACGACAGGGGGGAACAAGCTTAATGGGCTTGGGAGAACAAATACCTCTTTTCATTAAAACTAAGCTAAACGAAAGTGCCAAAGTGCCAAAAATGACACAGATTCTGGGTATATAGTTAATGACTAATGTGGATACAACAGAACATACAAGTTATTTTGTCCCAGTTGACTTTGTTCAATATATTCTTGGTTTTGACCTTTAATCAGCATTAGGTACGATATTTCATTAAACCTATGACCAGGTCATACCTCATCTGATAGGTGCTCACCCTGAATATTTTTTTTCTCCAAACCCATTCAGCCATTCCAAAGATATAAGCCCTTTTAGTGTAGGGTATAATGAAGAAGTGGGTGATAACACTGATTAACCTACCGCACAAAGAGACCACGCCCCAGAAAAACCACACTGTTACCGCCCACTTGGCTAGTATACCCTAATTTGTAACAACCCTAAAAGGGCTTACATCTTTGGAATAATTGAATGGTTTTGGAGAAACAAAACGACAAAATGCTTAGGGTGACAGCGCCTATCAGATGAGGTATGTTATTTGGCTTTTCAGACCTGATGACTGGTCTTTAATACATTTAGGCTAGGGCCCCACATAGAACAAATGCCGCGATTTTGCTGCAGTAGAGACACTGCAGGAAAAAACGCAGCGTTTTTACATTACCTGCAAAATGGATTATGAGATTCTGACTAATCCCATCTATACATTGCTGAAGAATATCCGCAGTGGAACTGCTGCAATTTCAAAAACCGTCACGTTTTTGTAAATCGCGGCATGTCAATTATACCTATGAAACTCTGCCGATTT
Source organism: Leptodactylus fallax (assembly GCA_947044405.1). Lineage (NCBI taxonomy): Eukaryota > Metazoa > Chordata > Amphibia > Anura > Leptodactylidae > Leptodactylus > Leptodactylus fallax. The sequence continues at coordinate 1,100,891 of CAMRHE010000184.1, forward strand.
CCGTACAGGTATAATTGAAGCAGAGAGTCTGCAGGGGAAAACTCTGCAGACTTTCTGTGATAAGCGCTGCAGGAAAATCTGTGATGTGTTTCCACCACGGTTTATGCCCACAGCGCGTTTTGGCTGCAGCTCACTATGTGGGGCCTTAGCCTAAATACATCTTTTTGAGACACAAAAAGAGCAGATAAAGAATGATAAAAGTATTTCCTTTATATTTTAGGTTAGGATTTATCATTGACCTGGGCCCCTGAAATGCAAATGGTCCTCAAGTCAAGTTTATAATGGCTATAGTTAGGGGTAGAAAGGGGGTACAGGGCGGCACTCAGCTCCTATGGCTCAAAAATTACGGGTGCTTGTTTACTAGGGAACTGACCAACTCCCAAGATTAACAATATCCAAAACAAGAATAAAGTGTTTTTAACAATTCGGTGTGAAAAGCAATGTTTCGGGAACATGTCCCTTCATCAGGCTGAATAAGTTACAAAAAGTAAAGGTGAAAAGTACAATAAATATAATACATTTAAGTTGTCAAGCACTCAGGAGCCCAGGACACAAATGTAAATTCAATCTTGCTACACCTACATACAGTGGGCAAAAAAATTATTTAGTCAGTCACCAATTGTGCAAGTTCTTCCACTTAAAAAGATGAGGCCGGCCTGTAATTGACATCATAGGTAGACCTCAACTATGAGACACAAAATGAGAAAACAAATCCAAAAAATCAAATTGTCTGATTTTTAAAGAATTTATTTGCAAATTATGGTGGAAAATAAGTATTTGGTCAATAACAAAAGTTCATTTCAATACTTTGTTATATTTCCTTTGTTGCCAATGACAGAGGTCAAACGTTTTCTGTAAGTCTTCACAAGGTTGGCACACACTGTTGCTGGTATGTTGGCCCATTCCTCCATGCAGATCTCCTCTAGAGCAGGGATGTTTTGGGGCTGTCGCTGGGCAACACGGACTTTCAACTCCCTCCAAAGGTTTTCTATGAGGTTGAGATCTGGAGACTGGCTAGGCCACTCCAGGACCTTGAAATGCTTCTTACGAAGCCGCTCCTTCGTTGCCCTGGTAGTGTGCTTAGGATCATTGTCATGCTGAAAGACCCAGCCACGTTTCATTTTCAATGCCCTTGCTGATGGAAGGAGGTTTGCACTCAAAATCTCACGATACATGGCCCAATTCATTCTTTCATGTACACGGATCAGTCGTCCTGGTCCCTTTGCAGAGAAACAGCCCCAAAGCATAATGTTGCCCCCCCCATGCTTCACAGTAGGTATGGTGTTCTTTGGATGCAACTCAGCATTCACTCTCCTCCAAACACCACAAGTTGTGTTTCTACCAAACAGTTCTACTTTGGTTTCATCTGACCATATGACATTCTCCCAATACTCTTCTGGAATATCCAAATGCTCTCTAGCAAACTTCAGACGGTCCCGGATATGTACTGGCTTAAGCAGGGGGACACGTCTGGCACTGCAGGATCTGAGTCCCTGGCGGCGTAGTGTGTTACTGACGGTAGCCTTTCTTACATTAGTCCCAGTTTTCTGCAGGTCATTCACTAGGTCCCCCCGTGTGGTTCTTGTGATCATTTTGACCCCACGGGGTGAGATCTTGCGTGGAGCCCCTGATAGAGGGAGATTATCAGTGGTCTTGTATGTCTTCCATTTTCTAATTATTGCTCCCACAGTTGATTTCTTCACACCAAGCTGCTTGCCTATTGCAGATTCAGTCTTCCCAGCCTGGTGCAGGTCTACAATTTTGTTTCTGGTCCTTCCACAGCTCTTTGGTCTTCACCATAGTGGAGTTTGGAGTGTGACTGTTTGAGGTTGTGGACAGGTGTCTTTTATACTGATAACAATGTCAAACAGGAGCCATTACTACAGGTAATGAGTGGAGGACAGAGGAGCCTCTTAAAGAAGAAGTTACAGGTCTGTGAGAGCCAGAAATCTTTCTTGTTTGTAGAAGGCCAAATACTTATTTTCCACCATAATTTGCAAATAAATTCTTAAAAAAATTAGACAATGTGATTTTCTAGATATGTTTTCTCATTTTGTCTCTCATAGTTGAGGTCTACCTATGATGACAATTACAGGCCGGCCTCATCTTTTTAAGTGGGAGAACTTGCACAATTGGTGGCTGACAAAATACTTTTTTTCCCCACTGTATGTGCATAGATATACATGATAATAGAAATAGACATGATATCAATCTATACACACCCACATGTGATGATGATGACGACGACAATCTCTGTGCATTGCATACATAGATATAATGTGTGTGTTTCATTACTTACTTGATCAAACTGGGGGTCCTCTCCTCTTTGAAGGGATTTTGTTAATGGTTTTTCCTATAAATGTAAAAAATAAAACGGTCATCTTAATGCTTTAACAAAGGCTATATTATAAAAAACCTAAATTTAATGGCTGTTAAACAACTTTCCTCTGAATATACTGTATGTCCTACAAGGAAGTGCTTCCTGGGATCATAAATAAATGCCCTAAAAATACCCCATTATTGACTTTAAATATCCACATGTTTATAAAGAGAAGCCACCGCTAGACATATGACATACCCCTTTTGGACTCCCCCCAAATATGACATGTACTTTTAAGGACGTTTTGGGCTTAGGCTTCGTTTTTTAGCAAAACGCCGACCCCCACTGCTGAAATCTTTATACTCTACTTTCCTCTTCAACTTAACACAATTAGAAAAGTTCAGTCAACCTGACATTCACATTGTCCACGTGTGTCTTCAACAAGCTTAAATGGGGTGTTCCAAGTAAAAAAATTTCTGCTGCAGAGGCTTAAAAAAAAAAAAAAAAATATAGAAATGCATACTCACCTCTCTATTCCCAGCAGAACAGAGAGGTGCGTATGCAAATTTAGTGTCAAGCTTCTGCTGAAAAAAAATTACTTGAAACAACCATTTTAAGGGCTATGCCCACCATACAACATGGAATATCTAAGTAGTCATTTCTTGACTGTCAAGAGGGACCAAGTAGTAGGGACCAAGTAGTAGAGACCAGCAGGGACCCGTGAAGTGCTGAATTCGTAGAGGCTGGAGATTGATGAGTATAGTATCACTATTTTATGCCTATTCCCGAGTTTTTTTTTTTTTTTTAACCAAAAAGTTTACAGGTCAGACACCCGCTTAATTTGAAAAAGACAACTGTGGTGCTAAATTTTGTTGGTGGATGCAGCCTCAGAGCTGTGAAACTACCCTATACAGATGTAGTAGATTTAACCTGAACTTCTGCTATTGGTTAAACTGCTGCAGTGTTATATCTGATCACAGAAGACAACAAAAACTAATGAAAGGTCATTGATGAAACATTTTCAATGACCTTTCATTGGTTTTTGTCGCCTTCTGTGATAAGATATCACACTGCAGCAGTTTAACCAATGGCAGAAGTTCGGGTCAACTCTGCTACATCTGTATTTCAATCCAAATAAAATGTAAAAGTCGCTGAAGCCAATACAAATATAGAAAAGCAGAAAATATGGAAAAAGCTTGTCATGTCTACAGAAGTGAAATGCTGAAAAGCTACATTGATATTACCAGTACAGGTAGGCTACCAAGAATTTTTCAAGCTCTCAAGGTCGGCACACTGGAAAAAAGCCAAAGTAGATAAACCCCCCTCCAGCTTCTGGATAACACAGATGCATTACATATCAAACCACTGTGTTCAGCTGCATTTAGGACTTGGGATATAGAAGGATTTACAACTAATAAAGCTTTTATGGACTTCAGAGCATCCAATTATGAACCGGCACTTTATATATTTATAGAAAACCCTGATAAAATAATTTGCCAGACCCGCTTCTGTAGAGGCCAGATCTCTCTCATCACTGTGTATAGTATCTTGCAAAAGTATTCAACCCCCTAAAAGCTCAACAGATTTCTCTTGATTTCAAATGAAGACTCAACTGATGTTGGTGGAGAGAACAGGGCTGTGTAGTTGCTAGAACAACCCACCGACTGACTGCTCTATAGTTTCACAAACCGTCTCAGACTCTGTCATCAATGCCTGACAGCCATGGTCAGCCAGAAGCCATAAAGATCATCTAATTCATTAGATTGATCCCTATGAAAGTAACTATGTAACAAACTATACATCTAATTATACAATATTAATAACTGTATGCTATAATTAAAAATAATTACTCATATTTTGAAGCTGGCATCTATCTTTTTTTCTGACTGCATCCAAAATGGTCCCCAACTCCGACTCCACAACCCTAGGAGAGAAGGATCAGGCTGTTGGATTTCAACATGCCCATCCCTTTGTGCTCAAGTGAAAAAGTTGCTGCAAAAGGTGCATGTGTATGGGAGAAGGAGAACTGGGAGGAACAGTGGTCAGAAAACAACTATCTACAGCAGAGATTAGGAGTCTTCGTTACTCCAGCAGCTGAGAAACTACAACTCCCAGCATTCTCCACTCACTCCCAACAAGAGCAGAGGAAGTAGGCAAAGTGTAGTTCCACAACAGCTGCAGTGCCAAAGGTTGCCTAGCCCTGATCTACAGTGTATGTCCAGCCTTATATTTTGGTTGGTAAAAATAGAAAAGGTCACAAAATGAAGTGGACAAATGCATTATGGACCATACCATTAATAGCAGCAATAGATGCAGGAGTACTGGCTTTATAGTTATCTCTACCTGCTGACTAGAGTCCATAATATGGCCTATATACACGGATTCTTACATGTTAGTGTGATCAATAACATACAAGAAATTGTGGGTTCTGATGTGGATTTAGGATTTCTAAAAGATCTCTAAAAATTAACAAAGACAACAAAATGCATAGGCAGAAAAAGAGCACAGTGGATGGACTCTGATCTTTTTTGGCTGCAATATATATTAATTTTCTTACTTCTTTGCATTGAAGGCAACATCTTCATGTGACCAGAATCTAAGAGGTTAACTAACACTGACCTCCAAATACTCTGAGCAGTAAGAGGTGAATTCAGGACAGAGCAAATTATTTTGGTGACTCTCGGAGGGATGAATTACAGTGTCGCATACATTTTTGACTTTCACTGACCCTTGGAGGAGTCTTCCTTAACATCTAGAGATACTTCTTCATAAATGTCAGAGTTGATTTAAGAAAAATCCTCTATTTCCCAGGACTAAAAAAAAAAAATAAAAAAATAAAATCTGCTCTATAATAGGAATTGATTTTAGAAACAGCAGCACTTTGGCCTGCAATACCAGGCACAGCCTATAGATTAATGTGGCACTAAAGTGGTTATGTTTTCCCAATGTCTTAGAACTCCTACAAAATGGTTAATGGACGAGAATCCACAAGAAGATTTTTCTCTCTTCTATAAAAATGTTAAACTCACAATTTACATTGTAAAATGTAAAAAGACATTTCTATTCCACAACCACAACACTTTTTGACGTTGTGATGTTTAATCCTAATATAACACTCCAGCCATAAAAGGTCCTCATACAGCAGCTATTCCCCCTGATCCCGTATACACAGGCATCCTGTGATATCAAGGCAGGACACAGGCTTCTCTGGCTTGTCTGTGATGTTTCAAGGCATAAAAGCAAAGAATAATGCTGGCTGCCCTGCTTGTCTTCAAATTGTAACAGATTGTTGACAAAACTACACAATCAGCCCATGCTGCACCCCATAATTATAGGCAGCCTATAGGTGATAGTGGACACATCAGAGTTTAGTTCACTCTGGGACAGGGTTCCACTTTAAGGCCCCATGTTGCGGAAACACAGAATTTTTTGTTGCAGATTTTGTTGCGTTTTTTTGAGCCAAAACCAGGAGTGGATTGAGCAGAAGGTAGAAGTATAAGAACTTCCTATATATTACCCATTCCTTTTGTAGCCATTCTTGGCTTTGGCTCAAAAAAACGCAACAAAATCTGCAACAAAAAAAAGCAGCGTTTCCGCAACATGGGGCCTTAGCCTAAAGGAGATATGTCACCAGAACCCAGCCCTGCAGATTGATTCAGGTGACCCTAACCTAACAGTGTTTTCCTCTTATGATTTGCTGCCAAGAGATCACGGTTTGTATCAATATACAAATGCACTCTTTGGAGCAATGAGGGCGTGGATGCTTACCTCTTTGGAGCAATGGCAGAGCCCTCATTGGATTCAGGTAGCCCTAAACTATTTTCCCCTTGTGAATAGCCTCCATTACAAAGATATTGCGTTTTTTTTTGTCAATATTTAAATGAGCACTTTGAAAATAAGAGCACCGCCATTACTCTAAAGAGGTAAGTGTCAATGTCCTCACTGCTCTAAAGAGCTCATTTGCATATCTACAAAAACAGTGACAATTTGGCAACGGAGATAGCAATTCACAAGGGAAAACACTGTTAGATTCAGGTGACCTTAACTTGTCTGTGGGGCTGGGTGGACTTGTTGGGTTCTGGTGACAGACTGCCTTTAAGAATAATATGCGCTTCCTATATTTTAACAACCCTACTGACCGTAAGCTGAGAAGCAAGCTATCTGCAGAGAGCAGAACTCCCAGAATAGCTCACCATTTACCAAGGATGTGTAAATGGTGTGTTCTTCTAACCAGTATAGACCAGTGTATACTAGCTCATACACATCTACGTACACATGGTGGTACAATCACAGATCCTTGGAGGAATGCTTAAGTCATCATGCCAGATTGGAGATAGATGCGGTTCATGCAGAACATGAAAGGTTTGAAATTTCTTCGTCTTGCACTGGACTCCAGTAGAAGATATTAAACTGGGCCTCATGCTATAGTGTTGACATGCAGGACAGAGGGTCTGGTGTTTTTCTCCCCACGTCTTGCTACTTCCATGACCTCTGGGCCAAAGTTCTGCCCCCCCCCATTTACCAACAACACAGTAATACGGTACAGAGGAGTCTTGCACAGGTATTGATCATCCAACTGCAGAGGTAGTGCGGCCAACCAGGGCTATGGAATTGGGGCCAGTTGGATGATGAAGGGTGACAACTCAAACTTCAGTTTCAAAATCAATTATTATTTTTTAGTTATAATATATAATATTGTAGGATTCATTTTATATATAAATAGATCTTTTGCTGGGTGCCCCCTTTTATAGAGCAGTAGAATCGGCTTCCTTTATGATATGTGCACAGCCTGCAGATTGTAATACAATGACACACAATACATACTGAATTACGTACTGAGTCAAGCTGAAAGCATCTACAACTTTTTGTGGCTGCCCTGTTACATAGCTGTAATTGGACACACACATGGTGTGATCCATACCGAGCCTTGGGCTTGGCTGTCAGAAAACAGCAGAAACTTAACTAAAAAAAATATATAAAATGGGAGTTACACGTTACGAATATATTACACAATTACAGCTATTCTGATACTTCTTAAATAGGACCTTTCATGTCCTCATGAAAGTGCGGTTTTATATACCGCTAGAAAGCCAACAGTGCGCTGAATTCAGCGCACTGTCAGTTTTCCTGGTATCTCCTGGGGCTGGAGATATCGGTGCTGTTAGTTTCCAAGTACTGTCAGGAAGGGGGGGGGGGGGCGTTCCTCACACCCCAGCGATGACGCTGAGCTAGGAGGACCGCCCTTCTGACAGTGGGGAAAGGTCAGTGCTGAAACTAACAGTACCTATAGCTCCACCACTGGGGCACAATTCAGCACTGTTGGCTTTCTAGAGGTATATACAATCGCACTTTCATGAGTACATGAAAGGTCCTCTTTAACGAGAGGTTTTCTACATGTATAAAATAAAGATTCATTGTATACAGATTTTACAGACAATGGCCTTCAGTTTTCAAGTCATGAACATAGCAGGTGTTATAACGTTCTGCAAGACCTATAAAAGACTATATATAAAAGATCATGCAGGTTAATGGTTACAGCTTAAAGCGGTTGGCCACGTTCAGATCAATATTGGAAGACAAATATTATTTGTATAATGTAAAGTTGTGCAATTTTCCAATATACTTTGTGTCAATTCCTCATGGCTTTCTAGATCGCTACTTGCTGTCATCCATCTGTTACTTCTAGTGGATAAATGTCTGACCATGGTCATGTAATTTACTGACATGGTCATGTGATTTACTGACATGGTCATGTGATTTACTGACATGGTCATGTGATGAGCACACAGGTGCACAGCTCGTTACCAGGCTGATTTCTAATTACTGTGCTGTGGCTATAAAGCACGGCACCTGTGTGTCCATCACATGACCATGGACTGTACATCACATGACCATGGACTGTACATCACATGACCATGGACTGTACATCACATGACCATGGACTGTACATCACATGACCATGGACTGTACATCACATGACCATGGACTGTACATCACATGACCATGGACTGTACATCACATGACCATGGACTGTACATCACATGACCATGGTCAGAATTTCATCCACTAGAGGTAATCAGCATGAATGACAGCAAGCAGAGATCTAGAAGACCCTGAGAAATTGATACAGAAAGTATATTGGAAAATTGTACAACTTTTTATTACACAAACAATAACATCTGTCTCTCAATATTGGTCTGAAAAGTGGCCAACCCCTTTAATATATTTGGTCCCATCCATCATCTGCTGGATGCTTTCCAGTAGCATGGTGTCTTAACTGACTGGGGCGTAGCTATAGGGGGTGCAGTGGTAGCATTTGCTACTAGGCCCTGGACCGTGAGGGGGCCACAAAAGTCCCTATGACACATCAGTTATACCACTATTCCCCATTAGAGATTTTGCATTGGGCTCAGGAGCTTCACTGTTATCTGCAGTCAGAACCTGGATACAAAATACAGACTACACAATAGAAAACACCACAACCAGAAGCTATGGGTCATCAGATCTCTTAGACACCAGATCTCTTTGACGTTATACTAATCACAAAAGAAAAACATTTTTGGCCATTTTTAAAAATAACATCTAATGCTCCATGTACGCATTTTTACATATTATATTATTAATTATTATTATTTTCCAGCATATAAAAATTCATGCAATGGGCTGGTAAATGGTGCAAAGTCATTAGCTTCTGTTCTGCAAATAATACAGGATGGCAGAACAGATGTGAATATGGAGGGAGGTGACAGCCGCTCAGGAAGTTGTAAAGATCCCATCAAGTATAAATAGATTGGGCAAGACACCAAATACAACAGCAGAATGCTGAGTAATGTGTTTGGTCAATGTCAGGACAAAAATCTGATAACAAACTGTGCTGCCCGGTAATATGCATGCTTAGAGATAGCAGATGTTCTAGTGAATAGATACACAATATATCCACAATCACATGGTATTCTTTACCCGCCTATGCTTCACACTGTGCGTACAATGGTTGGGACCATGTATAACATCTAGTGCACACAAAAACTGAAGCCGCTACCCATAGGAACCAAGTGTTTTCTAACCTGCACTACAAAATGAGAGCCGGAATCTGAATTAAACTAAGAGATTGCACAGTGGCCGTTTTGTTCTGGAAATAGCACCACATCAGTCCACAGGTTATGTGTGGTATTGCAGATCAGCTGCATTAAAGTAAATGGGACTATTGATAAAATACCTCACACAACCAGTGGGCATATTTTTCAGTCTGTTTTAAACTTTATATAGCAGATAGACTTCTTTTAAAGATTGTGGAAATGACTGTCACCAGAACTCTGCATATCAACCCAGACATACGGATAGATAGATTTGGTAGATTCTAACCTAATGGAGTTTTTTTCCATGTGAATCGGTGCCTGTGTTGCAGAGACATTTCTGCTTTTGTCAATATGCAAATGAGCTCTTAGGAGCAATGATAGTGTTGCAGTTGCTCCAAAGAGGTAAGCAGCAACGCCGTCATCGCTCAAAAATGCTCATTTGCATATTGACAAAATCTCAGTGATATCTCAGCAACGGCAGAAGCGATTCACCAAGTGATTCAGATGACACTAACCTATACATATGCAGGACAGTGATCTGCTGACAGACTCCCTTTAATATCCTCCTAAACACAATGCTTGAAATTCTGGAATTATTTTTCTTACGGAAAGACATGTTTTATTGCATCTCCTTTTATATGTAACTTACCAGGGGCTCGGCCATGATGATACGAATCTTGCGCTCCGCTTGTGTGGTGAAATTTGCAAATAAGCTTTTAAGAATATATTCCCCAGGTTTACTCTCCGGGTCAATGTTGATAGGCAACATGGTTGGTGGTCCTTTGTCTCTTTGTGTGCTGGATACTGGCTGTACTTGTGGTTTTATATATCCGTTACCCACTGGAGAAGCTAAAATACAAAGAAAAACAAATGTACTAAATAAGCAGAAAAGCTCTAATATTGCAGTTGCTGAATAAGGTGGAGTTTCATATTAAAAGGAACATTTCCCAAAATCTCCATGTAAGTTGAAAGCAAGCTTATAGGTGTGGTCCCAAGATCAACACCTATTACCTATCCAAAGGACAGGTGATAAGTGTCTGAGCACAAGGGATCTCCCCACTGGCGGAATGGGGGTCTTGTGTCCCGTTTGAATAGATAGGTGGTCACTCGTGCATGCTGTTAAAGACTATGGGACTGACGAAGGTAGCTATGACTTAGCCATCTCCGACAGTGCCCTAGACAAATGGAGGGCAGCATGCATGCATGACCACTGGTCCATTCAAATGGGGGACACATCAGACACTTGTCTCCTATCCACAGTGATAGCCCCAAATAAAAAACCTTTTTAAAGGGAGTCTGTCGCCAGAACCTGGCATATCAATCCAGATCGATTCAGTTGATCCTAACCTAACAGTGTTTTTCCCCTTGTGAATTGTTGCCTCCATTGCTATTACCATTACCATTTTTGTCAATATGAAAATTAGCTCTTTGGAACAATGAGTCCGTTGCCACGTACCTCTTTGGAGCAACAGCTCCTTCCAACACCACCTTCTAAAGAGCTCATATTGACAAAACCGGCAATATATCTTCAGAAGGGGAAAAGATCATTTGATGGAGTTGAACTTGAATACTGGGTTCTGGTGATAGACTCCCCTTAATTCAGAATTTTGCAGCTCTCATGTTACAATGCATTATGGGAGCTCAGTTGTACAGCAGTTAGAGGGAAAATGTTAGGTGTGACAGCAGAAAATAAACCAATGTCTGTTTCCAACGGTAACCAGAAGAATTTATTAAACACATGTGAATCTAATGGAGGGAGCTCAATATTGTAACATAGCATTATCATAGTTACTTTTTATGTAAATTTACCCTATGAAATATTGAAAAACTGATATACACTATAGCAGTATAAGTAATAACCTCACCATATCGATCCAGCTCCTCACTTTACTCAATATCAGCACAAACTGTTCCATACCTTCCCTCCATTTATCATACAGTAAACCCGATACAGTACAAGAGCGCTTACACACAACTATGTATATTCTAAGTACAAGGGACCCAAATACTACTGCACGCAGATGTTCACCCCGGCCAGCTTGCAGCACTAAACTTCTTTTGCTTCCCCCAAGATATAAAATAAACTCCACAGACCTGGGCAGGATTACAAAGTGGAAACTTGTTCATGAAAACCCATTTATAGCTCATGAAACTTTTTGCACAGGTTTCACATTATGCTGTTCTTAGAATAATGGTCTATGGATATGGTTGTGGGAATCCATCACAATAAAAATTTCAGAATAAATACACGATGCTCAGATAAATTACCTGGTGGCCCCATTTTTAATCTCTGTGGTGCAGAGTCCGAGTCCCACTTTCTTTTCTGTAAAACGACCATCAGCTTTTCAGTCTATTCTACGCATGCTGACGTGGAGCCATATATTGGTATAAGTACTGCAGCTTAGCTTCCACTGACTACAGAACCAATACCCATCCATTATACAAGGACTGGAGCCTCCTGCATCCCACCCTGCGTTGTGTATAGTACAAGCGCAGGAAGCATCTCAGTACAGCCAACTGGTGCAGGGGCCACCTAAACATAGACCATGAAAATCTAAACCCTGGAAACCCCTTTAAGACCAGGTAATTTAACCTCTTGCCTACTGCGTGTGGACTATATACATTCGGGGGCAGCTGCTTAACTTGTACATCCTTGCAATATCAGCAGCTGTGAATGATCATGCAGCTGTAGGAGCAGAAATCTGGCTGTCTATGACAGCCAGACTCCTTAAATATAAGAAAAAAAAGTCCCTGCAAAATTAAAAGTGACATGAAAACAGCTGTGCGTATCACCAAAAAAATGAGATGTAGGAAAAAGCTAACCAACCAGTAATGGCTATACTTTCCACAATCACTAGGGGCTTTGTACTGGATTAAGACATGGACACTTTCTTCCAAAAATAGTTCCACACCTCTATTATGTCTGATATTGTTGCTCAACTTTACTGTATAGAATGAGGCTGAGTTGCACTACCACCCATAGCCTGTAGGCAGGTGTGGTGCTGTTTTTGGAAGAAAGTAGCCAGTTTTTTTTGTTTTTTTTTGTTGGCTTTTTTTTTTTTTTTAAAACCCTAGACAGCCCTTTATCTATACATGTATTCTGATGGCATATATATATGTATATATATATATATATATATATATATTATATATATAAAATTTTGGTGGACCGCCTCGTCAAGCTAAAAATGAATGATGGATATCTGTTTTTATTTTTGCATTTTTATATTTTTTCAGACTTCTATGGGCTTTCTTTTCACACTAGGCCGCCAACAGTAAAATAAGGATCTCCTTGTACCAGGCTGAGCTCTCACACTGCCAGGGTATGTCACTTTTCTGCATTTCATTTTGAGCAGTATAAAAGAAAAGAAAGCAAATACCAGTGCTGTTTTTCCAAGCATGAGATTCCATAACTTAGATTCTCAGGCTAGCAGCCAGAAGGGGCTTAGTGTTGTATGGAGGCAACAGCTTGCGTCTTGTGGACAAGGGAAAGTCCTGTCCGACATGGTACAGGGTGCCAGCTGCCGCCACAAAAACATTCTGGCGCCAGATCCATAAAGAAATCGCTCACCTGTTTTGTTTCTTAATCCAATTAGCAGAAGCCCATATAGAGTAAAAAATACCATAAAAAGGTGCACAAACTAATACAAAAAGAGCAGACAATACAAGTCACACATGTATATACAGGTTCTCATGTAAAGGTGGCCATACACAATAGACCATTATTTGCCAAACAAACAGAGATTGGCAGGAGCAGCTTGACCAGGATAGGATATGTTGGATTTCAACATGCCCAATCCTTTTGTTCTTTAGTAAAATATCGGGGGAAACTTGGCCACAACATTTGTCATGTGGTCAGAGATGGCAGCGTAGTTGTTGTACCACTTCTGTTCATTGAATACTCTACATACTATGTGGAGTATGATCTACTCCACATAGACCGTGTGTTAACAAAATCAAAAATTCACACTAGTCACCTCAACTGGGCCCTTAAAATAAGATAAACTATGTATAAACCAATCTACAGACAGATCCTTTTCTTTTTGTGAGGGTTTATGTTCACATAGGTCAGAGAATCACTGGCGCTATGTCTCACCACTACCACCTCTACGTATAATAAAGGAGAGTCATTAAAACTATTTAAGAGGAAAACTAGACTTGTTGACCAATCAAAGCTTAGCTTTCACTTCTTAATGGCGGTCCTGGTTTCTATGGGCAACAAGGCCAGCTTCTCTGTTCAGGTTTAAATACATAAGGCCCACTATTTTTGGAGGTTTTGTTAATCTAGATATCTCAACCAATATGGAGCTGACCCAACATAATTCACTGGGATCCATTTGTGGCATTCGTACAATCCTAAGATCCATCCCCATCATAGAATATGGGAACTGAAATTCCGATGGCGATGTGAATCTGCATGGGCATGGTGTTGGTCTATCCTCCCCATGTTTATGTGAGTTTTTCTTCAGGTCCTCTTCAATGTCACTGCACCAGTGGTCCCCACCAGTCTTTGTTGAATTGTCCTGCAATGATGCGCTGTACAGGCCTTCAGCGCACCGTGGTGCACATATACAATCCCACGCCAAAAAGGTGCAAGACTATTTGAGTGAGACAATGGCTCTTGTAGGTGGAAACTTTTTTTTTTTTTTTGGACCTCTGGAGCAATTCTTTTGCTTACTTTCCCAGGAAGCAATGGCTACAGTCTATTGTGGTCCCAAAAAATGTATATTTCTTTCATAAATGCCATTATTTTATTACGCCCTGTGATACACGTGACCCTAAGAGTTGAGCAATGCTGCAGCACGTGAGTTGCACCATATTAGTAATACTACTATATGCATGGCTTGCTGCAGACCCGGGACCGTCTACTCCCCACTGGTTTTCTGTAAGGCTTCATAAGTCAAACATGACCGCTTACAATCTTCTTAAAAAGGGAGTACAGTATAAAAGCTGCGCAGCACTTCAAAGAAACAAGTTGCCATGGCAATTTACATTTATAATCATGATTTACTAACTCCTAAACTGGCAGACGTTCCTTCATTAATAATGCATTATATGACTAGTATAGTCTAGCTCTGAGCAGACAGAGAAGAATACTGAAAATCATAAAGATACATAAAAGTGCCATGTGCAATATTACTATACAGTGTTACATGTAAGAGCACAGTATATATATATATATATATATATATATATATATATATATACATACATATACATACAGTCCCTGACAGAAGTTCTGTCGCTTATCCATGTTGTGGAATCAAAAGCTTATAACCTGACTTTAAATTCATCCATTGGTTTTAGAAATGACTCATATGAAAGCTGAAACCCTCCCAAATGATTTTTTGGTTAAGAAAATATATTGGTTTCACTGCTGAAATATTGATCATTTAATGAACACAGAAAGGTCAGATTTTGGCAAGACAAAAGTTTTGTCGCACACATAAAGTAATGTGAAAATCAAACCAATAATTCTGTTCAAAAACAAAGATATGTTTCATAACATTGGTGAATGAAGTTGTGGTGCTATTAGAGCCATATTTAATATTTTGTGTGACTTCCATGAACTTGAAGGACTGCATCCATGCGTTTCAACAATGATTCATACAATTTATTGATGAAGTCATCAGGAATAGCAAAGAATGCAGTCTTCCATGCCTCCCAGAGTTCATCAAGATTCTTTGGTTTTGTCTGCCAAGCTTCCTCTTTCATCCTACCCCAAACATGCTCAATGATGTTCATGTCTGGTGACTGGGCTGGCCAGTCCTGGAGCACCTTGATCTTCTTTGCCTTGAGGAACTTTAATGTAGAGACGGATGTATGAGATGGAGCACCATCCTGCTCCAAAATTTGACCCCTTTTATGATTGGGAATGTAAGAGGAAGCTAATACTTCTTGAAATTTTAGGCTATTGATATTGCCTTCCGCCTTGCAAATGTTTCGCACACCCCCATACTGAATGTAACCCCAGACCATGATCTTTCCACCACCAAACTTAACTGTTTTCTGGGTGTATCTTGGATCCATACGGGCTCCAGTAGGTCTCCTGCAGTATTTGCGGCGGCTGTTGTGTAATTCAACTGAAGATTCATCTGAGAAACCCACCTTCTGCCACTTTTCCAGCATTCATCCGTTTAGCAGGCTGTGGGCCTTGGCAAATGCCACACGTTTTTTAATTGCCTTTTGTTTAGTGCTGGCTTCTGGGCACTGATTCGACCATGGAGGCCATTTCGAGACAGAATCCTACAAACTGTTCTAGTTGACACAGGGACTTGAGGTGACCAGGCCTGTTGGAGCTCTGCTGCAGTGGAAGAGGGGCTGGCTTTTGATTTTCTAACCAACAAACGTTCCTCCTGAGCAGTTGTCTTGCGGGGTCTGCCGGACCTGGGCTTGTCAAAAACATCTCCAGTCTGTTCAAATCTTTTTTTAATTCTTTGTACTTGAGACACATTAAAGGTGCCAGCCACCTCTGCAGTGGATCTGGTCTTCAGGCTCTTGATAATCAAGGCTTTGGTCGCAGGGTTGATTTTTGGCATGTTGTCAGAGGTGAAGTTGCAGTTCAAGTGAAGGTCTGGGGTGCTGGAGTTCTTTTTATACACACCCACTAATTAACCGATCAATTAGTGAGCACAGGTGAGGCTTTAAACTAGGATTGGGTGCATTATATGACAAGGCGACAAAACTTTTGTCTTGCCAAAATCTGACCTTTCTGTGTTCATTAAATGATCAATATTTCAGCAGTGAAGCCAATTTATTTTCTTAACCAAAAAATCATTTGGGAGAGTTTCAGCTTTCATATGAGTCATTTCTAAAACCAATGGATGAATTTAAAGTCAGGTTATAAGCTTTTGATTCCACAACATGGATAAGCGACAGAACTTCTGTCAGGGACTGTATACACACACACACACACACACACACATCATAAGAAATATGCATATATACAAATCATAAGAGACAGTCACATGCAAAATTACAATATAAAGTGTCATTACGAGACAATGTATACAAGGTAATTTTGCACATATCTCAATAGAGTTACATGCAAAATCACAATACGTAGTGTCACATGTAACATCTCAATATTTAGTGTCATATGCAAAATCTCCTTGCATGCAGTTTCATATATATCAATATATACAGTATCACATGCAAAACCATATATGTATAGTGACATGTAATGTCACAATACCTACAGTATCACATGTAAAATCACAAAACGTACAGTAGAGCACAGAATCACAATACATACAATATTGCATGCAAAACCTGACATTTCATTATGGAGATGGCCTATCACCTAAATGGCATACATATAACCTGGTGATCAACTGGCCACAAACCCACAGCGATTACATAATACAATAATTATATGGGAATTTCATCATGCCCAGTGTTGATATATACGATAGGGATGATAACCCACAAAAAGCTTTGTATGTGAACTTAGCCTTAGAAAGATTTCAGCACCTTACGTACTCGAACTGAAATCCGCAACCAGTGGCCCTCCAGTTAAGGTAAAACTGTATATCCCAGTATACCATGTCAGCTTTCAAGGTATGCTGGGACTTGTAGTACTAAAACAGCTGGAAAGCCACTTTTATAAACTTCTATCAATTATATTAAAAACTGATCTAAAATTAATCGATTAATTTATATGACACAGATGTAGCTGAGCCGAGATGGCCATCTGACACATTTACACAATGAGTAATCTGTGGCTTAACGTAACTGCAGGTAATCCTAGTGAGTTAACATTGCAGCACTACAGAACGGGATTACTAATTCAGCTCTGCTACATAATTCATCACTTTGCTCTATTGAATCAAACTTTTGAAAAACCATTAAAATATAATTTCAGCCACCAACGGAATCGCCAGGACAGTCTACTCTGTTCATAATGTCAGAAAAACCACCACCAACATATTCAGCCCTGCAATTCCGACACACATACAGCCTACATATACATCAAACCTTGCAGTAGAGAAATTGACCTACCAAGCCCCTTTATAAAGTTTACCACGCTCACTCGCCCCCAACAAATTGCAGTGGTCTCCATAAGCTTGAGGTTAGCAGTCCAGAAGGTATAATAAGTCCAGGGTGTAGTGTCCGGTTAAGAGGAGTTGGTGCAGCATAATCCCACACTCGATTTATCGTAGACTTTCCAAGAGGACTGAGGCTCCAAATAGCTAAAAATCCGCATGAAGGTCCGTGTGGTTATGCCTTACAGAACGCCCACTGTTTTTAAGCTGAGGTATGAAAGGGGTCATTTTTAGCCTGACTGTGTGATCACACCTACAACTTGCACAGGGTCTATATTTATCCACTGTACGTGCACGGCTGACAGATATCAGACTGACTTCTCTCCAAGAACATGACACTAGGCGCTGCAATGCACAGTAAACAAGGACGCGGCTCAAAGAACACAAGCTACTGGGCACCAGGAGTGATAGGGATCACACAAGAGTAAAAAAAAAAAATCTATTATATATGATAAATAGGATTGGGTGTGGAGCGCTTGCAAGATCATTGGCATAACAACTGCATAAAGATCCCAAAAGGTGTCATTACATCTGCTTGTTGGGGAATACTGTAAAAAGGTAGACACAAGCAAGGCGTAGATGGGCAGGGACTGGTGGGGCATGTGCCCTGAGCAATGCCATGCTATACAAATTTTTACACAACGTTTTCATAAACCTGGGCTATTTAGGACAATCCATTTTCTAAATAACCCCATTAGCTGATTGTCATAGGGTTTGGCTGCTGGACCCATGGCAAACCGTTGATGTTGTTGCGGCGAGAGGTGGGCATGTGACATTACATTGTGCCCATTCAAGCAACGCTGCATTTACATCTGTGGCAGGAAGTCTGTTCTTCTGGTCCGGCGGAGAATTGGAAGAATGGACAATAACAGACCCTGATAACCGTGGACACACCCAGAGTCCAAAGGACCCCATTTACTATAATGGGGTCCTTCAGGAGTCTGACCTTATACAGATGGTAAATAACCATAGTGGTTCATAATACAGTGACATATTTAGGATTCAAACGTTATACCAGTGCCATATTTGTTTAATGTCAAGATTTTTATATATTTTTTTTATAACAAACAGACAAAAACCATGAGCGCCATGCTCAATCCAATATTAATGGATCGCAATTTCCCATATAGAAGTGAGAAAGGGAAAAACAGTCACTCCAGGCATCACAATATGGAGAAGAGTAGTTGCCATTTATTAGCCCTATCGGCCTCTATTGTAGCATGCATTTTACATTCTAGTGGAATATTTTTATTGTTATTGCTGCGGTTTTTAACGCTGTTGCTGGTGACCGCATTCCACACATGAGGGATTTCAGGTGGTTGTTTTCTGAACTACTTGCTGTTCCTAGTTGGGCTGGGAAGGTTGTCGTCTAGGAAGACTAAACCATAGGTTGAGGGTCCAGGGCTGAGGAGTTGAGAGGTAAAACCATCAACACCAACTTCTCTATTTTTCCACAGGCTGACTCCGTCTTCTTCATAGATGTCTGATAACCAGGGTCAGTCAGAAGTAATAAAGATCCTCTAATTTATTAAGACACCAGTGATTAATTCCTATGAAATTAACTATGTAACAAACTATATATCTAATTATGTAATATTAATAACTGTAGAATATAATTGAAAATAATTTTATTTTAGATTTGGAGTTGGCTACTTTTTTCCCAAATCCACCCAAACCAGCTGATCTGTGGGGGTCCTGGCTATCAAATCCTCATTGATCACATACCGTTGACCTCTCCTAAGGATAAGTCATCAATATGCAAGTCCCAGAAAAACCCCTTTAATAGTGACTGTGCAGGGTTTTGCAGCTTTGTCCTCGCCTGATAACATATGTTCACCATACAGTACATGCGTCAACTCCTTATACAACAGCAGGGGACCCAACATCTAAAACCCACACTATACATATGTCCCATAAAGATCATTAGTATTCCGGCTGCCTGACTGAGCAGGCGATTATAAGGAACGCTCTTATATTTCAGCGCCGAGCTCCTTGCATAAAATAAAAGCATTACTAAGCTAAGCTGCTAACAGACCTCAATGGTGTGTGTGTGCGCTGATGATTTCATCCAAGGCTGCAGATCCACATAATAACAAAGCACGCTCAGTTCTCACTCCTTGCCAAGAGTTTGTGAGAAACCACACACCCAAAAGGAAAAGTACACAGTGAACATCTGCCGGGGAAACAAGTCATCTTACTGGTTTATATGGTGATTATATGGTCAAAAAAAGACATGATGTAAAAACCAACTTTTAAGTACTCTGTTTACACTGCTGGCCAATAAGTAGGAGCTCAGGTAAGTCACAATTATCAACCCCCTCAAGGGAAAAACAAAAACAAATACATCACGTGGCAGATAACATATCATTATATAGAAGAGGATAATTCTTCCCATGCAGCATCTGACCCTTGTTCCTCCAGTGGTCTGAAGGTTCACCTTAATATACACTAAGGAGCTGCACAAGGAGAAATACATGTTTGTTCACACTACTCCACCTCTCAGGCAAGGATGATGATTTCACGGACTTGTCTTCCACTGCTTTGGGTAATGTATGCTATTCTTCTAAACTCTCAAGATTATCTCCCGATCTACAAATCCATAATGCCAGCTCAAATGTGAAACTTTTTCAGTGGACGGGAAGGAGTTAGTCGTATAGTCAATAACTGAGACCATCATCTTAGTGAAACCTCAGGACAATTTTGTGGAAAACCACATAGACCACAGCCTATGGTGGTTGATGAAGAGGAAATGTATAATGGCTACTAGTTTAGTCACCAATTCTTAATTCTGTATGACTGCCAAAAATTAAAAAAAAAAAAAAAAAAAGTGAAAAGTAGTAATACACTTCGGAGACAATGTGGTGGAGATATCTGAAGTTGATAGGGACATAAACAGGGCGCATTTGCCATTTCAGGTTCCCAAGCAAAGTTATGCCTTAATATAAGCATTTACCTATTGAAATAATCCATTAGGCAACGGCCGATTAAAAAATTAACTAAATCTGCCAGTCAGCATGTGGTCATCAGGGGCCACCCTGATCTCTGGGGCCCAATGTATTTGTATAGGTTGTGTGGTAGGCAAAACTGCTCCTGGACATAATGCCCATCCTTACTGGGGGTGGGAGGGGAATCACTTTCCACCAAAACTATTCCCCTTCCCCCTACTGATTCTCCTTAGCATAAAGGAGATCTCTCTAGAGGTCTACAGAAGCTCTGACGCCACAGAATCTCAAGGGTCAAGATATACAATGGACCCAAAATGAGACTAAATTACTGTCATCTGATATTGACTTTATGCTGGCCACAGACATTGGGTGTGTATAGGCCCAACCTGGGAGGACCAGATAACCATGTAATGTATACAGGGGACTCCCAACTCTCCCCCGGCAAATGTCAGGAGATGAGGATCACACAGTGAGATTTCAATTACTTGATCCCTTTCTTTGAGGGAGACCAAACTTCTTTTTCTCTAGCACATGTGCAATGCGTGGATGAATCCAAGGCCAGTAAGCCTGGCTTCACAACGCATGCGCCAGATACTGGCAGAATTGGCTTAGTGTCACATGCCAAAAAAAACAACTGTGAACAGCCCACTCACATAGGCCAATGCGGATCCAAAAGCTAGTGGAACCCATTGCAAAGAGATATATACCTCTCGGTCAGAGGAAAACACAAAGTTTTAACAAAAATAGGAAAAGACATCCAGCATCGAAAACCAGAATAAGTATATAAAACTTAGCTTTTAAATCGGCATATAAAACATTGTTAGATGACCATCGGGTAGGAAAAAATAGCCATAATATTACCACAATCACCCACTTATGCGTTTCAGGACTATTTTTTCCTACCTGATCAACTTCTAGCAATCTTTTATTTGTTTTCTATTCTTATTGTGGTTTCCAATGCTGGATGTTTTTTCCTATATTTGTGAAAATTAGTCACATGCCTCAGCCTGTGGGATGCCCATCAAACCAGTACTGCATGGCTCCTCAGGAGAATGGGACTGCCCACATGACTCTTCTTGGGTAATTTACATACAGAATGCACTGTATTATAGTTTGTTTTTTTTTTTGTTTTTTTTAAAAGACATAAAATTCTAAAATGGACAAGGGATGTAAAGCAAGGCTATTCCCCAGCAGTATAACATGGTGACAGCTTAGTAGCTGAACGTTCCATTTAAAGCAACCTGTTGGATGTTTGCTACTATGGAGTAAGGTTCTATCTGTGCCCAGCTGGATTTTATTGGCTCTCTTTAGATGGGCATTTAGATTTTCTATGAACCCATCTACCGCTCACTCTCAAAAGAACCAAACAGAGCCAAACAGAATTGAAGAGACG
The DNA here is from genome assembly GCA_947044405.1 of Leptodactylus fallax. NCBI lineage: Eukaryota > Metazoa > Chordata > Amphibia > Anura > Leptodactylidae > Leptodactylus > Leptodactylus fallax. Next base: position 1,122,670 of record CAMRHE010000184.1, read on the forward strand.
CAGTGTCAGGGGTGCTTAGGGCCCACCAGTGAAATTCATTCTGGAGGTCCACTATACAGCTACATGCAAATATTACCTGACACCAGTTTTCAAATTCAAAAAATGTTGCCAACATAAATTTATTCTTCAGTACAGATTGTTTCTGTCTTCAGGTCATGTCAGCAGTCAGCTGTCTGGTTCTTGCCTTGAACTAGGATCCACTTAGCTGTGAGCCAGGGATAGGTACCCACATAGCAACAGGCCTCAGGCAGATGCTGCAAGATGATTTGGGCCCCTGCTGTGTGATTGAGAAGATGGGGCCCAGGGAGGAATCATACAGATTGGTCTGACTCTGCACCTAGAGGTCATCTCAGCCGCCCAGTGTGTCTACAGTATATAAAAATAAAGTGAGTGGTTTCTTAAATCTACCCAGTATATTATACAGACGCATAGCCTGGTTGCGTATATGTATCAAATATAATGAGTGTACTGTGCTATGTCATGGTGAGATGGAGCCCACCAGGGGGTTCATCTGTCCAGTCCAAGCTTGAAGAGGCACACAACGTCCAGCTTCTGCCTTGTAGTTTCGGCTAGTAGTCTCAGCACATGGATCCCCACAAATCATAACTTCTCACTATGACATGTTAAAAGTTTTGCAAAAAGAATAGGTACATTATGAGGGGTAAAAGAGGGTGACATGTTGTAGTTGCTCGGATGATGACATTTCATGAACATTTTTCTTCTTGTGTTTTTCTCTGCCAGGCCATGTTATGACTTGAGGAGACCCCGGGAGCTCAGGACTCCTGTCTTGAAGTCTATTGTTTTATTTTAATAACTATACAGTGTTCTTTGTAAAGGGCAAACCTTTAGGAAAGCAGAACATTTCCATCTGGCTTACAACCAAAAGAACATTTCTCACTGTTACCTTCAGATACAATGATTTGTGCACTCAAGAATGACTTAGAGGAATCGGGAATTTATTTGAATAAGAAACTTCACAGACATTTTATTCATATCCTTCCAGTGAGGACACAATTGTTAGTAAATTATTCTGGTAGCAAGATAAATATACATGGTGAAAGCGGACGGGAATCTGGCTGTGGGGTCACATGTGCTCCCATGCTGGCTTGCAGTTGTTCATAAACCCTATTCTTGCCCATAGGCTTGATCTTATAATGCAGATTAGTAGCATTCTCTTGGGTTGTATATTTATGGGAAGATCAGAAGATGACTGTTCCCTGTGCAGCCATCATGTGTGTATGGCCATCTTTATGTATGTGTGTATGCCTGTCCCCTCCATATATCTCTGACCTAATCTCCTGCTACCTGCCCACACGCAACATTCGATCCTCCAAAGACCTCCTACTCCGCTCTGCTCTTATCTGCTCTTCACACAATCGTCTCCAAGACTTCTCCCGTGCATCCCCCATACTCTGGAACTCATTACCAAGACACATAAGACTGACCCCCACAATCACAAGCTTCAAGAAGGCCCTTAAGACTCACCTATTCAGGAAGGCCTACAACATCCAATAACACTACTGTCACCACACCATCTGTACATCCTCTACCCCCACCTTCTGTCTCTATCCCTCTTCCCTCATAGATTGTAAGCCCTTGCGGGCAGGACCCTCTTTCCCACTGTACCAGTTGGTCACTGTTAGTATTGCATTTGTTTTGTATATTTTGTGTACCGTATGTAAACCCTCAAATGTAAAGCACCATGGAATTAATATCACGTAAAGCACCATGGAATTAATATCACGTAAAGCACCATGGAATTAATGGTGCTATATAAATAATAATAATCTTTAGATGGCCACCATCAACTCTCTCACCAGCATAAGATCACATTACATTATTTGAAAGTTATGATCAGAGCCTAAAAGAGAAAAGTTGGTTGAACCCACTGGCTATGGGGGCCTCCCAACTCTCTGCTAACAGATGATAATGGGGGAAGAAGAATTTTGGCATGTTGAATTTCAAGGCCTAACCATTTTGTTCTCATGGAAGGTAAGCCATCATCAGAAATATCGGTCAGTGGCTTACTCCCCCTCTCCCCATTCAGAACACATGCAAGCCCACCCAACCCAAGTGTACATGTGTATGGGGGAGTCTGAAGGAACAGCTGTTTCTTGAAAGGGCATTTAGCCAACAGTTATTGAAGGTGTATGTCCAGTTGAAGTTGTCTACAAGAGGGCGTATTTACCAGTGTTCTCTTTATAATGTCACAGTAAAAAAAGTCTGTGTAAAACTAGAATACATACATTTCCCACCCTGATAGAGATGGAGATGTGGTTTTTGGTTTTACATTTTTAGATAACTGTTATACTAGAACAGAACTTGTGACTAGCACAAACTACACTGAACATTATATAAAACACAACATACATTGCCTTGTTCTGTGGCGATACAGAGTATAAACTTCAGACAGGAGTACCAGTGGTGGACTTCATATATACACATATATATATCTATATAGATATATATATATATATCTATATATAGATATATATATATATATAGATATATATATAGATAGATATATATATTTATATATATATATATATATAGATAGATATATCTATATATATATATATATAGATATATCTATATATCTATATAGATATATAGATAGAGAGAGAGAGAGGGAGAGCGAGAGAGAGAGATATAGATATATATATAATATTATCACTATTACCATCTTGCTGGGGTTAGCCACTTTGGAGCTCCCTCAGCTAAGGCTGGGTTCATATCTATGTCGAAGTCTCTGGCGCAGATCTGTCAGAAGTCGCCAGCAGTTTCAGTTAAAAAGGACAGACATCCGACATCCCCATTATATTGAAGTTTGCGTTAATTATGGACCCCTTCCCTCTCCTCCGTTCCCGTTATTAATGTAGAATGAGCAAATACAGAATAATATTTGAGCAGAAGATTTCTAAACCATCAAACTCTTCCAAATTGGACCTGTCCCATCTTCCAACTATTCTAGTAAAAACATGTATCATGCTTGGCAAAATTTCGCAAGGGATGTCAAGGAAAACTGTATGAGAAGTCACTCCACGTTTGGGAATCACCATTCCCCTTTTTGCGTGATGTGGGCACAAAATGTGCCGACCACACCCACTTTTTGGACATGACTGACACATCAAATGCCCAAGTGATGTATAAAGCGATGCCTAGCCCATCAGGTCTGGGAGGTTTTCCAGCTATTTCGGGAGTCTGTGAGGCCACCCCTTTTTTCGGGAGCTTCCCGAAACTTCTGGGAGAATTGACAAATATGACTTCTATTCAACATGAAGTGATTCTGGAACATCTTTTCTCTTGTACAGTTTCTCTTTAACTCTTGGAAATGTAAGAACAAATTGACAATTGGGTGTTACCAGTTGGGGGTGTGTTCCTGTAAAAAGAGCAGCACAATGCAGAGTAATGCTGGGTTCAACTCTGCAATTTTATTTCCATTCTTCTGGTCCGTCAGAGGAGATGTGAATGTAGCCTTAGTATAAAAGATGTTCCAGATTCATTCTTTATGGAAACTACAAGAATTTACTAAAACAGACATGTCAGGAGAGGGGAGAAAAGTGACATTTTCAAAGAAGGAACCATACGTGTAGTTTACCAGATAGTCTGCAAATTCTGGAAATTCAATAGTCTAGAATATGTTGACTCACTAGGTTCCTTAAATTGACTCATATGAAAGCAGAATTTCTACAGAATCCACCAACCAATATTCCCAGACAATGACGGCAAATATTGTTACGTGACGTTCGGCTATTAGTATCTCATTATTACACAGAACCAAAGCTCTAAATGTAGCTGTCAATCATACAGGAGAGTCATCGGTGTAGAACAGTATTACTATGGTGACTACAATTCCCACATGGCTAAGCTCCAAACCAAAAGAAAACTCACGTGACAAACCCATTAGTAATTAGCACAAGAAGCACTCGTGTTGGATGGAAGATTCCTTAGCTGGCAAATAAGTCTGTCACTTCTGAGCACGGCTATGTCCTACTTATAACGTAGACCTATCTACAATATTTTGCTTAATTGTACTTAAAAGAGAATGAGTCACCAGAAATTGACTTTTTTTTTTTTTTTTTTTTAAATCAAGTTGTTAAACATATAACAATTCTCAGTATTACAATAGAAGATAAGACCTCCACAGATTAAACCAATGACCCACTATCGCATTCTCCTCTGACAACCAATGATGTCACAGTTTATCTACGCCACCTCCTGCACTTAGTGGGTAGAATTTATTAAGACAGACGTTTTCTATTCTAGTCTTAATTTATTCCCCTCCTGGTATGTCATCCACCTGAATCATTTAGAGGGTCTGACCACTTAATTCTGGAACAATCTAAGGTCCCATGTGCCAAAATCGAAATTTACACCAGTCAAGGACTAGCGTAGATTTCAGGACTAACTTGAAAAATAGTAAATTCATTGGGCCAGTTCCATCAACCTTTCTGAAAAGATAGGGAAAGCTTTGAACAATGAAGGGGGGGGGGGGTGGAAAACTGAATACATCCTCATTCTAACTTTTACTATGGAGCTCCCTGATCACACTGTGTGCATTATCCCTCCTCTGACATTACTGAACTTTATACATTATTTCTGTACCATCAAATCACTATTTTTCCTCTTATACTGTGATGTTGCAGCCTACACTGTGAGCTTTCTTGCATGCATTATTTCTTTACTATGCTATCACAAAGAGTATTAGATTTGTAGTATGGCTTCACTGTAATTAATTTCCTGCAATGTCACTTGGCACTGTGACATCACTGCGGGTCTTATCCCTGTACTGTGACATCACTGCGTGCATTATACCTACACTATGATATCACTGTATCCAATATACCTACACTGTGACATCACTACATCACTGCATGCATTATTTCTGTACTGTGACATCACTGTGTACACTAGATTAATTAAAATAATCATAAATTGTTGCACAGAGAAGTCGCTACATTTTGCTATATGCCACCAGGTTGTGTCTCTGCATGGATCCATGTAGATCTGCAACAGGAAGCCCAAATACAGGGACCATCTATACCCACATGTGCCTCCAATTTTGTATGATGTGCACCACTGCGCACCAAGTTACATAGATAACATAAATCGGCATACCCTATACAACCATAATTCATACAGGCATCATGTACATGGCAATGTGTACAAGTCTGTATTCTACAAGACCTTTCACAATGTCTTACAGCTATCTTACAGAGGAAATTGGCTTCTATCTCAAACCTCTTTCCATTTTGGAAGAATTCTGGGTGGGGCTTAATTAATTAAAGGGGCAGGTCTTGGCCTCCATGCTCTTCCATTGCAGACTGAGTAGTGTGGGAAGGTTCCAGCTGAAGCGGACCACCTCCCAGTGGGAAATTCCCAACAACTTGCAGTGCTGCAGGGAGTTTCAGATTTCCTGTGCAAAGCAGTAAGGAAGTCCTCTGTCATAGGTTTTACAGTAGCAACCTGCATCTCCAGGGCAACTTAGGGAATGAAAAACTCCACGCAACTAATTCCTGTTATAACATTCAATTAGGGAACTGCCTTTTAAATACTTCTAAATTGAGCTATGTTTCTACATTTAGGTTTTTGCGTGCAGATTTTGAAGTCAAAACCATGTGTAGAGTATAAAAGGGAGAGAAAAGTATAAAGGACAGATGTGACGACTTTTTTTTTCCCAAAGCACTCCATGTTTTGGCTTCAAAAACTGCATTAAAAACCCAAAATGTGCATTTATCCAACACCAAATTTGCCTTAAAAGGGGTTTTCCAAGACTTAAATATTGACGATTTACCCTTAGGACTGGTCATCAATATCAGACTGATGGGTGTCTAACACTCAGCACCCCCTCTGCTTCTGTTTCTCAGACCAGTGACATCACAGTTATTGGTCACATGACCGGTTTGCGGCTCCATCCCATTCATATGAATGGAGTTGAGCTGCAATACCAAGCACCACCACTATATAATGTATGGCACTATGTCGGATAAGCTTTAAACAACTGACAGTGCTCATCCAAATGCTACGGCCTCTTCAATCAGCTGGTCAGAGGGACTCCACCAATCTGGGATCTGGGCGGGCTGGGGTTGCCTCGGCTTGACAAATTCATTATAACTCACACCAGTTTTCCTACACTATCTACACTAGTTCCTAACTGGCTTAGATTTCGATTCTGGTGCACGGACGTCTAACCAATTTATGAAGAGGCTGCAGCCTCTTCATAAATCTCTTGGTTTCTGCACCAGTCAGGACACTCATTAAGACTGGCATACGATACACCAGTCTTAGTAAATCTGCCCCTATGTGTTCAGTTCCTCTGCAGTGCCACCACAGGGGAAATTAAGTATTACACTGTGCCAAAAGAAATACATTGTCCAGACAACTTCTACAAGACACCATTTAGATGGGTTGTAAAACACAATAGTCCTATTTTGGCCACCTCAGTACATGGTTGATGGGGCATGAATTCTAAACCTTTCAATAGAAATACAATTTTTGGAAACTCCCACTAGTAGATTTCCCTTTTTATAACATTTTCTATTTTTACTTGTACCAAGCAATTTTAGACAAAAGGACCACATCAATTTCCACTTGGCCCTGCCAAAAAGTCCAAATATCTTCCACCTTTTACCAAAATCTAGCTCTTTTCCAGACCATGAATCAAAGCTACAGTCCTAGACTGGCACATTTTGCTGGTACTTTCCATAGTCAAGCAGTACTGTCTTAATACTACTACGCAATAATAAAGAAATTGCATTTTTAACCTTATATTTTTCATATCAAGCAGCAAAAGGACAGTAAAACTGAATATAGCTGTAATACCCATTTCACATGCTGAAGAGACTCTCATATGATATACCATGAGTATAAGATGTATAGATGTAATAACATGATAATATCTTCATACACCTTACAAATGTGTCTTGTATATAACAACTGTCAAAGAGGGATTTACTGCACCAATAATATTATCCATGCTTAGCATGGGGGATTATCTATACTGTCGAAACTGTATTATTTAGCTATAGCTTTAGTATGAAGATAATAATTGTGTTAATTGTATATTGTCAGTCATTACAGGACAGCACAGGGTTAAAGTTGGACCTTTTAGACCAATTTCAGTTGGTATAGGTACAACACCTGGCCCTTGTGACCCTCGTGGTTCTACTTAAGAGAGTTATTCCAATCTTGGTTAATGGCTGCCGGGAGGTGAAGATCTATGCTGCTTATGGAACTGCCATAACGGTGAATGGGAGCGACGGAAACAGCTGAAATACACCGTTTCCATAGATCCACAGTTATGGAAATGGCATAGCTAAATGTGCTATATGGTTTCTGTAGCTCCCATAATTCTGGACACAATGTAGAGCTGTTCATCCATTTCCACAGGCCCCAGTAGTTGGAACTTGTTGGTAGTTATTCCTGTCTCAGTGTTGGTTTGCAAAGCACAGCCGGTAGATGGCAGTCTCTGTGCCCAGCCTCTTGTAATGGCAGTCTGGTTTTCTGTGACTTCCGCACTACTCCTGCTGTTTGTACATAGTCATGTGAGAGTTGGAGCATCAGCAGAGGCGGCGGCAGGGGAACAAAACTTGCGCCCTCTGCTGCTCTCTAAAAAGCATGAGGAATGTACAGTATAATAAGCTTTTTTTTTCCCGCTTGACCTCTTTATGTTCAGAGTTTTTTGCAAGCAGAAAAAACCAGCTTCAGGAATTAGGAAATGGTTTTGGGACGCGTTTTTTGACCCGACGCGGTTTTCTGACGCGGTTTTTCAACGCGGATGTAATTTACACACCTTTTGGTGTGGGCCTAGGTACTCAGCTTCAAAAAAACCGCGTCGCGGTTTTGGACGCGATTTTTGCAAAAACCGCGTCGCGTTTTTTCCGCCTCCCATTGAATTCCATTGGTTTTTCCAGGCAGAATCCGCCTGAAGATAGGTTATGTCACTTTTTTTTTTTCCACTAGTGGACAAAAACCGCTAGAGGAAAAAAAACACTACTGACTCCCACTGAAATGAAGGGGAGGCGTTTTTTCAGGCGGATTCCGTATCAAAATCCGCTGCGAAAAAACTCCGTGTGAACACAGCCTTAAGCTGGCTATGCACATTCAATGTATACTGCTGATAATCTAATGTGTATGGAGTCACCTAACTTCCATATAGGCGATGTCTAGGAGAAAGGGATCTGGTTGCTGGATTTCAACATGTCCAAACCGTGATCCGTGCCCAAATGTTCTTGGCCAGATAATTTTCCACCGAAGGTGTCCATCAGAAGCTTTCTCCCCTCCTCCCATACAGAGGTGCAGCTGAAAGTGCATGGGCACAGCTATGCAATATAAGTGGTAGTTCACAGTACAGCCATTACAGACGTGAGCTGCATTCATCTGACATGCCAAGCTTAATGTGGGTATTGGCTGCATCCTGGGTACACCTTGAAAACTGTGTATTCACATCTTATAAAACCCAAACTCATAGAAAGTACTGAATCAGAATGAAATGATGTGAACCCATTTGGGTGGACCTAGCTACTGTATATTGATTGATAAGTAGGATAAATCAGGCAACTATAATTCTAATTGGTACCTTGGCTCAGAATAAATATTTGTGTTGCAATCGATTTGTCTCACCATCATAGGAAACTGCACAATTAGCTCTATTACTGCCATCCAGATAAGATCTCTAGCTAGACAAATACACCCCTATGTATTAGGTCTATTTTTCTTCCATTAAGAACTTCCATGTCAAAACACAGAGACACACGTGTCTTCAGTGCCAATGGAAATAGTTCTGCCAAGGTATGCAGAAAGGAAGAAAAGAAGGTCACAAGGAGAAGAAAAGAAGAAGCTTTAAAAAGGACAGGGGTTATTTCTGCAAATAAACATTTTTAATTTTTTTCCTTTAGATGCTCTAAGGAAAGAGAAGTGAAGTTGTTACCAAGAATTCATAAGATTTGCATAGAATTGAAGATCCAGGGGAGGTCAGGCTCTGTCGGTACCCATGGCAACTGTTTCACAATGCACCCTCCTCATTCTTAGTATAGGCAAGTGATGGTGGACCTTTTAAAGACCAAGTGATCAAACTGCAACCCAAAACCCATTAAATTTAATCGCAAAAAGTGCCAACACGGCAATTTAACCTTAATACTGTGAGGGACCACAACTGCGGACAGTTACGGACCCACAAAATACGGTCACGTGAATGAGGCTTTACAGAGCTTTCAATAATACAAACAACTTTGTACTCAAAGGAAAGGATGCATTTGATATACTTTTGAACAATTATTGTATAATGATATTTACATTGCACAGGATCTGTTTTATAGTGACCGCGCAATGTTATTACATCCTGTACTAATATCACATGTCTGCTATAAAACAGATACTATGTGACAAATAGTGAAGGGTCCCCAGCCAGTACAATCTGCTCCACAGTAGCCCCCAACACAGTGTAATATGCTCTACCATGGTCCCCAACCCAGTGTAATATAGTGTGGGGGCGCCACTGTGGAACATAATATACTCCACAGTGGCCTCTCCACAGTATAACATACTCCTGCACATACCTGTACTTCCACGAAGAGTAGCCAGGTGGCTTCCCTTCAACGCAAAGCAGGCGCTGATGAATGACGTCATCGCGGACCGTGGCCTATACTGACAGTTTTCAGGTGTATGTGTATTTGCACATACACCTCAAACAAGCGCTCAGCTCACCTGCCAGGGGATCTGGGACAGCCTGGCTTGGATGACGGCAGGTGTGACCACAGAGAGGACTCTAAGTGCTCCCTCTAGCACATGTGCCACAGGTTTGCCACCACGGGTATAGGCCATCAATACCAGATTGGTGGGGGTCTGAATTCCAGAACCCCATTTATCAACTGATTGAAGAGGCTGGTGTATACTAGCCACAGCGCTGTACACTGTAAAGTGGCTGTGTCTAGTATTGCAGCTCATTTCCATTTCCTTGGCTTATGAACTGCTTGACAGGTGGATGTGAAGTCAGTCATTAAACAGACTTTTCACCACCTCAACAAACTCCAGTTCTTTGAATGCTTTAATAGGTGCTGCTCCATTGATTCTAGCATAGTTGGAATTTTTCCTCTAGCCTCCACCATTCTTGAGCAGTCAGCGCAGTTAGTGTCGACGCTTGATATGCCAACATGTCTCTCTAATGTCAAGTAGGAGGTGTCAGGCAGGATCAAGCAATGGCGGCCAGTCTATGCAGCTTTTAACACAAGTGCTGGTCTTTTACAATGCATTGCATTAGTGATCAGACCCCCTGGAGTCTGAAAAACAAATACCAACACTCCCCTTTTTCCTAGAAAACATAAAAATAAAATATAAAAATACATAAATATGATGAAACCCATATATTAGGTATACCTGTGTCCAAAAATGCCCAGTATTCTTTTATTTTTCCCATATGGTGAACACCATAACAGGCAATAAAAAAAAAAAAAAAAGCCAAGATCCTTTTTCACCTCCCATAAAAATTTGTATAAAAAGCAAATCATCTCCTATCGCTGAATTGATACCAAATTATAGAATACAGCTGACAAGTCAGTTTGGCTACACAGTAGACACCATAAAAACAAAACTAAGAATTCTGAATATTAAATGGTACCACTACAAAGCACAATTTGTCCCACAAAAAGTAAGCCCTCATGCAGACCTGAGAAAATTTTTTTTTTTTTTTTATATATATATATATATATATATATATATATATATATATATATATACACACACACACACACACACAGTACAGACCAAAAGGTTGACACACCTTCTCATTCCAAGAGTTTTCTGTATTTTCATGACTATAAAAATTGTAGATTCACACTGAAGGCATCAAAACTATGAATTAACACATGTGGAATTATATACTTAACAAAAAAGTGTGAAACAACTGAAATAATGTCTTATATTCTAGGTTCTTCAAAGTAGCCACCTTTTGCTTTGATTACTGCTTTGCACACTCTTGGCATTCTCTTGATGAGCTTCAAGAGGTAGTCACCTGCAATGGTCTTCCAACAGTCTTGAAGGAGTTCCCAGAGATGCTTAGCACTTGTTGGCCCTTTTGCCTTCACTCTGCGGTCCAGCTCACCCCAAACCATCTCAATTGGGTTCAGGTTTGGTGACTGTGGAGGCCAGGTCATCTGGCGTAGCACCCCATCACTCTCCTTCTTGGTCAAATAGCCCTTACACAGTCTGGAGGTGTGTTTGGGGTCATTGTCCTGTTGAAAAATAAATGATGGTCCATCTAAACACAAACCGGATGGAATAGCATGCCGCTGCAAGATGCTGTGGTAACCATGCAGGTTCAGTATTCCTTCAATTTTGAATAAATCCCCAACAGTGTCACCAGCACCCCCACACCATCACACCTCCTCCTCCATGCTTCACGGTGGGAACCAGGCATGTAGAGTCCATTCGTTCACCTCTTCTGCGTCGCACAAAGACACGGTGGTTGGAACCAAAGATCTCAAATTTGGACTCATCAGACCACAGCATAGATTTCCACAGGTCTAATGTCCTTTCCTTGTGTTCTTTAACCCAAACAAGTCTCTTCTGCTTGTTGCCTGTCCTTAGCAGTGGTTTCCTAGCAGCTATTTTACCATGAAGGCCTGCTGCACACAGTCTCCTCTTAACAGTTGTTGTAGAGATGTGTCTGCTGCTAGAACTCTGTGTGGCATTGACCTGGTCTCTAATCTGAGCTGCTGTTAACCTGCGATTTCTGAGGCTGGTGACTCGGATGAACTTATCCTCCGCAGCAGAGGTGACTCTTGGTCTTCCTTTCCTGGGGCGGTCCTCATGTGAGCCAGTTTCTTTGTAGCGCTTGATGGTTTTGGCCACTGCACTTGGGGACACTTTCAAAGTTTTCCCAATTTTTCGGACTGACTGACCTTCATTTCTTAAAGTAACGATGGCCACTCGTTTTTCTTTACTTAGCTGCTTTTTTCTTGCCATAATACAAATTCTAACACTCCATTCAGTAAGACTATCAGCTGTGTATCCACCTGACTTCTGAACAACACAACTGATGGTCCCAAGCCCATTTATAAGGCAAGAAATCCCACTTATTAAACCTGACAGGGCACACCTGTGAAGTGAAAACCATTTCAGGTGACTACCTCTTGAAGTTCATCAAGAGAATGCCAAGAGTGTGCAAAGCAGTAATCAAAGCAAAAGGTGGCTACTTTGAAGAACCTAGAATATAAGACATATTTTCAGTTGTTTCACACTTTTTTGTTAAGTATATAATTCCACATGTGTTAATTCATAGTTTTGATGCCTTCAGTGTGAATCTACAATTTTTATAGTCATGAAAATACAGAAAACTCTTGGAATGAGAAGGTGTGTCCAAACTTTTGGTCTGTACTGTATATATATATATATATATATATATATATATATATATATATATATAGTTATGGGTTTTAGAAGATGAAAAATGCCTGGTTAAGGATGCAAAGACCCGAAAGTTCATCTTTAAAAAGAATCTGCACAGCGTGCCCCAGTTGATCAGCTGATCATCGAGGGTGCTGAGTGGGACCTCCACCTATCTGATATTGACAGTCTGCCCTAAAGATAGGACATCTTATAAAAATCCCTTTAAAATAACATAAAACTCAAAATAGCACTACAAGTGGACAGGACAGTTTAAGATATAAATCTTGGACAATGCAAATACAAATTTTTGGTCAAGAGCTTAAACTTTGTACTATGGTAAAATATAGAAGTGAAAGAGAAAAAAAAAATCCCCTTTGTGGCTCATCCATCATGAGACCATCGAAGATTCAGTCACTATCTTTATTCAGTGGCTGACACAATTGTCAATTTACAGCAACACTGGCTTCACTTCCAGGACTGGCCCTCACAATAGAGCCATCATGACATCATAGTATAAATTAATGGCAAACAAAAGCTGTGGACTGAACACGTGTGGTTTCCATGACTATTCCACTGTGTATTGTTCAAGAGTCGCAAGACCATTACACTCTCCAACAGTGAAAACACAGTGTTCAGACAAAACAGAAAACATCATGACAAACACAAGTCTATTCTCACTTTATTTCAGTAGGGTTGTCCACGATTAGAAAGAAGGGTGTTTTTTTTTCCCAGAAATGGCACCACACTTGTCCATGGGCTTTTTCGGGTACTGCAGCTCAGCTCCATTGACGTCACTTAAAGTATATTTTTACATCTTAATTTTCATGCAATCGTTGAGGACCCATTTGGAGCCTCTGTTGCAGTCTTTGTCCTCCATGAGGGAACCTGACAGACCACATTATAAGTTAATGGGGTCAACGGGGCACTGCTGGAGTTTGTCATTTGCAGAAGCATATGGTGAAGCTCCTAGGCTCCAAAGCAAAGTGTGAATCAGACCCCCTCCCACCAACTATAATGTTTCATTTATAGTAGTGGTCTCCTCATACTGGGAAGACACACCTTATGAGCCCCTTAAAGATCAGGGCCCAGGTGTGACCGTATCCTCTGCACCCCCTCAAGTTACACCTCTGGTTATATGCATGGTAGAGAATGCTGGGCATAAACATTAACAGCTAAACAGCTAATTTGCCCGATTAGGAAATTTTCAACAGTGTTCCGCTTTGAAGTATTTTTTTTTATTTTTTATAACCAATCCTTCGCTGAAAACGGCCATTTTGGCTCACTAAAGTCTACCGTGTATGGAAATGCACCAACATAACTACACTCTATAATATTGCTCTGGATGTGAACTCTGTCACCAGAACCCGGCATACCAACCCGGTCCCGCAGATAGACAGGTTAGGTTCACCTGAATCAAACAGAGTTTTTCCTTGTGAATCTGTGCCCCCGTTGTTGAGATATTATCTTGTTGTCAATATGCTAATGAGCTCTATGGAGAAATGAGGGTCTTGCAAATGAGGTAAAGGACTCATTTACATATTGACAAAAACTGCGATATCATAGGGAAAAAACTATTTGAATCAGGTGATCCTAACCTATGTGCTGGGCTGGGTTGATATACTGGATTCTGGTGACAGACTCCCTTTATAGAGATGATCTAGAATTCAAAAACATTGCTAATTTCTTTCAGAAACAGCGCCATAACAGTCTATGGGTCGAGTCTGGTATTGCAGCTCAGTTCCATTAAAGTGGATGAATCTGTGCTGCAAAACCAAACCAACTACGCACAGGTGTGGTGCCGTTTTTTTTTTTTTAAAAAGCAGCCAAAATTTTCTAATCCTTTGAAACTCCTAGATGTAACCAGTCAATGGTACATCTACCATTTCAGCGTAGGTCTACTGAAGTCAATGGGGTAGAGCTGCAATACCACCTGTAGACAGGTGTGGCACGAGTTTTGGTAGAAAGCTTCCACATGTTTATAACAAGTTATGTTTTGTTTTTTTGGAGGAGTTTCTTTGACAAAGGCTGAACCATGGAGTATAAACTTACGGAAATCCACCGCATCATGTCCTCAATGGTAAGAGGCAAATTCCTGTTTACTAAAACGTAGGGATAAATAAGTACAGCACTTGGAGCAGGGATCAGAATTTATGATTACTGCCACAAGACTCACGAATTAAGGGGGCGGATGGGAATGAACAGAGGAAGAGATTAAAGAAAATAGCTGCAATATCCAGCAGAAGATTGATATGAAAGCTGTGACAGAGGATCGTGAGACGGCACTGACACGGGATTGTTCTTTTATTTATCTTACATAACACAACTTTCTAGTTTATTGTACTGATCCAATAAGTGGTTAAGAGAGTCACTAAAAAAGTAAAAAATAAAATAACATACAAATAGCTAAAAGCTATGCTTTTTTTTACCCTGAGAAATAGCACCACATCAGTCTAGGGGCTGTGCCTGGTATTGCATCTCATAACCGACAATGTCTATTGGACCCTTTGGCACTAATAAAAGATGGCTCCTTTAAAGGGAGTCTGTCACCAGAAACCAGTTTGTCAACCCAGCACCGCAGAAAGATATGTTAGGGTCACCTGAGTCAAACAGTGTTTCCCCCTTGTGAATCACTGCCTCCATTGCTGACAGTTTTTGTTAATATGCAGATGAGCATTTTGAGGGTGCTGCCATTGCTCAGAAGAGGTAAGCAGCAATGTCCTCAATCCTCCGTAGAGCTCTTTTGCATATTGACAAAAATTGCAAGGCATGGATTCACAAGGGAAAAACACCATTTGATTCAGATGACCCTAACCTATCCATTCACGAGACAGGGTTGATACGTTGGGTTCTGGTGACACACTCCCTTTAAGATACGGAAGATTGTAATTCAGCAGCAAATTTTTACAGCAATTTACAATTTTGACCATTATATTTTTTTTAATGGGTTCCATTTACTATTCTGATTCATTCCTTAATAGGTTGGACACCAGAAAAGTCTGGATGTGATTTACAGTATTCATCTCTCCCCATTCAAAGCACATGCATGCTTGGACGCACATAGAGTTTGGCTGGCAGCTTTTGAAAGCATAAGTCTTACAAGGTCAAAGTTCTCATTTTATGACTTGTTAGTAGAAGTACAGAACGTTTACTAGAATTTAGTCCATCCAGGTCAAAGAGCTTGAAGAATATGAAGCCCTGGTTATTACAAAAAAGGTAGGTTATTCCATTGCATAAAAGAGGGTCAGAAGATGGAAACAGTGGCCCTTGTGACTGATACTTGTAAGGCGCTGTTCAAATTTGGCAGTGGCTTCTAAGGGTATTATATACAACGAATGGGTAGAAGCTAAACCACTTTCCAACCAATGGACATATCTACAAAAACCATACCACTGCCATAGGCCTAAACAAAAGGATGGCAAGTCCCTTATCACCATTCCTTCTATTATTTTCCATGATTTTAATACTGATGACTTACCCTTAGGATAGGTCATGAATATCACATCGTTGGGGTCCTATACCTGCATGCAGAACTACAAGGGGTAAAGCCAGGTGGCTCTAAAAAAAAAAAAAGAAGTGTTTATCCTTCAAAAAAGTCACTGTTATTGAGCAAACACTGACTTGTTTGTCCATCATTGCCTACCAGGGATTTCACATAGGCACGTCAAACATTCTGCACATTCTAGGAAGGAGGCGCTAACTCTATCTCAGGAACATTCCAGATCAGGATGAGAGATCACAGGGGAATAGACAGAAAACTGGCACTGAGGGAAGTTGCTGTGCCCAATCCACTGGAAATACTGATCCTAGTCAAAAAGCAAAAAAAGATTGTCCCTAACAGCTTCCTATACATCCAGCAGGTCCAGAAGTCTACCATCCTCTAGCTTACTCTAGGTTCACACCTGCATTCGGGTTTCCATTCTTTGGGTCTGCTTAAGGACCCGAAAAACGGAAACCCAATCCACTTAAAAAGCAGTTACCCCTGGAGACCCACATACCCCATAGACTATAATGGCGTCTGCTGGGTTTCCACCTGAAAAAGCCACATCCTGCTTGCAGGACTTTTCTCTCCACATTTTTCAAGCAGATTTGGGGACGGAATCCATGCACAGGTGTGAACCTAGCCTTAGGGAGGTGGCCGGGTCCAGTCTGAGGAACAATCTTTGCGCCATAACCATGCCACCTACTATCTGTACCTAATATGGAGCAATAGTCCTATGCTTTCAAAATGGGGACTACTGGGAATAAAAGGCATGTGGATGTGAGATAGAAGATCAGATGTTCAAAGTCAACCTCAAACTGGTTGGCATTTCTACAATACAAGGAGTGCGACTATAGAAACAGTCTGCATAGTGTTTGTATTCTTTACCCGCAGTCTACTTAGTGTTGATTGTTTTGTAGTCTTTACCCAAGGAGACATATAGCTTTGCATAAGAGCTGTATGCACAAAGCGGTAGGAGGAGATTTTTGACAAAGAAATTTGCAAAATAACGTGCTTTTTATTATCTTTTAGATGCACTAGAGAAATGTAAATGTAAGGTATTCTGCACAGTTTTTTTTTTAGTGTATACTTTTATATGGAGTAGTGTAGTCTACTATGCTATTCCATACTTTTGGCCTATGTTTTGGATATACTTTTGGCATGTTGGAAGAATGTAGCCCTATGGGCACACAAAGTGTACACGTTGGAAGATATCTCCAGCATAGAAACATATACCAATAACGTAATGTGGACAGGGCATTACAAGGGTGGAGATAGCCACTTACTTGCATTGATACGATCGCTATCAAGTGCAATGTGATGTGGCTTTGAAGGCAACCAAAATATAATACTGCTAACCATAAGCCACATGTATAAGTCTACAGGTGTAAATATATGCATCCTACAGACACTCTCACTCATTACAGATTGGGCTCCACCACCTTCACACTTGCTTCCCGGCTAAAGGTGTGACACCTCATTTTACATGACCTGTAGAATCATGTAATATGTGGTAATGACACAAGGGATGAGAGGTCCTACAGTCTGGTGTCTATTTATTAACCCTCATTAATATTTAGAAGTCCAAAAGTTCATACACATACAGCATCCATATGCAATGATGGTGGCCACTGGCAAAGCAAATTCTACAATCTTTATATCTCCTTCATATATATATGTCACTGATATCCCTTCACCGTCAGAAGGGCGGGCATTACTGCTCAGCATCCTGGGTAACTGTCGGGGAGTGGTGTTATCGTATGGTGTTCCTCACAGCACAGCGATAACGCCAGTAAGGTGCAGTAAGGCCCACTCTTCTAACAGTGGAGGGATATCGATGCCGAATCCAACAGCAACGATATTTCTGGCACCCAGGTGCATACCGCAAAGCTGCACTGAATTCATGAAAGGCCTCTTTAAAGGGGTTGGCTGGGATTTTTTATTTTTTCTTCACATGGCCTACCCTTAGAATATGCCATAAACATCTGACATCAGATGCCCCCCACACAGATCAGTTGTTTGGGGTTGCACTGGATCCCTGTACTATATAGTGCACAGAGTTGGAAGATGATGGTTCCATTCACTATATAGTGACCCGGTGGTGTTACTGCAACTCAGCTCCCATTAACTTCAAAAGGAGCTGAGAAGCAGTAATGTAACATACAGGGATTTTCCTAGTAACACTACTTATCTCGATCCACAGGAATGTGTCTGATCGCTGGAGGCCAACAATCAGGAGAACACGGTTCCCTGTGTGAATAGAGCAGTAGTAGCATGCATGACCACAACTCCATTCACTTCTAATAGAATGATCGGAGCACTGTACGTAATCATATGGAATACAATGGAGTAGTGGTCATACGTACAGACTAGTGCTCCATTCACACAGAGGGCTCAGGGAAAATCGTTCTCAATCACTGGGGGTCTGACTGCTGGGACATATGTGGACGGGAGTTACGTCTAATTATTGGGAACTTAGCCTTAGAAGCAATTCTCTGTGATGCAAATACTAGACCTGTGAGGTATGTCGCAGCTGCATTAATAAAATAGTAATGAATAATAAACATCCCTGAAAAAAGATATTTATGATATTGGATACAAGCTCGCTGCAATGTCCAGCACGGACAGGATGCAGGATACACATTAAGTTACAGAATAGTTCATGGAATTTCTGGAATTTTAAAGATACAAAATAAACACATGTTGACGGCATTTACATATCTTTCCACCCTGAAGCAGGAAAACTTTCCAGAAAGTAGAAATACCAGAACTAAGCTTCCTTCTATATGGAGATTTACTGCCATATCAGTGTACACTTATCTGTGCAATCGCTTCTTCATTCACACCACTATATATTATAATATATATATATATATATACACATATACACACACACACACACAGTGCTGGCCAAAAGTATTGGCACCCCTGCAATTCTGTCAGATAATACTCAATTTCTTCCAGAAAATGATTGCAATCACAAATGCTTTGGTAATAAGATCTTCATTTATTTTGCTTGCAATGAAAAAACACAAAAGAGAATGAAAAAAAAAAAAAAGTCAAATCATTGATCATTTTACACAAAACTCCAAAAATGGGCCAGACAAAAGTATTGGCACCCTCAGCCTAATACTTGGTAGCACAACCTTTAGACAAAATAACTGCGAACAACCGCTTCCGGTAACCATCAATGAGTTTCTTACAATGCTCTACTGGAGTTTTAGACCATTCTTCTTTGGCAAATTTCTCCAGGTCCCTGAGATTTGAAGGGTGCCTTCTCCAAACTGCCATTTTGAGATCTCTCCACAGGTGTTCTATGGGATTCAGGTTTGGACTCATTGCTGGCCACTTTAAAAGTCTCCAGTGCTTTCTCTCAAACCATTTTCTAGTGCTTTTTGAAGTGTGTTTTGGGTCATTGTCCTGCTGGAAGACCCATGACCTCTGAGGGAGACTCAGCTTTCTCACACTGGGCCCTACATTATGCTGAAAAATTTGTTGGTAGTCTTCAGACTTCATAATGCCATGCACACGGTCAAGCAGTCCAGTGCCAGAGGCAGCAAAGCAACCCCAAAACATCAGGGAACCTCTGCCATGTTTGACTGTAGGGACCGTGTTCTTTTCTTTGAAGGCCTCTTTTTTTTTTCCTGTAAATTCTATGTTGATGCCTTTGCGGTGACCAGATGGAAGATAACGCTGCAGTTGGGATTGCGGGGGTGCAAACAGCGCAGACTTGTCACGGTCTCTGGGCACGAGGGCGCAGCGCTGGTGCTGTCCCACGTTACCACCACTGGTACCGGTGATGAGGGGGCTGCACAAATGTTGGTGGTGATTGTTCCCCCGGGGCGCTTCCCCTATACTGTGCCGACTGGTGGTGTTTGGGGCGCCCTGATGTTGTCGGTGCAGAGTCAGACACAGAAACGGTTGTAAAGTTGAACTTTTACTTCCATGGGTGTGGAGGCACAAATGCTTAAACAGTTTCTTCAATACAAAACAACGGGGTACGCCTGGTGACACAGCAAAGTCCTGGGGTGCAGGGTAGACTTGATGAAAGGTGTTCCTAGCCCTTATACTTCAGTGTTACAGCCCTAAGGTGCATCTGGGTTCCTATTTGGCTCATAGGAGGATGCCCACCATGATACTAGTACATAATATTCCCCACTCACGTTATGTGGTCCTGATAGCTCAGAGTTTCGGGGTGCAATAGTCAGGGTGGCAGGATATTCCACAGGTCTGGCCTTGGCCCCTGGATCCTGTGATACTTGCTATGGAGCACGTGTTCCAGAATGTTCTCTCCACAGTCTCAGGCTGACAAGATAATGATGCTTGACTTCCTTCAGGGCGATGGCTAGGCAGACAGGGGACAGGATCTTCTGAATAGCTGGAGTATGTCAGCTCTCCAACCTTCCTGGGCCTGTCTAGGACTTGAGATTCCTGCACTAAACTCACTGCTTTCTTCACAGGACATCACACTTATCTCCTCACCTCCTCCTCCTAACACTCCACACTTCTAACTCCTCACACGCAGGACCTTCCTGCAGGGGTGTTACCATGGGGACCCAGTGATCAGCTGACTCCTCCCCTTTTCCCAGGCGATGTCCTCCCATTGGACATTTGGTTACTATTCAATCCTATGGGAGGTGTAATGCATGTGTGAGGCTCACTAGGTGGCGCTGTGTTGTGTGAGACTCAGGACCCCCTGCTATGTCACACAGGCTATGAAGCAACAGGAAATAATACAATGCACAGAGATCACCCTCAGCCCAGCCATAGCCAGCTCTGGGATGCCACACCTTTTCCCAAAAAGCTCTACTTTTGTCTCATCTGACCAGAGAATATTCTTCCAAAAAGTTTTTGGCTCTCTCAGGTAAGTTTTGGCAAACTCCAGCCTGGCTTTTTTATGTCTCTGGGTCAGAAGTGGGGTCTTCCTGGGTATCCTACCATAGAGTCCCTTTTCATTCAGACGCCGACGGATAGTACGGGTTGACACTGTTGTACCCTCGGACTGCAGGGCAGCTAGAACTTGTTTGGATGTTAGTCGAGGTTCTTTAGCCACCATCCGCACAATCTTTCGTTGAAATCTCTCGTCAATTTTTCTTTTCCGTCCACATCTAGGGAGGTTAGCCACAGTGCCATGGGCTTTAAACTTCTTGATGACACTGCGCACGGTAGACACAGGAACATTCAGGTCTTTGGAGATGGACTTGTAGCCTTGAGATTGCTCATGCTTCCTCACAATTTTGCTTCTCAAGTCCTCAGACAGTTCTTTGGTCTTCTTTCTTTTCTCCATGCTCAATGTGGTACACACAAGGACACAGGACAGAGGTTGAGTCAACTTTAATCCATTTCAACTGGCTGCAAGTGTGATTTAGTTATTGCCACCACCTGTTATGTGCCACAGGTAAGTAACAGGTGCTGTTAATTACACAAATTAGAGAAGCATCACATGATTTTTCAAAGGGTGCTAATACTTTTGTCCACCCCCTTTTTTATGTTTGGTGTGGAATTATATCCAATTTGGCTTTTTGACAATTCTTTTTGTGGTTTTCCATTGAAGACAAATTAAATGAAGATATTATTACCAAAGCATTTGTGATTGCAATCATTTTCTGGAAAAAAATTGAGTATTATCTGACAGAATTGCAGGGGTGCCAATACTTTTGGCCAGCACTGTATATATATGTAGGATTCTATGATATAATGTATGTAGATTGTATGATCTGATCTAAACATAAAACCATATATACATATACAAATACATATGATTCTAGATCATCATATGTGTATGATTCTATGATGTGACATTATGATTCTATGGCATGATGTACATATGATGGACATAATTTTTATCCTACTATATAACGCATGCATGATCCATGTACAGTCATATGAAAAAGTTTGGGCACCCCTATTAATCTTAATCATTTTTAGTTCTAAATATTTGGGTGTTTGCAACAGCCATTTCAATTTGATATATCTAATAACTGATGGACACAGTAATATTTCAGGATTGAAATGAGGTTTATTGTACTAACAGAAAATGTGCAATATGCATTAAACCAAAATTTGACCGCTGCAAAAATTTGGGTACCCTTATCATTTTATTGATTTGAATACTCCTAACTACTTTCTACTGACTTACTGAAGCACAAAATTGGTTTTGTAACCTCACTGAGCTTTGAAATTCATAGCCAGGTGTATCCAATCATGAGAAAAGGTATTTAAGGTGGCCAATTGCAAGTTGTTCTCCTATTTGAATCTCCTCTGAAGAGTGGCATCATGGGCTCCTCAAAACAACTCTCAAATGATCTGAAAACAAAGATTGTTCAACATAGTTGTTCAGGGGAAGGATACAAAAAGTTGTCTCAGAGATTTAACCTGTCAGTTTCCACTGTGAGGAACATAGTAAGGAAATGGAAGACCACAGGGACAGTTCTTGTTAAGCCCAGAAGTGGCAGGCCAAGAAAAATATCAGAAAGGCAGAGAAGAAGAATGGTGAGAACAGTCAAGGACAATCCACAGACCACCTCCAAAGAGCTGCAGCATCATCTTGCTGCAAATGGTGTCACTGTGCATGGGTCAACAATACAGCACACTTTGCACAAGGAGAAGCTGTATGGGAGAGTGATGCGAAAGAAGCCGTTTCTGAAAGCACGCCACAAACAGAGTCGCCTGAGGTATGCAAAAGCACATTTGGACAAGCCAGCTTCATTTTGGAAGAAGGTCCTGTGGACTGATGAAACAAAGATTGAGTTGTTTGGTCATACAAAAAGGCGTTATGCATGGCGTCAAAAAAACACAGCATTCCAAGAAAAACACTTGCTACCCACTGTAAAATTTGGTGGAGGTTCCATCATGCTTTGGGGCTGTGTGGCCAATGCCGGCATCGGGAATCTTTTTAAAGTTGAGGGTCGCATGGATTCAACTCAGTATCAGCAGATTCTTGAGAATAATGTACAAGAATCATTGACGAATTTGAAGTTACGCCGGGGATGGATATTTCAGCAAGACAATGATCCAAAACACAGCTCCAAATCTACTCAGGTATTCATGCAGAGGAACAATTACAATGTTCTGGAATGGCCATCCCAGTCCCCAGACCTGAATATCATTGAACATCTGTGGGATAATTTGAAGCGGGCTGTCCATGCTCGGTGACCATCAAACTTAACTGAACTGGAATTGTTTTGTAAAGAGGAATGGTCAAAAATACCTTCATCCAGGATCCAGGAACTGATTAAAAGCTACAGGAAGCGACTAGAGGCTGTTATTTTTGCAAAAGGAGGATCTACTAAATATTAATGTCACTTTTCTGTTGAGGTGCCCATACTTTTGCACCGGTCAAATTTTGGTTTAATGCATATTGCACATTTTCTGTTAGAACAATAAACCTCATTTCAATCCTGAAATATTACTGTGTCCATCAGTTATTAGATATATCAAATTGAAATGGCTGTTGCAAACACCCAAATATTTAGAACTAAAAATGATTAAGATTAATAGGGGTGCCCAAACTTTTTCATATGACTGTATGTATGTATGTATGCATGCATGTATGACTCCTTGACGCCATGTACACAGGTTTCCATAATAGAATGTACAGAGTTGTATAAATACAATGTGTCATTCTCTGATATCACATACAGGTATATATGATTCTTTGACATGATGCACAGGGTAGGCCATAAGTATGGATACACCCAGATAAAATGGAAGTGGTTGCTGATATCACCTTACCGTTTGTGGCATATTATTCAATGGGAGGGGGGTCATGTGACACATCAAACACATGGAGAATTGCACAAGAAAAACAATGGTATCTGGGTGTATCCATACGTATGGCCCACCCAGGTGTATCCATACTTATGGCCCACCCAGTACATATGATTCTATGGTATGATGTTTGCATGACTGTATGATCTGATATAATGTATGTACAATACTATGATATATGTAGGGATCCATGAGTTTATGAAGTAATTTGCGTATCATTGTGTGGTATTATGTACAAGTCTATGATGTGATACTATATATACACATATGTGCTATATTTTCATGATATGACCAGGCAGCACACCACACCTCCTCTAGTTGCATCTGATACAACACTGGCACCAGTAAATAGCAGACAATATAGCGGGTGTGGGTTGCTACTTACAGTCTCTCAACCTCAGACATCAGGGGAAGGATTTCAACATGTTCCATCCTTACCTTGCGTCTCTACACTGCCCATTAATAGAGCTCTTATAATCTAATGTGTTAGGAGGGTCTGTACATATCACACTGCAACCTCTGAAACCCCCATTTGTTATACCACTGATGGCTATGCGTATCATCTTACTGGAGGTTGTCAGTTTGGGTAACGCCATATCCTATAACAGTTCCCACTGAATCTGGCTAATTCTTATCAAGAGGGGTAACTCCATCTAGCACACCACTATAACCAGAGGGCACCTACTATTTTCAATGGACATTTTCAGTCCTCAAAGAGCCAGTTGCCACCACCACTCAATAGCAAGATCCTAGGCAGAATAACCCACGCTAGTTCATTGAAAATTTTATTTGACGTACACACTTATCTGTGCACTTGCCTTTGCACCAGTACTTGGAATTCACATGTAAAACAGTCTTGTGCTATGTTAAGTACCATGAAGCTGTAAGAGACAGCCAATGTTGTCTTAAGCTTCATTTGTCTGTGTGGGCTGTTGGTGTTGAGTGTATTTCTGTGATTCTGTTCCTTTAAGACAGCAGCCATTGTAATTGTGACATGATGCTGGAGTGAGACCCCCCCCCCTTTTATGTCAGCCTGCCTGTTCTGCAGACAGAGTGTGAGCAGAGAAGCAGGAAGTGACGAGACAGAGAGCAGCAGCCATCTTGGCAAGTGTTGTATTGAACTGGTGTGGAGATTTTTCTGTACAGCTAAGCTGTATCTTGGTCCAGAGACAAACAGAGTGTAAAGAGACAACAGGACTAGTGAGTCCACGTGAAAGGAACTGTGCTCAGTGGCTGATCAGTGAGACTGACATTGTGACTGTGTATATGGATACCACAGATAGAGACTCGCAGTGCTGTTGATGTACTGGACGGCACCTGCTAAATCCCGGCTTACATCCCAGCTCAGTGTATGGATTCGGCAGGACTGTCAGTGTGCTGAGTGGAATCTGCTGTTGGATTACATTGCATTCAGTTGGTTTCCCTGTCTGTTAAAGAGGACTTCATTTCTCCCAAGATCCTGATAACCGTGAGGAGAGGACGCTTCACTATAAAAGAAAGGACCGACTTTGGGCCCCACCGCGCGCTTCTACGGACTGTAAGCGGTCCACCTGGACCACTGGGGGAAAGGGGGTGCACCCAAATGTGAAGTCAGGGTCAGTTAGGGATAGTTTTGAGTATATTGTTCATTCAGTGTCCATACTGCAGAAGTGGACAGAGTAAAAGTAGAAACCATTGCAGAATTTGCCTTGAAATTGTTCATGCTATATTGTATATTTTGCTTGTCTTTAGCCCTGTCATTTTACCTTTAACTAGCCTTTATTAACTTATAGTAAATATATATTTTTTTCTTGAACTACCGCGTGTGCGTTCATTTCTGGTTGCGGAGTCCAAACCACCTGCCTTGCTCTCGGTTCACAAAGCCATCTGGTTTATTGATGGAGCCAGTTTTATCTCAATGTATGGTAAGCACAAATCTACTCTGCAAGCTAGTAGGGAACACTAGAAGGAATGTCGACATGTTTTATTTGCGTACTTCACATAATATACCAAACAGAAAAATAAAAGGTCTTTCTAAACTTCTACATGACACTCATTAACCCCTTCTGTCCACATGTCAGACTACACATTGGTATGTGAGCCCTGAAAACCTGTCTAAAATGTACATGTAGACTACTGTATTGTACTGTAGTAGCAGACACACTTCTACTGTAAATGTTCACAGTATGTTAAGCACCTGCTGAGAAGAGATAACATGTTCATTACAGACTGCAAGCACGCACTTTACATTATTTAAGGTGAACATTTACCTGTACAGACACAGTCACTGCCCTCGCTTAAGGTGGGCCTATATTCACTATTAGAACAGGAGCTTATTTTCACTATTAGAACATCGGACTCATCAGACATTGCTTTAACTTTGTGGGCCTCCATGCAAAGTCTGTAACAAAGCCACCCCACCTACCACATGTCATTTATAACACTGGTGCCCTTTTATGTGCCGCTCAGGAATCAGGGCCCGGTAGAATTGCTACTTCTGCACTTCTTGGGCCCCACGCACATGGCTGTATGTGTCAGTATATTGTCCCAAATTATGAATCCCTAAAGGCCGACAAAATACAGACTTTTTCACTTCTATGGCCCCACACACACACACACACACACACACACACATCAGTGTCTGGGCTGTAGAAACCTTCCACAAAATATGGAGCAGGTCCTATTCCTGTCCATATTTGCCTATGCAAGTGAATGAGATTGTATAAGTCTTTTTGCGGATCCAGGATTAGAGATGACATACTGATGCAACACGAACATGTTTTTTGCGGACAGTAAAAACCACTATGGTTGTGTGCCTATAGCCTCATGTCCAACACTCCTCAAAAAATACATAATTGAGAAATCTTTCTGAATGTTACAAAACCAGAACCGCAGCTTTTTTTTAACTAACCAGGCAATTTTTTGCTCAGCTTCTATTAAATTCTATGGGGGAGATTAGTGAAAAGTGTACAAAGGAAAAGTGGGGTAGAGACTAGACTAGTGACCAAGACCAAAAATAAATGTGTAAGTGATTTTCAATGACCTGGAACAATGAAAACATGCAAGACAAAGTTTAGAGTGACATGAGGTCATTAAGACCAGGGCCAATTTGTGCCTATGGGTGACCCTGTGGGAAAGGACGGCTGCTCACCAAGGTCGGGGTGGATTAGAGTTTATGCACTTGGAGCTGATGATGTCTCTCTATATATATTCACATATCTTTATACTGTATGAGAATACTATACTGTATCTGGCCATCACTGGTATATGTTCAGAAGATCTCTGTTTATATGGAGGAGCAGACGGGTATCTGGAAGAATTTTTGTTCCAACAAGCTCCTGAGATGTAATTCCTGCACTGTCTTGGACAGCTAAATTGGGAGAATTATCTCCTGTCCATAGTCCAAAAGCTGGTCTGGTATCAACTATATTATTGAATTTTCAGTGCAAACAAGTATTGAATGTAAACAAGTAGTGGGCATAATCCGCCATGGGATGGATATATTTACCATGAATGTATGGTATATACACACGCACATACATACATACATACATACATACATACAACA
The DNA here is from genome assembly GCA_947044405.1 of Leptodactylus fallax. Lineage (NCBI taxonomy): Eukaryota > Metazoa > Chordata > Amphibia > Anura > Leptodactylidae > Leptodactylus > Leptodactylus fallax. The sequence continues at coordinate 1,149,849 of CAMRHE010000184.1, forward strand.
CTCCTATACTGACAACAGTACATTATCCCGATCACATCTGTCTACCTACAAGACAGCAGTCCCCATCACTGTGATGTCTTCCCTCTCCATGCAATTGGCCTGATTTGTTTTTGAAGTTCCTCAGCAGGTGTTCTGCTACAATGTATTCACCAGCATCTCAATATTCTACCATCTGGATACACATAGCACCTCATAGCCACACACATGAAGGATTTTTACAAGCACAATACACAGGGACGCTTCCACCCCTGGCCTTACACACCGTCCCCGCAGACTATTAAATATTACTGGGCATCATAAAAGTGTTCAGCAACTACACCACACCCAAGCATTTTTAATAAGTTAACACAATGCTAAAAATAACTTTGCATTAATTATCACACCCCTCCCTTGTAGAAACAATGTAACAATGTATAGCTGTGCCAGAGGTAAACAGTATACATACACATACAAACATACACACATATATACAATGTATCAGTCCTGTTTACATAATACACTGTGTTTGTTTCTTCTATAGGCTGGCTTCATCTTCCCAGCCTGACACAGCAGATTGAGTCAGTGCATATATACAATCCATTACCCACTATACACCTGTGATTCACAGCAGGGGGAAATGAAGGGTTAACCCAAACTGTACTCACTATTACTCCAGGATTTCAGCAAATACTTGATACTGATCTCAAAGAAGCCCGAGTCCTGCTGGCTGGCCATGTCTTCTCTATGCAGGGAGGCTTCTGCTGCACCTCCTCCAAGCAGGTACAGATATATGAGGAGGTGACTGACACCAAACTAGAGGTCAGCAAAGGAAATGAAGTCTGCAGATGGGTTTCACCTCTTCCTGCTAGGTAGAGCCCTCATTAAAAAGACATGAGATGCTTCTTCCAGGGTGCTCCTCCTTCACCCTGTGATGATGATGATGATGTTTCTCCTTCACTGCAGACTCTCTGTAGCTGCTGCTGCTGATGATGATGATGATGGTGGTGAGGCTGGCATTGCAGGGTATACAGGGGGTGAGCACTTGTCAGACACCTTTTGTTCCATGGATGCAGCTCTGTCTACATCCACATTGCTGAGAATGGCTCCTGCAGCCTCTTGGAGCTGCCTGTAAATCCTATTGAGCTGGGGGGCTGGCAGGCAGATAGGCTGCATGTGTATTATGCACCTCCTCCAGAAGACGCAGGGAGCCTGTTTGCAGGGATATCACAGCTTTACTGCTGCTCTAGTGACTGTGAGTGCAAGCTCTGCAGCCCAGGATCCCCCTGCTGCCACCCTGGCTTCTCCAGACTGCATCATGCTGCGGTAGCTGCACCCATAGATCTGCTGCCAGTGACGTCCATATAAAGCCAGCAGCAGTCAGCACAGTCGCAGAAGGGAAGCACTTGGCTTTGTGCTCTCATTTGCCAGCTACTGTAAACACATTACATGTTCCAGGGGCTGATAAGCTCCACTGCCAGCCATAGTCACTGCTGCCCACCTTATATTAAATAAACTCTTCATTTCCTGACTCACTGCTATGTCTACATGTCTAATAATGATGAATCAGAACAAGCCCTGGATTCACTCCATAGTGGATACAGTAGCACAGGATGAAATACAGAGGACACATCAAACACAGATTAAAGCCCATTCACTCCTACCAATTATTCTTACTATATGAAGGCGCAGTAGTGAAAAATGTCCAGTAACAAAAGTTCTATAAGTAGGCAATATGGTGAAAATTAGACATATATGCAAATAAGATCTCTCCTATGTATGATATATGTATGATGGTTATAATGATGAACACATACTTGTCATCACACTTGACATTCTGTTTTAATCATTCCTCTGATCTGTCATAGGATCAGATTAAAAAATAAAGACGGATAGCAGCGGATCTTAAGGGACCCCATTGACTATAATGAATAGGGTTTGTCAGGTATTCATTGCCTTAAAAGTCAGGCTAAGTTCACATCTGTACCATTGGAGACTCCGCTGCAAAAACCACAGGCTGAACGGGAGACTTTTCTCTCTACTGCTTTCTGTATGAAAATAGTGGACACCATTATAGTCTATGGGGTCCGCGGGTAACCGCTGTTTTAGCAGTCTGGCTCTCAGTTGTTCGGGTCCCCAGCAGACCCAAAGACTGAGAGCACGGCACAGATGTGAACCTAGCCTAATATTGCCGTAAGAAAAAGTCAGGACTTTTTCCTTTGTGATTTGTACCAGGCAGACTCAGATGCAGAAGTTAACGTAGCTTTGTGTTCTCCTTAATATAACAATTCTGGAGTATCTTTTCTTAGAATCCTTCATTGCAGTGTTCCTCTGGTAATCCTTCTAAAAAAAAAAGTTTAAATACACTTATAAGTGAATGTTACCATTACCATTCCTCTTGTCAAAGAGGCGTGTCCCTACAGAGTCTGATACTGTCAGCACTGACTGGACAGTGTCTGAGTGTGCAGGGACACTGCTCCCAACTGGTAACACCCAGCTGTCAATTTTTTAATGAAATTTCTAGGGGGTATAACAGAAGAACTGTATTTCACAGAGTTGTAAGAACAGGTGATCCAGAATTTATATTTTATGGGGAAGGGAGATATCTACTAAAATAGACATACCAGGAGAGGTGACAGCCTCATTTTGAGTTGAAGATCACTAAAAGTCAGCATAAGAAAATTGTAAATGTGCTTAAAGTGGTTGTTCCATGGGAAAAATTTGGGGGCAAAGAGTGAATTATATTAAATAAAAAGATGTAACTCACTGATCCCCTTCTGCTCCCTTTCTGACACTCACTGTGCCCCTGCTGGTCTCTACTTCCTGTTCCTGTCCTGACACATAGGAAATGCCTGCTCAGCCAGTCACTGCCTGAAGAAGGCGATTTTAATTGCTTCGATGAAAGGCACGGCCTACTCACCATACTCATAGTAGCAGTGGTTATTGGTACTGTCCCACAGACTTGTGGAGAGACGGCCACCACATAGGTGGTAAATGAGCATCCATCATAGAGCAACGTGGACACTTAGAAAATGATCCTTACTTAACTTTAAAGAGTCAACTAGGTATATAATATAGCCCGTGGATAATAAACTGTGTTTTTATGGGAGTTATTAGGCAAAAAGATTGTTCAGTTTCTTAACTCATCCATTCTAAAACCTTCAAAGCCACAGGTATCTTTTCCAGGGACATGACATAAGTAAACAATCTCATAGATTATAAGCTCTTGCGAGCAGGGCCCTCAGTCCCAGTGTGTGAATTGACTATTTATTTGTAATCTATCTTTTTTGTCAGTACTTGAACCCTACAAGTTGTACAGTGCTGCGGAATATGTTGGCGCTATATAAATAAAATGTATTATTATTATTATTATTACATAGAGTCCCACTAGTATAATGATTTTACAATGCAGATAATGCACACAGTGATGTCACAGTACAAGCATAATGCACACAGTGATTTTACAGTACAGGAATAACATGAACAGCTATATTATAGTACAGGGACTATGCACCTAGTGATGTCACAGTACAGGGATAACATGCACAGCTATAACATAGTACAGGGATAATGCACACAGTGATGTCACAGTACAGGGGATAATACATACACAAAAAAATCACTGTGTACACTGTGACATCACAGCAAAGTAAGTAATTATGATGATGCTACATACAGGCATTATGATGCCCCAGTAAAGTAATGGAGCTGCGGTCAGTTTTCCATAACCCCTTCCATCAGCCATAGTGATCACTAATTGAGACCTAGGTCTCTGCGGAAATGGTCCCCTTAGTTGTTAGGCCATACAGGAGCTGTTATATCTGCTCCTCTGGGAGGTATGCCCATTTCCCCCCCAAAAAAACATTTTAACCTTAGCTTAACCCTCATCCGGCTGAGTAGGTACAATTGTACCTATTCCTATGCAGCCTGTAATGTTGTAAAATTATGCAGCCTGACGAGGGTAAAAGAGGCCTTTCACCACCTCCAGCTCTTTGAATCTTTTAATTGGTTCCGTTCTACTGATTCTGGCCCAGTCGGAATTTTCTCTCTAGCCCCCATCATTATGCTATCTTCTGTCAGGTGGGTGGTCCCTGTCTTTCTACTCCAGCCTATGACTGCCTACCCAAAAGCACAGAGCATAAATGTGATGAAAGCAACAGAAATTTTGCTCAGGAATGGTAAGGGCTAAAGAAAGAATTGCAACTGCGCCAGAATCAGTGGATCAGCACCTATTGAAGGATGCAAAGAGTTGGAGCTGGTAGAGGTGGTGAAGTGTCCTCTTTAAAGTCCAGCAAAGTTGTCAATTTGGTTCTCCCTGATAAGTTGCAAATTCATTACTACATCTCTGCATAACCTAAATTAATATTTCTACCAACAGATTTTACTTGTGCTTTCTTCTTTGGAAAATACCCCTATTGCTCCTAAGTCTTAATGTGACCATTTTCAAAAAACTGGTAGATATACAGTACAGATCAAAAGTTTGGACACGCCTTCTCATTCCAAAAGTTTTCTGTATTTTCATGACTATAAAAATTGTAGATTCACACTGAAGGCATCAAAACTATGAATTAACACATGTGGAATTATATACTTAACAAAAAAGTGTGAAACAACTGAAAATATTTCTTATATTCTAGGTTCTTCAAAGTAGCCACGTTTTGCTTTGATTACTGCTTTGCACACTCTTGGCATTCTCTTGATGAGCTTCAAGAGGTAGTCACCTGAAATGGTCTTCCAACAGTCTTGAAGGAGTTCCCAGAGATGCTTAGCACTTGTTGGCCCTTTTGCCTTCACTCTGCGGTCCAGCTCACCCCAAACCATCTCGATTGGGTTCAGGTCTGGTGATTGTGGAGGCCAGGTCATCTGGCGTAGCACCCCATCACTCTCCTTCTTGGTCAAATAGCCCTTACACAGTCTGGAGGTGTGTTTGGGGTCATTGTCCTGTTGAAAAATAAATGATGGTCCAACTAAACGCAAACCGGATGGAATAGCATGCCGCTGCAAGATGCTGTGGTAACCATGCTGGTTCAGTATTCCTTCAATTTTGAATAAATCCCCAACAGTGTCACCAGCAAAGCACCCCCACACCATCACACCTCCTCCTCCATGCTTCACGGTGGGAACCAGGCATGTAGAGGCCATTCGTTCACCTTTTCTGCGTCGCACAAAGACACGGTGGTTGGAACCAAAGATCTCAAATTTGGACTCATCAGACCAAAGCACAGATTTCCAATGGTCTAATGTCCATTCCTTGTGTTCTTTAGCCCAAACAAGTCTCTTCTGCTTGTTGCCTGTCCTTAGCAGTGGTTTCCTAGCAGCTATTTTACCATGAAGGCCTGCTGCACACAGTCTCCTCTTAACAGTTGTTGTAGAGATGTGTCTGCTGCTAGAACTCTGTGTGGCATTGACCTGGTCTCTAATCTGAGCTGCTGTTAACCTGCGATTTCTGAGGCTGGTGACTCGGATGAACTTATCCTCCGCAGCAGAGGTGACTCTTGGTCTTCCTTTCCTGGGGCGGTCCTCATGTGAGCCAGTTTCTTTGTAGCACTTGATGGTTTTGGCCACTGCACTTGGGGACACTTTCAAAGTTTGCCCAATTTTTCGGACTGACTGACCTTCATTTCTTAAAGTAATGATGGCCACTCGTTTTTCTTTACTTAGCTGCTTTTTTCTTGCCATAATACAAATTCTAACACTCCATTCAGTAGGACTATCAGCTGTGTATCCACCTGACTTCTGAATAACACAACTGATGGTCCCAACCCCATTTATAAGGCAAGAAGTCCCAATTATTAAACCTGACAGGGCATACCTGTGAAGTGAAAACCATTTCAGGTGACTACCTCTTGAAGCTCATCAAGAGAATGCCAAGAATTTGCAAAGCAGTAATCAAAGCAAAAGGTGGCTACTTTGAAGAACCTAGAATATAAGACATATTTTCAGTTGTTTCACACTTTTTTGTTAAGTATATAATTCCACATGTGTTAATTCATAGTTTTGATGCCTTCAGTGTGAATCTACAATTTTTATAGTCTTGAAAATACAGAAAACTCTTGGAATGAGAAGGTGTGTCCAAACTTTTGGTCTGTACTGTACATTAATGCCATACTGGTCCAACAAAGCAGGTCTAAAATATTTCATATGCTCTCCTAACTGGATATTACAATGAGCCATCATTTTCAATGCAATCAATTGTTTTTCCCCATAAATCCCCAAACAACTTTACCGTATAGAGATTTTTTTTTTAAAAAATCATCATCCAATTGGCCTGATTCTAAGGCAACATGCACAGAACTGGGGCCTCTAGTGGGCCCAGACTCTAACACAATATGGATCCAATAGAAGACACCTAAGTTTGAAGGGCACTATGGTCTATTTGCTTGTTGCTGTTGGAGGGTGAGCCCCAGGATCATTTTATTTGGTGGGCCCATGGAATCTCATTCTGACACCAAAGGTTACGTAACAGTCCCACTATCTGTCAGTAGGTAGTTGAAGAAAACTCCATTCCAGAGGGTCACAGCGTAAGATATAAAAGTAAAAAGATAACTTTCACATAGTACAAAATCTTATAGCATGAAGGCCGTTAACCAACATCCATGTACACACATTCATACATCAAACAGGTACATGCAATAGAATGATAAAAAATAACTGGCATATTTCTATCTTACACAAGTTACATATAGCAATACCCTCAGACTGTGACTGTAAACATAGAAAGTCTAGACGGATACTCTTATTTTTAATGAGAATGAGTTGGAACCAAAAAGTGACGAAAAAAGCCATTGATATTTATTTATTGCCTGACCATTTCCAATAAGGTCTATGGGCGCCAACAAGAGAGGTGGAGGGGGGAAGAGTTTGGAGTCACATTCACAGCAAATAAAATGGGTCCCCTTATCTGATAAGTGTGAATGGTTGTCTGTACACTTTCATTAGCAGTTGGATGAATGCTTATTTGGTGGAGGGCTATTCTTAAAGGGGTCCAGGATTTGGAGCAAACTCAGGGGCAGCCGGATTGTGTGTAAAACAAAAGACACATATGCAGCTTCCCCAGTGTTACATTGTCCAGGCCCAGTCCCCTTTCCCTCTAATGCTGGCATTGCTGCGCCAGAAGTGGAGTGGCTCACATGACCACTGATAGCAATCAGCGGGCTCCACAGTCATGGAGAGCGACTGGTGACGTCATTCACATACGTCACTCGTTCCTTACCAGCGACTGTTGAGACCAATCGAGTTCTGGTGTGATGAGCCCCAGCACAAGAGAGAAAAGGGACTAGAACTAGGCAAGTGCTGGGGATAGAAAAGTAGGTTTAGTTTTTAACCAACACCCACCCTGGCTGTCCCCTGAGTTTGCTCCAAATCCTGGAAACTCCTTTTAATGAACTTACCATATACATACATGGTCTTTGAGGCTGAGCATGCATGTTTTCAATGGACAGAAAAAGCCTCAGCCAATAAACTCAGAGAACAAAGGATTGGGCATGTTATACTACAACATTTCTGAGCTCCCCCCTGACATGCTGAACCAACATCAGTCAAACAACATTTCATGCACATTAGATGGTCAGCTACCCCTTGACTGATGTAAGTCTAGGGGCAAGTTCAAAAATCTGCGTCAAAAGGCTTCAGAGCTCACCCAAATGCTGCAACCTCTACAAACCGCTGATCGGCAGGGGTCCTCGATGTTGGACTCCCACCAATCTTCATCTGATGACCTATCCAAAGGTAGAGGTATGCAGTCTCAATGTATAATGTACTACAGTCTCAGTATGTACATAGATATTCTTCTCCAGAAGCAGTGCTTCTAAAGGGAAAATTTGCCCATGCATATGGAGCATGCCACATCTTTTTCTGATGGATTTAATCATATGCTCCTGAATGAAACTGGAGACATAAGAAGTTACAGTACAGATCTATGCACTACCATGACCGTCCTATTAAGTCTCATGTCTATGAGGCATGTAGTGGAAGAGTGAAGAAATCAGGTGATACCTTTTAGAGACTAACTGAGTATATCTGAGGCATGTGCATGATCGGAAGCTCCTCCTATATAAAATCCATAGGATAGGTAATCGATGAAAGGGGTCCTTAATGTCGCTGCTTGACTAACCCCTCAGATCATGCAGATTCATTGCTGCTCCATTCAACTCTATGGGACCTCTTAAGACAGCTGAACACTGTTTGCATGTACGACCACCTTTTCATTCCATAGAGGGACTACAGACCCCCATTCTTGTGATCAATGGAGGATCCCAGAGATCGGACTCCCAAAAAGCAGACCCTTATCTTGCAGATAAGGGATAGCTTTTGTTCATGGTAAAACCAAGCAATTCACTTTGCGCTTAAAATAAAAAGCCCTTTTCTCTCCATTGGGCCATTTTCTTCAAAAATACAGAAGTATACAGCAGAACCCGAACATCACATCTCGCTCAGAGGAAGAGGCGAGATCAGATTCTTTGCCTTTTAGTTTTTTGCTTTTTTTTTTTCAGATGAAGAACTTTAAAAATAGAGATTGTAGATTATCAGGGGGAAAAAAAAAAAAGAACATCAGATAAGAGGCGCTTAACATACTAAAGCACGAGTCCTCTTGATTTAAGAATTTCTGAAGATTACACGATGGTTGAACAAGTTCTAAGAATGCCGCACGGCTTTAAAGACTTCAGACAGCGATTACTGAAGTTAGGCGGCCAGGCAACTTCAGTACTTGGCACATTACTCTGTACAGCACACATCACAATCCTCTAGTCCTGACTGTCTATATGACCAGGAGCACATGTCCACCATATTGAGCAACATTTAACAAGGTCTTCAATACATAACTTATTTAGAAGTGCAGGCAAGCATTTCATATTGTTCTCGAGGGCGGTGGGTCAGATAGAGAATTTCACTGACAGCCAGGTTGTAAGCCAAGGAATCCATGACTGATTGGTGATCTGATCTCTCTGATGATCAACCAGCCATGGATTAGTATGTGGGAGCAACAGACTGAACTCAAGAGGAGGTGAACCGTACCAGGGTAGTGAGTGGCGGGGGGTTAGCCCACCTAATGCTGGCCATCATATTGCAAGTGAAACTAAGAAAAGCAAGCAGATGATCGGTTGAGAAGTGTGCCTCCAGTTTATGCCAATGCCAATCTCTGGATCCTCTTATATATATATATATATATATATATATATATATATACTGTATATATATAGTCAGACACCAATTGTGCAAGTTCTCCCACTTAAGATGAGAGAGGCCTGTAATTGATATCATAGGTAGACCTCAACTATGAGAGAAAAAATGAGAAAACATATCTAGAAAATCACATTGATTTTTTTAAGAATTTATTTGCAAATTATGGTGGAAAATAAGGATTTGGTCACCTACAAACAAGCAAGATTTCTGGCTCTCACAGACCTGTAACTTCTTCTTTAAGAGGCTCCCCTGTCCTCCACTCATTACCTGTAGTAATGGCTCCTGTTTGACATTGTTATCAGTATAAAAGACACCTGTCCACAACCTCAAACAGTCACACTCCAAACTCCACTATGGTGAAGACCAAAGAGCTGTGGAAGGACACCAGAAACAAAATTGTAGACCTGCACCAGACTGGGAAGACTGAATCTGCAATGAATCTACATATCCAGGCCCGTCTGAAGTTTGCTAGAGAGCATTTGGATGCTCCAGAAGAAACTTCAGATGGGCCCGGATATGTACTGGCTTAAGCAGGGGGACACATCTGGCACTGCAGGATCTGAGTCCCTGTCGGCGTAGTGTGTTACTGACGGTAGCCTTAGTTACGTTAGTCCCAGCTTTCTGCAGGTCATTCACTAGGTCCCCCCGTGTGGTTCTGGGATTTTTGCTCACCGTTCTTGTGATCATTTTGACCCCACGGGGTGAGATCTTGCGTGGAGCCCCTGATCGAGGGAAATTATCAGAGGTTTTGTATGTCTTCCATTTTCTAATTATTGCTCCCACAGTTGATTTCTTCACACCAAGCTGCTTGCCTATTGCAGATTCAGTCTTCCCAGCCTGATGCAGGTCTACAATTTTGTTTCTGGTGTCCTTCCACAGCTCTTTGGTCTTCACCATGGTGGAGTCTGGATTGTGACTGTTTGAGGTTGTGGACAGGTGTCTTTTATACTGATAACAATGTCAAACAGGAGCCATTACTACAGGTAATGAGTGGAGGACAGAGGAGCCTCTTAAAGAAGAATTACAGGTCTGTGAGAGCCAGAAATCTTGCTTGTTTGTAGGTGACCAAATCCTTATTTTCCACCATAATTTGCAAATAAATTCTTAAAAAATCAATGTGATTTTCTAGATATGTTTTCTCATTTAGTCTCTCATTGTTGAGGTCTACCTATGATGACAATTACAGGCCTCTCTCATCTTTTTAAGTGGGAGAACTTGCACAATTGGTGGCTGACTAAATACTTTTTTTTCCCACTGATATATATTTTATAGGAAAACAGAATTGAGATAATATATGGAAAATATAGACAAGAACCCAGTGTTCTTAAAGAGTAATTCCTATCTGAGACTTAATGAAACCTTTCTTTACCTGGAGGAAAAGGTTTAGTTTGCTGCCCTAACCCTGCCTCTAAATATCTTGGCCAACATAGCAAGCCTCCTTGGAGCCTCCGAAACCCTGGTCACGCCTCATCAGTCCCTCTTAGCCATGCCCCAGGAGCTGTCACAAACATTGGCATCTAGAACGGAGACACACACTGTGGAAATGCTACATTTTTGCTACATTTACTTGCAGAGAAAATGCTGTGACAGCCCATAATAAGTGGATGACATTTTATTAAATTCCATTCACACATTCCAGAAAAAAAATCTGATGCAGAAACTGAACCTATGGCTCAGAATTAAAATCAAAAACATGGCAACTTATGCTGCATATTTTTTTCATTGCATAGAAAACAGACCTCAACAAAATTTGCAGCATTTCCTAAATGAAATCCTCAACAAAAAATGCACTTGGTGTATTTTTTTCAGTTGCAGATTTTCCACAGAAATTCTGCAAATTTTCCATAGCAGAAAATTTGCAGAGTTTCAGTCCTCTCTGTCCCGACCCAAAATTGTGGTAATATTGTGCAAACAGAAGTGATATGTGTGCAAGGAATATATCACATTATGACAAGACAGATTAAAAATATCTATGTACTTGAGAAAGATAGGTGACAAACCATATAGAAACCTAAAACAGAGGTCAATGGTTGTCACTCATCTTTCATATCAAAACTGAGGTTTAATAACTTGAACAAGAGGAGACTTGTGGTCCGCAAACTATTACTGTTTAGATATTACATATGTAATGCCTGTAATAGTCACAAGGCCTGACATTTTCCATTAAAAGCCTTTCAGGAAGGTAACCTAAATGAATTTGTGCCAAAAAACAAAAACAAAAAAACCAACAATTCCGCAACATGGGGCCTTAGCCTTACGGTTCCTGTGCCTTGTAGGCAAATAGAAATGGGTGAGGTGTATCGAGAAAGAGTAGGGACTATATGAAAGGGGACGGGATTAACATGAGGCACGGTGTGCCAAAAAGGTATTTGGTTGCACTTATTAACCTATTAATAGCACTAACTGGCCTTTTGTGAAAAAAAAAAACAAAACTTGCCTTGAAAACCCATTTAAACTAGACAGTTAAAAGTACACCAGATTATCAAACAGCATCAGACTCACTAGTAATTCTGGCTCGGTGTAACACTGTCTAATGTAAGTTTGCACGGTCTATAATTTTAACACTTTACTTGATCCTTTATGTATTGAACACAAGAATAAGTAATGGGGTTCCACTGATCATACTTTTACAAAGAGGAACTATTTCAGTATTCTAAATCATGGGTGTCTATCCAGATTCTTGCACGTCCCAAACCAGATACAATACAAGGACATCATTCATAGGAATCATTGTCACAAGACTGACAACCATGATGTAAAGTATGATTTAAGAATATTTTGTATTGACAGGATGAGCTGGAGAGATGTATGCCTCAGAGAACACAATCTTATAAGACATAGTAAAGTTCTGCATATATATCTGAGGACAGAGTAAGGTTCTATGTATATATCTGTGTGGATCAAGGTATTGTTTTACATTGACAGGCAGCCTATTAGGTCCTGCCACTGACAGATACAGGGCACGAAATTGTGAGGCCCTTGGTTGTATGAGAAGTCATTGATGTCACTCAGAAAAATACTTTTCAACTCTCCTTGGAGGCTCCCATAAATAAGGGGACCACTTGGACTCCTGAAAGTATAGGCAACTCTCCTGGTCTCTGTTGTTGCATAGGGATCGTGGGCACGTTATATGTTGGTCATTGCGTGGCCCATAGATAGACACGCCTACCTCATAAAAAGGGGTGTTATACATTCTGAGAAGTGGTATGGCACATTGTTCTCATGTAAGGCCCCTTAGAATAGTTCCAAAAGTATGCTCTGAAATTACTAAGGCTAGGTACACATCTGCGTTGGAGTCTCCTCCACAGAAACCTCCAAAAATTGGCTGACTTTTCTCTCCGCCAGTTTCAGTATAAAAATGGCAAAAATCCAATGGATCCTTATCTATTGGGTTAGCGGGTAGCCGCGGTTTTGGTAGTTGGGGCGGTCAGAACCAGCACAGGTGTGAACCTAACCATAAATGATGCTATGGCTACTGACTGCAGTATATAAGGGGTTAAATAGCCAGGAGCAGAGATCAGGTGCAACAGGTTACAACGACATGGGACATCCATGCAGGGTTTGGTGTGCTGCATCAAGGAGGTGTATGCAATAGAATGATGCCCCTTAGAGGCAGGTATGAGAACACATATTGGAGTGTAAACATTAGGGCTACGACTCTGACTTGCTTGCACTTTCCAGCAAATGCCCTGCAGACTACTCCCCAGTGTTTGTTTCACAGAGATTTCATTGCATACCACATCATGGAGGTATAAGCCCTCATGAAGGTAATTCTATAGGTCCATAATATAAACCCCGAAAGGGGGGTGGGGGGAGGGACTCCATGAGGTGCAGTATAGGCTCCGTCCACATGACATTGTTTTTGCATGTACCCTTAGATGTAGTGTTTGTGGTTGTGCTGCGTTGCTTTCTTCTATATGCACATTTTGTAGTTGATCACAGAAACTCGTCACAAATCTATCCAGTGCAATGTATTGCCTGACGATATTTCTCAGTCCACAGTATAGATTGGCATAATCCTATTTTCGTCTGAAATTCACTGTATAGAGATAACAGAACATTTTTGGCATCATTTGGAAACATTCCTAAGACAGCTGTAGCTGGCCGAGCAATTCCAATAACAACCAGCCTTTTATATCAAGGGTTGTCAGATCTGTCTGGTGGCTTAACCACTGCTGAGCTGGCAATAACCCGGGTGCACTTCACATCCCATCTCATCTCCCTTCATATGATTGTGCAATTATTTAGAATTTCTGACACCAGGTTTGTGCAGAGACAGACTGAAGACTTGCACAATTGGGCTCCATACATGTACATGGGGGAGCGGAGGTCATGTAGATAATGTAATAGCAATGTAGATAATCGTGCACTTGCAGAACCGGGGAGTCGGCTGTATCTACAGCCAGAGCTGCTCTAGAGAAGGCAGGGATAGTTTATTACTGCATACTTCCCCACCATCCAAGATTCAGCGGGACTGTCCCGGATTCCAGGTCCTGTCATGCCATCACGGTCGGCGGGAGGACACAGAAGAGTTGAATACAATGGTGAAGCTGAAGCCGTACATGGACAGCTTCCACTTTACCATAGTGCTCCCCATGTGCTTCAGCCCCGGGAGCTGTAGGCGCGATGTGATGATGTCACTCACATCGCGCCTGCAGTTCCCAGAACACGCCGTAACAGACTGCAGACAGAGCAGCAAGGGAGCGAGGAGAGGCGAGTATCATTGTTTTTATGTTAAACTTTGTGTGCGAATTGAGGGGGAACATGAAACTAAGGGCAGATGAAGGGGGCACATTAAACTGGTGGCAGATGGAGGAGGACATTGAACTGGGGGCAGATGAAAGGGGGGCATTAAACTGGGGGCAGATAAAGGGGGGGCATTAAACTGGGGGGAAGATTAATAGGTACATTAAACTGGAGACAGCTGGAGGGGGGACATTAAACAATGGGGATGTCCCGCTCCAACTACCTGTACTGTTTAAGGTCACCCTCCAGCTGTCCCAGTTTAATGTCCCCATATAATTTCCGCCAGTTTAATGTCCCGCTCCAGCTGCCATTAATTTATTGTCCCCCTCCCACTACCCCGACTGTTTAATGTCACCCTTCAGCTGCCCCAGTTTAATGTCCCCCTCTAATTTTCGCCAGTTTAAATTGGTGCACCAAGAGAGGGACCATTATAATGTGGGGGCATATAATGTTTGAGTGACTGTAGAAGCATTATACTGTGCTGTGTGGGGGCACAAAGAAAAGTGGCTGAGAATGAGCGGAGTCAACACAGAAGTGGGTGGAGCTAAATTTGACAGCGTGCATAGCGCACCGCGCATTTTGTCCCTCTTTCTGTTCTTTGAAAGTTGGGAGGTATGTTACGGTCCCTGCCTTTCTGAACACAAATACCATGATGTAACTCCCCTCTGACCCCAAGAAGCTCTGTAGTTATGCGTAGAAGGCTGCATTCCTCCTGTTACTGAGGCCAAACATATCAGCCCCAGGTACAGGGGAAATCAGCGCCCCCTGTGGACTTTCTGCTTCAATTATACCTATAGGGGAACCGCCGGCGTTTCCATAGGTATAATTAATATACTGCGATTTCCAAAACCACAACGGTTTTGGAAATCGCAGTATGTCTGCTGTGCGTATTTTTCTGCAAAGTGGAGATGGGTGTCCTCAAAACTGCCAGGAAAATTGGTCCAGTACAGAAGTGGTACGCAAGGTACTCATTGTTACCCATCCCATTCCCCTTGGCTTTTTTTTTTTTTTGTCTAGTCCTTCTGTTTGCAGAGTAGCATACCTCCAGCTAAGAACCCATGTAATCTGAGACAGACTGGTTCCTAAGGACATGCCGTCTGACAACTCTGTGTAAGGCTAAGAAGGCCACATATAGCATAACCGCTAAAAAAAAAAAAAACTGTTTATTTTATCACAGAGTTCTTCATTTTTGTGTCTATGGGGAAAACGCAGCATTTTCGCATGTCAAATTAACATGTTGAGTTTCTGAAATGCACATTCTGCTGCATTTTTTCCCTGAAAATGAAATCTTTTTTCATTAAATAAAATTTTTTTTTACCACTGTGTTTCCACAACACCCAAAAATGCTGTGTTTCCGCAATGTGTGACCTCACAAAGCTGCTTTCGGCTTTAAGAAGGGGAAAAAAAAAAAAAAAAAAAATCAACATTGTGAGGCCACACATTGAGTTGTCTACCATCTCCCCCAAGCATATTCAAATGTCAATGTCATATTTGTAGATTGAGAAAAACAATGTTAAAGTGATATGCAAATGAGGAAGAAGGTGCACTGGGGGCGGGCCATAAACCCTGGGAGCACTGCTCAAGAAGGATGGGTGATAGTAGCAGTGGGAGGATATTCATATTGCGTAGTAGTAGTGGGAGGATACTCATATTGCACAGTATGGCACAGGCAGGAGATTGTAATGGTCTGCATGCTAACAACAGTACTCCAGGGAGGTGAAAGCCCGCCCCCAGTGCACCAACTACCTCATTTGCATGAGCCTTCAAAGTCATTATTCTCCAATTCTACAAAATTGACATACCTAACAAAAGTATGATGTTTAACATTGTAATGTGCTCTGTAACATGGTAGCTTAGTATACTTTGGGAAGGTGATAGACTACCTTTAAAAGGCTGTATCTGAACAGTGTATGCATAGTAACCAATCTGTAGATAAGTCAAAGCAGGATTGGTTCTGTCTTGACAGCACAGAAGGGGAAAAGCCATGTCATCCCTTATCTCCACCTGGGTTATTCTTGACATTTTTCCCAGTACACAAGGCATCGCTTTTCTTTTTCCTTGGGCACAGTGCGGCAGCAGAATACCTGCGTATTGTTAGATCAGGTCTGCTGTGCAGGGAGCATTTATAACAGGGTATCAATACTGAAAAACAACAAGAATCTAAGAAACTGCTCCAAGTGTTGTGCTTGGCTCTCAACCCAAATCAAATGACTATTGTCATATTATTCAGGACGCTTGGCAACGTGACAGGATATTTCCGCGATTAATTAAGCAAAATCTGAGAAACAAAAATCAGCTAACAAAGGAAAAATGCTTTTTTGTATTATGCAATAGAAAATATCTGCATGTGCTAAGTGAATCTCCTCATTTTATTATGGCGTCATTTTTAGATCCAACATTCTGTGCAGATTTATTTCTTAGTATATACATACTTTCCAACCATCCCATATTCAGTGGAACAGTCCCGGATTCCGGGTCTTGTCCCACTGGCAAGGAGGTACAGCACAGATGAGATGAAGACAATGCTGAATGAAGCAGGAGCCGCTATTGCTTCACCACTGTAACCGTGTGCTTTGGCCCCGGGAGCTGTAGGTGCAATGTGATGAAGTCACGCACATCATGCCTGCAGCTCCCTGAACACAGGAGCAGAGATCAGAGACTTCTCTAGAGCAGCATGGAAGCGAGGAGAGGTGAGTATCAATGTTTTTTTTTTTTTTTGTTTGTTTTTTAGTTAAACTTTGGGGGCAAATAAAGAGAGACATTAAACTGGGTGGGGGGGGGAGGCAGGTGAAGAGAGATGTTAAACTGGAGGGGCTGCTGGAGAAGGACATTAATGTCCCCCTCTATTTGTCCCCAGGTTATACTGTGGGGGCAACTGGCGGGGAACATTATAATGTGGGGGCATATAATGTTAGGGTGACTGTAGGAGCATTATACTTTGTGGGGGCACACAGAAAAATGAATGAGAATAGGCAGAGTCAAGATAGAAGTGAGTGGAGTTAAATTTGCCACGGGGCCCTATGTGCACCGCACATTCCGTCCCTCTTTGAGGCCTTTGCAAGTTGGGAGGTATGGTATATTTTTATAGGGTCTGACACTGACACACCAGTGATCAAGGGGTCAGGGAGATCCAGAACCAGTCATAGCTTCTTACATTGTGTAGTGGCCATGTGCAATTCAAGCAGATGGGACTGAGCTGTACAAGTACCGTTTACAGTCACTACACAATGTATCCTGTGTGTAGTTCCAGAACATATCAGCCACTTCAGCTGATCAGTAGCGGTGCCAGGAGTCAGACAACCACAAATCCATTTTTTTCATGTTTAATTGCATCCATGTCAGAATGCATTTTAACTGAATTGTTTATTATAGACGGTCTGTTCCGATACATTCTATGACCTGTTCGTTTGTATACAGGAAGCCCGAGACTGTGTTCACATCTACATCAGAGGTTCTGTTATAAGCTTACACTGCAGATTCCATTAAAAAATCTCGGATGAAAAGGTCCTGGCGAAGACCACCAACACCCAACAGACCTCTTTATCATCAATGAATGGCAGACCTACTTGGTACAGCAATGGTGATGTCGTCTCAAAAGCACTGTGGGATATGCAAGAGAAATAAATACAATGAGGTCCATCAAAATCCGTTTTATGTCTGTCATATGGATTTCTATTTTACTGTTTCTATTAGGCCACTTTCACACCAAGAAAACCGACCTGTTTGCGGGCCATATTTCCCACACTGAACTTGGCTTTATGAATTGAACTTGCTTCCCCACAGTGTATTATGATGCAGTGAGCTCCTAAAAGGGTGAAGTGCTACCATAGTGAACCAACACAGCAGTGACAATGGTACAGTAGTGCTTTAGCCGCTTCGGAGCTCGCTGCATAATAACTCACTATAATGCAAGTTCAATTCCCACATCAGAGTTCAGTCTGGGAAATATGGCCCACACAGACCTTTATATCCGATTGGGACTCCGTTGTGTAAAAGCGCCCTAACGGAACAGAATGGTTATTCCAGGATGAGTGGGCCAAGCTGCAGTACCAAACACAGTCCAGGGACAAAAGTGGTGCTATTTCTAGAAAAAAAAAAATTCAAAGCTTTTTTTTTAATCCTCTTTAAGCCGATCCCAAACATAAATTCCAGAAGTGACTCTCAAATGTATCCACATTTTATGAAGTAGATCATTATCCACAAACAGAACACTCCGTTATAGAGGATTTTTTTCTCTACACATATTGCCATTTCCTTGTCATTTTTTCCATTTTGACAGTATGGAAAATTTTACATATATTCCTGACATTTACTAAACTAGAGGAGAGCACTTTCATTCATTTGGATTGTAGCGGTGACTGTATTTGCTTAAAGGAAAAGTCAAAACAGACCTTGTGTCTCAGCTTCAGACCTCATAATGTTCTGCAGGAGATGAATAGGTAAAAACTTCAGCTATATGGTCCATGCAGACGACCGAGTGTGCATCCGAGTTGGGGGCAGAGTTTATCACGGAATGCATTCCGTCACGCCTTCACGTCTCTGGGGCTTTCACATCCATTCCAATAACATGGATGATTATCGAGTGGGTCCTATTCTGCTCAGTGTTATCAGAAATGAATGGATCCAGAAGCCCCATAGATGTGAATGTATCACAGAATGCACTCGGATGACCCTCGGATGTCGCACCGTGTCAACTGACTGCTTTCCGTGATAAACTCGGCCCCCACCTCGGATGCACACTCACTCGAGTTCATGAACCCTTATTCTCAGGCACTGTAGTTTCACGGCATTTGAGGCTCCAACACCTCAAAAACCTGCCCCAAATCCAGTGGAGGGAACATAGGCTGAGCCTCAGGTTGCTGGTGTACGTCTGCATGTGTGATCGAACTCGTACAATGGGGTGTGAGGCTCCATGTTGTGGTTTCAGTGACAATTCTGAAAAAAAAAAACATCCATCACTGCCTCACAAACACAATGGAAGGCAGATTACAGCTGTATTATTGGAGAGGTTGCTGAAGCAAAAAAAAATTTCCTCAATATACTCTCCAAAAGCTGATGTATGAACATGCTCTTAGGCGCCCTGCACATGGGCAAAACCATAAGAAAAGTTGGATTCCAGCATGCCGATCCTTTGTTTCACTAAGACTGGATTCACAGCTGCACTCGTTGCCCATTTGGTTATTCCGTTACCCATTCTGCTTGAAAAATGCAGAGAGAAAAGTCCTGCAAGCAGGATTTTTCTCTCCGCATTTTTCAGGCGGAAACTCAGTGGACCCCATTATAGTCTTTGGGGTCTGCGGGTAACCGCTTTTTAAGCAGATTGGGGTTCCCCAAACGGAAACCCGAACGCAGGTGTGAATCTAGTGTTAGATCTCCTGCACATGGGCAAATACAGTGCAGAAAATCTGGACCATGTATTACCCACATTTCCTGGATTGAATTTGGTCTAGAGACCAGGACTCTCTGCATCAAAATGATCTATGATGCTACTAGTCCCTGTCTCCACACAGCGACACGGTCTGTCCCAAACTATATACAGTACAGGATAATAGAGCCATATATGCATCTTAATAATTTGGGGCTTCTTGAGATATCTGTGCACCAAAATCTGAAATTTACACCAGAGAGGAGCTGGCATAGAATTTAGCTGTAATTTATGCTGTCATTTAACAGAAATTATAACAAATTTGGCAAACTGTTGGGGCCAGGGCTGTAGAGTTGGGAAGTCAAACCTCTGACCCCAACTCCTTCATAAATGGCTGTCAGTCATGGTCAACCAGAAACTGAAAAGCTCCTTTAATTTAATATAAAGTGACAAACTATACAGTCTAATTAAATTATATAATAATAATTGTATAATATACCATAATTAAAAATAATTTTATTTTGAAGTTGGAGTCAGAGTCAGTCACTTTTCACCAAAAATGTGTCGCTACATCGATTCCACAGCCCTGGTTGGGGCCCTGCTGATAACAAATCCATTGTCTTCAAAGTGGCATGAGCGTCTTAAAAAGTACAAAAAACTAGCAGAAATCTAACAAAGTGTAAAGTTGATGACACGCACATCATCTACATAGACAGAGGATGGTCGGGAGAATCATCTCCAGTGGGAACCCCAGTCCCACACCACATAGAAGGTACAAATAATTAGTTGTATTATTTATTAAGAAAAAAAAAAACCCTAAAATAATGATATTACTAGATGAAAATGGGCTGAAATGTCATCTTTGTTCTGTATGCTGGGGCATAATATAGCTTACAGATATACACACAAGACACACATAGCTCCTGGGAGGCTTTGAGGCAGAATCTCATATTTACATCACATCCACCCGCGCTACAACATTTCGCTTCAGGTTATTTTTCTGTTACTTTCAGTTTTCAAACATCAAAATATTCTCTTCTGGGCAAAGTCATTATCATATGAAAATTACAAAACTGCATAAATGATATAACACACACACAAGATATGACAGCAAAACCTCTGGCTAACACATTCTGCAGAGCTCCTATTGTAGATACCATCTTATTAGCTCTATGTAGTTATTATTCTCTGTTATCAGCCGAATTCAGACTCATTAAAAGGTAGAAAAACAGTTTTAGACAGGCGAGATTTTGTCACCTGAATTTCTAATAGGAAATGTGTCCAGTCCTGTGATCACTACTTTGTCACATGTCTCCAGCTCCGAGAGCTTACATGTAGACAAACAGATGGAATCCTTTTACAAACCTTAGGCTATATTCAGACAGCTGTGGATAAAAACAGATGTGGAAAATGGATTTTTTTTTTTTGCATTCTTCTGGGACCCATTTTTACGTCTATTCAGGGATTTGTGAAAAGGGATAAAAATAGACCTTGTGCTATAAAAAAAACAAAACCCCCCTCCCAAAAAAAACAAAAATCAGACATGTGAATAGCTACATTGAAATCAATTTATCCTATTAACCCATCTACACCAGTTTTATGGCACAGAAGGCTGTTAGCCAACGTGGCTCATCTGTAGAAAAGGCCTTTATTGTGCCACATCCCCTGCTCTGTGCCACGCTCACCACTTTCTGCTAATGTGGGTGAAGAGGGGCAGGAACACGAACACCTCAGCCTGATATACTTATAACTCATGCTAGAAAAATGGCGTGAGATATATAGGAAATCTACGCCAGTTCCTGAGCAGTGTAAAGTTCTTTTCCGGCACAGAGGCACGTGCCTGGTTTATTAAGAGTTTGGAGCCTCTTGATAATTCAGGCATGCCTTGTGCCAGTCTTAATAAACTGCCCCCAATGTGTTCTAAAACCGCCATCTGACAGTTATTACGTTTTTGACGTTCATGTGAATAGGGCCTTAAGCTGCCCATTCTCTTTAGATAGCTGCAAGTTGAATGTTCATTTGGCAGACAGCTATTTTCCCACTGGCCCAGCTCCCCATACACATGCACATTCAGCCGTCCATTGAGATTATAAACCTGGGCATGTTAAAATTCAACATCCCTGACCCTACTTTTTAACCCTGATGTCTGCCTTTGGGAGAGAAGCTAGACCCCCCCCCCCCTCCAATACACAGAGGTTAGGTCTTATCAAAATTTGCAGGTACAACCAACATTAATTTATTATGCAGAATATGGCCTGTTTTAGTCTTTCTATCCCTTTAAATAATCCAAAGGCAGATGGTTGCACTGCGCCACAATAGGACATATGGATAAAGTAGTAGGCTCAGGTTCTGATATCATAACATTACAAGGCCACAAAACCCAGGAGGGCCCAGCAGAAATCAATCCTATTTCAACGTATAGTATAGTAGTGCTTCTAGTGTGCTGCTAGGATGTATCATTTTTAGGGTTCTCTCACAAGTAACCCATTAGTCCTTAGGGCTTGTTCACTTTATAAAAAAAAAAAAAAAAAAAAAAGTCCGTTTAAAAATAAATAAATAAATAAATAGGGACACACCTCTTTGACAAGCGGAACCACCACTCAGCTGTCAATTCATACATACATTACTTGTAGAAATAACAGAGGAACCAGAATCCAGAGTTGGCTTGTAAAACATTTTTTATATACTATAAAACAAGACTCAAATAAGGCCTGGGCTAGGGGACAACAGGTAATGGAAATATCCACAGACTTATAGCTGCGTTGAAGGCAGCAGAATAGTGTAGATTCTTGTGGGTCCATATGACTGTATTGCTAAAATGGCCGAATCCCCACCACTGGCTGCACAGAGCATGTGAGAACACTGTATCGTACCTGCTGAGAAACTTTCTATCTGCATGCTAAGGATACAGGTTTGTATATCTGCACATCGGTCTTCCTGCAGAATACTGGGTCCATTGTGGGGAGCAGCAGGAGGTCAAAGAGAAGGTTCATGAACTTGCATAGCAAAGAATAAAGAAACTTCACTACTTCCATTGTAGTTAGGAAAACAGATTTATTATGAGCAATATAATATTCTGCTGCAATTTGTTGTAATGGTTGTGTTACTTAAAGGGGTTATCCGGGGAGTAATAAAGCTTACTAGTGCATTTCTGCTCCCTTTGAGCCCCATTTATTACCTGTGTTGAGGACTGCGGGAGAGGCCGGAACTCTTGTTACTCTTCTCCCTCTGCTGACACTCCAACTCTCACCGACATCACCACCTCCCCTCTACTCCAGCCTTAGCTCCATTGAATAGAGTGGAGTTGATCATGTGACCAACAGTATGAGTGTCATCAGGGGAAATCCGATTTCTAGCCTCCCCAGTTGCCCTCCAAAAAAGTACTAAATGAGGCTCTGAGGGATTGGGGTGTATAATAGTAATAAAGCTTATCCAGTGCAGAAAATGCAATGGTAACCTTTATTGTTCCCTGGGTAACCCCTTTAATTACTATTATCATCAGATATTTAACAGTAGGTAAAAACAAAGAATACCATTACTATACTGTAAATTATTAACCCCTACAAAACCAGCCTCTTTGCATTCTGATAGGTTGGGCCTTGTGTGGCCCAAGTTGTACTAGTGTAATTGCATACAGTACATAATCGCCCACAGTCCAGGGAAATTAGCAGGAAGAGGGCATGACCAACCACTAAATGGGCAGAGCTAGAGTTAAATTAATTCCCAAAGCTGTTTGGGTTGTGGGTGCTCCTGGATAGAAAAGGGCTAAAGTGTCCCTGGATTTTGAGGATAACTATGACATTATGTATACGAAGTATGGCACAAGAAAAAGAAACTAGATGAAAAAGGCAAAAAGTGCAAATGCATTTAGTTACTACAAAGTTCAACCCCCAGGTTTCGCCAACAGTTTTGTCTGAGGTAAATCCGTCCAACCAACAGGTAACATAACCAGACCTCTCTGGGGTCCTTCAATGAACTCTGGCAATCTATTATGGGCACTGATTAGGTTGCAAAATTGCACGTGATATAAAAAAAAGGGATGCCCCGATTAGTCCCTGACCTTGTATCAACATATTAAGAGTTGGGTGGGAGAGATCGGTGGTTTCAATGGTGGTGTATTACATGTGAGAACAGTAGAAGCATCGGCATGTACATCATAGGACAGCCTGGTGCTCAGTTGGCAAATGGTTAAAGAAAATTCCTCCTAATATTTCCTGCTCCAAAACAAGTCCTCCTTGCACGTAAATAAATGGCTATGGTGTTTATGAAAGCACCTCTAACAGGGGCCTACCCACCTTGAGGCCGGAAGAGGGCTCCTGTGGACCACCAGACGCCACAAGGACACTCCGGCGAGGCGAGGCAAAGAGTATAGCTATGTTATTTTTAACCACCTTCCCCAAGATATACCAGAGTATAATAATGCTTTGAGGGTGGCGAACCCTAAGAGTTTTGGGTTCAAACTGAGCCCAAAACATTCGGAAAATTGGGTCGAATCTGGTTTGATCCAAATCTGCTTATTCATCCTGATCTTGGGCTATCATATCATTGTGTGGGGGCCAAAAAAAGGAGGCAATTTACTGTGCGGTGGAACAGTAAGGGGGGCATTATACTGTGTGTGGGTCAAATAAGGGGATTTTTTGACCTACAATTGGGGGGGGTATGGCCTACAGTTTGAATTAGTGGGAACCCCCCCAAATTATGCAACCAATGATCAACAGGTCGGGTGTTTTTTTTTTTTTTTTGAAGAGGGAGGAGGGGGGGGGGGTCTTACTATAGTTTGCTTCAGGCTAAAAGTAGACTAGGTTCACCTCTGACATCTACATACAGTACTTGTAGATACAGAAACCTCCATAGCATAACATAAATTCCATATTACATCTTACAGCTGGCCCAGGGATATGATACAGTTGTGCACGTGCTGGACGTCCTTCAGTCGTTCTTTTCAACTTGTTTCAATTGTTACATTGTTAAAACTTCATTTCCTTTATTTCTTTGTCTTAGTCTCTTCAACATCAAATCCAACTAGTTATGTAGTGACAATGGAGCTGGGAAGTATTGCTGTATAACTGGGTACATTTGCTATTTCAGAGTCTGGGAAACCTTGCTTGTTGGTTCTGTAATACCAGGCATCTATTATTGGTCACCCAGCTTTCTTGGAAACCAGATGCAACCACAAGATGGTGTAATAGAGAGGTTACTATAGTTAAAGCTCAGCGCCCCGTAATAGATAAGATCTGCAGGAATAATTACTGGAGTCAGAAAAAGCTCTGACTCTGGCAGATTAACCCTTCAGATATCACGATCAATAGTAATCTGGATGGTTGGGAGGACGACCCTTCTTTCACTCCCTTGGCCCCTCTCCAATGGTGAGATCACATGGCAGCCAGAAGGTCAATCAACAGCCATGAATTGATGTGTGATAGGCCTTGGACTAAGACCAGTTTCTCTAAACCTTTTCAGGATCGGGGGCGCTCCTACCAAATAAATTTTATCACAAGACACAAATACATCTTAACATTGCAGATAACGTTGCATGAAGGCATACAGTCATCTTCCCAACCAGAGTGGCGTGGCCCTCTGACAGATTTCCAGTGTGTCCCTTTTGAGAATTCCTGACAAACAATAATATACCATATACTGCAATACAGAAGGACTGCAGTATATGGTAGAGGGATTAAAAGATCCTAGATTCAAGTCAGGGTTACTTGACCATCTAATATGTATCTGAGTGTACCGACTCTACTTACAGCAAAAAGGATTAGGCAACATGCTCAATCTTTTTGTTCTCAGGGAAGATAAGTTGTTCCCCCTGCCCTACTGAGAACACATGCACACTTGGCTAAGCTGAGTAGAAGGTATAACTATGTTCATTAAAAACTACGCAATTTTTTCCAGTAGGTCATTGCAATTATGCCAATACCATATTTATAATAGTTTTATTATGTTTACCACTAAAACACCATTTCACTAAAATAAAATAAAAAAACTGTATTCCGACGTCCATAACTTTTTTTTTTTTTTTTTTATTGATCATGGAGCTATGTGAGGACTTTTTTTGCAGGACAAGTTTTTATTGGTACCATTTTCTGATATGTACATATTTTTTATCACTTAAATTTTTTTTTTTTTGGGGGGGTGGGGAAAGCAGAAAGTTGGTGGATTTGGCTGATCTTAATCTAATGTGCATGGCTATGTTTAATCTCACATAATTAAGCAATATTTGTATAACAGGGCTGATCATTGATACTAGTATCTGCATGCGAATACTATATTTTCCTGTCTGAATTCATGAGACAACCCCTTTAACAAAAGAATATAACAACCCAACATATAATTTATCCTCTAACTGCCAAAAAATGGATTTTACATAACAAAGAGTGAATATAAAAGGATTTCATTTGATTTTTTAACATCAACACTGACATAATACCTGGAAATCATATCCCAAACACAGAAGAATGTGATCAAAGAACAGAAGTACGAGATGCAGAATTCTTCACCTTTGTCCATTCTCAAAATAAAGCTGTACAATAAAAGGAATATTTTGTAACCAAAACTTCTAAACTAAAACTACAAATCCCTAAAGACGTGTACTGTATATAACACACAAAAGGGAAGTGATATTTATCACCTGTGAGCCTGCATTGTACTATAGAAGATGTATTACGGAAAGCAACAAACCTCACCAAGGTCAAATGTGGCAGTGCCCTGGTTACAATGTATCAAGGTGGATCCAAAGTAATAGAGATTAAATACAATACAATGATTAAAGCTGCTGTACAAAGAGCGACAAGTCTGTCAATCAGATCAAATGTATCAAACAATTAAGGTTGGGAAGGTCTTCTGCTGGTGGTCAGGAAACATGTACGCTTCCGTGTAGGGGTGGAGGGAGGGAGTCACTGGCTTTTTGAAGCAAGATCTCCTGTAGAGAAGAATGTTGGTCGATACTTCTGAAATAGGTCAATTCAGGTGCATTATCTAACATTGAGGGTATGTTCACATGTTGCTGATACACTGCAGACTCTCTGTTGTGGAATCACGTGCAGAAAACTTGTAGCCTGCTACAGTATGTGCAAAATGAAAGATTGTACAAAGCACATCCACATGCTGCAGAAAAAAATACGCAACAGAAATTGAACAGTGAGGTGGATTTTAGACGTGTAGCTCAGTGGAACCCATCACTTGAAAAACACATTTGATTTTTGCAGACAATTTCCAGCAGAAACACTGCAGATTTTCTGCTGTAGAAAAGCTATAGCGTTTCAAATATATGGGAACATCCCTAAGGCATAAGATGGCCCTATACATTAAAGGGTTCCAGAGGGGAAATATGTTTTTCTGCAGTGTATTCACTGCCCAATGTGATCACCCTAACTAATATACATACTGGTCCCTTTTTGCATCGATTCTTATATTTAAAGTGCTGTGAGGGGCCAGAAAGTGCTGCTGCTGATATAACTCTGGGTCATGTGACTGACCCAGCTCTACTCTATGTAGAAGATGCAGGAGTACAGCTGGATCTGTTAACGTGATCCAGAGTCGGATCATCAGTAACAAAGTGCCTCTGTGAATACAAACACTGCAGATATATTTATTTTCATATACGTCCTTTAATGTTGCCTGAACCCGCAGATTTCAACAGCACAGGCCAGCCATCTAATATGTAAGACTTTCCCAATGACGGTAGATGATATTAGCATGCTCCATACTTTTGTTCTAAGTTGTAAATGAACTTATAGGAAGGGACTAGAGATAAGCGAACTTCTGAAGATTTGTTTAGTCTCGGGTTCAGACGAATCGATCCTATATATCATTCGGCTTGAAGTTGTTTGGATGGAACCAGAAGTGAAATTATTACACTTTGGGGTCTGAAGAGACATATGATACTTGTTGTGCTCCATGTGACCACTGAGGCCCAATCACAAGCCACATAATTCCATTTCTGGTTCGAACACAAAACTTTTGGAAAATTTAGGATGAATCTGGTTCAGAATGAACCAGCTCACTCATCTCTAGAGGGACTCCCTTGAATTACATGACAGGAGTTCCTATGAAGCATTCAGTACCCATATCAAAATCCAACTACCTGATTCTTATCTCCTCCAACATTGTGTTGGCTAAATCCGCCAAAATTGGTAGATTTGTTGATACGCACCTAATATTCATACACTTTAGATAGCTGACTCTTGTTAGTGTCTGAATAGCCTCATACACATCATATGGCGGGCCAGATCTTCTGTAATTGTTGGGTTTGGCTCACATTCATCTCATGTACACGGCCACCCTAACAAGATGGGCTCACCACGTGGAGACGCCGGCACACACCAACATGCCTGACTACGTTTAGCAGGTTCTGGGATGTGACCCTTGTTTTGGCCTTGGGAAAACATTGGCACTAGCCTCCTATAAGTCGACCATTCTGGCTTTGTCTACAGGACAGAAGAGTATCATTGGCATGTTCCTTGTTTTGTTCTAAGGCTGCTATCTATATTTTTATATTCAGCTTTGGGAAACTCATTTTGTATGGAGAGTATGTTTATGGGGGTGTTTATTTCTTTATTTGTACATCAATAAGGGGAACAATTCTGCCATTATTTGATGCCATCAACTATAGATATATTGGCATATTTGGCATTCCACACATATCTAACATATTTTGGTCACCGGTATTTGACTATCTGATATCTAATCTGTTTTTTAGATTCTGTTACTGTAGCATCAGCTATTACATGAGTTGTAACCCTAAGATATTGAAGGACGAGCTGGTGGTAGTATTTTGAATCCATTTTTGTCCTTTGGATATTTTTCATTTTGGTCATCCCTGAAGAACCCTGAATACCAGTGGTAGAAACGCGTCCAATAGGGTTATACATTTTTTTGGTTTTAACTGCATTGGTCACGTGTTAACTGGAGCAGTTGTACAACAAATGTGGATATTTTGAGGGTTTAAGTTTTATAGGGAGGTAGTTTCCTTTTTCTCTGTGATTTCTCTTTAATGGAACTGTAAGATCCTTCCTGCTGGAGGTTCATTCACCTCAACAAATGTTTAGCTCAACCATCATCTTCAGATGTTCTTCTGTTTCATAACTTCGGCCCCGTAACACAAGAGCCTGGGCTCACCTAATTTTCCTGTTGCACTGGTAGACCAGAGATGCTCATTAAAGGATTTTCTGGCTAAAAATATTGATGATAGATCATAAATAACAGAACAGTGGGGTCTCACACATGGCTCCCCCATCAATCAGCTGACAGCTCATTTTAAAGGGGTTTTCTGGGTAAAAAAAAAGGTCTGTTAGTGCTATCAATAGGTTAATAAGTGCAACCAAATACTTTTAGCAGTGTTCTGAGTGATTTCTGGGTTTCTTTGGGAGCTCCTGCATCTTCTGCATTTATTTACATGGGTGTCTTCCTGTTCTGTTTTCCAACAAATACCATGATGCCTTGCACTTCACTCAGAGCTGACTCCCTCCCATTCCCCTCCCTCCCTCACACCCCATCCCTGTTTCCCTAGCTAGCCTGCCCACTGCTAGCCCTTCCTAAATAACTCAAAAGCCCCCCTACCCCATCATACTTACCTGTCTTCCTGGCAGGATCTTCTCGACATGGGACTTCACTTGTTCTGGGCAGCCAGCAATTCCTCTTGACGTCTGCCGGCCCCCCATGCCTGCACAATAGAGCTGGAGTGCCAGCATACACAGTAGCTTAGATTAGAGAGATTATTTTATCCTGGACAACCCCTTTAATGGGACCTAAACTGTAGTGACTCAGTTCAACCACTACACGGAGAACAGCCCTTTCTGCTTCCTTCTCCATTCTCTGTGTATCAGCTGCTGATCAATAGGGGTACCAGCTGTCAGAACCCAACTTCAATATTTTGTAGCCTGGAAAACCCCTTTAACATTTCTGAATAAGGGGATGTATATATAGAAATCTATATCTACAGTCAAATATGTGGTCCCCATATTCACAGTGTTGCCGGACTAAACTACTGAAACATTGTAAAGAGCGAGTACATGATGAATACTTGATATAAATGTATCCCATTAAAGGGGTCCTCTGGGCTTGTATAGACATTATGTGAGTTAAATAGAACATATATGATGATATTTGACTTAATTTTGCAACTTAGAAATAGGAGAGCTAAGAAAAGAGCCGCATTCTAGTATATTTAGAGGCTAAAAATATCTAGGACACAGTCAGACCACATCCACCCGAATATGAACACATTTAGACATTTGCTTCACAATGGCTTGTTTTAGTATAGCGTACCTTTTATAAATAAACTCACAAACATGCCTGGATGGAAGAGGAAAACTAAAAAGCAACAAACAACATAAAAATATACTGAAAAATATATATCAGGACGTCAAGTTATTTACTGAAATGTTTTTGAGGATTTCACAAGCCATAATTCTGTCTCTTAGAAGAGCGAGAAAACGACTAGTATAAAAGGGGATTGTCATTATAAATATGATCATTATCTACATACTTTATTATATTCACTGTCTTTATAGTAAAGTGAGGACAAACCTCTTTACATGACATCTATAAGATAAACCACTAAAGTGAATCCCCTATATTTATTTTACCAATTATAACCAGACACATATGTATCCAGTTTTATTTTCTGGATTGTAGATTTTGAAATTCTAATTTCTGTACATGATTATGAAGCCCCGCCCATCACCCATGCCACACCGTTCCCGCACAGCCTCACCACCTGTGGTTTGCAACTTTTTTAGGCCACAAAACTGCAATATTCATAACATTGACTTCTATGGGAAAGTTTTCTAGACATGCTCTGTGACCTGTGCAGAGGTCATTATGCGGGGTGGGGGGGGTGAGTAGATAATCTGTGACCTTCACCTATTGTGAATGGATCCTATTAATAAAGGTGTTACAGAATCATTCATTGTAATCCTGCCTGTGATGAGATGACCACAAATGTCAGCAGAATAGTGCATAGAATAGGAAGGGTCATACTATTTTTATAGGCCAGAGTAGAACTGCAGGATTTTAAGTTTAAAAAACAATAAAATATATATAAAAAAAAAAAAAAATTATATATATATATACACACACACACACACACACACACACACACACACACAAACATACATACATATACACACACACACATATATAACACACACTACCATTCAAAAGTTTGGGGTCACCCAGACAATTTTGTTTTTTTGTTTTTTTTTGTTTTCCATGAAAACTCACACTTATTTATCAATGAGTTGCAAAATGAATAGAAAATATAGTCGAGACATTGACAAGGTTAGAAATAATGATTTTTATTTGAAATAATTTTCTCCTTCAAACTTTGCTTTCGTCAAAGAATGCTCCATTTGCAGCAATTCCAGCATTGCAGACCTTTGGCATTCTAGCTGTTAATTTGCTGAGGTAATCTGGAGAAGTTTCCCGCCATGCTTCCAGAAGCCCCTCCCACAAGTTGGATTGGCTTGATGGGTACTTTTTGCGTACCATACGGTCAAGCTGCTCCCACAACAGCTCAATGGGGTTGAGATCTGGTGACCGCGCTGGCCACTCCATTACAGATAGAATACCAGCTGCCTGCTTCTTCCCTAAATAGTTCTTGCATAATTTGGAGGTGTGCTTTGAGTCATTGTCCTGTTGAGGGATGAAACTGGCTCCAATCAAGCGCTGCCCACAGGGTATGGCATGGCGTTGCAAAATGGAGTGATAGCCTTCCTTATTCAAAATCCCTTTCACCTTGTATAAATCTCCCACTTTACCAGCACCAAAGCAACCCCAGACCATCACATTACCTCCACCATGCTTGACAGATGGCGTCAGGCACTCTTCCAGCATCTTTTCAGTTGTTCTGCATCTCACAAATGTTCTTCTGTGTGATCCAAACACCTCATTCATCTGTCCATAACACTTTTTTCCAATCTTCCTCTGTCCAATGTCTGTGTTCTTTTGCCCATATTAATCTTTTCCTTTTATTAGGAAGTCTCAGATATGGCTTTTTCTTGGCCACTCTGCCCTGAAGGCCAGCATCCCTGAGTCGCCTCTTCACTGTAGACGTTGACACTGGCGTTTTGCGGGTACTATTTAATGAAGCTGCCAGTTGAGGACCAGTGAGGCGTCGATTTCTCAAACTAGAGACTCTAATGTACTTTTCTTGTTGCTCAGTTGTGCAGCGGGGCCTTCCACTTCTCTTTCTACTCTGGTTAGAGCCTGATTGTGCTGTCCTCTGAAGGGAGTAGTACACACCGTTGTAGGAAATCTTCAGTTTCTTGGCAGTTTCTCGCATGGAATAGCCTTCATTTCTAAGAACAAAAATAGACTGTCGAGTTTCACATGAAAGTTCTCTTTTTCTGGCCATTTTGAGAGTTTAATCCAACCAACAAATGTAATGCTCCAGATTCTCAACTAGCTCAAAGGAAGGTCAGTTTTATAGCGTCTCTAACCAGCAAAACTGTTTTCAGCTGTGCTAACATACTTGCACAAGGGTTTTCTAAACATTCATTAGCCTTCTTACACAGTTAGCAAACACAATGTACCATTAGAAAACTGGAGTGATAGTTGCTGGAAATGGGCCTCTATACACCTTTGTAGATATTGCATTAAACACTAGACGTTTGCAGCTAGAATAGTCATTTACCACATTAACAATGTATAGAGTGTATTTCTGATTCACAGAAAATAAATGGTTTCAAACGATAAAACTTAACTTTTAATATTTTAAAAATAAAAATTGCACAAAGGACGTCCACTAATCTACTAAAAGACAGATCAATGTGGTCTGTGCCTGCCTATTCAAAGTTTATTCAGGATTTAAATGTTAGACAGTATTCACACTCTCCAACTTTCCACTGGACCTAGGGTGTAATAAGATACTTTCACCAC
The DNA here is from genome assembly GCA_947044405.1 of Leptodactylus fallax. Taxonomy (NCBI): domain Eukaryota; kingdom Metazoa; phylum Chordata; class Amphibia; order Anura; family Leptodactylidae; genus Leptodactylus; species Leptodactylus fallax. Next base: position 1,182,001 of record CAMRHE010000184.1, read on the forward strand.
CCTTAGACTAAGGTTATAGTATCACGGCTGCATCATACAACAGGTCAGTATTTTGTCAGTTGCTCTTAGTGCTAGGAAAACCCAAACACCTGGTCCCCACACACATAATTTGTAAAGCCTCACTGACTAGACTCCTGCACAGCCATGATATACCTCCACAACCCTAGTCTGTAGTATGTACATATGCCAGTAATCTAGGTACAGGTCACAGTAACTTCATTTCCTGTCATTAAAATGTTATGAACATAAGGGAAACTATGATATTCTGACCCTTATACTCAATAAACCCTTATATTGCAGCCATTACTGATATCCCCTATGTTGACTCCAGGGATATACAGCTACCATTTCCATTAGTGACTCAAGTTCCACCAACTAATCTCCAGGCTAATCAGACTGCCCCAGTCTCCTGTCAGTCCTTCATGCCCCCAAGTGGTATGGCTTGTGGTCAACTAACTCAAAAATAGAAAATAGAAAATAAACTTGCTCTACGCGTTTCCCCTGTGTTATCTATATCAGGTTCATCAGGAGCCAATGCTAATAAACTTATCAGTTGGTCTAAGCTGCTATAAATTTTTATCAAAAATGCAGTTACAATGCATAGCTACTCTGTATAGCTACTCTATACACTGGAGCACACCATCAGTGCTCCAGGAACTGCAGTTGTAAATGCATTTTTGATAAAAATTTATGGCTGTTGTATAGATAATAGAGCTGAACTACAATACTGGACTATATACTATAACCAGGTGTGGTGCTATTTCTGGAAGAAATCAGATATATACAGTTGTTATCCTCTTTAAGGAGAGCCAACCTCAGGGAATATGCTGCAGGCCTGGAATATGATGGTAGGTTGTATTTGCTCAGGTGTCACCCTTGTATACAAGATACATATTTAGACATATCCCTTGTCCATGTATAAGTGTTTGTCAAGAAACCAGTTCTACAAGTTCATATATCATGGGCAGACAGTAGTGTGGGCCCCTGTCAATAATAGTAATGGGCCCATTACCAACATCATTGCTATAATACACTTGAGGCTAAGATGAGCACCATTTATCTTGTGTGTTTCTATTTTTTTTCCTAAGCTTTGCACGTAGAGGAGTAAACCCATCTAAGAAATGTATGAAATATCTACATGTCCCATCTATCTTGAGAATGGGGTCACCTGACCCCATTTCATGGCTGCTGAGAATGGTGAGGTGGCTGCACATGCATGGCGCTCTCCATTCACATCTAGGAGGAGTTCGGAAAATAGGCAAGTACTCCAGCAGCTGCCAGATGGGAGGTGTGGATCCCAGGGACACAGCTTTTTCCCCCAGAGTCGTGGAAAATGGGGGCAAGCATTTTTATTATTATTAGTATTATTATTATTATTATTAATATTATTATTAATAAAGTAGGTAATGGACAATATACAGTAGGTAATGGTATATACTCACCAACCACCGATCCTCCACAGGCCCAAACTACTGTTTGGCTTCAGTCTGCCATCACAGATTTCATCGGGATACTGAACAAAATTAGGGCCTGATGTCCTAAAGTTGTTCAGTGTCCAGACGTAATGTTCAGGTGGCAGGTTTTTCAAGGATTGGTAAATAGGATATCGGCCATTAGGTACTGGAATTTACCTGTTGCCAACTATGCATCTATAGGATTATGGAATATTTTGTGGCTATGCGATATATGTCCCAGGTGGTAATCCCCTTTAAACATTAATGCATCTGACTCAGACGGGGTTCACACTAGCGTTCAAACTACTTTCGGGGTTTCCGTCCCTAAATCCGCTTTAAAAATGCGGAGAGAAAAGTCCTGCAACCAGGACTTCTCTCCGCATTTTTCGAGCGGAAACACGGTGGACCCCATTACAGTCTATGGGGTCTGTGGGTAACCACTTTTTAAGAGGATTAAGTTTCCGTTCTTCAGGCCCCCAAGCGGACCCGAAGAACAGAAGGCCAAACGCTAGTGTGAACCTAGCATCAGGAGACTTTGAACACTACTCAAATGCCCAAATTGTCAATCCGCAGCTAGTGCATATGACATTAGCCATAGCCATCTGACTAAACATTTACATTACAAACACTGGCAGATACAGTAGGGGAAAAATAAAAAGCAGGCTTATTGTAATATTTTACAAGTTGTAGCTGACTGCCTGCCAAAATACATCAATATGGGAGATAAGATTAAGGTTAAGACCACATAAACTGAATTGCAGCTGAATAAAAATGCTGGGACTGTAAAACAGCAATTTTCCACTGTGTTTTGTCAATGGCAAAAAAATGCAGCCTTTTCACAATGGGTAGCCTCAGCCTAAGGCTAAAGCCCCACGTTGCAGAAATGCAGCTTTTTTTGTTGCAGATTTTGTTGCAGTTTTTTGAGCCAAAGCCAGGAGTGGATTCAGCAGAAAGGAGAAGTATAAGAACTTCCTATATATTTCCCATTCCTTTTGTAGTCACCCTTGTCTTTGGCTCAAAAAACCGCAACAAAATCTGCAACAAAAAAACGCTGTGTTTCCGCAACATGGGGCCTTAGCCTAAAGCAGGTTATTGGTTTATGACATAATAGACATATGGAGGTCCACTATGGGCACAGTATCCGACACATTCACTAGTACAGTAGATGCTCCATGCAAATCAGAGGTAGTATGTATCTGTAAAATGCCAGTGTGCATGAATGAATCAGTGAATCTGATGCCGAATTATACCAAAACTGGCATCAGTCATGAATGTATTACATGTTTCTAGGGCGCTAACATGTGTCTTTACTCACTAGGTTACAAAACATAGCTGATGTTGTAGAACTGTAAATTCTCAGCCGTGTCCAACGCCTTTGTGTAATTCCAATTAGTCATCTTAATCTTAATTACATCTCAAAACCACAAAAGTAATCACAAAGCTGATCATAAAAAGCACAAAGAACCACTTCACTAACCAGCCTCACCTGCCTGGTGAATCTATCCTGGCTATTATGGATCACACAGAACCTATGCACTGTCCAGAGAACACTTAAGGTCCCCATGTACATTAGACTGAAGATGACCTAACGTGATTTTGGCAGGACAGGACAACCACATCACATGTATCGGATGCTCAATGTTAAGGTTTCTATGTCAGGAACAAAAATGATTGGTCATGTTGAATGTCAACATGTCCAATCCTTTGTTTTAATTTTAGAAAAGCCACTGCCAGAAGTGACTGCATAGTCATAAATGGGAACCTGGTGTTAAAGGTGTTTTACTGCTACAAAAAAAAAAAAAAATATATATATATATATATTTTTTTAATTTTTTTATTTATTTATTTTAAATAGGGGATCATTAAAAAAAAAAAAAAAAATTAAAATAAAGGATAGTTACTTCTCACTGATTGCTTCAGCGCTTTGGTTCAGACGCTCCTGGCTCCCTGCTAGTCTTTACTTACGCTAGTCCGACACACATGAAACAGCTGGAGGTGCCTGCTTAGCCAGTCACTGGATTAGGCAGGTCACTCCTGTGGCCAGTGATTGGCTTAGTGGGCATCTCCAGCCAGGGCTTGCGTCAGCACTTGGCAACCCTAGGCAAGTGTCGGGCCCCCAGTGCCTGTGAGGGCCCACTGAGGGTCCACAGCAAGCACTTTCATCAGTACTAATGATTATATCTGCACTCATCGATCACTCCCAAGGGCCCCCACCAAAAGATATAGCAGGCATACAGGGCCATTATACGTGTGCGAGCAAAAGCAGGCCATTATACTGCGTGAGAGCATGATGGGATCAATGAACTGTGTGTAGGCAAAAAAAGGGCCATTAAATGGTGTTGGGGATAATGGAGTCTGTTATATTTTGTGTGGGACAAAATATGTGGCCATTATATTGTTATGTGGCAAACTTGTAAGCCGCTAACCTGCTGCAGCTTATAAAGAAGACTTTTACCATCTCTATCTCTTTACACAGTTCGAAAGGTGCCACTCCACTAATTCGGGCACAGTTGGAATAACATTTCTATAGGTCTAGCCCTCACTGTTACTGAGCAATTATCAGTGCTGTTTTAGTACCCAATGGGCCAATTATGCCCTCTACTGTCAAGTGGACAGTCTCTGTCTGCCTGCTCCAGCCCAGGACCACCCACCTGACAGAAGAGAGTCTAATTAGCATATTGTGTATTGCTGAAACTAACAGCACTAATTACACAGGAATGGTGGGTGCTAGAATCAGTGGGACGACACCTACGAAAAGATGCAAAGTGTTGGTTGCAGTGGTGAAAGGTCCTCTCTAAACCCACAGCATGTCAATTTTTGCTCCAGATCTCCTACACAGTTTTCAATCTCTGCAACACAATGATTGAACTCTATAGAAGACGTATAGCGACCAGTAGGGATTACCCCCACCACATTTCAGGTGTTTTTTATTTATTTATTTTTCTTGCCACGGTGGCTTTTAGTGGAAAACATTGCAGCCGCATAAGTTGCACTGCAAAGGGGTCCACTGATGCTCTGTCACCCAAGGGCCCATACAGACCTGGGGCCAACCTGGTCAGCAGCCACTTCTTGTGTGCTTAGAGACATAGGAAATAAAGATCAGAAGGGAACCAGATGGGGCAGAAATGGAGTGGTGCAATGATCAGTGAGGAGGCAGGTATCTTTTTTTATTATATTTTCTTATGTCCCCTTGATCCTATCTAAGGATGATGGCCACACATTGCAGAAACGCAGCTTTTTTTGTTGCAGATTTTGCTGGGTTTTTTGAGCCAAAGCCAGGGATGGATTGAGCAGAAGTTAGAAGTATAAGAACTTCTTATATATTTCCGATTCCTTTTGTAGCCATTCTTGACTTTGGCTCAAAAAATTGCAGCAAAATTTGCAACAAAAAAAGCTGCGTTTCCGCAACGTGGGGCCTCAGCCTAATACAAATAAATGATGGCTAGAAACCCCATTGACAACTTTCAGTGCTACGCAGATGACCTAATATGACTCTTACACACAATACACATTTTCAACAGGTCAACTTCATTTCAATCACTCCAGTGATTATTAGCTCTTCACAACAATGGCTGCAGGTCATCTGTATTGTGAAAAAATGTGTAGGGTGTAAACCAGAGGTATCCAGCCTGCGGATCTCCAGCTGCTCTAAGTTACAACCCACCAACAGTGGCAGCACAGTACTAAACTCTGAATGTGTTCATGGTGCTCTCCTCAATGTGAGAGATTCTTGTCCCTAACCCACTCATTGCCTCCCACTAAGCCAGCCAATTCACTTTGCTCTGTACTGATGAAGGACAACAATCCGGAAACAGCGCTGTATGCAGATAAGTGAAATTGGCTTGGCTAAGATCCCTTTGCTGTCTCAAGGCTCGGTGAGTCAAAAGCAAATTGAGGATCTGTTACATCCAATAGAGGGCGCATGAGCTCCCCAGCTCCTTTCCCATAATGCCTTGTGATGTGTTCATGGTAGTTTTCTTGTAGTCTAAAAAATATGTTTTTTGGTCCTAACACCATATATCTGCTCTACCTGCACCAACTTTTCTGTTTCATAAGAATATTTTGAAATAAGTGGTTTCAGAGTTGCACCATTTATCAAAGATTTCTAAGGCTATGTTCACATCTGCGTTGGAGTCTCTGCTGCAGAGTCCACCTGAAAATTGGCAGAGGAAAAAGTCCTGCACGGGGAACTTTTTCCTCTGCCAGTTTCAGTTTTAAAACGTCGGACTCCATTATAGCCAATGGGGTCCATTGGTCTTTGTGTGTATCCCCTTATCCATTGTTTTGGTCCTCTGATGGGCCCCAACAAGGGTTAAGTGATGCTAGCATGAACCTAGCGTAAAACCTTTATGGGCTAGAACAGAGAAATGCTAACAAGCAGCATCTACTGCTCTGGCAGACTTAAGCTGAATGGCCTCCACGTAAGAGTCTATTCACATGTAGCAGTGTTTGACTCAATTTTCTAAAATCGGAGCAAAATGCTACACTTTCTGAAAAATTACTGCAAACCCTAAACTTACATCTAATCTGCAGTAGCCTGACTGGCTATAGAGCAACACCATTCTCCTGCCCACAGCCATAAAGTGCTCGGATTTTCTGGACTGTATAACAGTCAGTTCTGTCCTGACCATGGGTCAAATGACTTACAACTTCATAGGGATCTATGATGCTGTCAGTTCATTAGACCCAAGGTTGGAATGGAATTTGCGGCCGTCATACAGTCCAGAAAATCTGAACACAATAAGGCTGTGGGCAGGAAACCTTAAAGGGGTTGTGTCATTACAGACACTTATCCCCCATCCACAGGAGATAAAGGTCAGATCACATGGGGGCCAGTGGATAATATTTCAATCGATCAGTAGAACGCAGCCCTGAAAATCCCCTCTGTGAATGAAGTGCCAGTGTGATTGCGTAATTGGCGCGCCATTCACTTGTGTGTGGCTTCCAGGACTGCAATACCCATCTGCCCCATAGAAGCGAATGAAGTACCTGTCACACAAATGCATTAGCGCTTTATTCATAGGGGGGATGCAGGGGGACTTTCGAGACCACATTCTCTTGATCGCTGGGGGTTCCAGTGGGGATTCCCCGCCGGATCCGGGTTGCCACCTACAAATCACTATTTAACTCTGAGGTCTCTTCAAACCCCAGAGTACTATGAGTGATGCTGCGGTAAAATAATAAAACACTGATACTTACCTTCTGTCACCTCTTTTGGACTCTCTTGTAGTGTCTGGAGCTACGTTATGGTCCTCTCCAGTCATCTTCTGGCCTCCTGAGTGACATCATGTGGGGCACACCAATGTCATGAAGCCTACGTCAAAGCGTCAGCCGGCATGGCTGACAAGTACCACGATGGAGCATCGGATGCCACAAGGGAGCCCAGAGAGGAGAATATCAGTGTTTATTTTATCACACCCTGGGCCCCTCCACCTATTATACTATGGGGTCTAAGGAGACCCCAGAGTATAAAAAAAAAAAAAAAAATCACTTCCAGTTCAAAACAGGTTCGGTTAGAAACAAAACTGGCAGAAAAACTTCACAAATATTCTCAAAACGAGTGTTGTGCAGTCCGCCCATCTCTAATCAGAATGTCGCATTGTGACACCGCATAAGAGGACTGTTAATGTGGTTGTGTTGTGACACATGACATAACGTGACTATCACAAAAACGTCCAAACCTGCTAAATCTTGGGTTGTAAGTCGCATGGGACTTTGCCAGAACAGACCTCAATATATGCAGGTTATTTTTTTTTTTTTTTTGAGTGGCCACATTGCGCCTTAAAAATATTCGCCCAACAGCAACTCACACAGATAGTTCTCCCCTATGTTTACTACCCTTCTGTCCATACCCATTGCCACTTGTTTAGTACTAGTTACATATATTTTTGGATTAAATAATTAACCATTTGCTTGTTACCTGGAATAATAGTTGGTCTTTTCTTAGTCCGTCTTATAGGATCCAAAATTTTCATGTTTTTCGGAATCCTTCCCTTAAAATCAATTCCCGAGAGCAGCTCTGGGGGGAGACTGCTCCTTCTTGTGAGGGCATTGTCACTTGCGTTTATCCAAAGCTTTCCCTTTGTCCTGGCATAGAGACTGCTGTCATCCAGGGCCATGGTGGCCGATTCATTAAAGGGTCAGCATTAATTCCAATTAATGTATAAGTAAAGGTATTTCGTCCGGTGTGCTGCCTGTGTTCTCATGCTTGTCCATGCACTTGTTTGGGAAGTTTAGCAGGGCTATAGGAGTGGCCTTCAACAGGTGTAGGATTACTAAGCAGCACCTCCCTGCGCCAGGTAAGGACTCACAGCAGGAGGAGGGGAGGACAATGAAAACCATTAGAACAAGACAAAGATTTGCACTGACTTCAAAGGCGCAGATAATCTTCCATCTGGGTGTACAAACAAATAAATGATGGCATTTCTGCAGGTGTTACACGCCATGTCACCCTCCTCCCAGGCTACTCACATAATCTCTACTGTCATTCGCCATGAATGAAAAGCCACCTGACTTGGCTGCGGACACCATAACAATTTGCACCATTATAAAAGACTCCTAAGTAAATATATACAGTATCATTCCCTTTTGTCCTTTGTTCGTATTATTTTCATGGGTGTCTTAGTTATATCTATTTCGGGAGCTGCTTCAGGCTACTTACATTGTACTGAAAACAGCTGATGGGTGGGGGTCCCAGGTGTTGACCCCTCAATGATCTGATATTGATCCTCAAAATATACAGTAGGTCAGGTCCTATTTTTAGCCATTTTCACGGATTCCTCCATATACTGAAATTTATGGGGGATTTGTGAAAACGGGTGCCCCTTGCATGCAAGATGGATTTCACGGCCATTTTGCACTTTGCTCATCTGAATGTAGCCTAAGGATAGTTGTAATGTAAGGCTACATTCACATGATAATGAAAACTGGCCGTGTGACATCAGTTTTTTAACAGCTGTCACATGGCAGCATTAATTTCATTAATAATAAATTAAATTTAAGGCTGCGGTCACACTAGCATTCGGGGACTCTGTCCCCCCCATTCTGCTTAGAATATGCAGAGAGAGAAGTCCTGCAAGCTGGACTTTTTTTCTCTGCCAATTTCGGGCAGAAAACCGGCGGACCTCATTATAGTCTATGTGGGTAACTACTTTTTAAGCAGATAGGGATTCTGTTTTTTGGGTCCCCAAGCGGACCTGAAGAAGGGAAACCCCGAACACTAGTGTGAACCTAGCATCAGTGAATATGGCCTATATATTATATTGACGGTCCGTCAAAATATAGGTCATGTCCTATATGCAGCCGTTTTCATGGATCCCTCCATACACTGAATGTATGGGGAATCTGTGAAAACGGGTGCACCTCGGTTGTGTGCATCTAGCCTAAGGAGTCCGTTGGAGACTCTATCATATTCAATGGGGTCCGTTGGACTTTGCGTATTACTGCTATTGTAGTGGTCCGACTCTCCATTGTTTGGGTCCTCCGACAAACCCGAACATTGGAGAGACGACGCTAGTGTTGTCAATATTGGTTGTGAGCCAGCATTCCAAGAAACAAATACTCAGCTGTGACATCATCAGGTAAAACTGCTGTTACATCACAACTGGGTTTCAGTCCAGTGACATCACAATTGTGAAAACAATAGTGAAAACGCTGCATTTTTTCTGCAGCGTTATTCGTTGCATTTTGCTGCATTTTTCTTCCCGTATTAAATATATAGATAAAACACTTGCGATTCCACAGCTAAAATTAACATGCATTTTTTCAAAAACTCATGCTTTTCTGCAGTTTTTTTCACTGCAATGCCTGCATGAGATTAATTGAAATCTCATTCACTTTTGCTGGTACTGTAAAATGCAGACTGCGTTTCCGCAGTATCCAAAAACCCTGTGTTACCGCAATGTGGGGCCTTAGCGTTAGGCTAAGACCTGGGGCCCCATGTAGCTTAGAAGCCATGATTTGGCCTTGTTTTTGGGTACTGCGGAAATGCAGTAGAAAAATATTCTGCATTTTACAGTACCAGCAAAAGTAAAAAAATGTTGCAAAAACCGCAGCGTTTTACATTAACTGCAAAGTGGATTTTTCCCTCGCTGAAAAAAAAATCATTTAGAAGTAAGAATCTGACTGACTCCCATTCAATGGGAGAGCTGGGAGGCGCCTCAAAAATCCACATGCAAAAAACTTAGTGTGAATTTACCCTAAGGCTGAGGCCCCACACTGTGGAAAAACAGTTTTTTTTTTTTGTAGCAGATTTTGCTGCGGTTTTTTGAGCTAAAGCCAGTAGTGGATTTAACAGAAGGCAGTAGTATAAAAGCTTCCTGGATATTTCCCATTCCTTTTCAAAACACTTTTGACTTTGGTTCAAAAAAAACAACAAAAAAAGCTGCTTTTCCACAACTTGGGGTCTTAGCCTAAGGCCCTTGGCAGACGACTGTGGGCGAGTTCAGTGTGCTATCCGGGAAAAACCTGGATGACCCATTCATTTCTATCAGCCCATGCACATGACCATGTATTACATGGATCAGTCTGGGCCACAAAACTCAGGACATGTCCTATTCCTGTCCAGTTTTGTGGCCGTGCTTCCGTGGCTCCTATTCATGGAATGAATGTGGCCACAGAAGAAACTGCCAGTGTTTCCGTAGGTATATTTGACATGCTGCGATTTCCAAAAAAGAAATGTTTTTGAAAATCGCAGCATTTCTGCTGTGGGTATTTTTCTGCAGGGACTGTAAAACGCTGCAGTTTTTACCAAACTGCTGCGTTTACGCCACGTGGAGCCCCAGCCTAAAGAGTACCTTTCATCACGTCCTCCAAGACCAGGCCTGCAATAGGCACCTTTCCACTGATTTTGGAGCAGTTGGAATTTTTTTCTCTAATCCCTACTATTTTGGAGCAATCGGTGCTGTTAGTTTCTGCACTATTATGCTCTCTACAGTCAGGCGGGCGGTGTCAAACAGGAGCAGGGGCCGCCCATCTGACAGCAGGGAACAAAATTGTGCTGAAAATAACATGAATAAATCATTGCTCAGGAATGGTGGGAAAAAAATCTCAACTGAGTCGGAATCAGTGGAGCAGCGCCTATTAAAGAATGCAAAAAGTTGGAGGTTAGGGATGTTAAATGCACCACTACATTAGAAATCATGACACCGGGGTGCTCTGTTTTTACTGTCCCTGTTTGAGCCTTTGATGTTCTGAGTAGTCAGTAGATTACATTGTTATCTAAGGGCTTATGTACTGCTAAATATTTGTTCACTTGCGTGCAAATAGTATATGTCAGTCTTGTCCTTATGTACCCCTATTATAAATTACAATACAGCAACTGCAGAGGATATTGTGAAATAGGGAGGAGCCGCTTCCAAAAGCTAAATACTGCCTAGGGGAAATAGAGATATCAGACTTCCTAGGGCTCTGTTCAGACATACTGTATTATTTGTGATAAATTGCCGCAGCTGTCAGATTTTACATTCAGGTGAAATGAATTTAAAACATTTGCATCCACACAATGCAGCTGAAATCTGTGCAGATCAAGGCTAGGAATTATTAGGATCTTTTCACATGAAAAATTGATTTGGATGGGACTATTCACATGGCCTGGGTCAGTGAATATACGGTATACGGCATCTGTGTGTATCCGTTTTTCATGGACATAAAAAGTTTATAAAAAAAAAAAAAAGTTGATCTGCCTTTCAGAGACATGACAAACAGATCAAGCTCGGACATCATGACAAATATGACGACCACGATTCATTCCAGCATTACGCTCTGTATAGTAGAGTACATAAGTCCGGGGCCCCCACGTAGCGTAAACGCCACAATTTGGCCGCAGTGGAAATGCTGCAGCTAAAACCGCTGCGTTAATACGGTGCCTGCAAAGTTTCGCTAATCCCATCCACACACTGCAGAAAAAAATCTGCAGCGGACATGTTTTTGTAAATCGTAGCATGTCTATTATATCCACGGAAACGCCGTCAGTTTCCCTATAGGTATAAATGAAGCAGAAACTCTACAGAATAAAACTTTTCGGACTGTCTTTGGAAAGTGCTGCAGAAAAAAACGCAATGCGTTTCTGGCGCAGTTTTTCCCGTGGCACTTTTTGACTACATGGGGTATTAGCCTGAGGCCCCACGAGGTGTAAACGCAGGTACTGTTTAATTCAGTGTTTTCGCAACGTGGGGCTTTAGCCTTAAAGAGTTACTTGGAAGAATTTGGTCAATTTTTACTTCCTACCTCAGACCCTAATGGCCTACAGTACATGTGACTCACAGAACCGGAGGAGCATTGATTTCTCACATGTAATACATATTTCACAACAATGCACAATGCACAGACAACACAACGTGGGGTCAGACGAGTTTACGGTATTTTATTCCTGCCCTGTACGGTAATTATCTCATTTCTCAACAAACATCCATCATCATCTGTTTACTTAGGTGTCATGTGGTATATAAGCAGAAATATTGGCCATCAGCATGCGGTGACATCACAGGACAACACTGTCCATGGGGTCAATGTCTCAGTCACAGAACATACATGAATGTATACTGGGAATTCAAGATTTTTTTTTTCATTTCTCTGGCTTTTTTTTTTGTACACATAAGGGTGTTTTGTGTGCCACTCTAATGCTAGGTTCACACTAGCGCCAGGGGACCCGAACGACAGAGATACAGATCACTAAAACAGTGTTTACACATGGACAACGGCGCACCCCATTGACTATAATGGGGTCCACAAGGTGTCTGCCGTTTTAAAACTGAAAACGATGGAGAAAAAATTCCTCCATGCAGGACTTTCCTCTCCACTGATTTTCGGTAGTTCTGCAACTGAGTCTCTGGCGCAGATGTGAACCCAGCCTTAGGCTCCGTGTCCAGTCCGTGTGTCACCTGTGTGACATCTGTATGTCTTCCATTTTTCTGCGTCCACAAAAAAAGAACATATACTATCTTGTTTTTCAGCATCATCTAGCAATGAATCTATGAAAAGCAGATGAAATGTGAAAAAGGCATACATGACGTCCGTGTGCTGTTTTTTTTTTTTTTTTTTTTTTTTTTTTCATGGTCCAATAGACTTGCACAGTGAGTAGAGAAAAGAGCAAAAAATAGTGCATGCCACAATTTTTTTTTTCACTGTCTTCTCGTCCATAAAAAAAGTTATGTAAAGGAATTTTTCATAGGCAGAACTTAGACCGAAAAATATTTAAAGGGCCCTACATCCATTCCTCCACTGTGTTGAGATGCACCAGAATTATAAAGTAGCTCTAGCTTCTTAAAAATTTTGCCAAATCTCGTGAAGTTCACCAGCCAGCTATAGCTTGCACTGGTTTTCTTGTCCCAGGAATTGCGACATTTGTCATACCCAGGACTGTTGTCAGCACTTGGCTTACCCGGGCAAGTGCCGGGGCACCAAGCTCCAGAGGGGGCCCACTCGGCAGTTGTGTAGGGTATGGGGCCCATGGTCAGCTGGAAATGGCTGGGGCCCCGGACCACCATGATAGCGGTCGGGGAAAGCCTGGTTCCTGGACCACTCTACATACTGCTAATGGAAAGGAGCCTGGCGAGGTGAGGAGAGGTGACTAAAAATAAAAAAAAATACTTATATTCACCTGTCCTGGGCTCACCAACCTCTCCAGGGCTCTTCCGGCTGGTGACTGAGGTCCAATCACAGGCCCCAGCAGTAACATCTGGGTCACGTGACCTCAGTCGCAAGGCAGAAGATGACCGAGGAAGGGAATAGGATACACAGGAGAGGTGAGGTAAGGTGAGTATAAGTGTTTGTTATTTTAATCACTTCGCCTGGGCCTCTGATTATTATACTCTGGGGTCTGAGGTGACCCCAGAGTATAATAATAGCACCAGCTCTAGGAGGGGTGGGGGCTCCTGGGAGCATATAAAACTGTGTGGGGGCCACTGTGGAGTATAAAACACTGTGTGGAGGACACTGTGGAGTATATAATACTGTGTGGGGTCCACTGTGGAGCATATAATACTGTGTGTGGGCCCAAAGTAGAGCATATAATACTCTGTGTGGGGCCACTGTGGAGCATATAATACTGTGTGGGTGCCACTGCGGGGCATATAATACTGTGTGAGGGCCACTGTGGAGCATATGATACTGAGTGGCGGCCACTGTGGAGCATATGATACTGTGTGGGGGCCACTGTGGAGCATATGATATTGTGTGGGGGCCACTGTGGAGCATATGATACTGTGTGGGGGCCACTGTGGAGTGGCACTATTAGCAGTATCAGGCCATGTTCACATGGTGGAATCTGGCACTGATTTTGCAGCGGATTTCGCACCTAAATCAGCAGCAGATTCCTCCCTCATTCTGCCTCCTATTGAAACTAATTGGAGCGGGAAGCTGGATCTTGCCGCAGATTCTGCAGCTGATTCGGAGGTCGCGGCTCCGCACTGGTTAGACTCATTCATTTGGACCTAATCAGCGGTGGAAGCCACAACAGAATACTGATACTCTGCACCGTGAGCCGGGGGGAAGAAAATAAAGAAGAATCCGGGGCAGATGTCCGCCTCAAATTCCTCTTTACTTTCCAATGTCTGAACAAGTTGTATCTACTTGTATGGAATGGACTGTATTACAGTCCACTGCAGTAGGTTGACCTCAGCAAAAAACACCCAATTTCGATTGTTTTTTTGCTGCAGTGTGCCTCAGTTACTCCAAAAGGGGCCCACTGGTACTCTGTCGCCCAAGGGCCCACACAAACCTGGAGCTGATCCTGGTCATACCTTTCATGCCAGAATGATAAGTCAGCCCCATAATTTTTCAGACATTTTTTTTCCGCACTTTAAGGCCCCACGTTGCGGAAACGCAGCTTTTTTGTTGCAGATTTTGCTGCAGTTTTTTAAGCCAAAGCCAGGAGTAGACTGAGCAGAAGGTAGAAGTATAAGAGCTTCCTATATATTTACCATTGCTTTTGTAGCCATTCTTGGCTTTGGCTCAAAAAAACGTAGCAAAATCTGCAACAACAAAAAAAATATCACCAACTAAGACCATACTGCATTTTGAAAAAATGGCAAGGAAGCATGAATGCCAGAAAATACATGCCAAGACAAGGCAATATAGGGCTTATATGTAGACTGTTGACTAACCTGTAAAATCTGGATGTGGTGTTTTGTGGTATTTTTTACAGTAGCGTACATAGACACTAGAGCAAGCAGTTAGGATAGGTTCACATCTGCAGAGTCCATCTAAAATCATGGATGAAAAAGTACTTCAAGCACAACTTTATCGTCTGGTGGTGTGACTTCAAAAATGACAGATATCTGACGGACCACATCATAGTCAATGGGCATCCCTCAAGATCTGTTGTTATCCAGCATTAGGCCTTAGGTTTTTCCCGGATAGCACACTGACCCATTCATTTCTATGGGCCCATAGACATAACTGAATTAAACGGTCACGTGTGCGGGCCGACAGACTGGGCTGCAAAACTTGGAACAGGTCCTATTCCTGTCCGATTTTGTGGCCCTGCTTCTGTGGCTCCTATTCATTAAATGAAAGGCTGACATTTGTGTGTTGCCCGCTCGACACCCATGCCATTCATTCGCGGCTGCCGGTTAGCACACGGACGTGTGCAATCGGCTTAATTCACAGGTTCACAATATGCAGACATGTCAGTTCTGTGACAATGACGGCCTGCACGCAGACCCCTTTATTTTAATGGGTGGAGGCAGAATGGAGACATGCTCTCTTTTGGTCCATTTTGCAGTCCACAGAGCCCCATTAAAGTCAATGGGTCCATGACAACCAGGGACAACATCATATATCTACTGTGCCACAGACATTGAAAGGTATATGAAATTATTAAAAAAAAAAAAAAAAAAAAAAAGGACCTGAATAATGGATCAACTAAGGACACCACACCCCCCACAAATTATCAGCGTGGAGTCCTCTCCGTGAATATTACCTCACATGCCTGCAGATTTCGGACATGTGAATGAGGCCTTTAATGGATCCGTCTTTATTGTTTTAAGGTCCTATGACAGAACAGAATACAATGCAACACCATACAGACACATTGCTAAGACATGTGCATGAAGTCTCTAAAAGGTGCCAAAATCTTCTCATCTAGTGGGTACCTTTGCTCTATAAATTCACAAGATGTGATATAAGATTTTTCCTCATACCATTGACTATTATTTTTGCTTTCAGCTTGGTGGAATTCCACTCATGATTTGTTACATGTTACAAGTCAGGCCGGCATTGAAGCGTAGAAATTCCTCAGTAACATTAGCATATCTAAGAGGAGCCACTGGGCTATGAGGCTGTTAAGAGACCAGTTTGAGCTGGTGAACTTGTTTTAATGATAGGTTTTAGCTGCCGTCTAACCAGATTTTGCACCTAGGGTTTCATGTGCTGTTTGCCAAGTTTAAGATGTGGATTTAACACTGAGCACAACCACACTATACAAACGCCGAAGCCGGATACTGGTGACAGGACTCAGCAGGACGAAACATGTTTCCAGTTGCACAAAACAACCTCAGTGTCAGCACATTGTGACCTTGAGCAAGAAGTTTTATCTACAAGACCATGGAATTTTTAGAATGTAAGTGCGGTCTACTTGGAAAATTCTCTTATCTATGAGTCATTACATAGATCAACCATCCATATTAAATGGAGTCTGTCACCAGACCCCTGCATTTCAACCCAGCCCTCCAGATAGATAGGTTAGGGTCACCTGAATAAAATGGTGTTTTCCCCTTGTGAATTGGGGCCTCAGTTGCTGAGATATGAATGTTTTTCTCAATTTGCAAGTGAGGTTTTTGGAGCGATGAGGGTGTTGCCACTTACACCACTTGCAGGACACCGATCTAGTTCAAAAGCAAGATGTAACTGACTTTCTGTCTTGTAAACCGCAAGCCATTTCAGGCCTGTGGTTTACAAGACAGCGAGAACACAGACAGAAGAAGTCTGATTCTCGCACAGACAGGCGCAATGACATCATAGCATCGCGCCTCCTGTACTGAGATGCAGACGTCCTGTGCGTGGACATGACACAAAGAGCACAGGGCCAAGAAGAGAAGGCGGTGGCGTCCATTAAGGGATCGTAGGTGGGTGACTATAACTTTTATTTTTATTTTTTAGCGCAGTTGTGGGTATTGAAATAGTATAAGGGTGTTGTTGCATTACATGGCCGCTATGAAATGAAGGGGTAACGGCGCTTACACAAGTGCCACAGTTCATTCACACAGCTGATCAGTGGGGGTCATGGGTTTTGGAACCCCACTGATTTTTTTATTCTTGACCTGGAAAACCTTTTACTTAGGAAACACTTAATAAGGGGCACTATTTATACAGGGTACACATGGAAATTATTAATTTAATGATGGACACGGTAGTATTATTCATTCTAGTGGGGTTATATCATATATTTTACAATTGGGGTAGCAGCATGATGGGTGTGCAGGTGAGGACAATGTGGGTCGGGTTCCTGAACAAGTCAGGAGTCAAAGATGTCTGTGCTGCAAACTTTACAGAGACAAGTCACAGCTGGAAGAAGTGGTCATGGCAGTCCAGAGGGAAGAGAAGGGAAATGTGAAGGATTAGTCAGAGACGTCACCTGTAAGTCACAAAATGTTACTGCCCTGTATTCACCTAAATGGTCTGTAGAGCCCTGTGTACCTGTGTAAAGCCAGTATCTACCACTATATGGTCACCGCATAGTGATAATATCGGTATACCTAAGTTGGGGACGCACTTGGACGTGTTTGATCCCCCTGTGTTGAACACCTAGCTATGCCTCTGGTCTTACTAGTAGGACCATCCCCAGATAATACCATTGATTCCCAGTCTCTCAACAGAACCTACCTGGAGACTCTTCCAAAAATCCTTTGTCCAAAGTAGAAAACCTATTAAATAATTTGTCAATTGGACAAATAGTAGATATGACAAGTGAAGGTCCAAGTGTTCACATTCATTTCAATACGACCAATGGGCATACTGGTCAAATCAGAACTTGGGGTGACCTTCTAGACTACTAGAATAGCTGGCAAATAGCCCATGGAATGCTCCAGCATCAGCAGGACTCCCTATATATTGTCACAAGACGGATTAATCTTGCCATATAGCAACTCCCTGTTGCATATGCCTATAGCCATGTGTAAGGCAGATAAAGATAATGGCACAAAGACTAGTTCATCAGTTTGTTAATTTATGAGAGGTGGACAGAAAGGAGCTAAACAAGCCTGGAGGTGCAACCTTTCCTCCTGATGCCCTATAACACATTCATGCTTGGCTCATGTTAATGTTTTCTGGGGGCACAAAGTGTTGGGCGAAATTCAACCTGCTTGATCCTTCCTGTCGCCTCTACCATACTATAATGACTATAATGGGGTCCGCTGGGTTTCCAACTGAAAAATGTGGAGAGAAAAGTCCTGCTTGCAGAACTTTTCTCTCTGTATTTTTCAAGTGAATTCGGGCACGGAATCCCCGAGAGGAATCCATGTGCTAGTGTGAACCCAGCCTTAGTTGGGTTGCTTTGGGCCAGAATTTCAAGCCTAAATTTTGGAGCAGTTTGGCTTATTTACATCATTCAATTTGCCCCTTTACAGCAAAATCATGCCCCCTTCCCAAGTAAAACCTTGCCCCATTACTGTGAATTCATGCCCCCTGTTCAGAAAAATTTGGTTTAATTCTTGATGCACCAAATATTTCTTTCTTTCTTTTGCTTACTTATATAGCGCCATCATATTCTGCAGCACTTTACCGACATTTAAAGCAAAGTTTAAATTTAAAGCAATTTTGTAGCACCAAATTTTATTGCATTTTACAACATAATACTAAGATCTACCCCACTGTATAGATGTGGTTTTCGGCAGGGGGTGAGCTTTCTTTCTTTTTCTTATTGCGCTTGTTTATTATACCGTCTATTATACCGTAACCTCCAATCAGATACTGATTGGTGATCGCACCATAAATTATAGGTTATCAACTTCTCTCCAGGATTTTTCTCAGGTGTGAGATGATGTCTTCTATAGAAGCTACCTGTAGATGCAGCGCCTCCTTCTGGTGGATTTAGATCTGCAGTTCATGTGAACATACATATAAAATGACAGAGGAGACAACAGAGACACCTGCTGGTTACAATGTAGACGGGTGAATGACAGGGTGGGTTGATATACAGTACTTCAATAAATGTATGCAAATTTTTAATATTAAAGAGTAATATAATTTTCTGGTCAAGATAACTGAAATGTCTATAAATGATTTCAATCCCAATGTTTAAATTAAATTAAAAATTTTATTTTTATTCTAAGACAAAGCTTAAGTATGGAACAGGGGCTTAGATATAGGGGGTGCAGTGGTAGTAGGTGAACCCAGGCCCAGGTGCATAACGGGGGCCTAATGGTACAGGGAAGGGGGGGTTCTCTTTTACAGATTTTACATTGGTACCTTGGAGCTTCAGCTTCTGCTATGGAATTACTTAGATTTTTTATTGTAACCCATATTTTCCACTCTTTCTTACTGGATAAAATCACATTGTTCTCTACGCTATTCTGTCCAGCAGAAATGATGGAAAATAATGAAAAAAACAGGTCAAATGTAATTTATTAAACTTTAGACTCCTTAAAAAAGGACAATTTAATAAAGACAAAGTACAGAACAGGGGTTTATCTATATGAGGTGCAGTGGTCGTAGTCGCACCCAGACCCAGGAGCATAGCGGGACCTAAATGCCTATATGGTACATACACACGTGGACAAAATTGTTGGTGCCCCTCATTTAATGAAAGAAAAAAACCCAATGGTCACAGAAATAACTTAAAAAAGCCAGAGTGGAATTTGCTAAACTACATGTTGACAAGCCACAAAGCTTCTGGGAGAATGTCCTATGGACAGATAAGACAAAAATCGAATTTTTTTGGCAAGGCACAACAGCTCTATGTTCACAGACGGAAAAATGAAGCATATCTTGAAAAGAACACTGTCCCTACTGTGAAACATGGAGGAGGCTCTGTTATGTTCTGGGGCTGCTTTGCTGCATCTGGCACAGGGTGTCTTGAATCTATGCAGGGTGCAATGAAATCTCAAGACTATCAAGGGATTCTAGAGAGAAATGTGCTGCCCAGTGTCAGAAAGCTTGGTCTCAGTCGCAGGTCATGGGTCTTGCAACAGGATAATGACCCAAAACACACAGCTAAAAACACCCAAGAATGGCTAAGAGGAAAACACTGGACTATTCTGAAGTGGCCTTCTATGAGCCCTGACCTAAATCCTATTGAGCATCTTTGGAAGGAGCTGAAACATGCCGTCTGGAAAAGGCACCCTTCAAACCCCAGACAACTGGAGCAGTTTGCTCATGAGGAGTGGCCAAAATACCTGCTGAGAGGTGCAGAAGTCTCATTGACAGTTACAGGAATCGTTTGATTGCAGTGATTGCCTCAAAAGGTTGTACAACAAAATATTAAGTTAAGTGAACCATCATTTCTGTCCAGGCCTGTTTCATGAGTTTTCTTTTTTTTAAAATTCTGTTGACGCATGGTTGGAAAGCAATGTCGGACTTTCATTTGTTCATTTTCATAGAATTTTTATATATTATTACTTTTGTCAGATTCAAGTTATTTCTGTGACCATCGTGGGTTTTTATTTCATTAAATGAGGGGTGCCAATAATTTTGTCCACGCGTGTATAGTGGTTTGGCTCTGTTCCAGATTTTGCATTGGAATCTGGGAGCTTCAGATTTGGAAATAGTTTGGTTTAGGGAATTTTTCTTTGGGATCCATATCTTCCCATGTCTTTTTTGCGGGACAGAATATGGTTGTTCTTTACTCTATTCTGTTGAGCATAAATAGCGGAAAAGAATGGAAAACAGATCAATTGGAATCCAAAGTTTAATCCTTTAGACTCTTTTTCCTTAAAAAAGGACAAGACTATTTTCTACAGACAAAGGGGCAGATTTATTAAGACTGATGCTTCTTACGCTAGTCTAAATGAAGGCTCTGACTGGCGCAAGACGTGACCGAATTATCAAAAGGCTTTAACCTCATAATAGATCATGCGCCAGAATCGAAGTCTACGCCAACCAGGAACTGGTGTATAATTCTTGTATAATTCAAGGTTTGTGCCTGGAAATCCTCTGAAAAGAAACCTTGGACAGACATCGCAGTGTAAAAAGAGCATACCTATGTACTGTATGAGGCAAAAATCCTCACGTATAGTTTAGAGTCTGTACTATGGCTGCAGTCCTACTGAAGTGGACACAGATCACCAGCTGACACAAGTCGAGTTCAGTTGAAGTGCAGGCGGCCTTGGCACTGTGACCATTATACAGATATAAAAGTACACCTGTATTCCGCCCACGTGAAATCACTTCTCTTTTATTTAGGGCTCAAGCTTTGCCATTACACCCCAGGATTTTTCACTTTGCAATTACAAAAATCCTGTAATATGCTATAAAATAACAAAATACCTAATAACATATCCACAGATGGCATCATGTACCAGAATGTTTGCAATAAATAAATAACCAGTATTTTGCCATGGGCAATATTAATACAATAACCCATTTCATGCTACAAGAGTGATCCTACTAAGAAATCTGTTGTCCTTCTATTTGGCACACAAGTTTGATTTTATATGGCTATGAATACAGATAATATCTCAAATTGTAGCCCGGCAGCTGCACAAACAAAGCAGATTTCAATATAACCCACTTACAGTACAGTACTCTATAAATCAAATATATATATATATGCCATGCAGAATAATTGGATTGCTCTTTGACATCACAGAAGAAACATAAAGTAGATGATTAACCTTGCAGCTGCCGAGTTATTATGTACATAGTACAACTATACCTTGTATCCAGAAGGTAGTGTTAACACCTACGACGACATATCTCATTCCACACTGCCACAAGTCTTTGCCTTTGTCATCATCGTCAATAATAATCACCAATTTTGTTTTTTTTTATGAGCGCTTTGACTGTCAATGCCTGATCAATGAAGGTTTACGTCCTGGGAACGGTCCCTTATTAGTACAATGAATGGGCTACAGTATGAACTCCGCGCCCACACAGGCACAGCGGGTTGTCCTCATAGGTGTCTCCGGCTGGTGATGAAGCTAAAATTGGCCATACACTTTGGGCCCAATCCACAGCATGGAAAGTCCAGTCCATTCATCTGCTGAATTTGCCAGCCCAAATCCAATCTGGAGACCCAGACCCCAAGTATCATAGTGATCTATGATGTTAGGAGTCTCTGCCTCCCCAATGCTCCACTTTATATAGTATAGGACAGTAGAGCCATAAGGAGGCGAGACTCCTAGCACCATAGATTACTATGCCGCAAGGAGTCTGGAGTCTTGTCAAAATCTGATTTTTACAAAAAAATTGCAACTTTTTTATGCCTTGTACACAATAACTGGGGTAAAAGGCATAATAAATCTGCCTCAATGCAAGCCAAATTTTGTTGAACATGCATGTACTCTCAATGAGAAGAGAAGGAAGAATAACCCGCTACTAGATACCTCTGTTGGCACCAAGACACGAGGATCATCTATGATGAAATCCAGATACCCAAATGTTCATCTGGTTTGGAGGTTTCAGAGGCCCTCATAAAGGCCAACCAACCCCCACCCTGAAATTGACAGGTTTGACTGATATTAATATTATGGCCATAAAAACACAGCAAAAAATGTCCGCAACCCCCCAAAAAACAAGTGTGCAACCAGCCTAAATGTCAGTCTACCCTCCATACTTTCCAAATTACTCCTGATACACCTTTTCAGCTATAACTATAATAATACCCTCTTACGTCCCCCAGACCTTTAAAATAATCTGTATGAATAATGAATTTTAGATTTAGATTTTTGAATCTGATGTTTTAAAATGCTCAGAAGATTTAGAATTTGGAAACCTCTTTAAAATCTACCAGAATTTGTTTGTTCAGCAGCAAATCCCGGTTTACAGAGGGTGATGTCCTACCCAAAATCTACATCTTTTACCTCCAATGAGGAAAGCACATTTAGGGTAAGGACATATGATCAGGTTTTTTTGTTGTTGCTATGGAAACCAAAAACAGAAGTGGATTAAAGGTTCTTTCCCTTTACCACACAGACCTAGCCTCGGCTTCAAAAACTGCACCAAGAAAACTTCAACGTGTATCCTCACCTAAATGGTATGGCCCTACACTTTGGCAACCTGGTGGGGCCAAATCTCTGGGTGCCAACATTTGCATGAAATTGACAATAACACTGAGATGTTACCTTTAGACTCATCATGCCACTGGCCACTGTGGGAGGCTGAAGTTATGGTTACATGTTTTGGCAACCATAGGCAGGTATATTACCGGGAATGAGCATTACTAAAAATATTACAAAAACAAATGACCATGCATTACCTAGTCATGTTAAGTACTTCAGAGCCCTGGTTGATAGAGCGAGAGGTTTAGGCTTGACAGCCATATGCCCTAACAGGTGTATGTCCTCATGGGACAATCTGTTGTATTAACATTAGCTCCACATGTAGTGTCCTGCTTGGGTCACTTGTAAAGGACTTCAAGTATTTGATTGCGTTCCCGCACTTTGATATAATTCTATACTATTTGATGTTGTAATTACAGGTGGATAACACCAATGAGGCTAGAGAAAGACAGATGGTACATCCCTCGACCTTAGACCATTCTAGTGAGGAGGAGGAGATAAGTAGTCTTCATTCCTCCCAGCTGGGGAGAGAAGGTTATCAGGACTTAGCGGTCAGTCTCCGTTAGGGGTTTACGTCCCCCATTCCATTTAAAAATGCAGAGAGAAAAGTCCTGCAAGAGGCAAAAACTGGGCAGAAACCCAGCTGACCCCATTATAATCTAGTTTCCGCAGGTAACCGCTTTTTAAGCAGATTAGGTTTCCGTGGTTCGGGCCTCCAAGCGGACCCGAAGAATGGAAAGCCGAACACTAGTGTGAGCCTAGTGTAACCAAGGTCTGTCAGCTACAAGTCAGGGCCAGTGTATACATTGCACTCAAGACAGAGATGAGCCATATTTAATCTGCTTACATTTTAGAAGTAGTGTATGTGACAGAGAGTGTGAAGAAAATTTTTCGATAGACCTCATGGCTACGACTAGGACCTATGAGGTTCAGGCCAGGCCTAAAAACCTTCTTGAAGGCTACACCTTGTAGCTGGGCAACTGCAGACATTTTTGTAAGATCTGAAGAGAGAGAAAAGACCTCGCTTCAGGGAGAGACTGTCAAGACCTGAAAACACTGGATGACTTCAGGAAGAACCATCTCCAAGCCTCAGCTCCAGTCAGTGCTATCCAAAGTTGTATCTCAATTTTTGACCAAAGATTGATTTTTCTGCTGTTCACCTGCCTCGTTGAAACCTTCAATATGTGAGTTCTTAGCACCATTTACAATTGTCCTCAATCCTGCACAAACTCCAAGGGCACCTCAACGACTAACCACCAACATCCACACACCATTGCTCCCACCCCTGAGAAGTAACAGAGTTTTAGTGGAGCCAACTTCAACCACCGTGAGCCCAACTGTGACTACTAACCCTACACTCCTCCCTACACTCCTCCATTGGATTGCTGCACATAAACAAAAATTTATATAGATGTCAGTGTATATATCCATAGGTAGTACCATATATCCATAGGTAGTACAGGTATATATATAGTAGAACCATACACTCAGCAGGCATACACCACTCATGGACACCTAGATGATCAAGGTATTTTACATTCATCTGGAAGAATCCAAGAAATGAAGGCTAAGGAACACTTGAGGGTTCAGAGGAACAGCATCATTAGGGGTCAGAGAAATACCCACAGAACTTAGAAGATGAGATACGAATAAGTATTTCTACATATGTATAACTATGTTTACCTAGTATTTTGGTGGGGGAGGTATCTGACCACTACTTGACTTGAGAAGACTAATGAAGTACCAAAGTATACAAATGAGAGAGTCAGACACAAAGTTTACTTTGGCGCTTTCCATGAATTAGGAATTCAAGCCTGAGGCCAATTGCTGAAAGCTCCACAGCTCATCCCCTGTGCTAAACCACAATTTTCGCTTATTTCCACAGTAGCTGTCTTTACCATCAGCAAAATGGATTCTCATTCAACTTCTTGTGCAGGCAAAAAAAAAAAAAAAAAAAAACTCAACACACATCCAAGTGCAACAGAGTTTGGATGAATTTTGTGGGAAGTGCTTATAAAGGAGCAACACATTTCAGCATCAATATGGGCTTTATTCATTGAGAGCAGGAGCCAATAATCCCGCCTGTCTCTGTATATGACACAATTTGTTCCAAGTTAATAAAACCATCCCGCTAATATCCACACTTTAGCCTAACAGTGGCGTGGATTGGGTTGGTTTTCGACAATGTGGTCTTGAAATTTTTTTATTTTCTCCAAGTTTTTAGAAAGAAAAAAAATAGCAGGCTAAGGTGACACATTGTGGAAAAGTAGCTTTTTTTATTGCAGATTTTGCTGTGGTTTTTTTTTAGCCAAAGCCAGGAGTGGATTGAGCAGAAGGTAGAAGTATAAGAACTTCCTAGATATTTCCCATTCCTTTTGTAGCCATTTTAGTGCATAGTCACCACTCATCGCTGCTCCCTAACATAAAGATTGACATAAGATTGATAGACACTGCTGAGTGGTAGCCATAGGCAAAAATGGATGATGCGGCAGACAAGACACCACTGGCCACTGCATCTAAGTGGAGAGTGAATGAGCAACCTCCAAGCTTTCAAAGGACTAAAAGTGGGACAAAATCTGCTGCCCAATTTTCAGTGGAAATGATTTTCAACGTGCAGGCACAAATGGAAAAGTTTCAAGCCGCTGTCAATGTGTACGACTTGGTGTATTTGCTCCCTCCAGAATATACTTGATAGACACAATGACTAATGTTCAGAATTATACAGAAGCTCGTAATAAGCGAATGTGGATTTTCCTTTATTTATCCTAATGGAAACTCAAACAAAAGAAAATCTTGTTCTCACCGGCACCAAAAACGTAAAGTGCATTTGTTTTAATTACTTTTCTACATAAGTGAGAGTCTGGATTGCTGCTGCTTGATGTTTCTTAGGTCTGAACCGCATTTCCTCTATAGTGCGGAGCATTCTTTTTCCCTAAAAGGGGTTTTACACCTCGATGTCCCTTTGAGAAGACGACAAAGCAATCCCTGCGGTGTCCAAGACCAAATAAAACACACAAACTGCGCACAGAAACCATTTTACTTGCAGCTTGCGGATTTAAGTGTGTCCTGTGGTGACTTTAAAGGTGCAGATAGATAAAAGCATTAGAGGAGCCCAGCGGGAAATGATCCATTAATTTTTCTTTTTGTTATTTCAATGCCAAGCTTAGAATGATGCAAATAACAAGAAAAATACTGTGTTTGTAAATTATCCATAAAGTACTATACACAATCCTGCCAAAACTGATGAAAAATGCAAAGCTCATACAAATAGCTGACAAGCTTAATATGTTCTGCACTTGGATACAGCGGCTTACTGGGGTGATAAACAATTGTAAACTTGTAGAACCAGAAATTTCTTGCATGGAAGGTTTAGGACTGCCCCAAAAAAGAATGTGGAGATTGCATTCTGCACCTGACACCTGTTGCTATACGCAGTGCAGCAGTGTTGCCCAGCCAGAGATGTAAGGGTCCATTCACATTGCAAAATAAAGAGGAATTTCAGGTGGTCTTCCATCTTAGATTCCTCTTCACTTTCCGTCCCTGTGCATCCCATGGCGGAAAGCTGAAACAGAGCTTTGGCTTTCCATTGCTTCAGTAACAATGGAGTTAATCAGCTTGAGGATCACGCCATGGGTTCTGCGGCTGAATCAGTGGGAAGAAAGAGCAGGACCCTTCATTTTTCAGTGTCCTGTGTCATGTATACAATGGGAGGCAGATTCAGAACAGAATTTGGAGCTTATTTTAAGGTGGAATCTTTACAAATGGCACATGGTAGGTGGTCCCTGTTCAATCTGTAACAGGGACCCTCTGGCATCAGATTCCAGGAGCGACTGCTTATTCTGCACCGACTATAGCTATGTCCTTAAAGGGGTGGTCAAGGTTGTGTAAAAAATTCCTGATTAAAAAAAAAAAAAAAAATTACTCACCTTTCCATTCCCCCAGAGATCCCGCCTCTCTAATGGTCCCCATGGTCTCTCTTTAATTGTAATTGGCTACAGCAGTTTTGTGCCCTATTACAGACATTGTAGCTCAGTGATGGGAGCCATGATACCAGTAATGGGGCAGGTTTCCTGCAGTGGTTACGTGCTGTCTACATACTAACAAAGGCCAAGGGGACGGTCAGAGAGGCAGCACTGGATTACTGGTGGAACGTATATAGAATCAATAAAATGTGAGATATGGTCACTTTCAATCCAACAGCCAATAATTCACCAGTCACCAGGCATCATAGTCATGAAATTTGGATTCATATATGTTATATTTAAAACCTCCTGGAATTGGTAATGCCATATAGTGTGCACAGACCCTGTACACAGCCTGTTCATAGTATGGAATTATAGGGACTCAATATGGTGTCTCTGTTCTACATTTCTTTCATCCATGAGAATAAAATCTTTCCGAGCATTCATATAATACAAGAGCTCCATGCCTAAGAGCCCATACAGATCCATAATATGGCTATGTGCATGAGCTTTAAAAAGGACCTGTCACCAGGTCTGGAAAACCAAATGGCATACCTCATCTGACAAGCACTGTCACCCTGAGCTTTTTGGTGTTTTGTTTATCCAAATCCATTCAGCCTTTCCAAAGATATAAGCCCTTTTAGTGTTGATAAATTAGGGTACACTAGTCAAGTGGGTTTATATCTTTGGAATGGCTGAATGGGTGACAGCGCCTATGAGATGAGGTATGTCATCCAGCAGGATGACAATATTTAGAAAAGGGTCAGAATAAGCTGTAGGTTAACTTTACATGTAGTAGCAAAGAATGTTCAATTCACTCTTTCAATGGATTTTATTGGAAGAGTGAAGAAATCAGGCGATACCTTTTAGAGGCTAACTGAGTATATTTATAAGTAAGCTTTCAAGAGTACTGGCTCTCTTCTTCAGACATGGTGTTATTGTATAACACCATGTCTGAAGAAGAGAGCCAGTACTCTTGAAAGCTTACTTATAAATATACTCAGTTAGCCTCTAAAAGGTATCGCCTGATTTCTTCACTCTTCCACTACTTTCAATGGCTAACACGGTACAACATTATACTACAATGGATTTTATTGTCTTCCATGATAAAATATAAAACTACAAAAAAAGCCAAATTACACTTTGCTACATCTGTCTGGATGAAGTGGAGTCTCCTCTCTCCATTCCAGCAATTTGGTCCCTTTGGTCCCTTTCCAAGTTTTCAAACACCAAAGGATGACATTTACTTCTCACCACCGGATTATTATGCGGTTTTCTCATGAATCCTAGTAGCTGCGCTGCTACATTGTGTACGATTATTAAATACAAAGCACTGTCCGCCAATGGCTCTCCTTTTAAAGTATCAATGTAGACAACCCCATCTAATTTCTAAGTGTCTGCACAATGAAAGAGTTATCTGTAGTGCTTGGCCGGATGCCAGATAGTTGCTCTGATCGGGAATTTCACAGATGCTGTAGATGACAAGAAAGTCTTACATTTTTCACTAAGATTCCTATAATTTCAAGGGAACCTGTCATGGCGTGTAATTTCATTCATTAATAAAGTGTGCCCCACCATGATAAAAGTCTAGCTCCTGGCAACCCTCAGTCAGTACCTTCAGGGTTTTCGTGCATAAGCCAGGGTGCTGTGCGGTAAAAATAATAATAGTCCTTTAATAGTCCCACAATGGGGAAATTCAGTGAGTTGCATGGCATAAGTGTACATTTTTACTGTGAAATACTGGGCTAGGTCCGCTGACCTATCTGAGACTACAATATGATATAGAGAAGCTGAGCAGCACTGTAAGAAAGTATTTGCCCCTCCTCAATTTCTTTTTGGATGTTTCAGATCATCAAACTAGGGTGAAAATGCACGATGCGTACTAGCCGCGTACTGGACTGTCTGCGTTAATATTTATTGGTTATTGCTAGTTACTTTTTACCGGTTGTGCAGATTTGCAGGTAAACCTGAGAACAACAAATAGTCAAAAAAATCATTAAAGCCGGGGCCCCATGTGGCGTAAACACTGCGCTTTGACCGCGGCGGAAATGCCGCAATAAAAAATGCAGCGTTTTACAGTCACTGCAAGGTGGATGGGATTTTCTGGAAGCAGAAAGTTTTCAGAGGAAAACTCTCCGGTCTTTCTGTGAAAAGTGCTGCGGGAAAAACCGTGATGCGTTGCTGCCGTGGTTTTTCCAGCAGCACTTTTTTGCTGCGGCCCGCTACATGGGGCCTTAGCCTAAAGGGGTTTTCTGGAACTTAGGATAGATCATTGAAGATCTCTGGGGTCCGACGTCTGGCACCTTTGTGGATTAGCTGAAGTGGCAACGGCACTCCCTGACTTCTGCTTGTGCTTCACAGGCCTGTGATATCACATTCATTGGTCACATGGCTTCATCACAGCTCGGTCCCATTCATGTGAATGCCATATTAAGCACACCTGCGGCACAAATGTCCAGCGCTGTGCTCAGTAAGTACTGAAGAGGATGCAGTGCTCATGTGAACGCTGCAGTTTCAGCAAACAGCTGAGCAGCCAGGGTCCAGGTTTCGGACATCTGCGAATCTTTAATTTATAACTTATACTGAGGTTAGGTTTTTTATGGACAAAGATTGCACATGTCAGATTTTTGACCTCCGTGCAAAGCGGACCATCAAAAAAATGACCATGTGAATCTACACATTGAATTCAATGGCCCACATTTGGCCCTCAACTTAGCACATTTTTGGCGCACTGTCTCACCCTCTTTGCCTGACAGTGGGCAAAACAGGAATCTAGGTGGGCCGGGGCTGGGAAACCCTGGTCCACGAGATTTACTATAACTCACACCAGAAAACTGACTGGGGTAGATCTGTGACCAGGTGTACGACTTGAAGGTCGAGGTCGGAGCCGATCAGTAATTCTAGCGAGTCATGCTTCTGGCGGGGAAGGAATTAAGACTGGATCGCCAGTCTTAATAAATTCCACCCATTGTGTTCTCAAATGGCTATGTGACAGATCTTGCAAAAACATCTGTCACGTAGTTGTGTGAATAAGCCCTTAGGCTGTATTCTGGCTCCACGATAGCCACATGTAGATGAAAAAAGTCTGATAATCAAGGAACGGTTATGCAAGTAATATCTCTGCATTACTGTACGATCATCGGCCACCGCACATAACAGACCATAAATATACAGCAGTATGAAATAAACCTTTCTGCGCTTTTCTTATGACTGTGTACTAGCACATTCTCCTCACAAGCGATCATATATCATTTACTGGTGTAAAACAGACAAATTTCAATCCTTACAGTGTGTCAACTATACAAATGGATGTAAAGAGCACCCTCTGCAGGCCAACAGACACCACTTCATCTATACAAACACCAATCCTTTTGCCTTTATTTGGGATATTTTTTAAATTTCCAGAAATTGTAATAAAAAAATCTTTTAAAGTATAAGCATAAAATAATAACTAAAAACTCGTGAAAGAGGAAAAGTATAGGCACTGAATGATTATAAATCAGAGAAAAGTGTAATCACATTAGTATTCCTAAACACAAGACACACAAATATATGGTAAGCATCCTTCTCTTATAATTGATCAGATCCTGCCGTGAAAGTCAATAAATAATTTGTAATTGTCTTTTCAGGCAGAATTTGACACATTAATATTCTTAGTAATATTTGTAGTATAGTGGAACACTTTATAGTATATGTGTAGTCAGTGGCGTAATGATCGTGGTCGCAGGGGGTGCAACTGCGACCGGGCCCCTTTCCAATAGATGCCAGCCCAGGGGAGGTGACTACAAATAAAAAAAATACTTATACTCACCTCTCCTGGGGTCGGCATCCTCTCCGAGGCTCTTCTGGCCTGTGACTGAGGTCACTCGCCCAAGAGTATAATAATAGCACCTGCTCTAGGGGGGCTGTTGGGAGCATATTATACTGTATGGGGGCTCTTTGGAGCATATAATACTGTGTGGGGGCCTCTGTGGAGCATATAATACTGTGTAGGGGCCACTGTGGAGCATATAATACTGTGTGGGGGCCACTGTGGAGCATATAATACTTTGTGGGGGCTCTTGGAAGCATATAATACTGTGTGTGGGCCTCTGTGGAGCATATAATACTGTGTGGGGGCCACTGTGGAGCATATTATACTGTGTGAGGGCGACTATGGAGCATATTATACTGTCCCAGTATTGTTTACATGCCGGGCACTGCACTGCTCACTCACCATATTCTTGATAACTGCAGTTGTGGGTACTAAAGCTGTATCCCTTTCAAGTATCTGAGATATCGCTGCAGCACCCGTAACCATCACTATCAAGAATTCGTTCTAGGGAGGGGTACGGGGCCCCGGACAACAGTTTGCACTGGGGCCCACAAGTTACGCCACTGGGTGTAGTAGACTATACTTTTATGCATACAGTAGTGCAGTATAAGGTAACTATATATTGTACACTGAGTAAAAAAAAACAAAAACAAGCAAAAGTATGTTAAAATGCCCCAACAAAAGTCTATTATGACTTTATGGGCGGCAAAATAAATGAAAAAAAGTATGAATAAAAAAATAACACCCATTTCACAAGTTCTAGCCTCGCCCCCAGCAACCTATGGAAAAATTACAGTAAGGGACAGGGAAGACTGTTTTAAAAAATATTTGGTAGCACTTTGGGCTATTAAAAATCGAAAAATGTGAAAAACAGACATGTTTCTCCTTTTGCAAAAATAAAAATGACATTAAAAAATAAAGTTCTACTTATCACTGAAAAAATATGTAAAAATTATTCAAACCCAAAGGAAAAAAAAGGTTATAGCCCTCAAAACCACATGTATGAAAAAAAAATCCAAAACTGTGTATGGGAATCAGGGAAAATGGCCCTGTCCTGAAGTGATTGAGGGTAAGGCCTCACGTAGCAGGCTGCAGCAAAAAAGCACTGCAGGAAAAACCGTGGCGGCAACGTATCGCGGTTTTTCCGGCAGTGCTTTTAACAGAAAGTCCGCAGAGGGAACTGCTTAGATTATACCTATAGGGAAACTGACGGTGTTTCTGTAGGTATAATTGACATGCTGCGATTTCCAAAGCTGAGTAAAACGCCATGTTTTTTTCTGCGGCCAAGCTGCGGTGTTTGCACCACATGGGGCCGGCCTTAGGTAGCTCTAGACATTAGATAAATGTTAACCATACCTGCTGATTTTGGAGGCACCAATCTAATGTTTATGGGAGGACATCCCAACTCTCCCATGACCTCAGATGTAGGGAGATAGAAGGGTCAGGTAGTTGGATTTTAAGATACCTATTCCTTTTGTTCTCAGGAGAGGTAAGCCATTGCCAGAGGTATCTGCTAGCTTCTCCCCGCTCTCTCTATTGAGGACACATGGACTAATATCCATCACACTGGGGTACAAAGGAGTCATGAGGAAGTAAAGTAGGTTCATTACGCCATGAGCTCTGCCACATGTATTATACAACGTATCTTATTTTGATGTTTAGTGCAATTTGGCCAATCTATACAATGACCCTATTGAAGAACATGTACAGAACTGGAATGAATTTCTGCTCTTTCTTCAGGCTGTAAATGACCTTTTTGATTTCCACGTGTAAAGAACCAGGAAACATCTTGCAGTCTATCACGTGTGCAAAGGGGTGGAAAAATCAGACCTCAGTATCTGGGGCTTGTGTCTGAAAGCTTCTATTTATTGCAGCTTAACTTTCAAAACGTGCAGCTTGGAAATAGCAAAGTCTATTATATTCCCGTATGAACAAAGGAAGGCGGATGGGTTATTATTTACACCTGACAGCTGATTCCTACAACACCAGAGGTGACATGACAGCGCAAACCTTGAGCGGTGTAAGGAACACTTTCTAGCTAGTATTAATTCACTGTCTGCAGCCCTGTGAAGCCTCCGACATATTATGGGATAGCTATTATCCAGATGTCAATGGAGGATGAAGAGGTCAATTATTAAAAAAAAAACAAAACAAAAAATCGCCCAGGGCGCCCACAACTTAAGGGGTCCCTCCTCCTCCCGGAGTCTTGCACTGCAGGGTATAATCAACTACATTGAACTGCTGCAGCCCAGAGTAATCGATCCCTGACTGCAGGTACAGTATGTGCTGTGTCTTCTGTGTGTACATGTTCTGTGTTTGCCTATGTGTGTGTGTGTCTGTGTGTACATGTTCTGTGTGTGTCTATGTGTGTGTGTACATGTTCTGTGTGTGTCTATGTCTGTGTACATGTTCTGTGTGTGTCTGTGTGTGTGTGTGTACATGTTCTGTGTGTGTGTACAAATGTTCTGTCATGTGTCTACGTGTGTGTGTACATGTTCTGTGTGTGTCTGTGTCTATATTCTGTGTGTGTCTATGTTTGTGTGTACATGTTCTGCGTTTGTCTGTGTGTGTGTACATGTTCTATGTGTGTGTACAAATGTTCTGTCATGTGTCTGTGTACATGTTCTGTTTTGTGTGTGTATGTATAGTAATACAGATTCTCTATGGTATCCAAAACTTGAACCAGAATTTCATATATATTTGCTTTGCTATGGTGTCAGTATTTACTGCAGTTTTGCATTACATTTGTCAGGATGATCACCCTTATATTTCCTAAGATTCTTGCTATATATGTAAATGATAAAGCCAGATAAAAACTGTCATTTTAAAATGGATTGAAAACTCTTAGGCTAGGTTCACATCTACTCCGGCCTCTCCGTTGTTCGGCTCCGCAAAGTAAGCCAGACCACTGTTTTAGAGGTTACACACAGACACTGGCGGACCCCATTGACTAGAATGGCGTCCACTGTTTCAAAACTGAAAGAGGAGCTTTCACATCCTCTGGCACCTGCGGTATTATATACCGCTAGAAAGCCGACAGTGAGCTGAAATCAGCGCACTGTCATCTTTCCCGATGTGCGCTAGGGTGCTGGAGATATTGGTGCCGTTAGTTTCGGCACAGATATCTCTCCACTGTCAGAAGGGCAGGCCTTAATGCTCAACGTCATTGCTGGGCAGAAAGGAACACCCCCCTGACTGTACTCTTCTATAGCCTTGTACTGTCAGAGGGGGCTTCCTTACCGCCCATATCCCTTACTGACGGTGAAGGGATATCAGTGCCGAAACTAACGGCACCAGTATCTCTGGCACCCAGGCATGTACCATCAAAGCTGACAGTGGGCTGAATTCAATGCACTATCAGATTTCCAGTGGTATATAAAACCGCAGGTACCAGAGGATGTGAAAGGTCCTCTTGAAACTGGTGGAGAGAAAATTTCTCCATGCAGGACTTTTGTCTCCGATTTTCAGCGGTTTCTGGAGACTCTGATGTGAACTTAACCTTAGTTATACATGGCTGCAACATATGGGGGACTACATGACCTGATTCAGCTTTGGTTGGACAGGCTGGCCATATTCTAACCAATCATATCTTTTACTCAAATGTCTCATCTATATACCCACTGACATAATTCTTATATATATATATATATATATATATATATATATATTGTCCCATAGTGGCTCCTTCACAAGGTATAATGTCCCATGCCGGCCCTTTCACACAGCTTAATGTCCCATGGCAGCCCCTTCACACAGTATAATGTCCCATAGTGGCCCCATTACACAGTATAATGTCCCATAGTGGCCCCTTCACACAGTATAATGTCCCATAGTGGCCCCTTCACACAGTATAATGTCCCATAGTGGCCCCATTACACAGTATAATGTCCCATAGTGGCCCCTTCACACAGTATAATGTCCCATAGTGGCCCCTTCACACAGTATAATGTCCACTACGGTGTTTGGTGCAAATATTACAAAAATTGCAGAACCCAGAAATTTTTGGGGATCACGACCCATGGACTATTATTATACTCTGGGGTATAATGTTCGGAGGCCCATGGGAAGTGAAAAAAAAAATGGTCTTACTTACCTCTGTGCTTCAGTGCTACTTCCTGCTGTCTTCAATGACATCACAGACGTGGGTCACGTCGGCATCATTGTGTGTCAATGACGCCAGCTGGACCCATGTGCTGTCTGTGACAACACTGAAAAGGGCTGAAGACAGCAGGAATTTGCGTTGGAGCACAGGAGAGGAAAATAAGACAGTTTTTTGTTTTTTTGCCTGCTCTAGGGCTACAGCATAACAATATCTAAGTGAAGGGGCATACAGTGGCCCCTTCAATATTCCCCTCCCATACAGTGGCCCCTTCACTATCCCCCCCCATACAGTGGCCACTCACTGGTCCCCCCCCACTGGCCATCATATTGTGAGGGGGGGGGCAGTGATGGAGGACAACAGCCTGGGGGACATTGAAGGGGTTGTGCAGGATAGTATTATTATTTTTTTTTTATTACACCGGGGCAGGTGAAAAAAAAACAACAACTTTCTCTCCTGTCCCCAGTGTCTCCCAGAGCGGTTCGGCCTGCAGCTCTCTTTTCTTCCGGTGGAAGTTCCCTCTGCACGTGACTAGCTGTGACGTCACGTGACCCCTGAGGCTAATCAGCAGCCTAAGGGAAGGGACCTGGGACGTCACAGTCAGTGAGGACTTCCGGCAAAAGAAGACAGCGAAGCTGCAGGACCGGACCGTGCTGTGACCTGCTGACACCGGAGCCCCCATCACTTCTCCCACACAATATAATGGCTCCATCACTGTTCCCCATACAGTATGGGGGACCAGTGAAGAGGCCACTGTATGGGGGGACCAGTGAAGTGGCCATAAAAAAATTTGACCCAGACAACCCCTTAAAAGAGGTTGCCCCTAAATTCCACTGTGGCGGCTGCCAGGGAGTAGTAAAAATAAAAAAATTTCAAAAAAAGCATACTCACCTGTCCCCAGCACCCCGCTGTCCCCTGCCTGTGTCTGTTCGGTCTCAAGGTGGCGCCTCATTTCTGGAAATCCTGTACCTAATTGGTCTTAGTGGTTACATGAGGTGCAGGACTCCCAGCAAGGAGGCGCCAGCACGAGACTGAATGGACACTGGTGGCGGACAATAGAGCACCGGGGACAGGTGAGTATGCTTTTTTATTTATTTTTTATTTTACACCTCCCGCCCGGCACATGGGTTGCTCCAATTCCTGGTCAACCTCTTTAAAGGATTTATTCATCTTTCTAATATTGATGGCCTGTCCTTAGGGTAAGCCATCAATATTACATCTGCGATGATGCAACAACCAGGACCTCTGCAGATCAGCTTTTCCAGGGCAGAGCGGCTACAGGTAATTGTAACAATTCTAGGAGACATGCTGTTCACTTGCCATACAGGGTGTAGCAGTAGGTTTAGGTAGTGCAGTGGTGCACATCGTATGGCGGGTGAGCAACATGGCTCCTGACATGTTATTACCTTTAGCTGATCTGCAGGGGTCCTGATGGTGGGCCCCTAGAATCAATTCCACTGGTGGGCCCTAGACATCCCAGTCTGACACTGACTAGGCCTTTCTATTGTCCACCACCTTATCAGCACGGCAAGGGGCGTATATCCCGACACTGTGGAGGCTTCGAGAACGCCCCTCCTTGAGATTATTGTTTCAAAAGGTTGAAGTAAAACAAGTATAATTTCCTTAAGATATCCATTTTTTTC
Organism: Leptodactylus fallax; assembly: GCA_947044405.1. Taxonomy (NCBI): domain Eukaryota; kingdom Metazoa; phylum Chordata; class Amphibia; order Anura; family Leptodactylidae; genus Leptodactylus; species Leptodactylus fallax. The sequence continues at coordinate 1,218,128 of CAMRHE010000184.1, forward strand.
TGATACAGAGATCAAAATCACTTATACAGACATAGATTTAAAGGGGTTTGACAGCCCCGGGTGTTTTTTTTTTTTTCAATTTGTTCCTGGGATAGTTATCCAACTGGTATCCAGTGGGATCCGATAGCTGATGTGGCTGCGCCTCGGTGCCAGAAACTACTGCACTGGATGTGGCTGGAAGCAATTCTACTCAAATTCCAGTAGAAGACGTAGAGCTGCATTACCCATTACTATACAGTGAGCGGCACTACAGCTCTATATCTGTTATTGTGTTATCGGGTTGAATATATAATAGCACTATGCAGTAAGCTCTCATGTGCATTCTAGTGGTGGCTGCAGGTAGTCAGTTTTTTTGATGGCCTATAGTTAGGATAGGCCCTCAATATCTTTTCCCCTTTGCTAAACATACCCCCAGATGGGTGGTGAGAATTGAACAGCTTTTTAAATAAACATGATTTTGTCATACAATATCTGTGCTATATGTGTCTATGGTTGGCCACCCAGTGGTTGTGATGTGATCTGTTGGCTGTCAAGGGTTCTGAGAGCTTGTTAAAATATCATATTGAATTGATTTAATAAGAAATTGGAGTTATTAAAGGGGCTGCCCAGGGTTAAGTTTTTCATGGCCTATCCTCAGGCCATACATACCTGAACGGTGGAAGTCTCATAGCCAGCCCCTGGAGCTGAACGGAGCCTCTTCCACCATCTGTCCTATACACTACATAGGACCGGAAGCAGAAAATGCTGCTATACAGAGGACAGAGCCTTCTGCTTCCAGCCCTCTATAGTGAAGCGGCTCTACTATCAGGTAAGTATGGGCCATAAAAAGCTGGTGGATGCATTTGGACCTGTAGGTATCTTTTATGTATGAGGCTTTATTAGCTCAGACTCCATGTCATGAGGGATTAGCGGTCTTGTGCTAGATTCATGTATAAATAAAGTAAAAAAAAAAAATATAGAAAATAATCAACTGTATATTTCTTCCTGTTTCTGAAAAACATAGAACAAACAGTATGATAACATACAGAGGTGTCCTTCCTTACCTTTTTCCATCTAACACACTGTATAATGAAATGAGTTGTGCAACATGGCCAGCTATGACAAAAAAAAAAACACATGGGACTGACTTATCATGGCTTGGTGTACAAATCATGAAAATAGTTGCAATTTTTTGTGCTTTTTCCTTCTGGCCCCGTATTGTGTACTAGACGGGCACCAGAAGCGGCTCCGTACAGATGATTATTCTTCTTTACAACATAAGACACCAGCATAATACATAGCACACGGTAAGTGGGGGCCCCATTATAGATTTTGCACTAGGACACAGGACCTTCATGTTACGCCTCTGGTCACACATGCACATAACCACTGCACATACATGGAACACCTGGGGAACTTGCAGACTGCCATTCTCCTGATCACTTGTAGTGTCAACACTAGGGTAGGGGATAAGTATATCCTGTGGATAGGGGATATACTGTATATCATTCAAGGAAACCCCTTTATGCAAAAATCTAAAAAGCAAAAACTTTTTTCAGTGTGTGTATTTTTTATCCACGTATTGGCCATAAAAGATTAAGGGAGTAGAGGACAGACTGTATGTAATATAGATAGGTCTATTATCTATATGTCATACAGTCTGTCCTCTACTCCCTTAATCTTTTATGGCCAATATGAGGATAAAAATACACACACTGAAAAAGTTTTTGCTTTTTAGATTTTTCCACAAATAGTTTCCTATATCAGTAGTAGCTATAACATGGATACAATGTGGACGTCTGTATCTTCCCAGTATACTTAGTAGTAAAGACACCACTTACAATTAATTTCAAGGCCATTTCCTCTCCAGAGACAAAACAAGAAATTGGTGGAGAGTCTGGAGAATGTTGTATATCTGTTCTATCTCTGTCCCTCCTTGTCTATTAATACTTGAGATCAGAAGGTTTACACGTGGAGTTGCCATGGCAAACTTAATTTAGAATATATACGTAACCAGAGAGAACTGCAAACTTCCTTCACAATAGATTTATTTCACACAAAAATATAATGTAGAAATCCCGCAGACCGAAAACTTCAGCGTCAGACTGAGATCCACCAGAGGAAATGGTTGCGAGTGCCCACCCCCATCTATACAGTACATGGCATGTACACTTAGAATTGCCATGTCATCTTCATTGTTATCATATAGACAATAGGGAAACAATGCTGACAACCTACGGTATACAGTATATAGTATAGGTTAGCATTACTGTACTGTTGTCATATTTGCTCCACTTTTGTTCCAAGCTAGGTACAATATAATGGAGTAGAGAGTAACTGATCCCATCACCCTATACTGGAAACAAGATGACAAGGGTGCTGGGACGTATGGTGGTGGATGGAACAAAAACATGATGACCTGGTAAACTGAAAATGGAAAAATTAATTTATATTACTTTTGTGATATCATCCTGGAGGTAGCCTTTGTGACTGGTCTGGGATCCCTGGAGAGAAAGGGATCCTTTCCAGTTTTTGGCTGCGTTTTTCAGTACCAGCGAAGTGAATGAAATTTCATTGAAAAAAATTATGCGGAAAAGCGGGGTTTTTATAAATGCAGCATGTTAATCTTAGCTGCAGTATCACAAGTGTTTTCCCTATAGATTTAATAGGGTATGAAAAAGTGCAGAGAAAAAAGGCCGTATATTTAAAAAAAAAAAAAAAACATAATGCATTTTTCTTCCCAAAGTATTTGTTAGCTGTGTTTCGCTATGGGGGACCTTACCCCTAACACAATTTTCTGGGACTACAGTGTTGATGACCTATCAGATCACTAGGGGACACTCGAACACTTAGCACCCTCACCGATCAGTTGAGTGAATAGACCGTAGCTGGTCCAACTGTGGCCTCTTCACTTATTTTCAAGCATGGTGTCGTACATTGTATAGTGGCTGTGCTTGGTATTGCAGTTCAGCTCCATTCACTTGAATGGGCCTGAGCTGTTTACAGTGATATGACTTATTAATGTCACATCACATGACCATCACAACCCCGCCGCTGCTTTTAACAGCTGATCTGTTGGGGTGTTAGATTTGAGACTGACAACCTATCCTAAGGATAGATCATCAATATTTCATTCCTGGAAAACCTGTTTAAGGCTAAGGTCCCACACTGCGCAACGCGGGGCCTTAGCCTAAGACAATTTCTGTTGGGGCACCTGTTGCATAACCAAAGATCATTATGTCACCCTACATCACAAGGAATGCATGAGAATGGGGTCATATTGTGACTGTAACAGCAACAAGGTAAGAGTACACCTAGACACTGCAGCAAATCCACAGTCGCCAATTGGAGCACAAGCTTTCCGGTATTACCTTGAAACCCGCGCTGTAATTCATGGCTGGGGATTCGACCATAAGTGGTTGCTGGAAGGTGTTGCTGTACATACACTAATAGTTGGTGAGAGCCTGCTAAGGGATGTCGCAAAATAAAAAGTATGGTGGTGTCAAGCAGCACCTGAAAAGGCCTAATATTTATGTAGGCTATACCTGCTTTGGATCCTGTATATACTGCAGGGCAATAATACTTTATATATACCATCTTAGTACTAAGGTCATGTTACAATAAATGAGACCCCTTTGAGTATACTGGTGTGAACATGCTTTCAGTCATTCTATCCATTATGCAGACGTTATACCTGCAAAGTCCATTGAGACCTATTCTCTGACCGACATGATAGCTAATCCTACACAAACGTGTATACAGTGACACCAATGGAGACCTATTCTTTTGGTATCCTAAAATGTATCCTAACCCCATTTAACATATAATTAGATCCTGGAGGTGCCTGAATAATTTACACAGCAATAAGAAGCATGAAGCGACTCAAGTTACTCCTTTGAGCCTAAGAACAAGTTTGGTTTCTTCTGGAATAACTTTGTGTTAACACCAAAGACGGTTTTACTTTCTACTGGGTTTCATTGTGAATCCATTAAATGGCCTCTGCTTATATTCTCTGGACCATAATGGGTCTCTCTTCCTTTTAGAAGAGATGTTCTGGTTTGGCTTTAATCCCAGCCAATATCTCTAGGTTTTATAGAAAACCAAGTATTGATCTATAGAGAGCTATCTTCCCAAAGGCGGCACTAGATTGAGTTTTCCTTTGAAGCAGAACATATTTGCATATTCCTTTCCCTCGGCCTTAATGGTAAAGCATAGACCGGCTAACATAGTAATGATAATAAAATCATCTACAATAAAGATCAGCATTCGTAACTCCTTAGGGCACTACATTTGGCATCATCATCTACAACGGTCTGCCAAATGTGTAGTATACCCCTAGACGTATGCAACTGTATGTCTATGAAGCTTCATTTGTCTCCCATTGATGTATACCATGTGGTAGTTGACCATGCTTCCCCATAAAGTTCAGGTTTATACTGGCCAAACAATTGGCTACAGACACATGAAGAATTTCCTAACATATACACTGAAAGTTGACTCCAACTCTAGTGTCCGCCTTGCTTAAAGGGAGTCTGTCACCAGAACTCAGTATATGAAGCCAGCCTTGCAGATAGATAGGTTAGGGTCACCTGAATCAAATCAATCCCCTTGTGAATCGTTGTCTCCATTGCCAAGATATTACTGTTTTTACAATAAGCAAATGACCTCTATTGGAGCAATGGCGACGCCCTTGTTGCTCCAAATAGTTAATTTGCATATTAACAAAAACTGCAATACCTCGTGAATGGACGCCGCAATTCACAAGGGGAAAACACGGTTTGATTCAGATGACCCTAACCTATCTATCTGCAGGGCTGGGGACCTCTGCAGATCAGCTGCTCCAAGAAGGCATGGCTCCTTATAATGTTTACATGCTGCTCACTTGCCATATGATATGTAGCGGTGGCTTTAAGTACTGAAATACTGCCCCAATTGAATATGCTAGCGTGACCCTTGGATTTCTGCTGTGGATTCTACAATAAATTACACATTGGACTTTTTTGAAGGGTACTTGTAGGTGGCATTCCCTACAGAGTCATAAAATGCCATCTATAAAAGCCCACTACATATATATAGGCCAAACAGTACCTCAGTTTACTTCAGATATAACATGGAGGTGTTTTAAATGATTTTCCATCTTATTCATATGTAGAAAAGATTGAGTCATAAAAATCTCACTTTAAAGAGAGAATATCTACGTAATACGGTGCCATATTGACATACCATATGGCGGCACACAGTGTACGGCTCTGCCATGTACATGATACCGAAGCTAAATTGTATAATGTGACTCTGAGGAAATGGTCATGAGGACGGCTCCCTTGGTGATGTCCTCCTATGAAGAATGGTAGACTTATGTGACAGGAGTAAATATCCAGATCCTGCCATTCCTTTCATCTTATCTCCACTGTAATCTACAGGACTGAGCGGCAGCTGCTCAAATAATATCGTGTCATGTTCACATATATACGGCATTACAGCTATTCTACAGATCATACATGGACGGATTTAATAGTCATGAATTGCTGTAATATCCTTCTTTCCTGGCTCTATTATGTAGCATTATTATAAAGTGGACGTATATTTATTCACTGCATATTTTTCTACACCATATTGTCTGCAAAACCCGCCTGATAATAGTCATTGTTATTCTAGGTTTCTTTATATATCGCCATCATTTGTTACTGAGACTATATTAATCCAATGGACCACAGGAGAGTGGATGACATATTGAAGGGAATCTGTCATCTCTCATGATATACTAGTTTTATTAAATAATAAGCCTGGGGCATCTTTTTCTTGTAACTCTATATTGAGCTGCTACTCCTGGAAATTTATGAATTAATTGACAACTAGGCGTTACCAGTTGAGGATGTGTCTCTACACAGACTGCCCATGTCCAGTCAGTGCTGACAATAAAGGGACAGATCCCTTTGACAAAGGGAACGGTAACAGACAGTTGTCAATTTAGTCATAATTTTCTAAGAGGAATAACAGAGGAACACTATAACATAGGGTTATGTGAGACAATGCTCCACAATTGTTATTTATGAGAAATTCATATATACTAAAATAGACAAGCTGGGATAGCTGAAAGCTACAGTTGCATATGGAGGTGAAAGGAACAGAAGCCAAACTGTGTGTGGTACACCACAGGGGTATGAATACCTCCATAATGCAGTACCATATTGATGCAGCATGAGGTGGCACATGAAGTGCACATGAACTCATAGTATGGATCCACACGGACTCAGTGTGCCTCTATGCAGGCTCCAAACAAGGCCTAATATGTGGAGCGAGCCTATCTGATAGACATTATGAAGTGCCCCATTTGAACAGACTGATGTTATGAATGCTTGGCCACTATGGAGGACACTGGGAGAGACAATACTGCTGTCAGAGACACTACTTGCTGGGCACAGTTTTTTTAGAAGGCACTGTTTGACACTCATGGCTGTAGGAGTCACTTTCTTAGTGGTTCTAGCATTTTCAGGGGGACACTATTATTTCTGAAAGACTTTTCTGTGGCACTGAGCTGCGCAGCAAGTCCAAGGGTGAAGAAGCAATTATGGTGGCCTGGGCTGGATGGGAAGATGAGGAAATAGAATGACTACAGAGAAGTAGTGTCAGCGCTGAAGTTCGGGTCCGAGTTCGGCTCATCCCAAAAGCTGGTTGATTGACTGCTGAGCAGCCAATCAACCAGCTTTAAACCCGTGCGATCACCGTGGTAGCTGTATCTGACAGCCAGGCTCCCACTGCAACATCAGGGACGGTGATAACACCGAACCCTGCTGTTTAACCCTTAGGTAGCATCTTAGGTGTTTGTCAGGGAACTGAATGCCGTGAACGGCATCGGGAGCGGGTGTTAGCTGTAACTGGCAGCTAACACCCTGATCCTTAACCCACAGTCAAACATGACTGTGGCATCCAAGGGGTTCCGTCATGCCAAACGTCCCCCTCAGCACCCCCCGTGGTGAGATCAGGGGGGATGCCCATATGTATCTTATTTATCTTATCTATATGTGTCTGGCTAGTGACCCCAGGCTGCTAGGAGCCTCCAGTACCTGGTTGATCCTGCCAAGAAGAGGGGAAGTCAGCCTATGGTTCTGCATAGGCTGACTTCCTCTATAGACTGCAATGCACGTGTATTGCAGTCTATAGAGCTGAACCAGCGATCAGTGTATCGCTGGTTCAGTTCCCATAGTGGGACATCACTAAAAAGTAATAAAAAAAAAAAAATTTACAGCCATTTTTGGGTCACAAAGTTCGGTCCCCCATTGATTTCAATGGGGTTAGGGTTAAGTTCGGGTACCCGAAACATACTTTTGGGCAAAGTTCAGCGGAACACATCGAACCCGAACATCAACGGGTTCGCTCAACACTAATTGGCAGTGCAGCAGTAGTAGTCTCTACCGAGCCCTGGACCATGAAGGAGCCCCAAAGTTACCCATGCCAATAGAATATACCACTACTCTAAATAGCACAAGTTAGGAAATGGACCCAATACAGATTTTGTATTGGGGCCAAGGAGCTTCAGGTTACACCTCTGCTGTGACTGCATCTGATCAGTACTGTTGTCTCTGACATGGGAGGAATTCAGTACATATGCTTTGGGGCCCAAACCCTGGATCTTTTAAGACAATAGCAATGCCCCTGGGTAATTGCTCTTCTTAGGGAATCCAAATGGCGTGGCGGTCAGTTGATTTTGTTATGAACCCCTCTGCTTTGTATAACCTTCTACATGGCAAAGGTAGTAAACTGTGGAAGTAAGCCCAGTTAGAAATAGATAGATTTCTCAAGGATCCACATACTGAAAAAAGACAGTTACTGGCATCAAAGGGTTTGTCCAGGAATTACAGATCTCTGGCAGGAGGTTGGAGAAGGTGAAAAAAAACAAACACTCTAAGCTGTCCCCAGCGCTCTGGTATCCCCCGCCACTGTTCGGTCCAGCGATGCCCGGGGGCTTGTTCACGCTGCGACCACATTTGCGAGTGACATCCTATGTCCTTTCCTGTGCCTGCTGAGGTCACTTATTGACTACAGCGTTCACGTGAGGACTTCCGCCAGAACAAGCCCCCGGTTGCAGCTGAACCGGACATCGGTGGGGGACAGTGGAGCCCTGGGGACAGCTTAGTAAATTTTTTTTCACCTTCCCCGGCCTCCTGCCTAAAATTTAACTCTGCTATTACTTTTTTTTCTTGTAAGCAGGAGTCAGCTCAGTGGTTCAGATAATGAAGAGCCATAGCTTTACATTGCCGTCATTACATGGTATCTCATTATATGGTGTTTGGGCAAAGTCAGAATTTAAGTGGATTAATTTGACAACAGAGATTTCTTCATTCTTACAGTAAGACTCTATTCACACTGGGGTCATGGCTATGCTGCTTTCCCAAATTGACTGTGCTACACATCAAAATGGCGCTTGATGGACCCAAATGACTTATAATTGGTTCTGTTGGGGATACCCTGAGGTTCACATTGAACTAATAGTGAGAATATTCACTAAATTTATTGTCAAAAGTGATTGAGGCCTATAAAATGCCTGATTAAATGGCGATGTGAAGATAGCCTAATATAATAGTGGGAGATGGCATCAAGGAAGTATCAATGAACTTTCTGTCATCACGCAACATAGTACGTCTTGAATACTCATGACTCTCACTCCTACATATTCCACTTACTCGTACATATATCACCCTTAGTTTAGCCTGAATTTGGCTATGGACTCATGAAACTAATTGAATACAATATTGAACTGTGGTACTAAAACCCATGACACCCTGCAAGCCATAACACAACCACTGGGTGGCCACACAGAGAAAAGCTAACATGCACAACTCGTGACAGAGTATCTCAAAAATGATTTTCAAAAACAGGTCACCTCGTGACAAGATTACACTCCTGATCAGAAACAATGTCTCATACTCTAATAATTTATGGAATGTTATCTTCTGCACTTCTTCTATATACTTGTTATTATAGAGCTGATTCTGCTATATCTTTAGAATTTTTGAACTTAACTTGCTAAATTGAATTATTAGAAGATTATGTTCTCCTAAGAACAGATGGGGAAATGAAAGACATCAGGTACTGATATTATAGAGACATCTCAGACATCCCCAGGCTAAGTACATGTGAAATATATCAAGGGAATAATTCATTTTACCTTGTCCAGAAGGCTAGCAGTCACCGTGCCTCAGATGGAGTAAGTAACTGTGATGTAGACATCATGTATCTCCTGTAAAAGTAATAAATTTATACAGAAATCCATGTGAGAATGTGAAGGTAAGAGAATTCATCAGAATACTTAGTTGTGTATATCATACACTATACTGGATATTTCTAAGAATTTATAACACGTTCACAGATAAACTATCCTAGGGCTATTGTAATGTCTCTGTCTGTTCGGGTCTCTGCGCCACCCTCCGCTCGCACACTGTGGTGCAGGAGGCGTGTTCAGTTTGATTCTGTGCTTAAGGTTCTTTTTGCTCAGTCTGAACACTGTCCTAGTACCTCTTCTATGTAACTGAATTTCAGCCACACCCGTCTCCTGCACCTTGTTTCTCTCTGCTCCTCTAACAGTTAATCTTAGCCTTGCCTGTGTGATTGACAGCCTGTCTACCAATCATGTCTGGGGCAGGTCCTGGACTTCCCATATACAGGTCATCTGTTCACACAGGTTTGCTGGCTAGTGTACTCTGTTCTGTGACTTTGTCCTTGCTAGTTTCCTACTTGCTCTTACTGTATTATTCTGACCTCTGACCTTTGGCTTCCCTTTTGACTACTCCTTTGGATTACGATTTGGTACTGCTTTGTCTCTCTGTCCAAAACCGACGAAAGTCTTTGGGTGCATTCACATGTCCGTTTATTCAATTGACAGTGAAAGCAGTCTAAAAATCTGAACTGTCCTATTTGTCTATTCACAATTAATAAAACTTACATAGACTGATTCAGGAATAGAAATAAGACCTCACTGGTGAAAAAGAAGAATTTGCTCCTAGCACACCTATTGGGAGGAAGGCAATAGGCAATAGGCAATATCCGAGCCAGTAGTCATACTGGCTCGGATATTATTTCCAGATTATGCCCTTAAATTACTTTGAAAACAGGTATTAATCTATAGGGAGCTATCTTCCAATAGGTGGCGCTAGGGGCAAATTCCTCTTTTTCACTAGTGAGGTCTTATTTCCATATTCCATACCCAGAATTCTTAGCAGGGCATGCATGGTCTAATAAGTCCCTGTAGCATCTTTCCCTAATGAGAGACATTTCTTTTCCTATAGACTGATTCAAAATTGGGACCTAGTTGTCACCTACAACCCACACCTGGAGATCCTACGAAGGATTGCCAAGGAGCTCCAACCTGTGCTACATAGGGACAACAGACTCAGACATATTTCCTGTCTCCCTTCTCCTTTCCTTTCGACAGCCACCAAACCTGAGGCGTATTATTGTCCGGAGTGCCCTGAAGCCCCAACTGAAAATGGCACCTCACCTTGCCTGCAAAAAAGGTGCATGACCTGCAAGCACATCCACACCGCTGACATTGTACCTGTCCCACAGTCACAATAGGTGCACAGAATTAGGGGGACATTTTCTTGCAGGTCTTCCAATGTGTTGTATCTCATAATGTGTGTGCAATGTCCCACCACAGGCCTCTATGTGGGGGAAACAGGGCAGAGACTCAGTCAGCGCATGAACTCACACAGATTCAACATTAATAACAGCAGAACAGATCTCCCAGTGGCCGCACATTTCTCCGGAGAAGACCACTCTATTGAAGATTTGCGGTTTGTGGTTTTAATGGGACATTTTAAGACGCAGAAGGAGAGGAAAGAATGGGAATACAAGTTTATGCAAAAATTTCAAAATCTGCAATTTGGACTTAATATTCATGCCAGCTTCATGTCACACTATGTATGAACTGTGATTTGGAATTAATATTCATACCAGCTTCATGTCACACTATGTATGAACTGTGAGGGTCACAAATCACCATCTCATTGCAAACAGATAACAGATCCCTCTGTAACGCACCACAACTTTCCAGATTGTTTATTTTTTGACCGGTTGTAAATAACTTCTCTACTTAGATTGCATTTTGTTTTTTTAAGGACTCTAAAATCTTTTAAAGGCCCATGTCTATAGGGTATAAATAAATCTGTGAATTTTCAGTTTCTTGTATAACACCATGTCTGATGAAGAGAGCTAGTACTCCCGAAAGCTTACCATCAAATATACTCAGTTAGCCTCTAAAAAGTATCGTCTGATTTCTTCACTCTTCCACTACTTTCAATGGCTAACACGGTACAACATTATGCTACTACTATCAAAATTGGGATGTCAGATAGCTAAAAACGGACTGTTATGTTCCATTTTCACTGACATTTTGGCCTTACAATATGCTTTATATGTACTTGCTATGAAACCATGGTCACCTGCGGATAATCATAATTCTATGGTTTAAAGCAAGTGCATAAGAAGAACACTGTTACAATGGTTTGATCTCAACGTGTACTCCACTCTATCATGTATCAAGAACACAGAAGTATGCGCCATGTCCAATGTATGCTAAAAAATGACTGAGGCGCCAGAGGCCTTAATGCCTGTGATCAGTGCAAGCATTGGTCGTGGGTATAAGCGTCGGGTCTCTGCTGTATAGTACAGCGGAGACCTGTCGGCTATGGCAGCTGCTTAGCTCCTGAGTGGCCGTCATATTTACATACCCGACATCTTCTGTACTATTACTGTGGATGTCGGAAATGGCTTAAAAGAGTAATCTAGATTTTACTATTAATGGCCTGTCCTTAGGAAAGACAATCAATATTAGATCTACGAGGATCCGACACCCGGGACCCCCACAGATCAACTGTACTGAGGCTCTCAGTACTGTTTATATACCATGATCTGCGTTTTTCACTTGCCGTGCAAACTGTAGCAACGGGTGTAGGTACTGCAGCACCACTGAAGTTTATGGGCCATCAATAGTAAAAACTGTATAACCCCTTTGAAATCTCTTCTTTTTCTATGCTGAGTAGTCCAGGAGGCGGTCCTATCAGTGAGTGACAACTGTCTCTTTATACACAGTCATGGAGGACAGGCTTAATCACTGTCAATAACTCATAGGACCGCCTCCTGGACTTCTCACGATAAAAAGAAAAGAGATTTCAAATTGGATAAATTATACAAAATCTGTTCCTACAACATATACATCAATCTGCTCAGTTCATCCTGCTCTATAACATGCTGCCTGCACCTTCCATGTGTCAAGTTCCCTTGAAGCTTTAAGAATACTGTATCTTATTAGGGAAAGGTAGTATTCCCTGACCTGTAACATGTAGTTCTCTTTTTGTCTGTAGGCTCTGTGACCTCCTCAGTCAAAAAAAATATACAGTACAGACCAAAAGTTTGGACACACCTTCTCATTCCAAGTGTTTTCTGTATTTTCATGACTATAAAAATTGTAGATTCACACTGAAGACATCAAAACTATGAATTAACACATGTGGACTTATATACTTAACAAAAAAGTGTGAAACAACTGAAAATATGTCTTATATTCTAGGTTCTTCAACGTAGCCACCTTTTGCTTTGATTACTGCTTTGCACACTCTTGGCATTCTCTTGATGAGCTTCAAGAGGTAGTCACCTGAAATGGTTTTCACTTCACAGGTATGCCCTGTCAGGTTTAATAAGTGGGATTTCTTGCCTTATAAATGGGGTTGGGACTTTCAGTTGTGTTGTTCAGAAGTCAGGTGGATACACAGCTGATAGTCCTACTGAATGGAGGACTGCCCCAGGAAAGGAAGACCAAGAGTCACCTCTGCTGCGGAGGATAAGTTCATCCGAGTCACCAGCCTCAGAAATCGCAGGTTAACAGCAGCTCAGATTAGACACCAGGTCAATGCCACACAGAGTTCTAGCAGCAGACACATCTCTACAACAACTGTTAAGAGGCGACTGTGTGCAGCAGGCCTTCATGGTAAAATAGCTGCTAGGAAACCTCTGCTAAGGACAGGCAACAAGCAGAAGAGACTTGTTTGGGCTAAAGAACACAAGGAATGGACATTAGACCTGTGGAAATCTGTGCTTTGGTCTGATGAGTCCAAATTTGAGATCTTTGGTTCCATCCACCGTGTCTTTGTGCAACGCAGAAAAGGTGAACGAATGGACTCTACATGCCTGGTTCCCACCATGAAGCATGGAGGAGGAGGTGTGATGGTGTGGGGGTGCTTTGCTGGTGACACTGTTGGGGATTTATTCAAAATTGAAGGAATACTGAACCAGTATGGTTACAACAGCATCTTGCAGCGGCATGCTATTCCATCCGGTTTGCATTTAGTTGGAACATCATTTATTTTTCAACAGGACAATGACCCCAAACACACCTCCAGACTGTGTAAGGGCTATTTGACCAAGAAGGAGAGTGATGGGGTGCTACGCCAGATGACCTGGCCTCCACAGTCACCAGACCTGAACCCAATTGAGATGGTTTGGGGTGAGCTGGACCACAGAGTGAAGGCAAAAGGGCCAACAAGTGCTAAGCATCTCTGGGAACTCCTTCAAGACTGTTGGAAGACCATTTCAGGTGACTACCTCTTGAAGCTCATCAAGAGAATGCCAAGAGTGTGCAAAGCAGTAATCAAAGCAAAAGGTGGCTACTTTGAAGAATCTAGAATATAAGACATATTTTCAGTTGTTTCACACTTTTTTGTTAAGTATATAATTCCACATGTGTTAATTCATAGTTTTGATGCCTTCAGTGTGAATCTACAATTTTTATAGTCATGAAAATACAGAAAACTCTTGGAATGAGAAGGTGTGTCCAAACTTTTGGTCTGTACTGTATATCTGTAGAGTAAAATGTCAAGTAGAAGTATGAAATGCATGTGCCATAATAAATGCCCCATAATATTGTAAAATGACTAGGCTCACATCTGTGACGGAGTCTCCATCTGGACACTCCGTTACAGTGACTGTCAAAAAAAAGTCAGACTTTTTGGTCTGTCGGTATCAGTTTAAAATAATGGGCACCCGATGGATCCCATTATAGACAATAGGGTCTGTCGAGCACCATTAGTGTCTGCTATATTTTAGCAGTTCGTGTCCCCCAACAGACCAGAACAGAGCAGATGTGAACACAGTGTAAGACACAATAAGAACTTCCAACGGTCAGCTAACACTCTTGCCCACGGCACCTGAACTGACTTAGAGCTATGAAAGCCTCGCCAATATGAGGTCTACTAGGAGATGATATCTTTATTCAGTGCTCGCAGCACATCAATCCCCCAGTCACTACACAAAAGAAGACGCAGATTCTCAATTCCCAGGCTGCTGTCGTCCAAATCACAATTTTAATGAGCTGTGGATTACTGCGCCCAAACCCTTGTTTCTGGCCAAAATGTCAGTGTGTGTGAAACCTGACTGTCGGCAGTGTTAATCAGACGTGTATGGCACATGTGCCTCTCCTCTCAGTGGGCCATATGTCCACTCGCTCTTTTCTTATTTAGCTTTGTTGCATAGTATAATAATCTAAAAGAATATTTTCATAGGGCTGAATATTTCATACAAGCAATTGTCTGGTAACGTCCACCTCCTACAGATAGAATACTCTGCGCCAAATACTCTGTGATTTAAAGACAAAGAGTCGACATGACCAGCTAATCTGCATCTCTTTGTATGGTATGATGTCATCTGGGAGAAGAGCCTTGATGGAAACGATGCTATCATGAATAATTTAATTCGCAGTTACGACAAAGGATCAGATCAAAGCTCCATTTGCAAAGACTTTATTATAAACGCTTGTTAAATCTGCATGATCATGTCTCCGAATATTTCATCTACTTCTAAGTGTTCTAGTACTAAAAAGTAAAGCAACTCCAACTATGCTGGTAAAAGTCTGTCCGCATTGCAGACAAAATAAGAAGAGAAGAATGAGCATGTTCATTGATTTTGAGAAAAGCATATGCGTATAAGGTCCCCAAGCGGACCTGAAGAACAGAAATCCAGGTGTGAACCTGGCGTAAGTCCTCCTTGATGGAAAAAGGGGAACTTGCTCTAGCACCACCTTCTGGAAGGTAGTTTCCTATAGATCAATCCCTGGTTTTCCTGAAACCTAGTAGCATAATTTGGAAATAAAACCAAGGAAGATATCCCATCCATAGACAGCTGTTTCCAGGCATTGATTGCCAAAGGTGGCGCTAGAGAAAGTTCACATTTTCCCACCATAGAAGACATATTTGCATATTAAGTCTAATAAGACCTTGTACATTTTGTTTCCAATTCCACAAGTTAAAGCTATGGATTAGTCCCATTCACTGACACATTTGGGGCGGAAACCTGAATGCCAGACACTGTCAAGGCTCCTCTTGTCATTGGCAAATTCTGAATGTGTAAACATACCCTTAGGGAGGGTCTATACAGGATATACATACAGTACTTGGTTGCTCGGACACTGACAAATCTAATTAATAAATTAGATAAAAAATACGCGGCATGAATACACTTTCTCTGTCAATTTATGCTGCAGGGTTATACTATGACTGTCAGCGCAAAGCTTAGAAGCTGCGAAATACCTCCTGCCATTCCAAAAGAAATTGGTGGCATTCAGAGAAACTCGTTGCTGATTTTTTTTCTGATCGAGAACTAGATGTGCAGCAGTCA
The DNA here is from genome assembly GCA_947044405.1 of Leptodactylus fallax. NCBI lineage: Eukaryota > Metazoa > Chordata > Amphibia > Anura > Leptodactylidae > Leptodactylus > Leptodactylus fallax. The sequence goes on from CAMRHE010000184.1 coordinate 1,233,770, forward strand.
TGTAGGTCCCCAGCTTTTAGAGGAGTATGCAGCACTGGTGTAACTATAGAAGTCGCAGGGCCCAGAAGCCAGAGGGCCACAGGTCATTCGATAAACCCCTGTCTGATTTCTTTTGATAGCTGGCAGTCTGGGCATCATAAATTCATTATCCCTGCCCTCTGGTCAGATGGAGTGAGGAGAATTATCATACACGGCCTTCCATTTTTGGAAAGAGGAAAATTAACCCTTTCATGGCAAAACAGAGCAGTAGGTCAGCATATAGTCAAGGAAGGATTCTGTGAGGGAGCCTGTGGCACAAAAGGGGGAATAATTATTGTGAGAGGGGCACTGACGGGATGGGGACTGATGGGAAGCTTGTATGCTTGTGAACAAGACAGAGAACGAAAATGAGATATAAATGCAGCAAAAATGTACGGATGGCACGAGGCTGATAGTTAAGGGCTCCAAGTTCAGATTTTGCACTAGGGCCCAAGAGTCTTAAATTACACCCATGGCATGTAGGGTCCTATATACCAGCCTGTGGTATTTCTCCTTTAAATTCCATGATTGCCACACTGGGTTGGGTGTATATTGTGTGTATCCTGCAACCTGGATGCATTTGCCTTCTACCTCATGTATCTTCAATCTCCTTTGTCTGTGAACAGAATGGCATAATTACACTTGGAACGCTGACAGCACCTTTCAATGTCATGGGCAGCTGTGTCAAGGCTGGCTCCATGAACTAGAATGGTCATAAATATCATTAACAAGCAAGGCTTTGTTCTCTAATGACTGCAATCGGCCGGCTAATGGAGATTTACACTAGTCTTACATAGTATCTGAGAGCCATTATCCACACTGCTCTATCCTGCAGAGTACGTGCTCCGTCTATCAACACAAATAGATCCCCTACACAATACAAGAACATGGAAAAATCAAAAAATATAATTGAAATACAGGATACATATAGATTATACATTTTACATGTTGACTTATGTTTTTTTCACACAGTAGACATCTACATATTCCTCAGACAAAGCCAATCCAAATCCAAAGTTTTTGGAAATAATATTGATGTGTCAATAGGCCACCTGGTTTATTGCTCTGAATATTTAATATACATGATTATCCTACCCTATGGTCATGGGTGTAACTACCAGAATAGCAGATATAGCAGCTGCTATGGGGCCCAACAAACAAGGGGACCATTTCCACTGAGACCTAGGATGTAGTTAGTGATAACTATGGATGGTGGAATGAGAAGTGGAAACCTGAATGTACTTTATTAGAACATCATATGCCTGCATGTGACATCATTATAATTACTTTCTTCATATGTTGTGATGTCACAGTGTACACATGGATCTTATTTGTGTGTGCATTATCCCTCAGCTATGATGTAATAGTGGGCACTATCCCTGTACTGTGACATGACTGTGTATATAAATTTTTTCCCATGACATCACTGGGTGCATTATTTCTGTACTTTGGCATCACTGTAGACATTACATTCTGGCACTGTGACATCACTGTGTGCATTACCTCTGTCCTGTAACATTACTGTGTGCATAATCTGTACTGTAAAATCACTATGGGCATTAACCTTGCAATATGACATGACTGTGTGCATTATCTCTGTATTTTGACATCACTGTGTGCATTATTCCTGTACTGTGACATCACTGTGTGCATTATTCCTGTACTGTGACATCACTGTGTGCATTATTTCGGTACTGTGACATCACTGTGTGCATTATTTCTGTACTGTGACATCACTGTGTGCATTACTACTGTATTATGACATCACTGTGTGCATTATCTGCTCTGCAAAATTACTATGTGCATTATCACTGTGTGTAAAGGAGACCAAAATAATTGTACTGTCTGGTATTGCTATAATAAAAAATATGTGATCCTGGATATGACCATAAGGTGAGACTCTGCTTTCACACACTTCCAGACTTACCTATCACATTAGACTACATAGGAGAAAAGCAACTACTATCATCACACATCCACACAAATAGCTACCACCACCTGACACTTTACAGTAGATATGACACTGATATACACAGATCATGCATACATGCACCTTCTGGCACTACAATAGCAAACAAAAAGGTAAAAAGCCTAGGTTATATTTACTTTCAGAATTGTGGGGAGGTTTAGAGCCAAGGGCAATCATATTAAATGTTAGATTTAATATATACCTAAAGTACAATTCTTATAGAATAGAAAAAGATGTAATAAAGAAAGACAAATACAAGCCAACAATACAATATAAAAAGGGAATAAAATCAAACAGACTTCTCTTAAAAACTACCTCCAGCTATAAACAACTTTTCATAAGTGAATAGTGCATATGAATATAAGAAACTTTGTAATATATCTGTTCTCCAGCTCCTTATCTCTCAATCTACCTGCATGTTTACATTAGATTCATCTCTATATTCAGCCTCACACATACAACTCTTATTGCCCCAGAGGCTAGTTAGGGACTCAAGGAGTCAGTGAGTGCCCTAACTGTGGCATAGGTTTTTTTTGTTGTTTTGCTATGTTGCAGTTAAGCTGAATAAAGTCACTTTTATTTTACACTTGGACCGTCTGAAAGCTATCTTTCCGGCGCCCAGTACCACGAACCACCGCTGTCCGGACCAGGAGCCTGCCGCCATTTTGAGTCTAATTCCCCAAGTTGTCGCATATGGTGGAGAACGCGCGCATAAAGAGATCCACGCAAGTCCTGGAAGACAAGTGGTTGGTGACTGCAGTACTGCTAAGTGTGCATTGTGGCCTACAGCTGGAAGAAATCTGTGATTTCAACTGAGAAGCCCAGGAAGGGGTGAGTGAATTGCAACATAGCAAAGTGTGTGCAAAACTGGTGAAAGTAAAACTCTGGAAGAGGAATCCAGGGAATGGACTTTGTGTATACTGTGGCACAGAAGTCTGTTAAGTGCTTGTTGATGGCAAGAAAGTAAGCAATGTGTGTAGAAGCTGGATATTGCAAACAGTCTATGTGAAAGGCTATGGTGCCATGTTGGTGTTTTCTGTGGAAGACAGAAGAAAATGCTGGTTGTTGTAGTGCCACATAAGTTAACTGTTTGAATACATGTGACTGCAGAAGATAGCAAAAAGTTGCTGCCGGTTGAACCCAAGGTTGCTGTGGAATATTGTGTAATCTTGTTAGTAAACCATGGGCAAGAAAAAGAGAATTTCAGCTTGTAAAAAAGCAGAGAAGTTATGCACAGGTTTATTAGTGCAGCAGTCTGAATGCAGAGAGATACAAAACCCGGAACAGATCATGTGGAGTGCAAGTAAAGATAAAGGGTTGCATGATGGTGACTCAGTTTTTCTAAAGCACCTCTGTTCTATGATTGAATATGTCCCTACTGACTGTATGTCTCATACTGGAGTGCATGAAAGTGCCAAAGATGAAAATATTATGGTGCAGCAGCTTCAAGATGAGAATAAAACCATCAGGTTCATTGATGAGGATAAAATATCTGATTGGAAACGGCAATTTGAGGTATTAGAAAAAAAGAACCTTAAGTTGAACCTGAAGTTAAAGAAAGATCTTGAATCTATGAGGAGTTCATATTCTAGTCATTGTGAAAATGTGGTACTGGGTTTGCCTGGAATGGACTGTGTCACTAAGAAGGAGTTTGCAGAAATGAAATGTGCTCTATCTAATAAAGTTGTACAGAGTGTAGAGCAAAAGCAAGTGCTTGAGAAGCAATTGCAGGATTTAAAGGAGCAGCATGTCCAAGACTCCATTGCCAAAGAGAGTGTCATTGAAAAATTAAGAGATAACCTTGAAACTGCTAAACGTGAGAGAAGTGAATTTTTGCAGTGTCAGTCAGAATGTCTGGATGACCAAGTGAGGAAGTGTGAAGAACTTTCGACTGCATTAATTGACAAAGAAAATGAAATTGCAGAGCTGAGGAAACATGTCTCTGACCGAGAGAGTAATTTAGAATCTGTGGTGCAGACATTGCAGTCAGAGCAAAACTTGCATGAACTAAAGCAGGTTCGCCTAAATAGTGAAATCCACGAATGGCGAAGCAGAGCTGGAGTTCTGGAACAAAGAGAAATGGAACTCAAAGCTAGAATATGCAGCCTGGAGAGGGCGCTGTCAGGATCTTGTGAAGATAAAGAGAAATTGTCTGTTTTGGTGCAAAATAAAGACAAAGAATTGATGGAGATGTCGTCTGTCCATGCTCAGAAAGCGCAAGCCTTACAGGAGAGTCACAAAAAAGTAGAGACTCAACTTCAAGAGCTGCAACTAAAAGTCACAGAAGGGGACAGGTTTCAAGCAGAACTGCTAGACAAGGCAAACAGACTACAGGTGGAATTGGATAATGTCACAAGGCTTCTTTCTCAAGCAGACAGCAAGTTTATCAAACTTACCAAAGCTTTTTCTACACTAGAATCTCAGCTTCAGGACACTCAGGAACTTTTGCAAGAAGAAACTCATCAGAAGCTTGACCTTAGTACAAAACTAAAACAAATGGAAGATGAGAATAATGGTTTCCTTGAGCAACTAGAGGAAGAGGAGATGGCAAAAAGAAATTTGACAAAGCAGATTTCAAGACTACAGGCTCAGGTGACTGATATGAAGAAAAAAATGGAGGATAGTATTGGGTCCTTGGTCTCTGTTGAAGAACTAGAGGAAAAGTTGCAAATGGAGCTAGAAGCTACAAATCAATGGTTTGAGGAGAAGGTTGCTGCTTATGACAAACTTGAGAAGACAAAAATTAGACTGCAGCAGGAACTAGAAGATGTAGGTGTAGATCTTGATCATCGTCGGATGGTGTTAAATTTGGAAAGGGAGCAGAAAAAGTTTGATCAGCTGCTTGGTGAAGAGAAGACTCTTTCTGCTAGATATGCAGAAGAACGTGACCATGCCGAAGCAGAAGCTTGTGGAAAAGAGACCAAAGCTCTTGCCTTGGCTCGCTCCCTAGAAGAGGCCCTTGAATTGAAGGCTGAGTTAGAGAGGCTCAACAAGCAACTGCGCACTGAAATGGAGGATTTGGTTAGCTCCAAGGATGAAGTTGAGAAAAACCTGGAATCTGTGCAGATATTGTATGAGAACAAAGCTAATGCTTATGACAAGCTGGAAAAGGCCAAGAGAGAATTGGACCTCCAGATAAAAGACATGAGGATTTAGGTTGAGGAAAAAAATGTCTAATTTGTCTGCTGAGATTGTAGATCTAAAAATGCTTGTTGTTAAACTAAAGGTGCAAGTGAACAAGCTGGAGGAAATCAAGAAACAGCTGGAGTTTCAGATGGAACAGTTGAAAGCCAAAGTGGAATCTAAAAGAGAAGAATTGGATTGATTGCAGCAGTCTTTATCCAATACTGAACAGTCGGCATCTGCACTATCTTCAAAGCTGGCAGCACTAGAAGATGAGAAGGGCTCGCTGTGGAGCCTGTTAACCTCTAAAGAATCAGGGCTGTTGTCCCTGAAAAATGTGATTCAAGAAATAGAGTCTTTATTCAACCAAGAGCAAGATAAGAGAACCACTGAGATACGGGACTTGAATGAAAGACTTGACAAAAAGTCTGCAGATGAGCAGAAGCTTTATCAGAAGATGTTGGAGGGTCCGTTCAATATAATTCAGGGAACAGTGAGGGAAGCAGAAAATATCATCCAGGATGCTGACCTGACAAATGTTAGAATAACATTGCAGAATATCCTAGAATTAGGAGACATAGTGGATAAAGAGATGGCATCTACATCTGCTGCCATAGAAGATGTCAGGAAGATTGAGGAAGATCTGCAAGTTGCAATAGTAGAAACTGAGATTGAGGCTGCTCAGAGAAATGTGGCATTGGAGAAAGCTGCCAGCGTAGAGGCAGAGGAAGCAGAGCCATTAATGCAGCCAGAACGTGTAACCAAAAATAATCTGGGTACTGACAGAAAAAACTGTGATGTTGAAAACTTGGTATCCCAGTCCTCCGTTGTTAGCACAGGGAATGAAAATAACTTGAAGAATGGACTAGAGTATGGAAGTGGTTTTCCGGCTGCCATACAGGTGTGGAAGCATTATACAGAAACCATTCTAATATATGATGTGGCAGTTGATAAAGACATACCAGAAAATGTAGTTCAGCGTGATCTATTTTGTGAGGGTGTGTTGTATGGCCCTGGTGCAGAAGAAGATTCTTACGGCTATTCCCTAAAGGGACCAAAGTCATGCAATGGGGTGGCTGAAGACTATGGTGAAAAATGTGATGAAAATGATGTGATCCCCTGTGTGGCGAATTGTGGAGGTGATGGAGTAGAGCTTGCCTTTGCGCAGAATGGCTAGGATCTTGGCATAGCATCGAAAGTGATGAGAAGACGGAAGGCTCGACGGAGCGGTATTTGGAAGAGGAGACCGCCAGATGGGGACATCTGGAGAGACACTGGACAAGTGTATAAGATTGAAGAGGGACGGCGACATATGTCTTGTCCCATTGTAGCTCACCCCATGGGTAGTGAGCTGAGAGGGAGGGTATGTAAGTATGTGAGCCAGAGGGCGCTGTTGAGCGACCCAGGCCAGCCCTGAAAAACCCTTCAGCCACACCTTTGGGGGCGGGGGCATGTATCTCCAGAAGGCTGGAGAAACCTGCTTGGAGCAGGAAATAGTGGACCAGCCTAGGACAGAGAGGCAGTCTGTCCCAGAGGGCTTGGATCCAGAGAGGACTTACAAAGACTAAGTCAAGCTCTTATTGCCCCAGAGGCTAGTTAGGGACTCAAGGAGTCAGTGAGTGCCCTAACTGTGGCATAGGTTTTTTTTTGTTGTTTTTTTTATGTTGCAGTTAAGCTGAATAAAGCCACTTTTATTTTACACTTGGACCGTCTGAAAGCTATCTTTCCGGCGCCCAGTACCACGAACCACCGCTGTCCGGACCAGGAGCCTGCCGCCATTTTGAGTCTAATTCCCCAAGTTGTCGCAATATATATATATATATATATATATATATATACATATACAGTGGGGAAAAAAAGTATTTAGTCAGCCACCAATTGTGCAAGTTCTCCCACTTAAGAAGATGAGAGAGGCCTGTAATTGACATCATAGGTAGACCTCAACTATGAGAGTCAAAATGAGAAAACAAATCCAGAAAATTACATTGTCTGATTTTTTAAGAATTTATTTGCAAATTATGGTGGGAAATAAGTATTTGGTCACCTACAAACAAGCAAGATTTCTGGCTCTCACAGACCTGTAACTTCTTCTTTAAGAGGCTCCTCTGTCCTCCACTCATTACCTGTAGTAATGGCTCCTGTTTGACATTATCAGTATAAAAGACATCTGTACATAACCTCATACAGTCACACTCCAAACTCCACTATAGTGAAGACCAAAGAGCTGTGGAAGGACACCAGAAACAAAATTGTAGACCTGCACCAGGCTGGGAAGACTGAATCTGCAATAGGCAAGCAGCTTAGTGTGAAGAAATCAACTGTGGGAGCAATAATTAGAAAATGGAAGACATACAAGACCACTGATAATCTCCCTCGATCAGGGGCTCCATACAAGATCTCACCCCGTGGGGTCAAAATGATCACAAGAACTGTGAGCAAAAATCCCAGAACCACACGGGGGGACCTAGTGAATGACCTGCAGAAAGCTGGGACTAACATAACAAAGGCTACCGTCAGTAACACACTACACCGCCAGGGACTCAGATCCTGCAGAGCCAGACGTTTCCCCCTGCTTAAGCCAGTACATATCCGGGCCCGTCTGAAGTTTGGTAGAGAGCATTTGGATGTTCCAGAAGAGTATTGGGAGAATGTCATATGGTCAGAGGAAACCAAAGTAGAACTGGTAGAAACACAACTCGTCGTGTTTGGAGGAGAGTGAATGCTGAGTTGCATCCAAAGAACACCATACCTACTGTGAAGCATGGGGGTGGCAACATCATGCTTTGGGACTGTTTCTCTGCAAAGGGACCAGGACGACTGATCCGTGTACATGAAAGAATGAATGGGGCCATGTATCGTGAGATTTTGAGTGCAAACCTCCTTCCATCAGCAAGGGCATTGAAATGAAACGTGGCTGGGTCTTTCAGCATGACAATGATCCCAAGCACACCAACAGGGCAACGAAGGAGTGGCTTCCTAAGAAGCATTTCAAGGTCCTGGAGCCAGTCTCCAGAACTCAACCCCATAGAAAACCTTTGGAGGGAGTTGAAAGTCCGTGTTGCCCAGCGACAGCCCCAAAACATCACTGCTCTAGAGGAGATCTGCATGGAGGAATGGGCCAACATACCAGCAACAGTGTGTGCCAACCTTGTGAAGACTTACAGAAAACGTTTGACCTCTGTCATTGCCAACAAAGGATATATAACAAAGTATTGAGATGTTATTGACCAAATACTTATGTTCCACCATAATTTGCAAATAAATTCTTAAAAAATCAGACAATGTGATTTTCTAGATATGTTTTCTCATTTTGTCTCTCATAGTTGAGGTCTACCTATGATGACAATTACAGGCCGGCCTCATCTTTTTAAGTGGGAGAACTTGCACAATTGGTGGCTGACTAAATACTTTTTTCCCCCACTGTATATATATATATATATATATATATATATATATATGTATTGTATTCTTAAATATATAGCATTATTATTATACTATATTTATAGCTGGTGGTATATTGTGCGAATATAACAACATGTGAAAACTCTTGGATATGTAAACAGCTTGAGATGAAGAATCCAGTTTGGAAAAGATGAACATGAATATGTAGGAGTGAAGTTTGGCAGAGAACATTTAACCCGATGCCTATGACAAACTGAACTCTGTGAAGCTAAACAAGATCAAGCTGATGAAAATGCATTAAGCGGATTCAGGATTAGCGGACAAACACAATTCCCTGAATTCCTCCTTCCATCAGAAGATGAAATATATAGATATAATCATATTTGCTTTCTATGACAAGTGCTGGAGATTCCTGAAGCATTTATTGAATGTGCTATACTATTAACGGTCCATTGTAGTGTCCATACAGTATATCATTTATCATATTGTGAGGACGACTACAAGGACTTGTGCCAATCTGAGATAAGTTTCAAGGTGCTTTTCTTCTAAAATTAGGTCTGTAAATTCAATGAGGTTTATGATCCCCCATGCTTTAGGCTATATGCACACGATCATGTGTTTTAGCAATGTGCTAGCTGTGTTTTTAATGGATAGCACACTGACCCATTTTTTTTCTAATGCCCCATACACAGAACCATATAAAATCAGGGGGCCTGGTGAGGGGTCATGAGCATTAATGCAAAACTCAGGACAGTTTTGCATTCGCAAATAGTGTTAAATTTGTTGGACCGGCCTTCTTTCTGCCCGATTTTAAGAATAATGGGAAGGCAGTACACCAGGGGAAAACATTGCACAAAATTGGTTTTGCAGAAAAACGTATTTCTACACCAGCTTCCTGACGCATTTTCAGTATTTCAATTCCTCAGCATTTTCTACCACTGATGGTACCAGCTCACAGAGCATTGGCCAGACTGGATATAATTGTAATAACTTGTCAGCTGACAGCAGGACTAGATATGTACCAGATTCCTGCCTTAGGATATGAAGAGTCTTCTCATTCACTGACGGCAAACAACATCTTAAAAATGGTAAAGAATTGAGACACAAAGTATATTAGAAAGTTGGGCAAATGTTCATTTTTATATAGATTAAAAGGGACCGTCCAGAAATTAGCATTTTATGGCCTGTCCCAAATATCTCTCAATACCACTCCTGTCCAACCTGGGGTGTTGCAAAAAAAACATATACTTACTGAGCAATAAGCAGGACCTGGTTTTTGGTGAAGTTTGGGTAATATATCTTGACTTGGCTGCACATGCGCTGGACATCATGTGCATGTACAGTACAGTGGAGCTAAGGTATACTGCCTGGCTTCATTGAAGAACTGCTCAAGTGCAGTTCACTTATCTCTTGTCACTATAAAGGCTTGTTTTAAACAGCCCGACACAGAGAACTTGATATAGGGATATTTTGGATATTAATCCACCAGCCCATTGGTACTTGTTGGTGGATTATTATCCTCAATTCACATGACAAGTTCCCTTAAAAGCGTACCTCAAATTATAAAACAACATTTCATGAGTACATGTGTGATAAGTACACCATGTCATAGTACATGTGAATATAAGAAACTTTGTAATGTATCTTATTAAAGACATCTGTTTCCTTATCCACTTATTAGGCTGTTCTTCTGCTCCTTATCTTCACTAAGTCTATTATTTACATATAGTCAGTCTCTGTATTTAACTCACACACAGAAGTCTATGGAGAGTGGAGGGGGAAAAGGAGGCTGTTAACTGATTTACTACCCTATTTTGTGCAATGGTAGAGTCTTATCTTGAAACAGCAGTGTTAAAACAGCTCCAACACAAGGTAGCAGAGTGTAGCAGCTGCAGTTATTTGTGTTTTCCAGCAGCCTCCTTCTCCTCCATAGACTTTTATGTAAAAAGTAACTCAGCTTGATAAGTGGAGAGGGAAACAGATTTCTTTAATAAGAGATATTACAAAGTTTCTTATATTCACCTGTACTGTTGTTTTATCAACGGCGGTATGCTTTAGGTTCACATGCTAACCATCGAAGTGCAAATATGTTTCTTATCAACCTTAGAGCCCCTTCGCCCGCGCTGATAGATCCCTCTGATCATCACACTATGGCATGTCAGAGATCTGCAATAAAACCAGATGGCTGCTTTACGCTGTTCTCAGCAAGGAAACTATTCTGAATGAATTATTAACTACAGACATCAATGAAGCCTGAGCTTGAGTCGTAGGCCATAGTGTCATCACAGTTCATAGGAAATTCATTGTCATATGTTTGCTATATGGCCGTCTTCACTGCATATAGGAGACAGGTAGACTTCAATTCTCCCGTCTAGATGGCTTCCAAGTTCAGTAAGTGTGAGCTCATTCTGCTCAGCCTCAAGTGCTTTTTGTGAAACCTGCTATTCCCAGCAGAGACTTTCCTGTGTAATATAACTACGCTCTCTAATGCACAATTTGCCCTTGCTACGATGGCTACCTCTCAGGTCTGTAACCACAATCTTTCCCTAAACTGAACCACAAAACATCTAATGAAATGTCTGACAATAAAAACTATTGTGGCGTGTTACAGAAAAAAAAAAAAAAAATTAAAAAAGACAATCGCACAAGCTACAGAATAAAAAGATGAATTCTTCAGAGTTGTCTTCACTACTTGATCACAGAGATAGGACTAGTCCCTGGACATTTGCATTGAAATGAGTATGCAAAAGACTGAAGCAATCAGATTCAGGAGCGCGGCACATCCTCCATGCCGCCTGGATTCACAGCGCGCTACTTGATACAGCACAAAACCCACTGAGAGCAAATGAATCTGGACCATCTGTGTTACAAATGCCAGTGGGACAAAGACTTCTCTACAGACCTACTTCTCTGTACTCCATTGAAATAACAGGAGAATGGGGCAGCTATCTGCTGGTCGACCAGTGGTTAATCTGCAAGCTCTTTCCATAATGTAGGTTGTGCATAGTTAGGAATTACTAGGGTTAATAAAAGAGCCATCTAAAACTCAACCTTTCTCAGATCATATAGCTTTATTCATATCTAATAATATATACCAATGGAAAATGTAAGAAAATATCTCTTATAGAAAGTCACTATCTTGGGATGACTTTCCATATTGTCCTAGATAACACACCCACTGAAAAGAATACAAGGCAGTGGAGATTCCCATAAGACTTCCAATTTTGTTTCATCTCATCATTAAAAAAAGGCAATGTTTTAGTCGTACAAGGTCTTTTTCAAGCCATGACTTGGTAAGACTTGTTTGCCCCACGTTTTCAGACGCAGCAAAAAAACACTGCTGGAAAAACCACGGCGGCAACGCATCGCAGCGCTTCAATTATAACTATAGGGAAACCACAAGCATTTCTGTAGGTATAATTGACATGCTGTGATTGCAACGGTTTTGGAAATCGCAGAATGTCTGCTTCGTGTCCCATCTACCTTGTAGTGACTGTAAAACACTGCATACTGCATTTTTTTCTGCTGCCTATATGCCATGTGGGGCCCCATTCTAAATGGGTTTTCCAGGGCTGCTCAAGGTTGCAGTGGCGCTCAGTATAGTCGCTTCTGTTTCACACGCCATGTGATGTCACGTTCATCGGTCACATGGCCTGTTTCTAAATCAGTCCCATTCAGGTTAATGGGGCTGAGATGCAATATCAAGCGTGGCCACCATACAATGTATGGCACTGTGCTTGATAATCAGTGAAGAGACCACAGTGCTTGTTCAGACACTGCAACTTCTTCAAACAGCTGATCATTGGAGGTGCGGAACAGATCTGAAGTTCATGACCTACCCAAAGGATAGATCATTAATATTTAACTGCTGGAAAACCCTTTAAACCATGTGTACAGCAAATCTATAAGTCCTAGAAATGTAAACCACATCTCCATTCCCACTCTTTAGGCCATGCCCACATTATCATGGAATATCACAGAGATGTCTCCTGCAATAACTACAGCTATATGTTTCAGCAATACAAGTCCTATATAAATATATAGCAGCACATATGCTGCAGCAACAACACGACCATTGTTTGTCATCACAAACAAACTGCACAGCTTCCAGTGTTTTGCATCCTAAGCACAAAATAGGAAATTAGTTCTATTATTAGAGCATTGCAAATGATCAGGAAGTATACCTCCTCCGACATAGAACTATGTAAATGTACAGACAGGTATCATAGAGAGAGACCATGTGAATGCTTTAGGGCCCCTGGAGAGAGGGAGCCTATGTGGCTCACTTAGTTAAAGGGTTTTTTGCCCAGGGCTGATAGTGATGATCTCTCCTTAGGTTAGGTCATCAATATCGGATTGGTGAAGGTCTGACACCCTGCAGCCCCGCGATCAGTTGTAAGAAGAGGCCATAGTGTTCAAATGAGCCTTGCGGCCTTTTCTACGCTTTTTGTTTCATTTTAATGGCACCAGGCTGCAAACAGACCGTGTGAGCAGTGACCGTGATGCCACTGGTTTGTGGAGTGGAAACAACACCCACTGGAGCACTGTGCTGATCGGGGGGAGTGGATCTGATGTTGATGACCTATCCTAAGGATATCAGTCTTAAGCAAATGTTAAATGGGGTCATGGTAAAGCCCAGAAGGGGCATGGCTACACCCATAGCAAGTATGGCCTGGCGCAAGAAATATCATAGCATTCTGCACATGCTATTCTCCTGCATGGCCGCGCACAAATATCTGTAGATGCTTAGTAGAGGGCGAAAAGCAACTCAATACTCTACACACCTTAACTGGTGCTCTCCTCAAGGAGAGATGTCCCTGTCCATAAGCCACTCATTGCCTCGCACAAAGCCAGCCAGTTCACTTTGCTCTGCACTGATGAGGGACAAAAATACCGAAACGGCGCAGTATGCAGATAAGTGAAACTGGCTTGGCTAAAATCCCTTTTGCTGTCTCAAGACTCGGTGAGTCAAAAGCAAATTGAGGATCTGTTCCATCCAACAGAGGGCGCATGAGCTCCCAGCTCCTTTCCCATAATGCCTTGTGATATGTAGATGCTTAGTAGAGGGCGAAAGGCAACTCAAAACTCTACACACCTTAACTGGTGCTCTCCTCAAGGAGAGATGTCCCTGTCCACAAATATCTGTAAGTATGTCAACATGTAATTCATATCCTATGCCCAGAACAGACAATTTGTACCAACGGGTTGAATTTTAAGTTGAAATATTCATCTGCAATTGGTTGAAGTCTCTGAAATGACTGGGTGGAGATATTTAGTTTCCCAGCATTTAATACAGTATATGAATATTTTTGGCTTATCTGAATGCTCCTCACAAAGCCTAGTGGGACCCTTACATATTTACATAGCAGCTTTTGAAGAGAATTTTGAGCCAGTCTTCTGCCTCACGAAAACTTGCTCCAAAACTCCTGAACCCAAAGCTGAATGTTGGGTTTCCGGTGCGGACTAACATGCGCGATTAGCCTTGTACAATGGGGTCAAATGAGCAATTTCAGCAGTTATTCTGAAGCAGACTGTGGCAAGTGCTGAAAACAATGGATAGCAGCCTAGGGACGGTTTTCAGAGAGGACTTTGAAGCAGAAGAATGTCTTAAAATCTTCGCCAGAAGCTACCATGTGGACATACCCCCAAGGGTATGTAGTGCCTTTATTAGAGAAAACCATTTGGGTCAAGGGTTGAGCATTTGGTATGACCAATGACTTAGGAGTCTCTGGTGGAAAGAAGACAGTGAGTCTGTTCTTAACTGTGTTAGATGGAGGAAGTTGTGAAGAGAGAGTCTCTTCCTTTCCCAGCTAGGAGACAGAAGTAGGAGAGAAGTGAGGAGACTGAGCTAGAGCCCTGGTTAAGAGATGGGAATTATCCCGCTTGTTTTTGTGGACGATATTGTGTGCTAGAGATGTCTGCAAAGGTAATGTTAAATAGACCTCATAGCTATGACCCTACCAGTTAGTCTTGGATCAGGCAGGGCAACCCTTTTTGGATCTGCATGCCACAGCCTGGTAATTGTAGAAATTTGTGGATTTGGTAGATTCAGCAAGAGGAAGAGTGCCCTTGAAAGGGAGACACAGACTGCCACCCATCTACAAGCTGTTGTATTATGCCCTGTTCTAGATCAGTAAGTGAGTTACTACATTTGCAAACCTGCATGTCTTCCCACACTCCAAAGACATACTGACTGATAGGGAATATAGATTGTGAGCCCTATATGGGACAGTGACTGTCAATGGCTGTAAAGCGCTATATAAGTAAGCAAAATAATTAAATAATAATAAATGTCATTCCTATACCTACCATCACAGGCACTCCAACCATCATCTGTCTCAGGAAGGCTTATCTTTAAGACGTGTCCCCCTGCAGGCCCCCTCAGCACTGCACCTGTCTAGGAGGAGTGTAAGAGGATCTGGAAGAGATTCTTGCTACTGTGACCTCAGCGGCTACTACTCCCAATATCCTGGCCTTCCTCTCAATGATCAAGCCAATAAAAGCAGTAGCAGAATTGTTCAATGCACTGGAGTCCAGTGCACAGTCGTGTATTTGAGACAAGAGGCTGTTCAGCTTGAACTCAACAATGTTCCAATATGTCACCATTTAGTAATATAAATACTTCCAGGAAATGTAAGATTCTGTGAGAAAATCTCGTGCGCCTTGTCATTTGCCTATTATGTGCTTGTTAATTACTATAGACATCCCAAAATATTACAGAATAGGATAAGGAGATAAAATAATGTAGTTCAGTGATGAATAAGCCTGCCGCGGTGCAGAGTAGGGGCAGCCTGTTCCCTGCTGTTGGCGGTCCCCGGGGACATCTGCTGCTGATGATCTGTTTGTAGACAATCACTGTCCTTAGCAGTGACCTCGTCACAAATGGTGCTTGATGGACTAAAAGCGAGTTACTAGACCAAAAACAGAACCTCACCGGAACAATAACAGCCGGAAACAGCCAGGTCACAGGTAAGGTAACTTATTTTTTATTCATTCTATTTCCATCATAGGGCCTTTTTTTTAATGATCTCAGACTACACAATGCAATATAGCTGTCCAACTAATGCAAAACTACTACTCCCAGCATACTTTTGTATATTTAAAGGGGTTGTCCAGAGAGTCTATATTGACTTACTGTACCTAAAGGTTACGAGCTGATTCTGACCCCAAGTCACATGATTTTAACCAGCCCCCCGCTCGCTCTGCCTCCTCTCTTGTTTTCACCACTAGTTACCTGTACTAGTTATCTTTACTATAATCTGCCAGCCTCCATAGCACAAGTAATTTACCTGTGAAAACGGGCGAGAGGGGAGGAGCTGCCATAACCCAGGGGCTGGGTGCTGGTTCAGATCATGTGACGTGGGGTCAGAACCAGCCAGAACCCCTAGGTACAGCATCTAAAAGACCCCCAAGGAAGTCAATTATAGACTCTCTGGACAACCCCTTTAATTTCTTATACAACTAAATTTTTTATCTAAATATCTTACTTGTTAATAATCTGCAGCAACATCTGCCATTAGGGTCACTTGGTTGATTCCTTTGGTGACAATAGGGTCAAGTTATATCCATTGGGAGTCACCAATGTGTTTGTACAGTGTTAGGGCTTATTCATATGTCTGCATTTCATGCACTATTGTATAGCGTCCGTATCTTTCACAAGTGGCATACGGATCCATTTATTTCAATGTATTTGTTCATACTGCTGTTTTTTTCTCATGGACTGTGGATCCATAAAAAAAATAAAATAAAATAAAAAAAGCTGTAACTGTGTGTTTTTTTTCCTCCCGGATGTGAATGCATCAAGATGCATCATGTTAATGTCTCTTGGTCCTGGAAAAAAACAAATGCAATCTCTACGTCATCCATTTTTCACAGAGACAAAAACAGTGACAAATATAGGAATTTTTTAAAAGTAAAAAAGGTATCACCCCTAGTTCACAAAAACTGAAAAACAGATCAACCACGGACAGCAAACGTCGTGTGCCGTCTATGATTAACACGGATATCACGCACCGGCTAAAAGTGTATGTGTGAATAAGGACCACTGTGCCAGTCTGTGAGATCCAGAACAAGGACAGATATGGCAGTTACATAAATCAACATTACAGTATAAAGCAAACTAAAAGACCAATGCAGACCTACATTCACAATATTCATGAAATATGTAACAGCGCAGACATGTAATTAACAGGAGCTGTCATGTCCGCATCAATCTTTTATCATTACTTTGCCTTCCCTACAGGTAATGTACTTACAATGCTGCAATATGTACAATATAAGACTCACTAGGTCGGGGAACCAATTCCATAATGTACTTTCATTAGCTGAATGATCCTTACAAAGACAGAGCCGGAAGACAGCAAGCTGCAGGCAAATCAGATTCCATACAGTTACTCATCAATGGGCTTCAGGCAGCTTTAAAGGGGTTGTCCATGAGCCATGTGGAGGGTTCGGAGAGGTCATGTGGGGCGCAGGACTTCTGACCACGAGGCACCGGCACAAGCCTGAACGCACACCACAGACAACCTCCCCTTGCCTTCACATGGGTTGCTCCAATTCCTGGACAACTCCTTTAAGATAGTAGCCTTTAGTGCAAAGGAAATGAAGAGCACAGTTGATACACATTATGTGGGCCCTTGAGTGATAGAATCTTAATGGGCTTCTTTGCGATGTTTCACACCCATGTAGGCTATGACTATGGCAACTTTTGCAATGACACAAGTCCTGTGGCTAAAGACTGCAGTGTGGTGTTGCCTTCAATGCACATAATGAAAGTGAGTGCAGTTGCATTGTGACTTGGAAGTTGCTATAATCACGATACAAAGGTCACAATGAATCTAGCAGCTCTCACTTCCCTGCAACTGCTGAGGGATGTTGGTGACAACACGACTGCATTCAACTTTAAAGGGGTTGTCCTGCTCCAAACTGAATTTTCATACTGATGACCTATCCTCAGGATAAGTCATCAGTATATGATCTGTCAGGATCTGACCCCTAGACCCAGCACAAATCATCTGTTCTAGTAGCCTCCAGGTACCGGAAGCTGCTAGTGGACGAGCAGCGTGTGCAGCACCACACTCTAATTCAAGTAATAGGAGCGGCGCAGCAGCCCCATCCACGACATGGCGGTGGTTTCGGTGAACTGCAGCATTGCTCCTGTTACTTGAATAGGGCGGTACTGCATGCGCCGCTCGTCCTCTAGGAGACATTCATATATAATAGGATTGATGTTACAAATAATTGATTCACCATAATAGGATTGATGTTACAAATAAATTTGTGAGAGTGTGAACAATGCTGGGTACTATACTAAGGGCAAGAGATGTGCGTGGACAGACACCATACCAGCTATACTAAACTTTTCATATCAATCAAATATAAGTCACCCAGACCACATTATGTTTGCTGGCATATACAGATGTAGCAGAGTTAACCCGAACTTCTGCAATTAGTTAAACTGCTGCAGTGTGACATCTTATCACAGAAGACAACATGTACAGGTGCATCTCAATAAATTAGAATATTTTTGAACCGTTCATTCATTTCAGTGATTCAGTAATACAATCCATAATCCGCGTCTTCCATGATTGTGTGTCCTACTGAACCAGACTGAGGGACCATTTAAAGGCTTAGGAAACCTTGGCAGGTGACACACTGAATTTACAATACTGAACTTTTTTACAATATTCAGATTTTCTTAGATTTTGGTTTTCATTACCTGTAATCCATAATCAACATTTACAGAAATAAAACACTTGAAATAGAACACTCTGTGTGTAAAGAATCTAGAAAATATAGGAGGTCACTTTTTTAATTTAATTACTCAAATAAATAAATGTTTCAAAGATATTCTAGTTTATTGAGATGCACCTGTATATTAGAGATGAGCGAACCGATTTGTTACCAGCCGAGTTTAACTAGAATATTCCAAACTGTTCTGTTTTTAATAAAACCGAACTAAAATGGATTGTAGTAAATTATTATACTCTTCAGACCCCAGAGTATAAGAATAAATTCACACAAAAGAGGTGCAAAACAGCCGTGAAAAACATCCATTTTTCATGGCCATCTTGCACCCGAGGGGCACCTGTTTTCACGGATTCCCCATACATGAGTGGAGAGAGGACATGATCTATTTTCTGTCAGTCTGTGACCATCAAAATAACAGTCATGTGAATAGCCCCCATTCTCTGACAGTGAAATTGATGCTGCCATCGTGTTAATGTAGCCTAATAGGTGGAGGCCCAGGGGAGGTGTAAAAAAATATAAAATATAAATATAAAATTTCTACCTTCCCTCACCTCTTTTGGGCCTCCTCACGGCATCCAGCATTCTCCTAGTGATGAAATGTGACTGAAGTCACCACAGAGACCTGTGATTGGGCCACAGCTGTCACATGGGCACGCTGAACATCATGACATCACCAAGGAGACTGAGAGAGAGCATCGGACTCCGTAAGAAGGCCCAAAAAAAGAAAGGAAAGGTGAGCATAAATGTTTTTTATTTTTTTACACCTCCCTTGGGCCTCCACCTATTATATTCTGGGGTCTGAAGGGACCTCAGAGTATAATAATTTAACTTCCGGGTCTTCATGAACCCAACCCAAAACAAATCAAGGACCCGATTCACCAGAACCCGAGACGAATCTAGGGAGGTTTGCCCATCTCTAATCTGTATATAATGGACATACATGTGTCTATGAGATGCTTTTCCTACTGGTGCCTGACCTAGCTGTTTTTTGGACAGCAAGGGACACGTTGCACATGCTAAAAGTGGGAGATACAAACTAGCCCTTATATCTTTGTATAGAAAGGTGCTGTCTAAAATGAAGGCAAGACGTGTGGAGTGCAGCCAGACTTATACCACTATAGCATCCTCATGGGGTTCTTTACATAAGGTGCACCTCCAACACCCTGCCTGGCCTTTCAGTATGCTGTAAGCATAACTTGTGTGCCATGGCTTTGTTGCAAGTCACACAAAAGTATTGAATGAGAGTATCAGTAACTTGTAAGGAAGCTGTCCAATTTCAATCCCCATATATACTTATATTACAGTGGCTTGTTACTGTCTATGAGCACTAGTTCTGTAATACCTATTACCCTGCGGCTGAGTGACTGCAGGGAGGGAGCCCAGAAACTTCTCCTATATCCACCCAGCCCTCATATTAAAACTGTAGAGGAATGGCCAACTGTCCCCCCCATCTGCAATGAGCCCCAGCATGTGTCCAGGTTTTGTGGGTGCCGCTGCTGGGCCTGGGGGCAATGATTAGAAAACAAAGTTCCTAGAAATATTCCTGATCTTTGCTGGCTTGCTTGTTACATGTACATACAGTAATGATACAGTTTGCATTTGTCAGTGCCACAACTTCCCTGCTTACACAGTACGATGCGCTACCGACAAATTTATGGTGCTGCAAAAAAAGATGGAATCACCCAACAACAAAGACTTTGGTCGTCATGTGATTGTCGTCACCTTTACATGAAGCAATTAATAGGAATGGCAAATGGTAGTTCACAATAACTGGCCCAATTTTTAGCCCATGTCAAAGGATCCTAATCCTGCAAAACCTAAAGGTGATCATACACACAAGAGCAAAGTCAGCCAAACCTGCTGTGTATCTCACTCTAGGTTCACACATGCGCTTGGGTTTCCGGAAATCCAATCCGCTTAAAAAGAGGTTACCTGCGGAAACCCACAGACTATAATGAGGTCTGCCGGGTTTCCGCCCGAAAAATGTGGAGAGAAAAGTCCTGCTTGGAGTGCCAACTCTCTCCCAATCAATAATGTCGAAGGAAATAAGGAATGGGTATGTTGAATTTCACAAATTTTTGTTCCCCAGGAGAGGAGTCTGGCAGTAACTCGCTGTCCAAAACACATGCAGAGCTGGGGAAAGAACTAATTTGAAAAAAATAGAAACAGCCTTCTGGCTATACTGAGACTCAATTATGCCATACTTCCATATGTCCAGATTTCATATGGATATCCTGACAAGCTCCATCAGAGGTGTCCTCCAAAGTCAGAATGGGCCAATGTACTAGCCCAGGGATTATTTACTGAACACAAATGCTCTCAATTGATCATTGTTGATATGGGACTCCTACATAAAGTGAAATAAAGGCTGAGCCTGTCAGCACTTTCCCTTTAACAGCCACACAGTATATACAGGACGTTCATATAATAATGCAGTTATTATAACTGAAATCCAAAGTGAAAATCTATACTCAGGGTCTTTTTCTATCCACTGCCTGGAGTGCTCTATTCAGCTCTTAAGTGCAAATAATGGATCAGTGCTGATCAATACTGTAACAAGAGACAGGTCTGGAGCTGGCATTGTATAAAGCTGCTAATAATGTCTGAAATAATACCATGTCTGGAGCAAACCAGCAACTCATGTCATGCAATGTCGTACAATCTCCCACATGTGTTAATGTACTATTTGCATTATCTCTGTGCTGTGATATCTCTATGTGCATTGTCCCTCTACTGTCACATGACTGTGTGCATTATTCCTGTAATGTGATGTCAGTATGTGCATTATCCCTGTATAATGATCCTTAGTGCCCCCACCGACCACATCATTCTTCTTAGTAAACCCACTCACCATATAATGCTCCTTAGTGCTGCCATGCACAGTATAAAGCTCCTTGGTGCCCCCACCCACAGTGTAATGCTCCTTAGTACCTCCATGCACAGAATAAAGCTCCTTAGTGCCCCCACCCACAGTATAATGCTCCTTAGTGCCCCCACCCACAGTATAATACTCCTTAGTACCTCCATGCACAGAATAAAGCTCCTTAGTGTCCCCACCCACCATATAAAGCTCCTTAGTGCCCCCACCCACAGTATAATGTTCCTTAGTGCCCCTAACCACAGTATAATGCTCCTTAGTACCTCCATGCACAGAATAAAGCTCCTTAGTGCCCCCACCCACAGTATAATGCTCCTTAGTGCCCCCACCCACAGTATAATACTCCTTAGTACCTCCAGGCACAGAATAAAGCTCCTTAGTGTCCCCACCCACAATATAATGCTCCTTAGTGCGCCCACACACTATATAATGCTCTTTAGTGCCCCCACCCACAGTATAATGCTCTTTAGTGCCCCCACCCACAGTATAATGCTCCATAGTGCCCCCACCCATAGTATAATGACTCTTAGTGCCCCCACGCAAAGTATAATGCCACATTAGGAAATATTTTTGAGTCTTATAGTCAGAAGCGTCTTTTTGTCCAAAAAATACCGTAAATACTGGACGTGTTCAGCCCGAACCTTTATTTGATGCTGTATCCCGTTCAACGGACCTTTACTAAAAGTAGTTGTGCTGTATCATTGTGCTGTGACATCACTGTGCATCATCTTTGTACTGTGACATCACTGTGCACATTATCCCACTATTGCAATATCAACATTTGCATTATTACTGTATTGTGATATTACAATGTACATTTTCTCTGTACTGTGACTTAAGGGACACACAAAATGTGATGCTCATAATAAGGAATCGCAGACAGGGCAACCTTTAGCATTGCAGGTTGTCTTGATGCCAGGCAGTAATCATATCTATTTGGGGTGGCAATAGTCAGACTTTAGTGGGGGGTAAAGCTGGTAACAACCTATTATTTGGCTCCAATGATAATATTCCGAGCACTAATCTGTCTGATCTTCCCTAATCCTTCTCATCTAAACCTCTGTATGCTACAATAACTGTTATTTTTGTAAAATGATGCTAACCGTGAAGAAATACAGAAAAACAGCTGAATCTATTCTATTTCATCCACGTCCATCACTCCCCGAGGTTATTATTCTCTCTGATGTGTTGATATTGGGATTGGAAATCCCATTTTACACCTCAAGATGCTGAGTGAACATTATTTCAGGACTTTACCATTCATTATTTGTAAGGCACTCATGTGACAGGGAGGAGAGGCGGTCCGCCCGCACCTGTTCTCGGCAGGTGGTGTTTTCAAGGATTCAGAGGCTGCTGCTTATTAATAGAAATGCATGAAAATCACTCACAACTGGCATAGAAAATGAACAATTTATAGGAAATGACATTATTTTTACAACAGGATCTACGTCTACATCTTCAGGCAAAACAGATGAATGAATACAATGTACCAATCACTTCATTAATAAAATGTTGCCATATCTTTTACAGCCCACTATGGTGATTTGAAGGGGTTGTCTAGGCTTACAAAACCATGGCTGTGTTCTTTAGTGCCAATCCTGTCCTAGTTCAGCCCCTTTCGCGGCAATGGTGTTGGCCTGCAATAACACACATAACCTGTGGACAAGTGTGGTGCTGTTACTGGAAGAAAGCAACTGTGTTTTTCTAACCCTGTACAAGAACTTTAAAAAAGACTTCTTATGTCCTTTAAGGTAAGGCATGCAGATGCAGCACAGATATATATTTGCACTGGACAGATGTTAAAGAGGAGCCTTAATGTCCTCTAAGGTAGGGAGTGTTATATACCATATCGAAGCTGGAGGTCCACTGAATTCAGCGCACTTTCAGTTTTGTCCCATGGCAGAGATATCAGTGCTGTTAATTTAAGCTTCCGATATCACCGCAGTGTCAGAGGGGCTGGCCTTACAGCTCAGCGTCATCGCTTGACAGCGAGAAACGGAGAAATGCCCCCCTGACAATACACTTCTGTAGTTGTGTGCTGTTAAGGGGGAAGGCTTCCCAGAGATCATACTGAGCTGTGAGGCCGGCCCCTCTGACATTGCCGCACTATCATTAACTGACAATACCGGGGAAAGATACCGGTAAAGCTGACAGGGCGCTGAATTTAGCTTTGATATGATACTTAACACTCCCTACTTTAGCATGAAAGGTCCTCTTTAACTTCTGTCCAGTGGGAATACACGTCTGTGCTGCAACTGTAACATGTGGCAATATGGTGAGACTTAAAGGGATTGTCCAGGATTTTTCTTTATGGCTTATCCTTAGCATAGACCATAGATATCTAATGAATGGGGGCCAACAAAAGACTCACAGCATGGATCAGTAGTTCGGGGTTGCTTACAACACCTGTACTATACAGTGCACGGAGCCAGAAGCAGATAGCTCTGTAACTGATGTCAATGAGAACAGAGTTGCAGTAACAGTGCCCAGCCACTATACTAGTCATGGAGCTGTCTGCTTCCAGATCTGTGCACTGTATAGTACAGGGACCAGACACACCCCTGAACAGTTGATCTGTCACCCCCATCCCCATCAATCTGATACTTATGGCCTACTCTAAGGACCAACTATAAAAAAAAATATTATTTTGAATCCACAATTACTTCTATCATTTTGCTTCAAAATATCCTAAATCTGCCAATCTACTGCAATGGTCCAGTATACTCTATTTGAGGCTAAGGCCCCACACAGCGGGCCGCAGCAAAAAATGCACTGTGGGAAAAACTGTGGCAGAAACGCATCGTGGTTTTTCCTGCAGCACTTTTCACAGAAAGTCTGTAGAGTTTCCTCTGTGGACTTTCTGCTTCCATTATACCTATAGGGAAACCGCCAGCATTTCCGTAGAAATAATTAACATGCTGCAATTTCCAAAACCACAACGGTTTTGGAAATTGCAGCGTGTCTGCTGCAGGTATTTTTCCGCAGTGTATGGAGGGGATTCGCTAGAATTCCATCCACTATGCAGGGACTGTAAAACGCTGTGTTTTTTTCCGTGGTGTTTCCACCTCGGCCAATCCGCGGTTTTCATACTACATGGGGCCCTAGACTTAAAGTGTTTTGTAACCACTGACATATTACAAATCATCAGGATACATCAGAAATGTCCGATAGCTGGAAAATCAGGTTCTGTGACAGCTTCTATGTCAGGGGTAGGCAACCTTCAGCACTCCAGCTATTGTAAAACTACGATTCCCAGCATGCATGTTGCTTTGCTGTTCTTGTAACTGGAACATGGAAGTGAATGGAGCATGTGTGGAGTTGTAGTTTAACAGCAGCTGGAGTGCCGAAGGTTGCTGATCCCTGTTCTATGTCAAGCAAAATAGTGAAAGAGGCCAAGGAAGGAAGATAAATTGAGGTCAGAACACTGCTCTATCTATTAAAGCGTAAGGGTGGTCATTTACCCGTAACTTCCACAGATTAACCCAAAAAATTTAAATGTTGCGTTTTTCAAAAAAGCAGCTTTTCCGCAGTGTTTTTTTCCACAATGTGTGGATGGAATTAGCCATTATGCTGTAACATGCAGCATTTTTTTCTGCTGCTTTTCCACAACATAGGGCATTATCCTAAAGAGGACCTTTCACCACCTCTACTAACTCCAACTCTTTGCCTCTTTCAGTAGGTGCCACTCCACTGATTCCAGCACAGTTGTTATTTTATCTCTAAACCCCCACCATTCCTGAACGATCATTGTGTAATGGAATTGCCACTAAAGCAATTCCCAAAACTGCAGAGACTGGCAGATAACAGAAAGCAGTAGAACAAGCTATCTTAAGTCTAACACTGCCCTGGCTTAGTCTAAAGCTATTATGATGCCTCCACCAGAGCCCGCCACAAGGCTGGGTGGACATATCAGGACCAAGGTTATCACATCAGGAACTAGCAGAAAAAATAGGAGGCTAAAATCAGACCAAGAAAACTACAGCAAAACACTCAAGACAGGTCAAATCAGAAGAGCACGGAATATCCAAATCAGAATCAATGTCCAAGTTGAGGGTATGTTCACATGGCGGAATCCATGGTAGATTCCGCCATGTGAAATAAGAGGCAGAGATTGCAGCAGAACGTGTAAAAAATAAGCGTAATGTTTGATCTTGCCGCGGTGTCCACAGCTCGAGACTCCTTGCGGATTAGGCCCATTCATCTCGGCCTAATCAGTAGTGAAAAGCTGCGACAGAATGCCAATGCCCTGTTGTGGCTAGATCCCGGGTGAATATACGGCGGTAGAAAATGAAGAGGAATTCCTCTTCTTTTTCTGTCGTGTGAACATACCCTTAGATTTCAAAGAAACTAGAATGTTTCGTAATGTTTTCTGTATTATTGAATAAATAATTAGATAAATAATACAATAAAAATTGTTGTATTTTGTAGTAAAAGGTTTACTTTATCGGATATATACAAAGCTGGGTAATTCTGCTAGTTGGTTATAAATTTAATCTCTCTACCTTGTAGAGATGATTTTACAGTTTCCAAATATATCTCTATTATTGGGCTCTGGAGACCCATTTTCATGTAAATCGCTGTTTATTCATATGCAAATGAGGGGACAAGTGCTTTGTCCAGGAATCATGAGCTGAGACCATATCTAGCCAAGCTAAAACATGACCCAAAAATTTTTTTCTTTTTATTTGTATATGAATAAAACAGAAATGTACAAATGGGACTTCAAAGCTGAATACCACAGGCATATTTGGAAACTGTAGAATCACACTTTCCTCAAGCATACCAAACTTTAAGAGGGCACTAAAAACCCTCTCCAAGGAAGCCTATTGCAAATTCTAGCTAAAAGACTATAGCACTCACTTCAATCTTCTGTCTTCTAGTGATTCCTACATACAAGATCTCTTCTCTTAGAACTTCTGGACAGAAAGAACTCATACTAATGATCAAAACTGGGTTGTCGAGGGTTAAGGTTTTTATGGCGTTTCCTTAAGACAGGCCATAAATATCGGATCAGAGGAGAGCTGACAGGTGACCTCCACACCGATCAGCTGTACAAAACTGCATCCGGCATCCTATAAACAATACAGGGTAAGAAGCGAAAGTTCTATCCTCCGTATAGGAAGTCAATGGGAGCTGAGCTGCAGTGATGGAGCAGACACTATACAGGGGATTCAGCTTTGTTCTTCTGACCCTGTATTGTATAAAGGACAGGCGCTCGAAATGGATCCGTGCAACTGATCAGCACAGGGGCTGCCTATCAGCCCCCCAGTGAATAGGTATTTATGGTCATAAAAGGATAGGCATAAAAATTTTAATCCTTTAATCACTCCAAAGCCAGGAGTGGATTGAGCAGAAGGCAGAAGTATAAGAACTTCCTTTATATTTCCCATTACTTTTGTAGCTATTCTTGGCTTTTTGCTCAAAAAAACCACAGCAAAATCTGCATAAAAAAAGCTGCATTTCCGTAACGTGGGGCCTTATCCTTATGGTCATTTCTTAAAGCTTTGACATATAGAGACATGTCAAAAGTTTCGATTGATGGGAGGTGCTGATCAATACAATGAATGTACAGAAGCAGACTGGCTTGGCTCAGCTGTCTTCGATCTATGAGCGAATCGCTCCGCTCTCCAGGGAGACTTGATCAGAAATGAAAAGGCACAGTGCCAAGTCGAGTACTTATGCCCCTTCATTTCAGGAATTGGTGGGGGTCTCGGCGTCCAGACCCCCCACTGATCAAAATTTCTGATAAGTCTCTATGACATGTCAGAAGTTTTACAAAATAAGTACCTTAATGTCTGTCAATGGGATATAGAATAACAGTTCATTGCCAGTCCACCCCACACTGGTGAACCACACACCACTCTGCATGGCATATACTCACATTTCCTACAAATTCCCACACAACAGTGTTGTTGAAAGCCACCTGACTTTCCACTAAGCCTCCTTCCCTTCTCTTTCTGTGCAAAGTTCCAAGAACTACTTTTATTGGAACTGAGTTGAAAACCACGCGTAAACTATTTTTTTTTCATTGTGTAGCCATAACGTTTCCATGACAACACTGTACCTGACAGAGAGCAAACAGGAACAGATTATCAAAATCTCTCAGTAGTGCAGCCTCAGGCTTTGCTTTCTCATTTTAGAAGAAAGTTATTAAAAAAGATTTTTTCATTTCTGGTGTACACTGCAGGGCTTTCTTCTGAAGGTTTCCTTAAGACACTGATAAATAAGACTCACGTTTACTTCTGCCACAGTGCACGGTGGTACAATTCTTGTACACTAAGAAGAGGGACCCTTTATAGCAAACAGTCTGAATTTAGTGGCTCACTACAATGCAGGGAGGCTGGCACGGCTGGTATGGAGTGCCGCTGGACAATTCAGTTAGGCTATATTCATAAAACCATGTCCATTTCTCTACCATGAAAACAAATGAATCTGTCCATTTTTTTTTTTTAAACTCGTTTTATTGAAAATTGCATATCAGACACAAGAAAAGGAATCAAAACATATACATAACATGTTGCGCACCAAAAAACGAGAATTTCAATGTAAGTTCACTCAACGCACCACATCCCACCTCGCCAGGCCCTCGTCCCATCCGGACCATATAACGTAGACTCGGTACAGAAAGAATATAATCAGGACATGCGTAATACTGTATACATCAGTTATCATGTACAAAACATGTAGTCAATAAGTCAAGGGTAACAACAAGGATACACTCCAAAATGAGAGGTCGTGGATACTCCTGGTGTCTCGCACCCCTCACGGCATGAGTAAATTAATGGCAGAGCGCAATGAGGGAGCCGTATATTGGGTAACCGGAGAATTGCACCATGTTCCCCACACCTTATGGAATTTCTGAGGGCACCCTCTCCCTTTATACACAATCTGGTTATAAGGAAGAACAGTATTAACAAGTTTCTTCCACTGAGACATTGATGGGGGTTTCGGAGCCATCCATCGCAGTGCGATAGCTTTCCTAGCATAAAATGAAGACTCCCTCAAAAGGATTCTAACATGGTGTTGCCATATTTCTTCATCTAATACGCCGAAAAGGCATATGTCTGGGGTTAATGGTATAGGTTTAACCAGAACTTCCGCCAGGAGATCCACGACCCCTTTCCAAAAACATTGTATGATCGGACATTCCCAAATCATATGCCAAAAGTCTGCCTGTGGACAAAGACACCTAAGGCATCCGGGGTTGGGCAGACGTCCCATTTTGTAGAGACGGGAAGGTGTCAAGTAACATTGGTGTAGAATATATGTTTGAATCAGTTTGTTGTTAGCTGAAGGCGACACATGTTGAGGAGATTCAAGGATATCTTGAAACATCTCATCTGTGAGAGTTGGGATATTTATGCTCCACTGCGTCAAGGCTGGGGCGTCCAAAGTGGACACCTTAGCCTGTATCAGATGTGCATATAAAGTAGATATCAAACCCCCAGGGCCCTGTGAGCGAAGTATGCCGATAAGCGGATACTCAGACATATTGGCCAATCGATCCGGGAACTGAGAAGAAAGTGCATGTCTAATCTGTAGATATCTAAAGAACTGCGTTCTAGGGATGCCATAGGAGGAGCTTAGCGAGTCAAACGTTTTAAAAACCCCTTGTATGTACTGGTCACTAAGAGAGGACACGCCATACTGCGACCAGGCCCGGGCGCCAGGCAGGGCAAATAACGTCGGCAGACCAGGGTTATGCCAAAGCGGGGTCTCCTCAGGTATAGCAGATTAAGCGGACACCTTTTTCGCCTGACGCCAGACCTGTCCCGCCAGGTCATGGATGGGCAACAATTTCCCCCTAAACAAGGCCGGGTGTTCCAACACCGGCCACAGATTATGCAGACCCAGGTGGTAAGCCAGATGTGCCTCGGACCCCGGTAGGGGATCAGATGAGAGCCACTTCCTAATAAAACAGAGCTGTCCTGCCAGGTAGTAAAGAAACAGATCAGGAAGTGATGTACCCCCGAGCTGCTTTGGTCGTTGTAGAGATGACAACCTAAGCTTAGATCTAGAGTTTCCCCATATAAAGGAGATAATGAGGGAGTCCATTTGTTTAAAAAATCTAAGGGGCAAGGACACAGCAGAATGGCTTATAGCATATAGACATTTTGGTAGCACTATCATTTTAACTAGGTTGATTCTACCAGCCACTGACAAAGGCAGTATAGCCCAAAGATTAAACTTAACCCTAAAGTGCGAGATGAGCGGAAAGATGTTCTGTTCCAAAAAACACCTATGGTCCCTAGATATAAAGATGCCCAGATATTTGCAGGTTGAGACTGTAGTCAATCCACATACCACATTCCCCTCAGCTACACCTGACGCACGGCCAATATGCATGTATGAGGACTTAGTCCAATTGGTCCGTAGGCCAGAATAATTACCAAATTCGTCAATTATAGCCATGGCTCTGGGCAGGGACCGGGAGGGGTCGCTCATAAACAGGAGTAAGTCATCGGCATATAGTGCTGTTCTCTCCTCCTGGGTGCCTATCACTATGCCTTTATATATGGGGTCATTCCGAAGCAGTATTGCCAAGGGTTCCACCGCCAAAGCAAACAGTAGCGGTGACAATGGACATCCTTGTCTTGTACCCCTACCCAAAGGAAAGTAGGAAGACAACGCGCCATTAATGGACAGCGCCGCTCTAGGGGAACAGTATAGAAGGGAAATCCAGGTAACAAACCCCTCTCCAAATCCGTATCCTCGCAACACCTGCAATAGAAAAGGCCACTCAACAGAGTCGAACGCCTTTGTTGCATCTAAAGAAGCCACCGCCCAGTCATGTGAGGATGATGCCCCAATCTGAGTTATCACCTGAGCCCTTCTAAGATTATCCGATGTGGATTTTCCAGGCATAAAGCATGTCTGATCCGGATGGACAAGGTCGAGAACAACAGAATTTAGCCTTTTCGCCAACATTTTAGTAAGGAGTTTATAATCTATATTAAGCAGTGATATAGGCCTATATGAGCCACAGTCCAGCGGATCCTTGTCAGGCTTAAGTAACAGGATAATGGTGGCGTCATAAAAGGATTCCGGGAGACTGCGGCCCACAAAGGCAGCGTTATAACAGTCAAGCAACACCGGGAGAAGCAGGCCCCCATACTGGGCATAAACCTCCACCGGGATGCCGTCCGGACCCGGCGATTTGCCCCTTGCCATATCTGCCAGGGCTCCCGATAGCTCCTCTAGCGTAAAGGGGGAATCTAAAAATTCACGTTGGTCTTCTGACAATGTAGGAAGGGGGATCAAGCCCAAATAGGTGGCAAGCTCTCCGTCAGTGACTCTAAGCTTGGAGAGGTATAACTCACTGTAATACCTATAAAATCTGTCACTAATGGCCAAGCTATTGGACAGTACCTCCCCCGTCTCTGAATGCACTCGTAGTATTGCAGGTGAGGCTGTGTTTTGATGTATCAGTTGAGCTAGAAAGCTGCTCGACTGGTTGCCGAGTTCGTAAAACTTCTGTTTGCTAAAAAACAGAGACCTACGTGCCTTGTCATGCAGTATATGCAAATATTGTCTACCCGTCTGCAACCATTGAGACCTAGCCTCATCAGTTGGATTAGCCACGTATGCGGCTTCGAGCGAGGCACACTGGGTCGCCAAAGTGGTCTCCAACAGCGAGGATTCCCTCTTTACAAAGTAAATGGAGGACTTAATACAACCCCTAAGATATGCCTTCATAGTTTCCCATAAGAGGAGCGGAGAAGTGTTTGGGGAATTAATGGTCAAAAACGTCTGAAGTTGATCAGGTATTCGATCATGTGGTACAAATAGTTTCAACCAAAATGGGTGGATTCGCCAACCCTGTCGTGGCTTAGCAGCCGTACTACTATTTAATTGGACCAACAACGGGGAATGATCAGACACTGCCCTGGGTAAATAGGATATGGTCTGCAACAAAGAATATGCTTTAGTATTTCCAAAAGCATGGTCAATCCTGGACAGAGTATGTCTGTTGGCAGAGTGACAGGAAAAGGTGCGGGCCTTCGGAAACCGGACCCGCCACAAATCCAACCACCCCAATTCACGGATCACTCCAGCCATTGTAGTAGGGCGAGGCAGAGAGGGGGAACCCGGCTCCGCGGAGAACCGATCCAATGCAATATCCATAACTTTGTTAAAGTCACCCAAACATAATGCAATAGCCCCAGGGAATTGGGTCGCAAACTGCGCAGCCTGCTGGAGCACAGCAAGATCAGACTCCGGTGGCAAGTACACACCCAGGATAACATACAGGACAGAGTCAACCCAGGCCTGGACAAAAATGTATCGTCCCTCGGGGTCCCTTACAATGAGGCCTGGCTCCCACCTGAGTCTACGATGCACCAAGATGGACACCCCCCTGGAATAGGAAGTGTGTGTAGAGTGAGCCGCCCACTGAACCCATGGCTTCTGAAGTCGCCTGGAATTGTCTGGAACCAAATGAGTTTCCTGAAGGCATATGAGGTGTGGGTCAGCCCTCCTAATCTGAGAGAAAACCAACGACCTCTTTCGTGGGCTGCCCAGGCCCCTCACATTCCAAGATAGTACACTAAAGGACGCCATGGTCGTCTAAGAATGTAATGTAATCATGGCAGTTCAGGACCCCAAAAGTGACCCGCCTATGAGTGTGTAGCGCGTGGCTGAGTGAAACACAAAGTGGTGTGCAGCAACCTAAGAACCATATACAAACGAAATGAACCATTACACCCCTAAAGGGTGTGAGACATATTACTGGCATAAACAAACAATATTCGTTAAATTAACCGTGCCTACAATTAACGGGGGAAGAAGTGCACCCAAAGTGGTTGGTATACGGGGCACTGTCTTAAAGGTATAGATGATCACTAGGCTAGGAGATATACTATTCAACAGAGCCAGGTTCACATGAGTAAGTGAGATACACCGGCGCCCCGGGGGTCGCCAGCCCAGGTAACTATAAGACTACAGGATACTATAATAACAGAACCGCACTTTTCATAAAACTACTTATGCAATAAACAAGAGCATCCCGTAATACATAAGTCCTTATGTATGGTCCGCTCGGACCTCTCACCACACGCCGCCAGGATCATCGTCTCGGAGATCGAGGAAGAAGAGTTAGCCAGTCCTCCACATCCCTCGGTGAAGTAAAGAAAAGGGACCTGCCGTCATGGACGACCCGAAGACGTGCTGGGTAAATCATGGAGTATTGAACAGCCTTTTCTCTCAACCGCCTCTTAACGGCCACGAAGGATGCTCAGGTCTTCTGGACAGCCGCCGAGAAATCTGGAAACATGGCCACTGCTGCTCCGTTGTACTTAAGCTCGCCGGCCTGGTGTGCAGCCCGCAACGCCGTATCCCGATCCGTGCTGTTAATCAGACGGGCCAACAAGGGTCGAGGAGGTGCGCCCTGAGGCGGCAGTTTAGCCGGAACCCTATGGGCCCGTTCCACTGCAAATATTGGCGAGAAGTGAGCCTCCGGCAGGACATTTTTCAGCCACCCCTCCACAAAGGCCCGAGGATCTTCACCCTCCGCCCGCTCCGGCAGGCCCAGGATACGGAGGTTGTTTCGTCGCAATCTATTCTCCAAGTCATCCGCACGCTGGGTCCACAAACTTGCAGCTCTCTCCAGCTCCTGGAGTTTGGCAGGAAGTGGGTTAACAGTGTCCTCTACCTGAGAGACCCGATCCTCCACCTCACGCACCCTGCCTCGCAAGGTCTGAAAGTCCTGGAGGAGCAGGCCCAGGTCGATTTTTACCTCCTCAATTTTCCCGGTCAGCGAGGAAGTGCCGGCATGGATCGCCTCCAGTAGCTGTCCAGTAACTTGCTTTAAAATGGGCTCGGGGTCCTCCTCTGGAAGGGCAGGAGAGGCTGCCTCAAGCGATGGTGATGTAGAAGAGGATGCTGCCCTGGAGAACCCCCTCAGGCGATCAGAGACAGAGGTTGATTGCGGGCGACTCATTTTAGAGAGTCGGCGGCCGCTCTTCCTGCGTTCCGTACGGGTGGATATGATGGCAGAGGAGGAGGTGTGATTGTAGCAAGACCAGGCCGGCCCCAGAGGATTATAGACGAGGTCTCTGGCTAATAGCAGTTGCACAGTAGGAGCCTCTATGTCGGGCCACCAGGGCCAATCAACCAGCCGAGGACAGACAGTAACTCAACAGTCCAATAGTATCGATGGCAACAGACACTGGATTATAAGCGATGTCTCCAAGAGAGAGCCGTCAGCAGAGTAATGAAATAAATAGATTGCCAGGAGGAACTAAGAGGGAACGGATGGCAACTCAGCGATCCAATAGTGCCAATAGCAACAGTCACTGGATTATAAGTAAGGCCTCCAAGAAGGCCAGTAGCGAAGTGATGGAGTAGATAGATTGCCAGGAGGAACTAGAGGAGGACAGATGGTAACTCAACAGTCCAGTAGCACATACAGCAACCGTCACTGGATTATAAGTAAAGCCTTCCAGAGAAGCAGTCAGCAGGACGACAAATCGTACAGAGGCACACACCTTCAATGGGTCAGAGACAGTTGATGGCTGCCACAGATATTGCCTTGCACTACTGCCCAGAGGAGCCAGGGGATGGTCCTATCGTGCCCAGCAGCAAGCAGGAGAGAGGAATTCCGGCTCCCAAACTTCCAGGCAGGGATAGAGGGAACCGTCAGAGATAGGCTCAGCTCGCCAGGAACGCCAGACTCAGCGCCCCCTCATCAGCAGATGGCCAAACCGGTCAGGGTTAAAATGGCCGCCCGCCACGTGGAGAGAGGGGAGACCGCCGTCCGGGTGCCAGCAGGACCAGTGGCCTCAGCGGTGCCTGCACAGCCCAGGCCGGCCCACAAGCGCAGCCCCAGAACGGCAGCTCCACCCCAGCTCCAGGCCACAGCAGCGCGGGACAGAGCGGCTCCGGCAGCGGCGGTGAGAGGGTATGGCCGCCGGCCACGTGTAGCGGTCACCGACTACTACCCAACGGAGAAGGACACCGGCAGAACGGGAGCTCCGGAACCAGGAGGAGGGCCTCAGAAGTGCGTTCCAGCGGACAGCGAACCCGGGCACCGGTAAGCAAGGATGAATTGCAGGATGGATGAGCGGCTCTATCCGGAGCTCCGCTCACATGCGACCGTCCATGTCGCGCGCTAGCCACGGCCCCCCGAATCTGTCCATTTTTAATGGCCGTTTTGCATCTGCGATCTGTTGTGTGTCTGTTTTTGTTGACCAAGTTTGATCTGTTTTGCACATGTTTAAGACCTTTAAAAAAATGGATGAATTTCATTGGTTTTGTTTTAACCCAACCCACAGATCCGTTTTTAACGGCCGTAACTCAGACATCAATTCGTTTTTACATCCGTAAGAATGAACTCATTGATTTCTATTGGGTCTGATGTCCGTCAAAACAGCCAAATATAGAACTTGTCTGTTTTTTTTAACTGACTGTTTTTGTTGTACTTATAAAAAAATCGACACGTGACTACGCTCACTCACTTGACGGAGACTCCATCTCAGTGTCCACCAAAAATCATCGGAGGAAAAAGTCCTGAACTAAGGACTTTTTTCCTTCGCTGGTTTCAATTTAAGGCCAGGGCCCCAAGTGGCGTAAACGGTGAGGTTTGCCCACAGCAGAAACACCGCAGAAAAAAACGCGGCATTTTACAGTTACTGTGAAGTGGATGGGATTCTAGCGAATCCCATCCCCACAGCGTGGTAAAGTACACGTAGCGGACACGCTGTGATTTCCAAAACCATTGCGGTTTTGGAAATTGCAGAATGTCAATTATACCTACGGTAAAAGCCGGCGGTTTCCGTATAGGTATAATTGAAACAGAAAGTCCACAGAGGAAAGCTTTTTTGCTGCGGGCCGCTACGTGAGGCCTTAGCCAAAAACAGATGTATTCCCAACAGATTCTATTATAGCCACGTGTAACCGCTGGTTTAGCGGACCGCCTCTCTGTTGTTCGGGTCCCCCGACAGACCAGAGCAACAGTTAGGCGACACTAGCGTAAACCTCGTGTCACTCTGATTTGGGGAGATTTATTGTTAATTTACGCCAGATATCAACAGGAGCAAATAATGCCCCCTCCTGCACATTTATGCTCACTTGACTGACGCCAAAGTATAAGGAGCTGTTGTCATCGCCATATGTTTGACTATTCCTAACTATATCCTTATCCTGTGATACTGGAAAATTATTATCTGAAAATATATAATGGTTACAATATCAAAGTGTTACTTAAAAGGGGAGCAGTGTAGAGGGAAGCAGACAAATAAAGGCTGCGGGCTGGCAGCCTCCCATCCCAATACAACCAACATTCGGGTTTTGTCCACTGTAGGATTTCAATACTTTAGTCACTGGGCAGGAAGAGGTTAATTCAGCTTTTACATCTTGCAAATAGACAATTTGACTGGTTTCCATAGCAACATCATGATCCTCATTACATTTCGTTTAGTAATTGCCAGATTATGTTTTTAAAGCATGAAGTCACGAGGTAAATCTTCACATGTGCACAGGTGGTGAAAGTGACTAGAATGCACATGGTGGAATTAGCGAAAACTCTGGATGTCCAAGTACGCAGTTAATACAGAACAGGATTGTTCCTTAGATAACACACTTATTCTCCATGCATGCATATGTTACCAAATATTTGCTTAAAGGGGTTGCTCCACAATTGCAATGTATCACCTATCCTAACAATAGGAGATAGGTACCTGATCACTTTGATCCCATTGTAGGACCACCAATGGTGATAAGAATAAGGGCTGTTCAACCATGCCAATGTATTCATAATACAGTCTATCATGTATGGGCCTTTAATAGGAGCAGGAGCATACCACTGTGGCCATAAACCTACAAAGCAATGCAGAGATAATCATCTTTTTATGGATTAGCAAATCAGCCTTCAAGTCCTCCAAGGGCAGGTCTGATTTGCCAGATTTGTGTATAGCCATGACACAGGTACAGGCTGAAAATTTTAATGATGGATAAAAGGGTTCAATTGGTGGTGATTCCAGAGGAGAGCCGAAACACTTGTGACAGTCTGTAGGCACATCTGACCCACCCCTGCTGCACTTGCATACTCATAAAAATATGATTATCTTGGAACTTCTTCATTGGTTTGTGGCTTTATCTGGATTATGCCACCTCTTAATAAAGTCAGAAAATAAAATTGATGTCTGCTATGAGCAGATGTAGATTTGCAACAAAATTTGTATAATTTTTTAGCTTTAGTATAATATAGTTCTGACTCAAAATGTGTAAACCACACCCACTCCCAAAAAAGCATGCCACTTTCCCATTGTTGAAAACACTTGCAACTCTTGGTCCAAAGACAAACTTGGCACTGGTGATCTTTACTGCAGGCACAGTAATGCTGGATTTATATCTGTGCTTGCATCCCGTTCGGGGATTCCGTCCCCCATTCCGCTTCAAAAATCCACTTTTTTTGGCAGAAACCCTGCAGATCCCATTATAGACTATGGGTCCATGGGTAACCACTTTTTAGAAGAGTGAAGAAATCAGGCGATACCTTTTAGAGGCTAACTGAGTATATTTATAAGTAAGCTTTCAGGAGTACTCGCTCCCTTCATCAGACATGGTGTGATACAAGAACTGAAAATTAACAGATTTTTATACACATGGTTTTCAAAGCATTTTAGAGTCCTTAAAAAAAATTGCAATCTAAGTAGAGAAGTAGAGAAGTGGATGAAGAATACTACTAACCACTTTTTAAACAGATTGGGTTTTCATTTTTCGGGTCCCCAAGTGGACTCGAAGAACAGAAACCCGAGCGCAGGTGGGAACCTAGTGTAAGATTTCCAAAGGTGGGGAAGCAAACCAAGCCCAGTGAAATGCTCATTGTTACACTTGTCCCCACAACTAGCTGAAGAGTTCGAAAAGTAGTGCAGGATGTCTTGGGGAACTTATTCCTATAGCTTCCATGTCAGCATATTACAGTTTGTTTACATACCATTTCTACAGTATACATTCTTGTAAACAAACTGGGCTCCTATCACAACTGTAGCCCAAAACTGAATAGCTTAACCCAGGTTTTTATGTCAAAGAAATTCAAGAATTCTTGGTCATTTTTTTTTTTTTCTAAATCTCCATGTCACTATTTCTATGTAAAAAAAAAAGTACTATGTCCTGCAATTTTCACTCTGACCACTAAGCCTAATAATAAGCTGGTACTTGCCAATTCTGTAGGTTTTTTTTTGTAGCAGCAACTTACATAATTGTTTACATTATAAGCAAGATTACAATGGAAGTTCACACCTCTACAGATAACACTCATAGTGGCCCATAATTATATTCACTACTGACAATAGATGATGTCACAGCTTATCTACTCCCTCTCCCTGCACAGAGTGTGTTTAGAAAACTCTCCCATAGATCTCAATGAGTCGGCTCCAGACTATATTGCTGCTATATTGGCCATGACTATGCTGTAAAGTACAGTCATATGAAAAAGTTTGGGCACCCCTATTAATCTTAATCATTTTTAGTTCTAAATATTTGGGTGTTTGCAACAGCCATTTCAATTTGATATATCTAATAACTGATGGACACAGTAATATTTCAGGATTGAAATGAGGTTTATTGTACTAACAGAAAATGTGCAATATGCATTAAACCAAAATTTGACCGCTGCAAAAGTATGGGCACCTCAACAGAAAAGTGACATTAATATTTAGTAGATCCTCCTTTTGCAAAAATAACAGCCTCTAGTCGCTTCCTGTAGCTTTTAATCAGTTCCTGGATCCTGGATGAAGGTATTTTTGACCATTCCTCTTTACAAA
This sequence comes from Leptodactylus fallax, assembly GCA_947044405.1. NCBI lineage: Eukaryota > Metazoa > Chordata > Amphibia > Anura > Leptodactylidae > Leptodactylus > Leptodactylus fallax. Next base: position 1,271,673 of record CAMRHE010000184.1, read on the forward strand.
ACAATTCCAGTTCAGTTAAGTTTGATGGTCGCCGAGCATGGACAGCCCGCTTCAAATTATCCCACAGATGTTCAATGATATTCAGGTCTGGGGACTGGGATGGCCATTCCAGAACATTGTAATTGTTCCTCTGCATGAATGCCTGAGTAGATTTGGAGCTGTGTTTTGGATCATTGTCTTGCTGAAATATCCATCCCCGGCGTAACTTCAAATTCGTCACTGATTCTTGTACATTATTCTCAAGAATCTGCTGATACTGAGTTGAATCCATGCAACCCTCAACTTTAACAAGATTCCCGATGCCGGCATTGGCCACACAGCCCCAAAGCATGATGGAACCTCCGCCAAATTTTACAGTGGGTAGCAAGTGTTTTTCTTGGAATGCTGTGTTTTTTTTGACGCCATGCATAACGCCTTTTTGTATGACCAAACAACTCAATCTTTGTTTCATCAGTCCACAGGACCTTCTTCCAAAATGAAGCTGGCTTGTCCAAATGTGCTTTTGCATACCTCAAGCGACTCTGTTTGTGGCGTGCTTTCAGAAATGGCTTCTTTCGCATCACTCTCCCATACAGCTTCTCCTTGTGCAAAGTGTGCTGTATTGTTGACCGATGCACAGTGACACCATCTGCAGCAAGATGATGCTGCAGCTCTTTGGAGGTGGTCTGTGGATTGTCCTTGACTGTTCTCACCATTCTTCTTCTCTGCCTTTCTGATATTTTTCTTGGCCTGCCACTTCTGGGCTTAACAAGAACTGTCCCTGTGGTCTTCCATTTCCTTACTATGTTCCTCACAGTGGAAACTGACAGGTTAAATCTCTGAGACAACTTTTTGTATCCTTCCCCTGAACAACTATGTTGAACAATCTTTGTATTCAGATCATTTGAGAGTTGTTTTGAGGAGCCCATGATGCCACTCTTCAGAGGAGATTCAAATAGGAGAACAACTTGCAATTGGCCACCTTAAATACCTTTTCTCATGATTGGATACACCTGGCTATGAAGTTCAAAGCTCAGTGAGGTTACAAAACCAATTTTGTGCTTCAGTAAGTCAGTAAAAAGTAGTTAGGAGTATTCAAATCCATAAAATGATAAGGGTACCCAAATTTTTGCAGCGGTCAAATTTTGGTTTAATGCATATTGCACATTTTCTGTTAGTACAATAAACCTCATTTCAATCCTGAAATATTACTGTGTCCATCAGTTATTAGATATATCAAATTGAAATGGCTGTTGCAAACACCCAAATATTTAGAACTAAAAATGATTAAGATTAATAGGGGTGCCCAAACTTTTTCATATGACTGTATATCACTGAATTCTGTTAACAGAGCAAAAGAGAGGCTCAGGCAAGATGGCAACCCCCATAATTATGTACAGAAAATAGAATAAAAAAATCTACAATCAGAAAATAAAAGCAGATGTATAAAAAAGTGATATATTTCAATATAAATAAATAAAAATTACAGATAAATTCCTTAAATATAGAACAATGCTTACATTTCAGCAATCGGTGACACTTCTAGATCATCATTTTGAACAGTCCTTTAAAAAGTTGTTTAACTCTTGAGGACCCATACAGATTTGGTCTTGAGGACCCGAAAATAGCTATATAAGTAATGTTTATTTCAAAACAAGTTTTTTTTTTAATTCTCTTTAGCAGACATATAAGACACATGTATATAAGTAGATAACTTTAGGGCACGTTTGCATCACGTGGTGTATCCTATATACACCAAAATCAGTGGGTTAAATGTAGGAGTACTTTGCTGAATGTAAATATAACGCTAGGTTTACACTAGAGTTTGCATCTCAGTACAACTCTGTCCTACAATCCGCTTAAAATCAGTAGAGAGAAAAGTCCTGCAAGAAGGACTTTTCTCTCATTTGTTTTCCGCGGAAACTCGGCGGGCCTCATTATAGTCTATGGGGTATGCGGGTGTCCACGTGTAACCGCTTTTTAAGCGGATAGGGTTTCCGTCTTTCAGGTCCTCAAGCGGACACAAAGGACGAAAACCTGAACCCTAGTGTGGACCTAGCGTAATCAGACTGGTGATATTCTAATAATGTAGAGGTTGGCTATGGGTTTAAAAAATGTATTTTTTGTTTTTTATACTACAGCTTGTCCTATTCCTCATGGTTTATGGTGTTTTGATAAAATTTCTCTAGTACTAACTAACTGAGCAAGTATAATACTCACAGTTTTTCAAAGATACAGAACATTTCCTTTGTTGCTTCTGTAACTAATAATGATCCTCGTCAGTTTCATAGAAATGAATGAAGCAGTGGTCAAGCAGTATGACAACGCTTCATTCACATGGGGGCACTTGGAGACCACCATTCTCATCATTTCTGAAGGTCCTAGCCATCATCACCCCAAAAATTAGACCTTTATCCCCTTTCCTGTCAATGGGGGATAAGTGTTATTAATAATGAAACCCCTGTAAACGGAGACTCCCAAACTACAGATACTGTGTGTATATCTACAAACTTCTCACCTATTGTGATGAATGATACATTGTTTTTCTGATAGCAGAGCAGTTATGTAAAAAACACCTGTAGTAAGAGATGTTTTTGAAATTTTGTAGAGCTACAAATTTGTCCCAATGTAATACTGCTACAATTTACATAGATAGACATAGAGAGATAGATAGATAGATAGATAGATAGATGATAGATAGATAGATAGATAGATAGATAGAATTCATATATGTCTCACATAATGAACTAGAGTGGATGATGCTGTTCCTATATTCCTAGCAACCTCCTCTTAAATAAGGAATAAGCAGAACCTTTTTGCATCATAACATGTTTACCAGTCCAACTAGGTAGGTAGATAGAAATATAGATAGATACACACAAGTATATTCATAAACACTTGAAAGTAAAGTATATGTATAATACTAGATAAAAGTCTATTGGAACTGCAAAGTACTGCAAATATGGATAATCACAATAATATAATAAATAATAATAATAATAGTAATACTAATAATAAATATAGTAATAACAACACTAATAATAATACATATAATATTAATAACTATACTAATAACAACAATAATAAAAGTACTAGTAATACATATAATAATAGCAACACTAATAATAATGGCATTTATAATAACAATGCTACTAACAATTCCAATTATAACAACAACAGTAATAATAATAATAATAATAATAACAACACTAAGAATACCACTAATAATATTAATAATACTACTAACAATTATAGCAAGAATACAACATTAATCATAATAATACTAATAACTAATAAAAACAAGAATAATAATACTGCTAATAATAACAACACTACTAATACAAATAACAAGAATACAACATTAATAATAATAACAACACTAATAATATTATTAATAATGTCACCACTAATACATATAACAAGAATACAAGACTGCAGGAAGTGTGCTCTCCCTCTCTTTCTCCTGTTACCTGGGTCAGCCCAGTCCATCTGGTCATCTCTAAGAGTTTCCTCCCACTCCTCCCCTGACTGGAGGTTTTACTATCTGTATACTATTGTGTTGCAGGAGTAATGGGCACAGAGTGGGTGCAAAGATCAAAAGAACAGAAAGAGTGGCAGAGGATACTCTGTTCTTTCATGGTGGCTCAAACTTGTGCCATCCTGGCCAGTAAGACAGACAATAGCATGTGCCACATCCTGGAGCAGCAGCTGTAACACAAGAAGCCCTCAGCCTGTCCCTGATCCTGAGCAGGACACAATGCTAGGAGGTTGCAGTCAGAGGGGCACACACAGAAGTCCTCCCAGAGCTACAATGTATCCAGTGTTTATTACCTTTAGCAGTCAGGGGCAGAGTAGTGCTGCTGCATTGTGTCTATGTGTTGTCACTGCTCCTCTTCTTGCTGTTCTATTCTTTTGCACAGCCAGTCCCCCCTTGTTTCTCCTGTCAGTGTCTGCTCCACCTCCTTCAACAAGCCTAGGCAACCAGTCCTAATGTCCTCCTCCCACAGCATCCTGATTGGGCTCCATGTCTCTTACAGCTTCACTTCCACAGCTCCTGTCAGTCATCCCTGCAGCTCCAGAGTTTTTGCCTATACAGAGTGCACTGGGGGAGTACTTTGTGTGGAGCGGTGGGGATGGTGAGGGTCTTTACTAAGGACTAAGCAAGAATCCAAGGTACAGTAAATTACAGATACACTTATTTCTGTCCTCATAGACTCACACAGCCAGGGCTCCTTTGTTCATAAACCAGACCATTCATCAAACTTATCCCTCTCCATAGACTGGTGCTGACATAAAAGCGGAATATTATTAACTTATGGAATGGAAACCTGGTGAGATAATCATCATTATCAGTCACTAGCTTAATTCTGCCAGCCTGCTGTGACTGCCCCTGTGTAACTCTATTACTCACTCTCCTCATATTGCAAACTGCATTATGTAGACAGTAGTTAAGGTGTATCCGTCTCCTACACAGTGTGGGGGCAGCGGCTCTGTGTCAGGCAGTGTTAATTTATTATTGGTGGCAGGTAAAGTACACGTTAGAAATGAATGCAGGTTGGGGTCTCTCTTCTGACCAACAACTGAAGTAGTGTCCGCCATAAGAATTTTTGAGTTTTGGCCAGTTTTCTTATTAAAGATAGTGTATGTTCACACTGCTTAGGTTTGAGGCAGAAAAATCTGATGCTAACTCCATACAGAATCCATCTTCAGAATTTTTACAGACTGATTTTGGATGCATTACATTTTGGATCCTTCCATTACGGTATTTTTTATATTGTTCTCTGTATGGGAGAAATAACTATTTTTGCATAATTTGGACTTCTATGCACATGGCAATACACAATATATTTGTTTATTTTTTAAATGGGAAAGGGTTTTTTTTTTTTGCACTTTTTATTCTATATTTTTTATATTTTTTTCATACTTTTTACAGTTTTTTTCTTTTTTCTTTTACTGCAGTATATGGTACATTACCTGCCTATATGTATTAGGGCAAGGCAGTTAGGAGGCCATTCTCATGGCAACCCACTGAAACCCCACAATCTCACTGTGGGGGGGCAGAGGCGCTAAAAGAAGGGGCACATCCTTCCAACCACCCAGATGTCGTGATTCATTCTGAGACATTAATCTGCTGGAGTGAGAGCTTTTTCAGACTCCTGCAGCTAGTTCCATGTCATAATACAGCCAGATCCAGAAGTGATGTAACAGGCACGGCTCCTACAGCTCTGTGCCTTATAATTACAACGCTGAGCATTAACTATAACCTCAGTGTGACTTAATACTACAGAGCATTAAGAGATTGAAAAGGACCTCCAGTGGGAACACAACTTTCCATGTCTACACCCCCACCCGAATGTATATCATACTCTGCACTTCTTTTGAGTATACTGTGCTTACTTCTTGCAGTGTAGCTTCCAATCTGCCATATTGTATTTTTAGATTTCACTCTGCTTTCACTCCCCCTATGGTTCCTACTAGAATGTATAGGCTCCTAGTAGGGTTAGGAGCCCCCCACGGTGTCCACATGACCTCCTGTGACTGCTAGTGTTAGGCATCACTGGTTCCACGTCAAAGCTGGCAAGGGTTGCATTTAGGAAAGGCATATTTACTAATTGTTTTTTGACAACAATGTCTGCTGAGGCAGAGGATATATTAGCTGTGATTCACCCACCACACTACATGGCTGACACTCCCGAGGCAGTGCCACCTACTGGATTCATGCTAAATGAGAACCCATATATTCTAGGAATGACCCTCCCTCTGTGCTTTGCTATCAGTCCAATAATACTTCAGCACATGAACAGCTAGAGCTAGTACCATCTCTGCCAGCAAGATGAACAATGTGATCATCCTACCCTTTATATTCTCCTAAATAATCTGAGAATCCATAAGTATACAGTCAGGGAGGGTGCACTGTCATCCTTTGCATTATAACTGTGTGACAGAAGCTGTCTAAGCATCAAAAGTAACTGTGATAGGAGTTTTAGTGGAAAATTTATGCTTTACAGTCCATTCATTTTCATCATGCAGTAATGTTATAGTTGACACTTGGTAGAAAAGTGGGTTACTGGAGACAGATTCAAGCTGTTTCTAGGCAACAACTGATATATAGAGATATAGAAAACAAAGAGACAGCACAGAAAAGAACAGAACCTGAAACATGGATTATAATAGAGGAGCAGATGTGAAACTTTAGTTTTGGTTGGAAGGTAAGAAATTACAGAAGGTACTTTACTATTTTTTGTTGACTGTATATGTATTTTCTGACATTTATGATGGCACCAGAATAACCAACAGCTCCTTAAAGAGATTGTCATCACCTATGTAAGTATCCAACAGGGCTCACAATCTAATTTTCTTTATCTCTTTCACATAGTGACATCACTTCCATACAACTCCATAGTTTATGGTGCTCTATTAGCGTACTTTACTGTTTTCCATTTCATCCGTGGTAGTGACATCCTCCACTACTGCTGTACATACAGGTGCATCTCAATAAATTAGAATATCTTTGAAAAGTTTATTTATTTCAGTAATTAAATTAAAAAAGTGACCTCCTATATTTTCTAGATTCTTTACACACAGAGTGTTCTATTTCAAGTGTTTTATTTCTGTAAATGCTAATTATGGATTACAGGTAATGAAAACCCAAATCTAAGAAAATTAGAATATTGAGAATATTGTAAAAAAGTTCAGTATTGTAAATTCAGTGTGTCACCTGCCAAGGTTTCCTAAGCCTTTAAATGGTCCCTCAGTCTGGTTCAGTAGGACACACAATCATGGAAGACGCGGATTATGAATTGTATTACTGAAATGAATCAACGGTTCAAAGATATTCTAATTTATTGAATTGCACATGTAGAATTTATTTAATTGCTAATGTCCACGTATATGTAAAATATTGGCATTTTTTGGGAAGTGCATTGACCTAAAAGTATGTTTTTAACATATTTATGCTAGAAAAATGACAGTAAAACAGTGACATAAAATGATCTGACTGCGCCAAGTCATTGCAACTTTTTGCTATTGTGTCGGGGTGATTGATGAACATTTTTGTAATATACTTAATTAACTTATCTAACTTTCTTTTAATAGAAATCAGGCTGTAAAATTCTACCTAGCAACCCTCTACAACACTCTAACTGAGCTATTACTAAGGAAATCCATACATGTACAATAAATATGCCACACTGCCTGTGTCAGTGACTCTCTGGGGATCAAAGGGTTGTTGGTCACAGATCCCACGAACCACATCCCCAAGCCTATAACCAAATTGCTGATAACAGACAGGAACCATATTATATGAGCGACTATTAGTACAACAAATCCATATCTGGGTCTCGTATCACCACAGTGATATTAAAAAGCAGTTACCCACGGACCCCATTGACTATATTGGGGTCTGCCGGGTTTCCACCGGGTTTCCGCTGGTTTTATATTGAAACCAGAGGAGAGAAAAGTCCTACTTGTAGGACTTTTCTCTCTGCTGATTTTAGGCGGAATCTGCGGCATGTGAACCTAGCCTTAGTACATTACAGTTCAGCCTAAGTTCAGCATGTTCAAAGACACTGTAACCTTAAACGGATCTAACGTCTACAGCCACGATGTTGGCTTTGTTTTAAAGCCAAAAATCTTGGCTTTAAAACAAGACTAATATTATGTCTGTAGCCCCCATAGGTTTAGAGATGACACTAGTTAAAGCGGAGCTGCATATACTTGCACTTTCGGTTTAACCAGTGTGCAGGAGAACATGAACAGCTGACCATGCAGGGAAAGGAGATTTTATTTTTCTCCTGTTCCTGTCACTTCAGATAACCCCAGAGGAGGGGGTACCATGGACTTTACTTCATTATATCACCCCCTCATTATCAATCAGAAGCATACTTATCATTTAACCCCTTATACAGTGGTGAAAAAAAGTATTTAGTCAGCCACCAATTGTGCAAGTTCTCCCACTTAAAAAGATGAGGCCGGCCTGTAATTGACATCATAAGTAGACCTCAACTATGAGAGACAAAATGAGAAAACATATCTAGAAAATCACATTGTCTGATTTTAAAAGAATTTATTTGCAAATTATGGTGGAAAATAAGTATTTGGTCAATAACAAAAGTTCATCTCAATACTTTGTTATATTTCCTTTGTTGGCAATGACAGAGGTCAAACGTTTTCTGTAAGTCTTCACGAGGTTGGCACACACTGTTGCCGGTATGTTGGCCCATTCCTCCATGCAGATCATGATCAGTGATGTTTTGGGGCTATCGCTGGGCAACATGGACTTTCAACTCCCTCCAAAGGTTTTCTATGGGGTTGAGATCTGGAGACTGGCTAGGCCACTCCAGGACCTTGAAATGCTTCTTACGAAGCCACTCCTTCGTTGCCCTGGCGGTGTGCTTGGGATCATTGTCATGCTGAAAGACTCAGTCACGTTTCATCTTCAATGCCCTTGCTGATGGAAGGAGGTTTGCACTCAAAATCTCACGATACATGGCCCCATTCATTTTCTCATGTACACGGATCAGTCGCCCTGGTCCCTTTGCAGAGAAACAGCCCCAAAGCATGATGTTGCCACCCCCGTGCTTCACAGTAGGTATGGTGTTCTTTTTATGCAACTCAGCATTCACTCTCCTCCAAACATGACGAGTTGTGTTTCTATCAAACAGTTCTACTTTGGTTTCATCTGACTATATGACATTTTCCCAATACTCTTCTGGAACATCCAAATGCTCTCTAGCAAACTTCAGACGGGCCCGGATATGTACTGGCTTAAGCAGGGGGACACGTCTGGCACTGCAGGATCTGAGTCCCTGGCGGCGTAGTGTGTTACTGACGGTAGCCTTTGTTACGTTAGTCCCAGCTTTCTGCAGGTCATTCACTAGGTCCTCCCGTGTGGTTCTGGGATTTTTGCTCACTGTTCATGTGATCATTTTGACCCCACGGGGTGAGAACTTGCGTGGAGCCCCTGATCGAGGGAGATTATCAGTGGTCTTGTATGTCTTCCATTTTCTAATTATTGCTCTCACAGTTGATTTCTTCACACCAAGCTGCTTTCCTATTGCAGATTCAGTCTTCCCAGCCTGGTGCAGGTCTACAATTTTGTTTCTGGTGTCCTTCCACAGCTCTTTGGTCTTCACCATAGTGGAGTTTGGAGTGTGACTGTTTGAGGTTGTGGACAGGTGTCTTTTATACTGATAACAATGTCAAACAGGAGCCATTACTACAGGTAATGAGTGGAGGACAGAGGAGCCTCTTAAAGAAGAAGTTACAGGTCTGTGAGAGCCAGAAATCTTGCTTGTTTGTAGGTGACCAAATACTTATTTTCCACCATAATTTGCAAATAAATTCTTAAAAAATCAGACAATGTGATTTTCTAGATTTGTTTTCTCATTTTGTCTCTCATAGTTGAGGTCTACCTATGATGTCAATTACAGGCCGGCCTCATCTTTTTAAGTGGGAGAACTTGCACAATTGGTGGCTGACTAAATACTTTTTTTCCCCACTGTATGATGTGGCCGTTTTGCAGAAAATAAACGTAAAAATAGACTTTTTCCCCCTTGTTAATAAAATTTTTTTAAAAAACCACACAATTGGTATTGCCACATCTGTAACACCCCTAAAATAAAATTAGTACATTATCTATTCTACATAATAAACCATTAACCATAAACATTAAAATTTAGATGCCAGAATTGATGTTTTCTGTTCATCCCACCTCTCAAAAACAAAAAGTAATAAATACGGATCAAAAGTCTTATGTACCCACAAAATTCAAGGTCTTGTAAAACTACATTGAAATAAAATGTAAAACGTTATGAAAGCGGGAATACAGAGAGGGATAAAATGTTACTAATTTAAGGTTAAATTTTAATCGCTAAAGGGTTAAAATGGACATAAGGCACCAGAGTTATGTGTCAGTCATATTTATTTCAGCTATAAATTCAAAATTCAGGGTTTTTTTTTGCAATCTTAATGTGATGGTTGGGGGTTAAGCCCCAAAGTGTTTGAAAAAATTTGCTTTGAAATTTCCATAACATTTTTGAAAAGTTAATAGTGGAATTTCTGTAATACAAACACATTCCACAGCGCTTTATCATTCGAGAAACATCAAGTAAGAACATTGAGGCAAACAAAGAGAGGTTTCTGACCATAGGAGCTTACAATCTAAATGGAGTCACATAATAGGCGCACAAGCTAATTTTGTCCAAGGGGCCAGCCCCTGGTGTTGAAAATGGGTAATATAAATAAAGGTTCATCATCCAGCCAGTATCTGAGAGAGCATGGAAAATCTGGAACAGAGCCAAACCACTATACACACGTGGATAAAATTGTTGGTATGGGGGGGGGGGGGGTGAGGGCATCATTAATGCTGAAAGGTACATACAGGTTTTGGAGCAACATACACACGTGGACAAAATTGTTGGCACCCCTAGTTTAATGAAAGAAAAACCCACAATGGTCACAGAAATAACTTGAATCTGACAAAAATAATAATATATAAAAATTCTATGAAAATGAACAAATGAAAGTCAGACATTGGATTCCAACCATGCTTCAACAGAATTTTTTAAAAAACAAAACTCATGAAACAGGCCTGGACAGAAATGATGGTTCCCTTAACTTAATATTTTGTTGTACAACCTTTTGAGGCAATCACTGCAATCAAACGATTCCTGTAACTGTCAATGAGACTTCTGCAACTCTCAACAGGTATTTTGGCCACTCCTCATGAGCAAACTACTCCAGTTGTCTTGGGTTTGAAGGGTGCCTTTTCCAGACGTCATGTTTCACCTCCTTCCAAAGATGCTCAATAGGATTTAGGTCAGGGCTCATAGAAGGCCACTTCAGAATAGTCCAATGTTTTCCTCTTAGCCATTCTTGGGTGTTTTTAGCCATGTGTTTTGTGTCATTATCCTGTTACAAGACCCATGACCTGTGACTGAGACCAAGCTTTCTGACACTGGGCAGCACATTTCTCTCTAGAATCCCTTGATAGTCTTGAGATTTCATTGTACCCTGCACAGATTCAAGATACCCTGTGTCAGATGCAGCAAAGCAGCCCCAGAGCATAACAGAGCCTCCTCCATGTTTCACAGTAGGGACAGTGTTCTTTTCAAGATATGCTTCATTTTTCCGTCTGTGAACATAGAGCTGATGTGCCTTGCCAAAAATTTTGATTTTTGTCTCATCTGTCCATTGGACATTCTCCCAGAAGCTTTGTGGCTTGTCAACATGTAGTTTGGCAAATTCCAGTCTGGCTTTTTTATGATTTGTTTTCAACAATGGTGTCCTCCTTGGTCGTCTCCCATGAAGTCCACTTTGGCTCAAACAACGATGGATGGTGAGATCTGACACTGATGTTCCTTGAGCTTGAAGTTCACCTTTAATCTCTTTAGAAGTTTTTCTGGGCTCTTTTGTTACCATTCGTATTATTCTTCTCTTTGATTTGTCATCAATTTTCCTCCTGCGGCCACGTCCAGGGAGGTTGGCTACAGTCCCATGGATCTTGAATTTCTGAATAATATGTGCAACTGTAGTCACAGGAACATCAAGTTGCTTGGAGATGGTCTTATAACCTTTACCTTTAACATGCTTGTCTATAATTTTCTTTCTAAGCTCCTGAGACAATTTTTTCCTTTGCTTCCTCTGGTCCATGTTGAGTGTGGTACTCACCATGTCACCAAACAGCACAGTGAGTATCTGTAGCCCTATATACAGGCCCACTGACTGATTACAAGATTGTAGACACCTGTGATGCTAATTAATGGACTCACCTTGATTTAACATGTCCCTTTGGTCACATTATTTTCAGGAGTACTATCATTTCTGTCCAGGCCTGTTTCATGAGTTTTATTTAAAAAAAAAAAATTATGTTGAAGCCTGGTTAAAAAGCAATGTCTGACTTTCATTTGGTTCATTTTCATAGAATTTTTATATATTATTACTTTTGTCATATTCAAATTATTTATGTGACCAATTGTGGGTTTTTCTTTCATTAAACGAGGGGTACCAACAATTTTGTCCACGTGTGTATGAGATCATGCTGAGTACTGTGTTGTGTGCCAGTAAAATGGGGCGGGGCGGGGGGGGGGGGGGGCTGGGAAGACGCGCATGGAGTAGCACGCGCGCAGCTCCTTCTCCGCTCCTCCGCTCGCTACTGAGACCCGTGGACCCCTCAGCAGGCGCAGTATGGGCAAGCGCTTACCGAGGAAGGTGGCCCCGGGCACCCCAGCGCCCGTGGAGAGGTCTGGGGGGGCCACCCTGGACGCCTTTCTGGCCCAGCGGCCTTCTCTACCGGGCCAGGCTGCTGCGGGGCGGCCATCTTGGATTTCCTCCGCTCTCCAGGCACAGGGGTCGCAGCGCAGCTTCTCTCCTCCCGCGCTCCCCCTGTCAGCCAGCGGAGCGCCGCTTCAACAGAGGTCCCTGTCGGCGCCTGGGCAACCCAGAGTTTCCCCAGCACGAGTACTCCCACAGTCTCCTCACCCTGGGATGTCCCAGCAACTACATTCTGCTTCACCAGCACTCCTGGCAGAGCGGCATGAGAGGACCCCGGATGTCTCCAGCTTCTCAAGGAGTTCTGAGGTCAGTGGCTCTGCTCCCTCCTACACCGCTGATGAGTTGCAGCCTGTGGCCACAGAGCTGGTCTCTGTGGCCCCCCAGCTACTATCTTCCCCCATCGCCCCTCCCCTCCATAGCTCAGGGGGGGATGGCGCGGTGGAAGGCGCTGGCGTAGGGGCTCCTCCGCCCCACACTCCCAAGGATTATGCCTCCCCCCCTCCAGTCCTGCACCCCCAGAGCTGCATTCCAGGTCCATCTTCAGCACCATCATCCATGGCGGACCTTCTTCCTCAACTTCCTACTAAACAAGACCTTAAAAGTATGGTTGCGGAAATCACAGCGTCCTTCCGATCTGAAATTGCTACCCTCCGCACTGATTTACACTCCATTGCTAACCGAATGGACACGCTGGAGAATGACCATGACACTACCAGAGACTATGTTGCCTCACTGCATGATACTACCACTGAACAGGGTTCAGCTATACGGGACATGCAACGCCACTTGGAGGATCTTGACAACAGGGGCCGGCGCAACAATATACGCATCAAGGGACTCCCAGAGGCTGACCAATCTGAGGATCTGCCTGTTCTGCTGGAGGCTGTCTTCAACACTATACTGCAGGAGCCCCCGTCCCACAAAATTAAGTTTGATAGGGCACATCGAGCCCTTCGACCCAGAGGATCTTCCGCCACACCCCGTGATGTCATCTGCTGCCTCCACGACTTCACCCTTAAAGAGGCTATAATGAGCAAAGTGCGCAAACTCAAAGACTTCGAGTTTCAGGGAGCTCCACTACAATTCTATCAGGATCTGTCGCTAATCACCCTCCAGAAACGCCGCCATCTCCGACCCCTCCTCCAGATTCTTCAGGAGCACCAAATTCCTTACCGGTGGGGATTTCCGTTTGCTCTCATTGCTCGTAGGGATGGTCGCTCCGCTACGCTTCGCTCCTTTGCGGATTTGCCTCTCTTCTGTGACCTATTGGATGTTCCCCTGCCGGATTTAACAGACTGGGAGCTATTCTCTCCACCCCCTCCCCCACCACCGGTTTGGCAACGATTGGAGCCCAGACGACGTCATGCATCCTCTGCGGTGGTGACCACTCGGAGGCCCCGGCTGGAGACTGATCCCTGAGGAGGCTGCCCCCCCCTTGAGACGTTCTCCCTTTTCTCGGTGGTGCTTTGGAATCTGCATGCCTTAATGTTATGTTTGCTTCTTTTTTTTTTCTTTTTTAGGTCTACGGGTCTCATCTATTATGCTTATTATTGGATTGTTTTAGCGGAGTGGGGCGGGGTGGGGTTCCGGTGACTCCCCTTCCTTCCTTCTTTTTACTGGTGGTTGGGGATCCACCGCCTCCCCTCCGACCTCCTGTCCACGCTCTCCCCCCTAAGGGGATACTTGGACTGTGCGGCCATTGATCCTGATTGGACCTCTGGCTGCCCTCATTGGTCCCCAGGCGAGTGACTTAGCCTCGCCCACAAAGTATTGTTTAACTGTTTTTATTTTTACTTTGTCATTTATGATGTCTTTTGCCTCCCTCCCTCCCTCTCTTTCCCCCCCCCTCCCTGATCTAGAGACCCTGCCTCGACTTTGGGTTCCTGTTTGTGGATTGCCCTTTTGCCTCTCCGAGGGAAACTTGCCAGCGTCATGTGAGATGGGTGAGCTTATTGCAATCCGCCACTGTCCTCCAATCCTGGGTCCCAATGGTTAGGTGCGTGACAATTAATGTCAAGGGCCTGGGTTCCAACATTAAAAGGCGCCATGTCCTTAGAGAACTCCGCTCCTTACGAGCGGATGTGGCGTTTCTTCAGGAGACTCATTTTGACCGCGCTGGTACTTTTGCCTTCGCTAAGCATTATTTTCCCGTAGCTTTTTCAGCCTTCCACAATCGACGCAGAGCTGGGGTGGCTATCCTTCTTTCTCGATCCTGCCCAATTACAGTGACGACTTCCCACATAGACCCAGGTGGCCGGTTTGTTATCTTGGAGGGGCTCCTTTATGGTGCCCCGATTGTTTTATGCAATGTCTATGCCCCCAATTCAGCACAGATCCCGTTCTTGCGCCGGGTATTCTCCCGTCTGCGTGCTCTCCCACCATCAGCTTGGCTGGTGGGGGGAGACTTTAACATGGTCTTCTCTGAACGGGCGGATCGTCTGGCGTTACCCCAGGGCCCAACCCCCCATAGGTTGGCCCAACTTGCAAGGGAGTTCCGCAGGCTGATCCGCGCCCACTCTTTGTATGACCTTTGGCGAGTGGACAATCCTACGGCGCGCTCCTACACCTTCTTTTCTCACCCTCATAACACTCACACCCGCATTGACTACTTCTTTGGAAATGCTCCCGCTCTTCGTTTGCTTAGGGACACGAACATTGGCCCTCTCACCTGGTCTGATCATGCCCCAGTCGTGATTACCTTATCTACGACTCCAGTGCCTACTCGCCAATGTCATTGGCGTCTTAACGAAACACTGCTCAATTCGCCGACCTCCCTCGAGACCCTGCGCACACACTTGATAGATTATTTTAGGGACAACTTAGGCTCGGTAGACTCTCTTGCCATTCTCTGGGAAGCCCATAAGGCGGTCATGAGAGGATGCTGTATCGCATTGGCTTCTAGGCTTAAAAGGGACAGACAGGCCCAGGAACAGCTCCTCCAAGCCCGTATTCGGTCCCTTACGACGACTTTGGCAGCGCATCCATCCCTGGGGGTTCTTCGCCGTTTGGTCCTGGCCCGGGCGGACCTCCGTGATTTGGAGACCCGCCATGTGGAACGACTTCTCCTTTATACCCGTCAGCGGTTTTTTGAACGAGGTAATAAATCTCATACCCTCCTGGCAGGAACCCTCAGGGATCATCGGGCCTCTTCCACACCACACTCTGTCCGTGACCCCGCGGGTACTCTTCAACATCACCCTGATGCTGTGGCGCTGGCGTTCCACTCTTACTACTCTAAGCTGTATGACTTACCCCCCCCACGAGCACTACTCCCTGGGGATGACTCAACACTACTGGAAGACTATTTAAAGGATTGTTGTCTCCCACGCCTTCCTCCTGAGGCCCTAACCTCCCTGAACACCCCCATCACCAGGGAGGAACTAGAAGGGGTCCTGAGGGACCTCCCAAATGGGAAAGCCCCAGGCCCAGATGGGTTCACTTACAATTATTATAAGGTTTTCCAGGGTGAACTCTCTGCTCATCTATTGTCCCTCTTCAATTCCTTCCTTTCAGGTTCCCCTATACCCCCGACTATGCTCTCTTCACTACTCACATTGGTCCCTAAACCGGGTAAGGACTTGCAGGATTGTGCTAACTACCGACCGATTGCTTTGCTGAACACGGACCTGAAACTTTTCACCAAACTCTTAGCCAATAGACTGAATGCTTGGCTCCCTCTGCTTGTCCATAAGGACCAGGTGGGATTCATCCCCTGTCGTCAGGGTGGTGACAACACCAGGAGGACTGTGGATTTGGTGGAGGTGGCCAATCATTATTCTACCCCGGCCCTTCTCTTGAGCCTGGACGCTGAAAAGGCTTTTGACCGCATAAATTGGTCGTTTATGCATACTACGCTTAAGGCGTTCGGGCTTACGGGACCTTTTCTCACAGCTATCCAGGCCCTTTACTCCTTACCCTCAGCAGCAATCAAGCTTCCCCATGCATCTTCGCCCTCCTTCCCTATTCGAAATGGCACTAGGCAGGGTTGCCCCCTGTCACCCATCATATTTGCCCTCTGCATTGAACCGCTAGCGGCCAAGATTAGGCGAGACCCTAATATCAAGGGCATCATGGTCCAAGATAAGGAATTTAAGATATCTCTCTTTGCGGACGATGTACTCCTCACTCTCACCTCCCCTCATACTACCCTTCCAAACTTGCTGCGCTCGCTAGAGACCTATGGTGATCTCTCAGGGTATAAGGTGAACCCCGCGAAGACTGAGGCACTCCCACTTAACATCCCACGGGACCTTCTCCTTCTCCTCCGCAGTAATTACGATTTCCAGTGGCGGGAGTCCTCTATCCGCTACCTGGGAGTCCATATATCCACTTCCTATGCGACCCTCTACTCGGCAAACTACCCGCGGTTGTTTTGTGAGCTAAGAGCCCTATTGGACAAATGGCAACCCTTGCCTATCTCCCTTTTGGGGAGAATTGCTGCGGTCAAGATGACTCTCCTCCCGAAGCTACTGTATTTTTTCGAGACTCTCCCAGTCGCGATACCTCGGGGAGAATTACGGAACCTACAGAAAGCTATCTTCCAGTTTATCTGGAAAGCAAAACGACACCGAATACCTAGATCTGTTATGCTGGCGGATAGGGGGTCTGGGGGTATGGCTGTCCCACATCTGTTACATTATTACTGGGCGGCCCACTTACGCCATATCCCATTCTGGGCGGCTATGCCAGCATACACCAGATGGGTGCAGGTAGAGAAGCTATGGCTGGCACCCATGCATCCTAACGCGCTTCTGTGGGTCAGCTCCCCCCCCACCCCCCCCTGCCTCGTACCTGTTGGGCCCCATTCGGTTTACTAGATCTATCTGGTCTACCTGTTGTGCTAGATTCTCCCTGATGTCCCCGCGCTCATCTATGGTCTCCATACTATACAACCCCCTTCTCCCAGAGAGCCTGACTTCTGCCATGACTAAAGTGTGGTCTGAAGCTGGCCTTTACCGGATTGCTGATATGGTTGACCCTGGAACCTTGGAACTCAGGTCCTTTGCTTATCTTACAGCTAATCAAAACCTGCCAAGTACTGAATGGTTCCATTACTTGCAGGTGGTTCACTTTGTCCGCTCCCTCCATGGGTCTCTTAAGGTGTCACTCCCCACCGCTTTTGAAAAGATTTGCCGTGCAGGCACGTCCACTAGGGGCTTTATATCCTCTATTTACCAACTTCTTAACTCACAAACTACAGGCTCTCCTGTTAATCATCGCTATATGCTTAAATGGGAGGAGGCGGTGGGTAAACCCATCTCCCAGGAACAGTGGCGGATTGTATGGTCTCGGGCCCAGAAATCATCTCAGTGCATTACGTTTAGGGAAACGCAGTATAAGCTGTTGATGCATTGGTATCATACTCCGGCTCTCCTTCATACTTTAAACCCATTAGTTCCCCCATGGTGCTGGCGCTGTGGAGCTGCGGTGGGTACCCTGCACCATATCTTTTGGACGTGCCCTCTCATCCTCGGTTTTTGGAGGGAGGTCAGGACTCTGACGACTGCTCTCTTTTTGCAAGAGGTTCCTCTTGACCCTCTTCTTTATCTCCTGAACCTTCCCCCCAGACACCTGAGCAATAAGTCATCCAGGCTTTTCTTGCATCTTTGTACTGCAGCTAAAACTCTCATAGCTAGAAACTGGAAGAAGGTGAGTCCCCCATCTAGTCTTGAGCTTGTGGCTAGAATGAAGGATGTGAGGAGTCTTGAATACCTGACTGCTGGCCTACATAATTCACGGGGAAGCCTTTGGGGCTATTTGGGCACCCTGGGACATGTATTGTACATTACAGGGTCTCTGATCTCTAGTCCTCTCCTTCCCTCCCCCCCCCCCCCTTCCCTTTGGTCCTACCCTTGTCTTCTTAACCCCTCCATTCCCCCCTCCCTTGTTCACTGCTTAATTTAAATGCATATTGCTTAAGGGGGAGGAGGCAGATAGCCTCTATTTACCTCAATGCTTCCTGTTTGTTTGATTATTATTGTTTTTTTGTTTTTTTTCTTTATTCCTTGTTAATGGAAAAAATTTTTCAATAAAATTACAGTTATATAAAAAAAATGGTGCAAGGCACGGCAAGTAACATCGGGGGGTAAAAACCCAAAGAAAATGTAAAAAAATTTGGGGGGGGGGCGCTATTGTGTTTTTTTGTTTTTTTTTGTTTAAAAAGTTTTTGTTGGTTGTTTTTTTGTGTTTTTGTTCTTTTTTAAAAGGGGGGGGGGTTTTGGTGGGTGGGTGGGGGGGGGGGGGGCCCCCCCCTTTGTGGGGGGGGGGGGGGGGGGGGGGGGGGGGGGGGGGGGGGGGGGGGGGGGGGGGGGGGGGGGGGGGGGGGGGGGGGGGGGGGGGGGGGTGTGGTGGGGTGGGGGGGGGGTTTTGTGGTGGGGGGGGGGGGTGGGTGGGGGGGGGGGGAGGGGGGGGGGGGGGGGAGACAACAGGACTAGTGAGTCCACGTGAAAGGAACTGTGCTCAGTGGCTGATCAGTGAGACTGACATTGTGACTGTGTATATGGATACCACAGATAGAGACTCGCAGTGCTGTTGATGTACTGGACGGCACCTGCTAAATCCCGGCTTACATCCCAGCTCAGTGTATGGATTCGGCAGGACTGTCAGTGTGCTGAGTGGAATCTGCTGTTGGATTACATTGCATTCAGTTGGTTTCCCTGTCTGTTAAAGAGGACTTCATTTCTCCCAAGATCCTGATAACCGTGAGGAGAGGACGCTTCACTATAAAAGAAAGGACCGACTTTGGGCCCCACCGCGCGCTTCTACGGACTGTAAGCGGTCCACCTGGACCACTGGGGAAAAGGGGGTGCACCCAAATGTGAAGTCAGGGTCAGTTAGGGATAGTTTTGAGTATATTGTTCATTCAGTGTCCATACTGAAGAAGTGGACAGAGTAAAAGTAGAAACCATTGCAGAATTTGCCTTGAAATTGTTCATGCTATATTGTATATTTTGCTTGTCTTTAGCCCTGTCATTTTACCTTTAACTAGCCTTTATTAACTTATAGTAAATATATATTTTTTTTCTTGAACTACCGCGTGTGCGTTCATTTCTGGTTGCGGAGTCCAAACCACCTGCCTTGCTCTCGGTTCACAAATTGGCGTAGTCGGCAGGATCCGCTTACCAGAATGGACGGTGACGCACCCGTTCGGGAGAATGGTGCTGGAGGAAGAATGCCAGCAGGGGCTATAATGAGTCAGTTAGCTAAATTTGATGGCAATAATATGTCAGTGAGTATGTGGGTGGAACAGATACGAATGATACAGCGAATGTACCAGACCGCACCAGAAGTACTAGTAGAGCTAGCAATATTGACATTACAAGGGGATGCTAAGACCACGGTGATACTGAGGCCATTTGAACAAAGGCAGACATTTGAGCAAGTAGTCCAGATTCTAGAAACCATCTATGGAGAAACTGCATTGCTGGGGTCTCTGCAGGCTCGGTTCTTCCAGAGGGTACAACAGGAGAATGAAAGCCTTCCCCAATATGCAAATGCCCTACAAGAACTGCTCCGAGATATTCAAAGGAAGGAAAGAGGGGGCTCGCCAGCCTTCTGTAACCCTGATCGGACTCTCCGTGACCAGTTTGTCCTGGGGATACGTGACGGCAGTTTAACTGTGACTATGCAGGATTTTATACGACGAGAGACTGATGCTAAATTCCATGATGTACAGGTAGAGGCCATCTCCCGTGCCAATAGTATGGTCCCGAGGCCGCAGACCGCAGTTGGAGTTACTTTGTCACAGGGGGCTAGTTCTGGCTCAGAGACAGTAGAAAAAGGGACGGTTAAAGAAATTCTCACAGTAATGCAGAAACTGCAAGAACAAATGGAACACTTGCACACTCGTTGTGATGAGCAGTCTATGAAAATTGCAGACTTCCAGAAGACTGGAGATGAAAGGGTGAGCCATCCACACCCAGCAAGTCAGAATCACCCACCACCCCGCTGGAGGGGTGAGGATAGGACCTACCGAAGGGGTCCAAATCATTTAGTGCAGTGCTCAGGAGAAATCGAAGGGGCTTACCGAAGGGGCCCAAACAGATGGCCAGAACGACGGGGGATACGCTGCTGGGAGTGTGGACGGATGGGCCACGTTGCTGCTAGATGTCCAGAGCAGCGACAAACTTATGAGAGACCGCCGTTAAACTGAAGTCCCCTGCTGCTGAAGGGCGTGTAGTAGGGGAGACTGACAAGGAGACTATGTGGGGAGAATGCCCTGATGATGACCTGATCGCTGCAAGTCCTGTCATACAGGTGGAAATGGAGGGTATTCCGGTTACCGGGATGATTGACACGGGTTCCCAAGTAACGACCTTGAGTAGAGACTGTTATGAACGGTACTTCCGGCAACATGTGAAATATGATCCCCATACATTCGTACGAGTGGTCGCAGCTAACCAGTTACCAGTTCCGGTCGTGGGAGTGGCCTGGATGAATGTCCGGGTATGTGGCCAAGATCTAGGTAGGAAAGGCATTGTGGTGGTACAGGAGTCACATGAAGTAAAGGTCCCTGTCATTTTGGGGATGAATGTGTTAAAAGAATTAGATCAGATCCTCTTTGAAAAGAAAGGTCACGGTTATTGGAAAGAAACCACCACCCATCGGCCTACTCAAACAGCTTTCCAGCGGCTGATCCGGACATGTGGCTTACAGAAAAGTTCAGATGCACAGCGTCCTCTGGCTCGAATTTCAGTTCCTTTGCATACAAAAGTTACACTGCCACCCAGTCGGGAGACAATAGTGTCCATGCCCGTAGGCACCTGTCGGAAACTAGAGGGCATAGCTGTGTTGGTAGAACCACTGCAGGCAGCCGAAGGAGGTGTTGATCCGCTAGTGGCCCGTTCCTTGGCAATAGTTCGCAATGGAAGAGTACCACTTCGATGTGTAAACACTCAGGACCAGAGTGTGGACCTGACCCCAGGGAGGCTGCTGGCTAACATCTATGTGACTCCGGAGGAAGTAAGGAAAGTAACTCCAATGCAGCTGAAGCCGACTGAAAGGGATGAGTGGACCGTAACTGTGTCCATGGGAGAAGATGAGGAACCCACCTCTGAATGGAATGGCTGTGCAATTCGAGAACAGATGAAGATGGATGTAAGTTCATGTTCTCTGGAATGGGTGCAGAAGGTAGATGAGCTGTTGTGGGAGAACCAAGCCACCTTTGCACGGTATGCTGAAGATTTTGGATGTACCACAGGGATCTACCATGAGATTCCCACAGGAGACACCCCTCCAATTAGAGAGCGCTACCGACAAATTCCTCCACAGTTGTATCAGGAAGTGAAAGAACTGTTAGCTAAGATGCTACAGGGTGGGATCATCCAAGAAAGCCAGAGTCCCTGGGCGGCTCCTGTGGTGTTAGTAAGAAAAAAAGATGGGTCCATCCGATTTTGCGTAGACTATCGGAAGTTAAACGCTTGCACCGTACGAGATTCCTACCCCTTGCCACGGATTGAGGAGTCCCTCTCAGCGCTAGGGAGAGCCCGGTACTTCTCCTCACTAGATCTGGCTAGTGGGTATTGGCAGGTGCCGATGGCCACAAAAGACAAGGAGAAGACGGCATTCATCTTGCCCATGGGACTATACGAATTTAACCGGATGCCCTTCGGGTTGACAAATGCACCCGGAACGTTTCAGCGGTTGATGGAGAAATGTCTCGGTGACTTCAACTTTGAGTTCACTCTCATCTACTTGGATGACATTATAGTGTATTCTGCGACCTTTGAAGACCATCTCCACCAGTTGGGGCAAGTATTTCGAAGATTGCGGGAACATGGGCTCAAATTGAAACCCAGTAAATGTCGGTTGTTCCAATCTGAAATTGATTACTTGGGTCACCGCGTATCAGGAGAAGGGGTTAGACCATCAAGAGACAAGATAGCGGCTGTTCAAGATTGGCCGATACCGACTACCCTGCGAGAAGTGAGGGCGTTCCTTGGAGTAGCCGGTTACTATCGACGGTTTATTAAGGATTTCGCCAAGGTAGCAGCACCACTTAATGCTCTCCTACGAGGCACATCCGGTGGTCCAAAGAACCAGTCCGTGAAGTGGGGACCTGAACAGGAACAAGCCTTCCAGGCATTGAAGGATGCACTGACAACAGCCCCAATCTTGGCATATGCTGATTACCACTTGCCGTTCCAGCTATATACAGATGCAAGCCTGTATGGTCTTGGAGCAGTGCTTTCCCAGCTTCAGGATGGCCAGGAGAGGGTCATAGCGTACGGCAGCCGGTCTTTGAGAGATTCTGAAAGAAACCCCGAGAATTATAGTTCATTTAAATTGGAGCTGTTGGCACTGGTATGGGCCATGACCGAGAAATTCTCTGAATATTTGACCGGTGCTGAAGTTTTAGTACTGACTGACAACAACCCACTAGCTCACCTGGAAAATGCCAAGCTCGGGGCGTTAGAGCAGAGGTGGATAGCCCGAATGTCTACATTCAATTACCGCATTAAGTATCGGTCCACGACAGAGAACCAGAATGCTGACGGACTTTCTAGGGTAACTGCCCAGACCCCCACAGAAGACGTGGATCATGAGTTGGAGCATGTGGAGGTGCCCGATTTCAGCAGATTTTCACAGGCCTTGACCGCCACTAATCAGTTTGAGATGGAGGGGACTGAAATGGCTCCTTTCTTTGGTCCCTTTTGGTCCCTCACGACAGGAATGGGCACAGATACAACAGACCCATGAGGGGCTGGCGCAGATGATCAAGTGTGTTGAGAAAGGCCAGAAGCCCTGTAGAGAGGAAAGAGAACGACTGACACGTGAGATATTATCTGTTTTGAGTCAGTGGGAAAAGTTGGAGATGAAAAATGGAGTGCTATGCCGAAAGGTCTATTTACCTTCTGAGATCGACATTCGATACCAAATTGTGGTGCCTAGTGAACTGGCTCGCTCCTTGGCAGTTGAGGCTCATAATAAGAATGGACATTTTGGTCATGAGAAGACCTTTCGTTGGTTACAGCGACTGATTTACTGCCCTGGTCTTCGTCAAATGGTCGAAGAAGAATGCCGCAGCTGTCGAACTTGTGAGATCCATAAGGCAATAGAACAGAGAGCTCCCCTGCAAACCATCGTGACCCAGGAACCTTTAGAAATCGTCATGATAGACTATCTAATGGTGGGCCCATCCAATAGCGGACACCAGTATTGCCTCGTAATGGTGGATCACTTCACCAAATTTGCGGTGGTAACCGCCACCAAGGACCAGACAGCTGAGTCAGCAGCTCGTGCTCTGTGCCAAGATTTCATTCGAGTATATGGGTGCCCCCAACGCATCCACTCCGACCAGGGCGCCTGCTTTGAGGGACACGTAATGAAAGAAGTTCAACGTATCTACGGGATAAAGAAGTCGCACACGACTCCATACCACCCTCAGGGAAATGGGGCCTGTGAAAGATTCAACAGAACTCTGCTACAGATGCTGCGGACTCTGGAGGAAGACAAGAAGTTACAGTGGCCTCAGTTCTTGTCTGAAATGGTGTGGGCCTATAACAATCAGGTCCATTCTACAACGGGGTACTCTCCTTATACACTTCTCTTTGGGCGGTCTGGGCGAAGTATAGGAGAATTACAGTTGAATGATGTGGATGGGTTCCCTCCGAGGGATCCAACCTCTTGGGTGCGGGCGCATCGGCAGAGACTTGAGACGATCCATCGATTGGTGCGGCAGCGCCTGCAAGAACATCCCCATCCTGATAAGACCCCAGTGCAAGAAGCACCATTGCAACCAGGCGACCTGGTGCTAGTTCGTGTCAAGAAACCCCAAGGGAAATTGGAAAGCAGATGGGAGGCTTTGCCGTATCGTGTTGTTGGCCGCAAGTATGCGAATGGGCCAGTGTACCAGGTCCAGAAAGAAGGAACTGATTGTGTTAGAGTACTTCACCGAAATATGTTGCGCCTGTGTCATTCTGAAGGGACAAATCATGATGGGCTTGCCAATGTGAATGAGCTCCCACAGTCAGAGAATGGAGGTGCGGAATGGGCCTCCGACGAGGAGGATGATTGTTGGCCGATCCCTGCTCCTGGGGATGTTCCACCTGTGACTACTGTATCTCCGGCCTGTGCCCCCTCTGGTGCGGAATCCACTGGTCCTTCTCAGCCCATAGCTGCAGCACCCCATAATATACCACCGGTCCTCAGACGGACCACTAGGCCAAATGCTGGTATTTCCCCTGTTCGGTATGCGCAGGATGAGTTTGTTTGGCCTGCCATACATCGGTATACTACCACCCTGTGCATAAAAGTACAACCCTCTGGATATACAGTCATAGGCAGGGACTGCCACTCTTAAAGTGGGGGGGAATATGTAAGAGACAGCCAATGTTGTCTTAAGCTTCATTTGTCTGTATAAACTGTTAATGTTGAATGTATTTCTGTGATTCTGTTCCTTTAAGACAGCAGCCATTGTAATTGTGACATGATGCTGGAGTGAGACCCCCCCCCCTTTTATGTCAGCCTGCCTGTTCTGCAGACAGAGTGTGAGCAGAGAAGCAGGAAGTGACGAGACAGAGAGCAGCAGCCATCTTGGCAAGTGTTGTATTGAACTG
The DNA here is from genome assembly GCA_947044405.1 of Leptodactylus fallax. Lineage (NCBI taxonomy): Eukaryota > Metazoa > Chordata > Amphibia > Anura > Leptodactylidae > Leptodactylus > Leptodactylus fallax. The sequence goes on from CAMRHE010000184.1 coordinate 1,296,482, forward strand.
GTGTGGAGATTTTTCTGTACAGCTAAGCTGTATCTTGGTCCAGAGACAAACAGAGTGTAAAGAGACAACAGGACTAGTGAGTCCACGTGAAAGGAACTGTGCTCAGTGGCTGATCAGTGAGACTGACATTGTGACTGTGTATATGGATACCACAGATAGAGACTCGCAGTGCTGTTGATGTACTGGACGGCACCTGCTAAATCCCGGCTTACATCCCAGCTCAGTGTATGGATTCGGCAGGACTGTCAGTGTGCTGAGTGGAATCTGCTGTTGGATTACATTGCATTCAGTTGGTTTCCCTGTCTGTTAAAGAGGACTTCATTTCTCCCAAGATCCTGATAACCGTGAGGAGAGGACGCTTCACTATAAAAGAAAGGACCGACTTTGGGCCCCACCGCGCGCTTCTACGGACTGTAAGCGGTCCACCTGGACCACTGGGGAAAAGGGGGTGCACCCAAATGTGAAGTCAGGGTCAGTTAGGGATAGTTTTGAGTATATTGTTCATTCAGTGTCCATACTGCAGAAGTGGACAGAGTAAAAGTAGAAACCATTGCAGAATTTGCCTTGAAATTGTTCATGCTATATTGTATATTTTGCTTGTCTTTAGCCCTGTCATTTTACCTTTAACTAGCCTTTATTAACTTATAGTAAATATATATTTTTTTCTTGAACTACCGCGTGTGCGTTCATTTCTGGTTGCGGAGTCCAAACCACCTGCCTTGCTCTCGGTTCACACATTTAGAGAGACTGGAAGGTTACTAACGCATCTTGAGCTCTGCTTGAACATCATGGATTTAACACCCAGAGTGCTGGATTCTTTGTTATTTATGCACTAGAGAACTGGGGGGGGGGGCAAATTTCATTAAGATATACATCTACTGGAGTTCTTCTTTATATTTATATTTGATATCCAATATACTGTATGGCTGTGTGCATGAGGACTTAGTAACTGATGACTTAAATGAGATGTCTGTATGTCCACCACGCTGATGTCTTTCAGTAAATGTCGTAGCCAGGATACGGGATGTGCCATATAAATTGCATTAATTGTAATGGTGATGTTGGAGATGTTTACAGTATGATACTGTGTTAGTTCGAGGTGTCTAAATGCAGTTCTCGCTCATTCTTATTATGCATTTGATCTCAACTCCATTACCCAGTAAAAAAAAAAAATGTTTGGTAGAAGTGTCAGACTGAAGTACGTAGGGACGTACTAGGGGCCACCGAACAGCTTCCTGCTAATAGCCTACACCACGGCTCTTTCACTGATGTTGTACATATGTGCTGACTATCCGGCGTTACTGAATATTTTCCCAGTATCGCCATCCCCTTTAGTACTGTGCAGGAACCAATAGCTCCATGGCCACAGGACTGTATGGGGAATGACATTGCCATGAAGCACTACACGTATGTGCAAGATTTTAGTGAGGGAGCTGTGATGCAGGCATAGCACACAGTATAATGCTCCACAGTGGCCGCACACAGTATAACAAGCTCCCAAGAGCCTTGAGCTACTTCAGGTGAACCCCTCGAAATTTGTTTTGATGGATATTCATGAGGTTCGGCCCTCCTGTTCATTTTAGTGTTATTATTATACTCTGGGGACTCTTCAGACCCCAGAGTATAATAAGTAGAGGCCCACCTTGCCTCACATCTACTGGGCATCCTCGCATTATTCAGCTGACTCTGGCTTGCTCTTCAGGTCTATGGCTGGCATCAATCACAGGCCTCAGCGGTCACATGGGGCACGTTGATTTTATGACTCCAGCACGCCCCATGTAACAGCTGAGGCCCAGTCACAGGCTTCAGCGGAGACCTCAGGGTCACATGACGTCAGCCACAGGCCAGAAATGCCCAGAAGATGACAACGGAACGGCGGACTCCCAGGAAAGGTGAGTATAAACGTTTGTTATTTTTACTAAACCCCATCCCCCCCGCCCCATGGGCAGACTTCTTTTGGGAAGGAGTCTGGCGGCCCTTTCCGTTAGTGATGTAGCCGGGCCCTAGCCATGCCTCGGCCCACGGGAGGATCCTCTGCTCCTCAGGTGGGCCACTCCGACACTATTTGGTAGCTTAGTAAGAAGTAAAAGACAGTTGGAAAACATGACTGTAGGATCAGACTACATCAAGCTTGTATTCTGTAGCCATGGAAATACATTAACCTAAACATGAACTGTGCAAAATTGTAGATTTTAATCAGGACTAGAACAGTCCTTATTTTTTTTTGTTCCATTTTATCATACCAAGGTGAGATTGGGACATTATTGGATTTTCTTGAGGAAAGGTGTTGGTATGTTTGCTGTTACCAGTAGAAATGATGGGACAAGCAAGGACTTTCACCCCAGATTCCTCTTCATTTTCCAGCCTAGGCTTTCCACTGTGATTTGTACTCGCTGATCAGCCATAGATGAATGATGCTGATCAGGTGAGTGTCCAGCGCCATGGGTTCCTCTGCTGGTCAGATGCAGAAGCCATGGCAAGGTCAAAAAGATGTTTATTTTTTCAATGTCCTGCTTCAATCTCTACCTTGCATTGAAGATAATGGGAGGCAGAATCAGGGGGAAATTTTACACTGATTTTAAGGCAGAATCCACTTTAAAATCAATGTGATCACACCCTTAGGATGCTAATGAAGCATTCCCTGCTCTATGCTTAAACAGAAACTTTGTCAAAAACAACTGCAGAAATTTTCTGTCACATGTGAACTAGGCTTTAAAGTCTTGATTTTAAAATCATAAAAGAGAAAAGTTATCTGAGGTAAGCATATGATGGAGGATGATATTCTGAGCTGCGAGATGCAGATTTTCTGTTTGTATGAGTCATTATTTTAATGTAAAAAGCTATTTTAGTCTTTATGAGGAATTGTGGTGTTAGTTTCAGCATCATGATGAATATACAAGTTATTATGATCTCAGGGTTACTGCCTAGTGCGCCCATGAGATTGCACTGAGCGCATGGCAATAGTACACATCCAAGCACATGCCATTACTGACAGGATTGGAGATAATTCCAATCTTGGCAGATTTTAAAATCAGGATTTTAAATCCAAGTTCACATGTGACAGAATATTTCTGCTGTAGATTTTGACAAAATTCCCGTTTAAGCATAGGACATGCTTCAGTAGCATCTTAAGGGTATGTTGACATGGCAGAATTTGGCACTGATTTTGAAGTAGATTCCGCCTAAAAATCAATGTCAAATTCCACCCTAAGGCTAGGTTCACATGGTGAAAAATGAAGAGAAATTAATTGAAAGCAATGGCGGGCAGATTCGGGAAGAAATCTGCCATGGATTCGCAGGTGGAATCTGCTCCCAAAAACATGGCAGATTTCTCCATCTCAATCTGCAGAGAGAGATGTCCCGCATGGAGGCATGGAGACATTCAGTATGAAAATGGCAGACACCCGGCAGAACCCATTATAGTCTATGGGGTTTTTTTGCCAAATTTTTTATGCCAATCCATCCCCCAGCAGACCCAAAAGATGGAGAGACTGGCATACATGTGAACCTAACCTAACTCATCCTCTGGATTGGATATAGTATGTGCAGATATATTTATCACAGCTTTCCTAAAAGCAACATATTTTGTGGCAAGACCCAGTGTCTATTCAGACCACACCTGTAACCATGTACATATCTGCCTGACACATAACTGCTTCCCGAGTTTTGCCAAAATCCAACATATCTATGTGGATGCATTATTTTCTCTTGTCAATGAGTGTATTTTTGGCCAGGTCAACAAAAACTGGTGGGATGACCTGGAACTATATTGTGAGAAGTGATGATTTTAATAGAGGGTATGTGCCTATATTTTTCCAAATTTGCAGATTGTTCTTAGTTTTCAGGAAACCCCTTGAAGCATTTATATCATATTTAGTGCAGCATTTGTCACTTTTGCAGCTCTCCAGCCATAACCCATAATGACCTGATCCTCAGTTATAAAAGAGGAGCGTCCTGAGCCTTCGGGCTTAGCGCATATACTAAGGATTTTGCCTTGAATTTATAGCCCAGTACAAATGTAGACTTGCCGATCTGACAATAACTGATCTGCACTTTTTTTTAGAATGTTCGGAGCAAAAATAGATCTCTGCAAATTCACAAGTACCATCCTCCTTGTAATGTGCTGTGCGCCAGCTGTTTGACCGAGATACTTATGTGAACTAGATATTACCAAGTCAGAAGTTTTATCTGCTTTAGATGTTACTAATAATTATACAACCGCAGTGCGAAAATCCAATTATCTCCAGGCATTTGATGTGGGACGGGGGCGGGGAGCAGGGAGCAGGAGGCTGCAGAAAATTTAGTAAATGACAAAATGTGAGCAAGTGAAATGCTTCTATTGGGAGGTTGTGGGGAGGGGCTGACTACAGTCTGACTGCTGAATTTTTACTTTATTCTGTATTTCTATTCATGTGCTGATAGTAGTGCATCTAAATCCAATATCAGGCAGTGTTTAATCTGTGGGGGTACAGCCAGGACCTGTGCAGAACAGCTTTGCCAGGACAGTGTGGCTACAGGTAATAGTAACAATTCCAAGCGCCACACTTGCCATACAGGGTGTAGTGTGGATTTAGGTAGAGCAGTGGTGCACATCATATGATGGGTGAGCAGCATAGCATTGTTATTACCTGTAGCCGCGCTGTCTCGGTACAGCTGATCTGCAGTGCTCCTGGCGGTGGGCCCCTAGAAACAATTCCACTGGTGGGCCCTAGACATCCCAGTCTGACACTGACCCCAAGCCAGACTTGATATCTCCCACCAGACTTCTATACAATGCTATAGAGATCCCAAAAATTCCCACCATATAGAGCGCAAATAATCACAATAGTGCCCAAATAATACTATTTTTAGGCTAGGTTCACATCTGCACATGGGTCTTCATCATTTGGGTCCACCATGGGACCTGAACAACAAAGAGCTGGACCGCTAAAACAGTGTTTACCTGCGGACCCCATAGACTATAATGACTACATTTCATCATTTTTATACTGAAACCGGCGGATAGAAAAGTCCTCCATGCAGGACTTCTCTCTCCGACAATTTTCGGCAGTTTCTGTGGCAAGATCGCCTACCTAACCTTAGACAGATAGAACATAGAGCATGGTAGCTCAGTATTTAGTACCATTGTCACTGGGGGCTTGGTTTGATATGACCAAAGGCAATGGGGGAATTCATCAACACATCTATGTCAATCTTCTGGCGTAGATGTGTGATGATGCCATTCATAATAAATCTGCCCCATTCTCTGCATAGTATTTGTACGTTCACCCTTTTTTATGCATGGGTTTTCAGGTTTCCCCCAGTACTCCAAAAACAATACTTATAGATAAAATGTACTTTTGTGAATTAGATAGGTAATTAGCAGTGGCATAACTAGGAGTGGCTGGGCCCCCAGGCGAACATTTGACATAGGCCCCCCTGAACCGCCGCCCCCTCCAACCCCCCAAAAAACCGCATTCCTGCGCACACTATTATGTGCCATAGTGGCCCCTGCACACAGTATTATGTGCCATAGTGGCCCCTGCACACAGTATTATGTCCCATAGTGGCCCCTGCACACAGTATTATGCCCCATAGTGGCCCCTGCACACAGTATTATGCCCCATAGTGGCCCCTGCACACAGTATTATGCCCCATAGTGGCCCCTGCACACAGTATTATGCACCATTGTGGACCACCCATGAACAATTATTACACTCTGGGGTCTTTTCAGACCCCAGAGTATAATGATCGGAGACCCAGAGGAAGATAGAAACATAAAAAAACAATGCTACTTACCTGATCCTCGCTCCGGTCAACTCCCTGCTACTTCGTCCTACTTCAGTGTTGGACCAGGCTGGCGTCACGTCATCCGGGCCGGCGTCACGACGTAAAATGATGTCGGCTGACGTCTGGGACGTCACCAAACAGGCCCGAAGCCTGGAGAAGCGTAGGAGAGTTAAGTACATTGTCTTTTTATGTTCCCTCACCTCCCCTGGGCCCCCGATGCTCACAGTCGCCTCCGCAGAATGGGAAGCTCAGGCTATTGAGCTTGGGTTACTGGGTTACTCCAGCAGGTAACGGCCTATTAAAAAAAAAAAAGAATCGGGGGCCCGCGGAGCCCCGTAATGTCCCGGGCCCTGTGGCAGCCGCTACCGCTGCTACCTTGGTAGTTGCGCCACTGGTAATTAGATATTGATACCATTGGGGACAGGGACTGGTCTATTTGCACATCACTGTGGCATATTTAGAGGAGTATTCCCATCTCACAGCTGAGATGAGAATAGCCATGTCTCTGTCTGTCTGAGGTGGTCAGGATTAAGGAAACAGCCAGAGGAATCTGTTTTATTCCATTTTCGTACGTCCAATAGAACTAATTATAAGCTATGGAAGCTCCAGGAGACTACCAAAAAAGAAAGGAAGAGTAGTCGAATATCCCAGGCTGGTGGGGTAGCATTGCCAAAGTACATTACATGTGACTTGGGCAATTTATGGGCCTCAGCAGTGACGTCCAGAACACATGACATCTCTTAAAGGCCAGGAGATGACGCTGGACACCTAGGAGAAGTGAGTAAAAGTGTTTGTTATTTTTACTGACCTTCCCTGGGCAGGCTTCTATTGGAAAGGAGCCCTGTGGCACATAACGCTGGGTCCCTTTCTGTTATTGATATGGCCGGGCCTGACTCTGGGATCCTGGGCAATTGCTCAGTCTGCACCCCCCAACCTAACGCCGGGCCTGAGTACATCCTGTCATGGAAAAACATCTGAAAGTCACGTCCTGACATTCTCTAGCGTCATGACATATTATGCAGCAGGAATGGGTGAGAAAAATATTGCCCAATATCCGTTGGACTAATCCAATAGGTGGCAGCCGATTTACAAAAATTAAATAATGCAACACACCACTGCAGGGCCGCTGATCTCTGAGACCCACACAATTGTTTTGGTTGCTTTATATCCAAATCCTCTGCTGTATATGAACATCTTGGTCTACAGAAGAGGAGGGAAGAATGGATTCTGATGTGGTCCATGGGCTTTGAAAGTAGTTACGGTAACTTTACAATTAAATTTACATGAATTGTGCATGGAAGACTGCAGGTTGCTCAAATAGATCAGAAAAGATCATGTGGCACATATTTGAGCACAACAGACTTGATGTTTCATATGCTCTTTCTACAGCCACGTCTTAAAGGGGTTTTCCCATCTCCCTGTTTCAGCAGCTTTGCCTGCTGTCTCTTCTTCTTACTTCCTGTATTCCTTATCAATGCCGCCTCCCCCCCAGCTTGCTTAACATAACACTATGAGGTATCACAATACGTATTATGATTACTACAAATCTAATATAAATGCTGATCAAATAATATGCACATGCTTCTAGAGAATGGACTCAGTGTTATCTGTGTGTTTACATAGAGATAACAGACAGGGCTATATCAACAAACTGCAATTAGCTGAACAGCAGAGCTGTAGATAACAGTGAGAGCAATGAGTGATGTCATCTGTCCTGTTTTATCACACAGGTTCGGCTCTACACTGGGAGGAATAAATGGGAGGAATAATTTCACATAGCAGGAAAACAAAGCAGCATTGCTAAAGCAATATATTTAGAAAAACTCTTCAATTTACATAAGCTAGCAGTATAGATAGAATCCTTGAGATAGAAATACCCATTTTGGTGATATCAGGTGATTGTAGATTTTTCTGTCATTACTGAGGTGCACACTTTCTGTGACATTCGGAGTAGCAGCTGAGAGAGTTAATACATACGTGGACAAAATTGTTGGTACCCCTGATTTAATGAAAGAAAAACCCACAATGGTCACAGAAGTAACTTGAATCTGACAAAAGTAATAATATATAAAAAATTCTATGAAAATGAACAAATGAAAGTCAGACATTGCTTTCCAACCATGCTTCAACAGAATTTTTTAAAAAAGAAAACTCATGAAACAGGCCTGGACAGAAATGATGGTACCTTTAACTTAATATTTTGTTGCACAACCTTTTGAGGCAATCACTGCAATCAAACGATTCCTGTAACTGTCAGTGAGACTTCTGCACCTCTCAACAGGTATTTTGGCCACTCCTCATGAACAAACTGCTCCAGTTGTCTCGGGTTTAAAGGGTGCCTTTTCCAGACGGCATGTTTCACCTCCTTCCAAAAATGCTCAATAGGATTTAGGTCAGGGCTCATAGAAGGCCACTTCAGAATAGTCCAATGTTTTCCTTTTAGCCATTCTTGAGTGTTTTTAGCTGTGTGTTTTGGGTCATTATCCTGTTGCAAGACCCATGACCTGTGAATGAGACCAAGCTTTCTGACACTGGGCAGCACATTTCTCTCTAGAATCCCTTGATAGTCTTGAGATTTCATTGTACCCTGCACAGATTCAAGACACCTTGTGCCAGATGCAGCAAAGAAGCCCCAGAACATAACAGAGCCTCCTCCATGTTTCACAGTAGGGACAGTGTTCTTTTCAAGATATGCTTCATTTTTCTGTGAACGTAGAGCTGATGTGCCTTGCCAAAAATTTCGATTTTTGTCTCATCTGTCCATAGGACATTCTCCCAGAAGCTTTGTGGCCTGTCAGCATGTAGTTTGGCAAATTCCAGTCTGGCTTTTTTATGATTTGTTTTCAACAATGGTGTCCTCCTTGGTCGTCTCCCATGAAGTCTACTTTGGCTCAAACAACAACGGATGGTGCGATCTGACACTGATGTTCCTTGAGCTTGAAGTTCACCTTTAATCTCTTTAGAAGTTTTTCTAGGCTCTTTTGTTACCATTCATATTACCCTTCTCTTTGATTTGTCATAAATTTTCTTCCTGCGGCCACGTCCAGGGAGGTTGGCTACAGTCCCATGGATCTTACATTTCTGAATAATATGTGCAACTGTAGTCACAGGAACATCAAGCTGCTTGGAGATGGTCTTATAACCTTTACCTTTAACATGCTTGTCTATAATTTTCTTTCTAAGCTCCTGAGACAACTCTTTCCTTTGCTTCCTCTGGTCCATGTTGAGTGTGGTACTCACCATGTCACCAAACAGCACAGTGAGTATCTGTAGCCCTATATACAGTCCCACTGACTGATTACAAGATTGTAGACACCTGTGATGCTAATTAATGGACTCACCTTGATTTAACATGTCCCTTTGGTCACATTATTTTCAGGGGTACCATCATTTCTGTCCAGGTCTGTTTCATGAGTTTTCTTTTTAAAAAAAATTCTGTTGAAGCATGGTTGAAAAGCAATGTCTGACTTTCATTTGTTCATTTTCATAGAATTTTTATATACAGTATTATTACTTTTGCCAGATTCAAGTTATTTCTGTGACCATTGTGGGTTTTTCTTTCATTAAACGAGGGGTACCAACAATTTTGTTCACGTGTGTATATGAAACCAGGTCAATTTGGTACAGATCGTCAGTAGTAACACCTCACCTCACCAAGTCTAGGGAGTAGATGGATTAAGGCCATCATCAATATTTATTTTGTCACTTACTTTAAAGGAAGTCTCTCAGCCCCAAAATGCCTCCCAAACCAATAACAGGGCTATGTAGGGACCAGTAATAGGAGTAAAAATATATCTTTGTGTGGAGGTGTAACTTGAAGGTCCCTATGTAAAATCTGTAATGGGACCCCCATTTACCGTAATGTGTAAGTGTTCTATAATACTGGTGTCATTTTATTTTGTAGAGATGTCTCCTATAGCTATGTGTAAAGTTCAGTGAGTGTGGACCCACGGTGTCGCCTGACCGAGGGTGTTGTCTAAATGGTCTTCTGGTTTTCACCCTTTAACCCTTAAACACGAAACTGGTCTTCTACAGGGAAAAGCCCGGTTGCTATTGCTAGGCTGCCAGGAAGGTCAAGAGACACCAGTGTATAGCACAGAGGGATCCAGCAATGTAATACTTGAATATGGCTACATTCACATGACTATAATGGCAACCTGACGGACGTTTTTTTTATGTCATTCAATGTCAGTGAATGTCAGTTGTCAAGGACCGTCAAAATATAGGTCATGTCCTATTTTAAGCCATTTTCACGGATCCCTTCATACACTGAACTGTATGAGGGATCCATGAAACGGGTGCCCCCTCAGGTGCAAGACAGCTGTGAAAAATTAACTTTTTTCACAGCCATTTTGCACCTCCTTTGTGTGAATCTAGCCTTACTGTTTGAGATTAGGGCAGGCAGAATACATTTACCACGGCAATACTAGCAATGGTTGGGGCAGGCGACACAAAAGTGAATACAGTAATTCAAGCAGAGATCAAGGCAGGCGGCACAGAATCAGGTATAAGGAACAAATCCAAGGGCAAGAGTACAGAGAAACACCTTTGCAGGAGCTACAAGGCTACAAGGCTTTTGCTCAGGCAGCTTTCTGTAGGAGAAGCTGCCCTGAGTAGCTCACAGGTGCAGAAGACTGGCAGGGAGCAGACAGTAAGGTGTAGAGTTTCTTAAAGTTCAAGTGCACCCTACAGGCAAGGACTGCAATAGAACCTATGATCAGGAAAAGCAGTGTGGTGGGCAGAAGGATTATGCCAGCAAGTGTGATCAGGTGGCACAACACTATGGCCCCTCAAATCCATGAAGCAATGCAGAAATAATCATGTTTATATGGATATGCAAATCCGTCTCCAATTGTATCGGGGGGAGGGGCCTGATTCGCCAAATTTGTTGACAGACAAACGGAGTCTGAAAATGTTAACCATGGCCAAAGAGGTGACTTTCCAGGAAAGAGCAGGAACACTTGTGACTATCTGTAGGCAAATCAGACAGTGGCCCCCACATAGTATTTTATGCTTCACAGTGGCCCCCACACAGTATTATATGCTTCACAGTGACCCCCACACAGTATTATGTGCTTCACAGTGGCCACCACACAGTATTATATGTTCCACAGTGGCCCCCACACAGTATTATATGCTCCACAGTGGGCTCTCACACAGTATTATATGCTGCACAATAGCCTCCACACAGTATTATAAGCTCCAGAGTGGCCCCCACACAGTATTATATGCTCAACAGTGGCCCCCACATAGTATTATATGCTCCAGAGTGGCCCACACACAGTAATACATGCTCCAGAGTGGCCCCCCAGACTGTATTATATGCTCCACAGTGGCCCCCACACAGTATTATATGCTCCAAAGAGCCCCCCCAGAGCCAGTGCTATTATTATACTGTGGGGTCTCCAGAGTACATTATACTGTGTGGAGGGGCCGCTATGGGACATTATACTGTGAGGAGGGACCACTATGGGACATTATACTGTGTGGAGAGGCCACTATGGGACATTATATTGTGTGGAGAGGCCACTATGGGACATTATATTGTGTGGAGAGGCCACTATGGCACATTATACTGTGTGGAGGGGCCACTATTGGACATTATACTGTGTAAAGGGCCTGCTATGGGACATTATACTGTGTGGAGAGGCCACTATGGGACATTATACTGTGTGGAGAGGCCACTATAGAACATTATTCTGTGTGGAGAGGCCACTATGGAACATTATACTGTGTGGAGAGGCCACTATGGAACATTATACTGTGTGGAGAGGCCACTATGGGACATTATATTGTGTGGAGAGGCCACTATGGCACATTATACTGTGTGGAGGGGCCACTATTGGACATTATACTGTGTAAAGGGCCTGCTATGGGACATTATACTGTGTGGAGAGGCCACTATGGGACATTATACTGTGTGGAGAGGCCACTATAGAACATTATACTGTGTGGAGAGGCCACTATGGAACATTATAATGTGTGGAGGTGCCGCTATGGGACATTATACAGTGTGAAGGGTCTGCTATAGGACATTATACTGTGTAGATGGGCCACTATGGTTCATTAAATAGGAGTTTCTTCACTGCCATATGTGAAGCCAGTAAAGATTTCTGTTATGATGGATTTACCCTCCCAAAAAACATCCTGTCAATATGACTGCTTGTTATCCCTTAAATAATTTTTTTCCACAATCTCCTATTTTAATGTTTAGCAGTATGAAGAAACCTGAAGCCAGATCTTTTATTTTTTGATCTCAAATATTTGAATTCATTAATATTGTACAACACTGCCATCTAGTGGATAAGAATTTAAATACAGCAGGCAAATTCCTGCTAGATTTACACTGTACCTAAACAAATCTGTTATATAATGTTTCTCTAAATATCCTAGTAAAAAACAACATATAGTTATGCAGATGGCTGTATCTCTGTGCCCTGGATCCTTCACCATCCCTATGCCCTGTCAAATGTTGTTGAGCTGCTTCGGCTTAGGGCTAAGACCTCATGTTGCAGAAACGCAGCAGGAAAAAAAACAGATAATCAACAAAATAAATTAGATTTTGTGTAATCACATCCACACTTTGCAAAAAAAAAAGCAATTTGCTGTGATTTTTTTTTCCACGGCGTTTTCACAATGTGTGGCCACAGCCTAAGTTAAAACAAAACTTGCAAAATGAATCTGACAAGGTTCGCCCTATACTAGACTTTAAAAATGTCAAATTTCTCAAATTTATTTACATATAGTGATCTAAGGTTCTGCTCAGGAACAACCATTTTTTAGCAGGATTATTTAGCAAAAATGTATGAAATTTGATTTTCCTTATGAACAACTTAAATTGTCTATTTGAGATTGTGCGGTTCTTTTGGTTACTTTTGTGGCTTTACTTACAGCCTCAATTCCAATGAAGTTGGGACGTTGTATAAAACATTGATACAAACAGAATACGATGATTTGCAAATCCTTTTCAACCTATATTCAATTAAATACACTACAAAGACAAGATATTTAATGTTCAAACGGATAAACTTTATTGTTTTTTTGCAAATATTCACTCATTTTGAATGTGATGCCTGCAACACGTTCCAAAAAAGCTGGGACAGGGGCAACAAAAGACTGGGACAGGGGCCTGTTTACCACTGTGTTACATCGCCTTTCCTTTTAACAACACTCGATAAGTGTTTGGGAACTGAGGACATGAATTGTTGAAGCTTTGTAGGTGGAATTCTTTCCCATTCTTGCTTGATGTACAACTTCATTTGCTCAACAGTTCGGGGTCTCCATTGTCATATTTTGCGCTTCATAATGCACCACACATTTTCAGTGAGAGACAGGTCTGGACTGCAGGCAGGCCAGTTTAGTACAAGCACTCTTTTACTACAAAGCCACACTGTTGTAACATGTGCAGAATGTGGCTTGGCATTGTCTTGCTGAAATAAGCAGGGACGTCCCTAAAAAAGGCGTCACTTGGATGGCAGCATATACACGTGGACAAAATTGTTGGTCCCCCTCGTTTAATGAAAGAAAAACCCACAATGGTCACAGAAATAACTTGAATCTGACAAAGTAATTTGCCAAACTATATGTTGACAAGCCACAAAGCTTCTGGGAGAATGTCCTATGGACAGATGAGACAAAAATCGAAATTTTTGGCAAGGCACATCAGCTCTATGTTCACAGACGGAAAAATGAAGCATATCTTGAAAAGAACACTGTCCCTACTGTGGAACATGGAGGAGGCTCTGTTATGTTCTTGGCCTGCTTTGCTGCATCTGGCACAGGGTGTCTTGAATCTGTGCAGGGTACAATGAAATCTCAAGACTATCAAGGGATTCTAGAGAGAAATGTTCTGCCCAGTGTCAGAAAGCTTGGTCTCAGTCGCAGGTCATGGGTCTTGCAACAGGATAATTACCCAAAACACACAGCTAAAAACACCCAAGAATGGCTAAGAGGAAAACATTGGACTATTCTGAACTGGCCTTCTATGAGCCCTGACCTAAATCCTATTGAGCATCTTTGGAAGGAGGTGAAACATGACGTCTGGAAAAGGCACCCTTCAAACCCAAGACAACTGGAGTAGTTTGCTTATGAGGAGTGGCCAAAATACCTGTTGAGAGGTGCAGAAGTCTCATTGACAGTTACAGGAATCGTTTGATTGCAGTGATTGCCTCAAAAGGTTGTGCAACAAAATATTAAGTTAAGGGAACCATCATTTCTGTCCAGGCCTGTTTCATGAGTTTTGTTTTTTAAAAAATTCTGTTGAAACATGGTTGAAAAGCAATGTCTGACTTTCATTTGTTCATTTTCATAGAATTTTTATATATTATTATTTTTGTCAGATTCAAGTTATTTCTGTGACCATTGTGGGTTTTTCTTTCATTAAACGAGGGGTGCCAACAATTTTGTCCACGTGTGTATGTTGCTCCAAAACCTGTATGTACCTTTCAGCATTAATGGTGCCCTCACACCCCCCCATACCATCAGAGATGCTGCTTTTGAATATAGGTTTAAAAGGATTTGCAAATCATCGTATTCTGTTTTTATTTTTATGTTTTACACAACGTCCCAACTTCATTGGAATTGGGGTTGTACTTTTTAGCATTTATGCTATCCTACTGTTTTTTGTGACTTTTACTAAAACGTAATTCCATCCATTTCCAAGGCCACTTATAAATCGCAACGTGGCGCACTTGGTGCAAACAGTCATATATACAGTCATATGAAAAAGTTTGGGCACCCCTATTAATCTTAATCATTTTTAGTTCTAAATATTTGGGTGTTTGCAACAGCCATTTCAATTTGATATATCTAATAACTGATGGACACAGTAATATTTCAGGATTGAAATGAGGTTTATTGTACTAACAGAAAATGTGCAATATGCATTAAACCAAAATTTGACCGCTGCAAAAATTTGGGTACCCTTATCATTTTATTGATTTGAATACTCCTAACTACTTTTTACTGACTTACTGAAGCACAAAATTGGTTTTGTAACATCACTGAGCTTTGAACTTCATAGCCAGGTGTATCCAATCATGAGAAAAGGTATTTAAGGTGGCCAATTGCAAGTTGTTCTCCTATTTGATTCTCCTCTGAAGAGTGGCATCATGGGCTCCTCAAAACAACTCTCAAATGATCTGAAAACAAAGATTGTTCAACATAGTTGTTCAGGGGAAGGATACAAAAAGTTGTCTCAGAGATTTAACCTGTCAGTTTCCACTGTGAGGAACATAGTAAGGAAATGGAAGACCACAGGGACAGTTCTTGTTAAGCCCAGAAGTGGCAGGCCAAGAAAAAGATCAGAAAGGCAGAGAAGAAGAATGGTGAGAACAGTCAAGGACAATCCACAGACCACCTCCAAAGAGCTGCAGCAGCATCTTGCTGCAGATGGTGTCACTGTGCATCGGTCAACAATACAGCACACTTTGCACAAGGAGAAGCTGTATGGGAGAGTGATGCGCAAGAAGCCGTTTCTGAAAGCACGCCACAAACAGAGTCGCCTGAGGTATGCAAAAGCACATTTGGACAAGCCAGCTTCATTTTGGAAGAAGGTCCTGTGGACTGATGAAACAAAGATTGAGTTGTTTGGTCATACAAAAAGGCGTTATGCATGGCGTCAAAAAAACACAGCATTCCAAGAAAAACACTTGCTACCCACTGTAAAATTTGGTGGAGGTTCCATCATGCTTTGGGGCTGTGTGGCCAATGCCGGCACCGGGAATCTTGTTAAAGTTGAGGGTCGCATGGATTCAACTCAGTATCAGCAGATTCTTGAGAATAATGTACAAGAATCAGTGACGAATTTGAAGTTACGCCGGGGATGGATATTTCAGCAAGACAATGATCCAAAACACAGCTCCAAATCTACTCAGGCATTCATGCAGAGGAACAATTACAATGTTCTGGAATGGCCATCCCAGTCCCCAGACCTGAATATCATTGAACATCTGTGGGATAATTTGAAGCGGGCTGTCCATGCTCGGCGACCATCAAACTTAACTGAACTGGAATTGTTTTGTAAAGAGGAATGGTCAAAAATACCTTCATCCAGGATCCAGGAACTGATTAAAAGCTACAGGAAGCGACTAGAGGCTGTTATTTTTGCAAAAGGAGGATCTACTAAATATTAATGTCACTTTTCTGTTGAGGTGCCCATACTTTTGCACCGGTCAAATTTTGGTTTAATGCATATTGCACATTTTCTGTTAGTACAATAAACCTCATTTCAATCCTGAAATATTACTGTGTCCATCAGTTATTAGATATATCAAATTGAAATAGCTGTTGCAAACACCCAAATATTTATAACTAAAAATGATTAAGATTAATAGGGGTGCCCAAACTTTTTCATATGACTGTATAGTGCAAATACTTGCAATGCCAAAAATGCAAAAAAGTGGGGCACAGAGCTTGATATACTGTATGTGGGCCATTTTGTCAAATGGCCCACACATGCAGCATTGTTTCATTGGCAAACTCAGATCTGCTACATCTGTATGTAGAAAGGCTGCCTTCTGCATATTTACTAAATTGTTTAATGATAAAACTCCCAGGACTAAGTTTTATTCCAGCTCTGACCTTACATTGACACTATAAATCTGTCTGACAGCTCAGACTAAATACAAAAATGCCATGTACTGTAATTTTCTATCCACGTATGGATATCATGTGTGTATAAAGCTGCAGAATATGCTTGTACCACATCGTACAGTATAATATTGGATACACTTTACAAAAAAAAAGGCCTTAGCTTGCCACCTGGTGGTCATAAGTGGCATTGCCGGTTTCTTTTTATGCCCACATATTGAAAACAAAAAAAGCAACAATAAAACATTTAACAGTAAGGGGGTGTTCACACTACCGTTGGTGACCGTCAGTAGTGTCCGTTGCTATTGTCCGTTCCAATATTTTAGCATCGGACGCTAGCTGAACCGTCACAAATCCGTTAAAATTTTTTATATTGTGTCCGTTTACACCAAATCCGTCAGAAGTCCGTTATCTTTTCGTGGACAAAAAATCCTACATGCAGGACTTTTTGTCCGTTTGAAAAAAAAAACGGATTCTTGACGGACAGCAAGTGTCCGTTTTTTTTTAACATTGAAGTCTATGGGTAACGGACTTATAACGGACAGTAACTGATAGCCATCAGTTACTGTCCGTTATTTTATGTCCGTTTTTTTCCTGCACATGCTCAGAAAGCAGAAAACCCCCCCCAAAAAACGGACAGTGTTAAAAAAAAATGGACAGTGTTAAAAAATGGACACTAACTGATGCTAACTGATGTTAATGTGTCCATTAATTGGATCAGTTAAAAAAACGGACACATAAACATCAGTTACTGTCCGTTAATGTCTGTTATGATAGGTGTCCGTTTTTTTTTTTTGTTTTTCTTTTTTTAACGGACACTATCAGAACGGACATCAACGGTGGTGTGAACCCTGCCTAACACTGTTAAAAGGAAAATGCTGCTTTTCCTTTTAACAGTGCTACTGTTTTTTCTCTCAAGTTCTACTTCATATTTCTCTGCAGTATTCCTAGGCAAACCGGGTCTGATGAAGGTCCAATATAGGACCGAAAAACGTTTCACACTGTTTTGGATTGCACTTTCTATTTAATAAAAGAATTGCACATGATAATCCCTTTTGAGTGTCTGGATTCTCTTTTTGGTTAATTGTGGGGTGAAACCCTTCCAAGAGCACCTGAATTTTCTTGGAGTGCCGTGAATATCCTTACCACTAGGTGTATATGTGGCCTGCCTTAGAGGAAGATCACAAGGAGAAATAGAACAGTGTTGATCACTTCCCCTGCCAGTGCCACTGCCAAGTCTACTTTTAAATAAGAGAGTGATGCCTTTTCATGTGAGTACATAGAGATGTCATTCATACCTTTCATGCTGCACGACCACTGCCACCACCCTCTTCATCTAATGTCACCTTATCACCCTGACCCGGTTTCCAGGTCCTGTCGGCAAAAGAATCATCATCATCGGCAATGTCATCATCTTCCCCACTTTTTTCTGACACATCATAGCCATGGGATTCCTGCAGACCCTAATGATTTTCAGCTCCAGATTTCCCCCTAGTTTCTCTAACAGAACAGTTTCCAATAGTAGTGTCACACTCCCTGCCACTACTTCCTCCACCGCCAACACTCATATCTGCTCTGACTAAAAGAAATAGATTTCTCAGCAGGTGCCACACGACTAATAGGAATCTGTATCTGTGGTAAATTACATGTTATGGAGGAGGAGCACACAGAAGCCTGACTGATCACATTACTCTCGGATGCAATATCTTCCTATGACAATATTGAGTTGAGCGAGCTACGTAATCAAAAACTCCAACTTCATTCTCAGGAAATACAACAATCCTGCGGCTACTGGCAGTGCCACTAAAAGCAGAAGTATCGTTACTGTTGGCACTCACATTCTTGTTGTTAGTACTTGCAAAAGTATTTCCTTCTCCTACTCCTTTTGCCTGTCTCCTGCTCTGTTTTTTTCCAGTCATTTTACTGCATTCTGCTTAATTATAATAACACCTGGCAACAATTTTTTTTTCACTTTAGCACACGCTGCAAGACTGTTTTTTGGGTGAGCAACAAGAAAATGCTTAGGAAATGGGTATTTTTTCAGACTAGCAGGCTGCATCACACTGTTTATTGGGAGATCCAAAAAAAACTCTTTAAATAACAGAGATTAGTGCAGGTAAGATCAGCGTTTTGCTGTTAAAACAGCAGTCTGTATGTATTAACGAAAAAAATTTAAACTCTTGCCCAAAAAAGCCTTAAGAAAATATTTTTTACTAACAGGACTGACTGTCAGCATAAACTATATTTAACCCCTTCCCGCCGCAGGCATTTTATCGATTTCCTTTTTGACTCCCAACCTTCCAAACCCAATAACTTAAGGGCTTAATGTTTGCAGGACAAATTGTACTTTGTAATGGTGCCATTTAATATTCCATACAGTGTCCTGGGAAGGTGGAAAAAAATTCAGAATGGGGTGGAATTGGAGAAAAAGTGTGTTTGTGCGACTTTTTAGGGGTAGTCAAAATTACATGTCACCTGTATTCTATGGCTCTGTATCATGTAAGAGCTATCCCTACATCCACCATCACTGAAATGCCTTGTGTTTACCTTATATAGTGTATATGACATCAGCATGTAAGGTGTCTACCTACTACTGACTATTGGCTGAGAGGCTGTCAGCTGTGTCAGGTGACGCCAGAACATCACAGTGACTCACAAGATACGTGTCTCTTATGCATTTTTCCTGTGCAATACATGTGACTAATCACCATTTATTTGATTTCATTAAAAACCAAACAATTTGGAATATTCTTGTTGAACCTGGCTCGTGACAAATCAGTTCGCCCATCTCCAGCTGATCTGCAGGGATTCCAAGAATAGACCATTAATATTATAAAGCTCATAACCCCTTTAATAATTAGAGTTATGGTTTTTACTTGAGTTCTTGATTTTAGTGGAATAATACTTTTGGATACAAATAAAACCTAGAAATAAATGATAAAAGCGAACAGATAATCTCAGATAATCCCTGTAACGTTTCTGCCTGTTCGGGTCTCTGCGCCACCCTCTGATCGCATGCTGCGGCGCAGGAGACATCTTCAGTTTGATTCCTTGCGTAGGGTTCTTGTTGCTCAGTCTGAACACTGTCCTAGTACCTCTTCTCTGTAATTGAATTTCAGCCACACCCGTCTCCTGCACCTCTGTTTCCCTCCGCTCCTCTAACAGTTAATCTTAGCCTTGCCTGTGTCATTGACAACCTGTCTACCAATCAAGTCTGGACAGATTCTGGACTTGCTATAAACAGGTCATCTGCTCACACAGTTTTGCTGGCTATTGTATTCTGTCCTGTGACCTTGTCCTTGCTAAGCTTTCCCTTGCTATTGTATTTTATTACTGACCTCTGACCTTTGGCTTCCCTACTCTTTTGGATTATGATTTGGTACTGCTTTGTCTCTCTGGCTGTGACCCTTGACTTGCTGACTGTACTTCTGTGTTGTTTTGTTTTGTCTTGTTCTGTGTTCCACTTGTTCAGAGAAGGGATCGTCGCCAAGTTGTCGGCTGTCGCCTTGGACAGTTCAGGCAATTAGGCAGGGACAGGGGATGGGTTGAGTTTAGGGCTCACTGTCTCTGTCTTTCCCTTCTTCCCTTGTTTCAGCAGCAGCATTGGGGAATTGCTCTACTAGCTATTCTCATATACTCCCACTGTTTGCCAGTCAGTAACATTATCTGCATGTTCCTGAAACAAACAGTCTTGTAGAAATTCTGCAGTGGGCAATATGGTTACCCTTGTGCTTCTATGCCCCATCTTCAGCTGGAGATAAAATGAGGGGGTAGAAGTTAGCCAAGGGATTGGGCTTAAGTGTCCTTTTGTTCTATTACAGGAGGGCAGAAGGGAACTTTTGCTGTAGCCAGTTGTCTTACAGCTGGCTATTATATGAACTGTTCTTATTTTGGGTTTTCCCTGTATCATGATCCTACAATAATACAAAGAACGCAACAACTGTAAAAGTAAAATTGTAAATCTTTATGCTTTTTGTATGTAGAATAATTACAAATAATATAAAGTAGAATTCTTATTTATAATGTAACACTGAAGATCATATATCACATTCATGGAAAACACTGCTGTGGAGTACAAAATAATAAATTAAAAGTTTCTCATAAAGTGAAGCTGAAAGGTTGAAAGTTGTCAGCAGAAGTACACGTCTGCAACCTAAAATATGGTTTGCTGGCCACGGGACAGTGAGGAGGAGGAGGAAGGGGCATCTCTTGGCACAGGCAGAGAACATTTCTTTATAGGTCTGTCAGTTTGATTACAATATAAGTTATAGCTGGATCAATGGCTAGGCGAAGATGAAGGGAGGGAGTGATGGAATATTTTTTTAATATTTTTTTTCTAGTTCCTATGTATAGTATTACTTTAGTGAAGTCTTAGAGATAAATGGCTGTCAATGTAATATATGACAAGTCTGCCATCATAGGAGCATCTAAATATTATGGCATCTAAATATTCTTAAAAGGCATATGGAAACAATCCATTTCAACGATTCCATTACAATAATTGTAGAATGAGAAAATGAAAACATTTCTGATATACTTAATTTTTCCCTAATTTTTAAGCACCTGTCCCCAGATCTGAAAAGCCCAATGATATACATCATCTGATCTGATCATGTTGGTGTTTTGTTTATCCAAATCCATTCAGCCATTTCAAAGATATAAGCCCTTATAGTGGTGATGCAAATTACGGTATACTAGTGCAGTGGGCGGTACACAGAGATCCACCCCCAGAGAGACCACAGTGTTACCGCCCACTTGGCTAGTATACATTAATTTGTATCATGCTAGCAGGGTTTCAGTGCACGAATGGGACAGCACCTGAAATTCAAGACTGTCCCTCTATCCGGGTTGGAAATAGCAATTGCAACTCTGTGTCCTTAGGACACAGATAGAGGTTGATTACAATAGTAGAGAATGAAGCTATCAGCTCCGTGTTCCATTATTGGTGTTGCGGCGGGGAAGTGCGATGGGCCCCCGAGCTGCAGACATCATTAAAGCCTGCAGGTCTGTGGAGACAGGGTTAGGTTTTTTTTTTTTTATTGTCCCTGAGAGGACAGGGGGGCCTTATATGGGGCTAGTTATTTGGAAATGTGATTATGTTGGGTGGGGGGCACTTACAAAAAGTTTGAACAGGGCCCCCTAATGTATTAAAATGGCCCTGCTTCACAGTGATAAATGGCACATTTATTGCAGTAATGTCATTGTATTAGATTGCACTGTAGGTAATGTCCTATTGGGTTGCAGGAATTCACATATTGGATTTTTTACAATAGTAATAAATCATTAGTAAATTTTTGCCGAAAGGGTTCAGATACCATATAAGCGATCACAATTGCTAAATTGTATTATAAATGACATAGAAATGAGAATGCTTGCGACCCTTGTGATATGAAACATGATAAATGGTAGCTAGGCTTCACCCAGGACAAGTATTTAGCTTGATACCTTAGTCTGGTATGTGAATACTTTTGACACTTGTTAATGCTCCCTATTGCACCCAGCACCTGGTGTACATGACTTGCCAGCCCCTACACAGTTTGCCCCTTTTATGTATGTATCTTGTAAAAGTCTATTAAGTATATGATAATATGACCACAGAGGCCGGCCAGACATAATGCATAATTCTGGTGTAAAAATTATCCCCTTTATCATAAGGCTAAAATTTCTACATACAACATATGATATGGAGAGTGTTACATCATTACACCGTGCAGGAAAGCAATGATGGCTACAGACATAGTATAAATGTACAGACATATAGACAATAATATGTGTACATCAATGTACATCGTCTTTGGATCACATGCTGTTAATATGGACCAGCAATATATACATTGAATGAAAATCCATTCTGTACCATGCAATCCAGATATTCCAGAAGTGCTAGTAGCCGGATAATGCTACCCGAAGTAGAGGAGATAGATTAAGACATTATTGTTGCTTGGAACTAAAATGAAAATGACATTTCAACTCCTATATGATCAATAATACATCAATGGGATTTTATGGCAGGGAATCCAGGGTGTTAAAGAGGATCTGTCACCAAGTACAGAATACAATACGTCATACACCATTGGATTCTCACTGGGACCCCTGATCAATTTTATTTTAATTAGCTCTTATTCTCCAAATGGGCAGTAACCTTTTGTTTTTCTCATAGAACGTAAGATGTCGCAAATCACTTGGAGAATAAGAGCTAATTTACATATATCTTCCAAGGGCCATATCTGTTGAATGGGTGGACATATTTTGAAAATAAAAAAGACAAACTGAACAGGGGTACAGCAAGAATCCAATAATCTGTGGCATTTAGTATTTTATACTTAGTGACTGATCCTCTATAACTTAAAGAGGACTTTTCACCAACCCCAACGTGCATCTTTCAATAGGTGCCTCTCCACTGATTCCAGCACAGTTTTTTTCTGCATCTCTGGCCATTCCCAAGAAATCATCTCTGTTATTCTCTCTATTGTCAAGTGGGCAGTCATATGATGCAGCAGAAAGGCAGAGACCACCCATCTGAAAGTAGAGAGCATAATTGTGCTGGAATTAACGGCATTGACTGCTCAGGAATAGTGGGGGCTAGAGAAGAAGTTCCAACTGCAACAGAATCAGTGGTGAGGCGCCTATTAAAGAGTGCAAAGAGCTGGAGCTGGTGGAGGTGGTAGACCCAGGCCCCAGTGCAAGATCTGGTCTCCCATTTATGATGTGTAAAGTGATTCAGGCTCTGATACATCATGGAAGGGTTACCCAAGGTCTTCTCAGATGTATATCCAAAGTATAGACAGTACTTGAGAGATACGAGTTGGGATTAGGATGCATTGTAATGGCCACCAATAAATACAGGCAATGATACAGATAGTAAAATGCCCTTCCTAAGGCTGGGGATATTAACTAGAGTCTCAAATTAGCAACCCTAGCCTGAAGAAGGGCGTATTACCATCTGAAACATTGGCTCCAAAGCCCTGATGCACACCTAAAGTTATGACCTTAGGGAATTTGGGTAAATTTTGTAAATGCAATTCTCTCCTACCGTAGACACCCAGACAGTAACACATATACATAACAGAATGTCTGATGGTCATATAGAAATTGTAACACTTTTAAGTGTATCCTGAGAGCCATAGGAGCCTGGTTATGTGAACATTTACCTATTTAGAACCACAGTAAATTCTCATTCCTCTATTACATTCTATTAGCTTATACTGTACATAGTTACCAAATGTATAAAATAATGTAAAAGTACTTTTCTTCCAAATAAAAAAAATGTAAGAATGAAATTGATAGAAATAGCTCTGTGTAGAAAAGCAATTGATGCTTATGTCTCTAAATAAACCGTAGGTTCTCCTATAAGGAGAGTATAAAGAGTCACTGTATAGTACACTGTTTAGTCTTAAAGACTACACATTGAGAGTCCTCCATTGAAAGAGAAGTGACGGGAATGAATGGCAATAATCAACATAAGGCCAAAATGAGATAGGATGTACAGGCGGCTTGTTGGTTGTCATATGGAATGGTGGCATCTCAATGGTTCCATCATGGACAATCTTCAGTAGTAGACATAAGGTCGTATCTTCTGTCTTCATCTCCATGAGAGTTACAAATAGATTCACAAATGTTTCTGAAAACATTCATGGTTTAGGTTCATCTCACAAAAGAGATGCAGGTAGGTGCATACTGTATTTTTGAGGCAATGGTTCTTGTAAGGTTCCTCCATTAAGTCGTTCTGATTATGTTTTCCTCAAGAGACTTTTTATGGAGGAATGCAAGTTTAAGAGAAGAATGTTGGACAACAGCATCCTCCGTCCATACCAGCGATGTGGATAAACTTTTGCGTTCATTCCTGAATATTGATCTGCGTTGGCGTTGTAGCAGCTGTTTCAGTTTTTCTTTGAAGAAGCTTGTGGTCAGGGTATATAGGATGGGGTTTAAGGCACTGTTTATGGGGAGAATAAATATGACAATCCAAGAGGTCACAGTGCCTATGAAGGGAAGAAAAGAAAAACAGGAGGTTGATGACGGATTTTGTATGTCACAATATAAGAACATAATGATTTGTTTGCTATATAGCAGAACGGAAACCATACAACATACTGTATGTCCCCATAAACCCAAGAGGACCTTGAATGTTTGCCGCACTAATTTAATTTAGGAAAATGGTATTTTGCATTCCATTCACTAGATGTACTTTCATTTTACTCTAAAATGGCCCATCTGTTCACTGCCATTTATTATAATGGCTTAAATAGAATTACGTAAAACATTTATATGTCAACTTACGAAATTGTTTTAGTTTTTGAATATAATTTTTCCTGGGCCTAAAATATTGTATATTGCACAGTGAAATTTGTGAAAATGCAGTTTTAAAGGAAAAATTGTAATGTTTATATCAGGAGGGGCAGAATACCTACCACTTACCAGTTTTGCCACCATCCTGCTGACACTATAATTCATCTAGGACCACATACCTCCTCCTCCTCGGCCTTGCGCCCATTGGTTGTACTTGCCTGCCTCCTGGCTCTCTTAAAGGACCAGCATGAAAGAAATCCTTCTTCAGTCTATCTGTGCCTATATAAGTTTGCTAAGTCCCTAACCAAGTGCCTGAGCAATATAGGCTCTATGTGTGCTAGTTACTGCGAGGGTATTCTGCCACAGTGTTATGATTCTCAGGTTTCTGACCTTGGCTTGTTTTTTTTACTTTGTCACTGATTCTGATCATGTTCTACTGACCTTCTGTGTAGAACCCCTGTCTGTCCTGACCTGCAAACCTGACCTGCCCACCCTGACCTTTTGGCTTGTTTACGACTTTGCACACTTGCCACCAGCCACAAACCTTCAACCCTTTCTTGGACTCTCTTTTGCCTGACCCTCTGATGCTTCACCCCAGCATCTCTCTGTTCCTTATACTGGGACCACTCTGAGAGGTAACAAACTAGTAGTTCCCCCACAGCAAAGTCCAGATACCCATACTGGAGTTAAAGGGTGAATACTGGGGAGACTACTTACACAATACCCTTGAGAGTGGCACAGTGGGTTTTATGAAATGGTCAAAAATTTGTCCACATGCAGTAAATGTCATAAAATAATAAAAGAACCCTTACAGACATTCATTATTCCCCATCTCTTTATTGATTTTCCTACAGCAATAGCATGCTGTATACTCATGTGTCCTCAGTGAATATACATGCTTGTATGGCATGAAACTGCTGAGGCCAGCAATTAGTTACATTGGCTCTGTGGATGTACAGCATGTCACTGCTGCAAAGACCAGTAGGTACTACTGGAGCAATCGCACTGGATCTGTGCAGGATTTAGGAGATGATTAATGGTTCCTTATGTTATTTATTTGCATTTCCTTCCTTTGGACAAATTTTTGCCAATTTTTTAGGCTGAAGACATACAGATGTAGCAATGTTAAACAAAAACTTGTTATCTTCTGTAATAAGATATCACGCTGCAGCAGTTTAACCAATAGCAGCAGTTTGGGTTAAATTTTCTACATCTCTATGTTGAATTCTGTTTGCTTTTTGGCACAGATTTTGATGCATTTTTTTGAGCCAATGTCAGGCAAGGATTTAAAAGGAATGGAAAATATAAAGGAAAGATGTATACATATGCTTCCTGCTGAATCCACTTTTGGATTTGGCTCAACCCCCTCCCAAAAAAAACCTCAGCAGAATCTGTAGTGAAAAATGCAACAAAAACACAAGGTGTGTCTCCACCTTAATGAAGATGTTGATATGTACTTCGCACAGAATTTGCCTAAGGCCAGCTTCACAAGAGAAGATTTGGTCTGGGAGATACGGACCAGATGTTGGCAGTAATTCCTGGAGCAAACCCTGTGCCAAGACTAGGACGCCCATTATTATAGTGATCTATGATACTAGGAGTCTCTGCCATACTGAAAACACAATTACTTTATGGGACATTAGAGCCGTGGGAAAGCAGGGACTCCTATCATGATAGATCACTATAATGCTGGGAGTCCGAGTCTTGGCTTAAGGTTCAGTCCAGGAAATACTGCCAACATCCAATCTGTATCCATTATAGCTGGCCTTAGGCATGAAAAAAAAATTCTTATTTCTAGAGCTTACCAGGAATGTCTACACGAAACAATGAGAGGATTTTGAGAAGGAAAACAGGAATCCAGCACACGGCATCTGAAAAAACTATGAAAAAAAATCTGTTTGCAACTGCAACATCCATGTGGATATGGCTCTTCATTTCTGATGTATGTAGAGCGGTCTTCTGTATTGAGCAGAACATACTGACATACGAAAACACGATTATGATAAAAGCCACAAGGTTCACACCTGTTGGTAAATTAAGAAATATATGAGGAAAAAAAATGAAAGCTAAAAACTGCTAAAAAGCTAAAAGCTAAAAAAAATTTCACATTGACATATGCAGGTACAAAGTACCAGATTAAAGGGGTTGTCCAGGCAAAAATGGGCAACCCTTTTAACTTTTAAATCAGCCGAGGGCATTGAAAAACATAAAAAAAAATTCATACTCACCTGTCCCCGATGCTCCCGTGTCCTCCCGGTGCGTTCATGCCCTTCTGCTGTACGGGTCTCTTCCGGAGTTCCGCTGAAGTCGCTGATTGGCATACGAAGTCACTACCTGTGACATCACAGGTCCTCTTCCTTACGCCTGCTGAGGCTGCTGATTGGCCTCAGCGGTGGCCAATCAGCGGCTTCAGCATAACTCTGGAAGAGACCCGGGAGAAGCCGCCGGAGCAGAAGAACCGGGATGCGCCGGAAGGACACCGGAGCATTGGGGACAGGTGAGTATGCACTGGGCAGCCTTTAATAGAAGTATAGTAATTTTATAGTGCATTGTATTGTATGCATTATATGCATTGATCTGATAAAAAAAAAAATACAGAAATAAAAGTAAAAAAAAAAAAAGTAAAGAAAATGCAAAAAAAAAAAAAAAAAAAAGAATTAAAAATTCAAATCTCCCTCCTTTCCCTGGAACACATTTAAAACTGAAAAATAAAGTAATACACATACCCATTAAAATAGGAATCCTTATGTCCAAAAACACCCCCGGTTACAAACTTATAATTATATTTTTCCCATATGATAAACAGTGGGAATAAAATCAAAAGAGCCGAATCGCCGTTCCCCAAATAGATATTCCCCAATATGGTGTAAAAAAATAAATAAAGTATATCTGTCCCTGAAAAAAAAAAGACGTCTTATGCAGAATTATTAACAGCTCACAATATCTAAATTACACAGAAATATTTCCTGCACTGGTCACATAGATCAATGCAAGCAACAATGCAGAGAGCAGTTCTCGCTATGATCAGGGAGATTCTGCAGTGTCTCCCAAAAGAGTCGCTGCTAAGTGGTTTTATACAATTTTGCACTGTTTTATACTGGTTTTTGAACTCTCAGACTTACATTGGTTACACAGGAGTTAATTAGCCTTTCCTTTTCTGGCATATAAATGGGAGTAGCTCTTGCTCTGAGGTGTTCATAAGGTGGGAAGAGTTTACCTTTATTCGGTTAACCAAGCCTTTTGCTAATGAGTTTGAGCCTTGTCTAGTCACTTAGTTAACTGTAGTTGAGTGTGCTAGTTTTCTGGTTAGTTAGTGGTAGTTAGTGGAAGAGTGAAGAAATCAGGCGATAGCTTTTAGAGGCTAACTGAGTATATTTGATGGTAAGCTTTCAAGAGTACTAGCTCTCTTCTTCAGACATGGTGTTATATATGGTATAACACCATGTCTGAAGAAGAGAGCTAGTACTCTCGAAAGCTTACCATCAAATATACTAAGTTAGCCTCTAAAAGGTATCGTCTGATTTCTTCACTCTTCCACTACTTTCTATGGCTAACACGGTACAACATTATACTATTAGTGGTAGTTAGAGCTACAACAGGAAGTTCTATCTCACTGGACCCTCGCAGATTAAGCCTTCTTGCAACTATTTTCTGATGGAACCTTTCCACTGCTGTACCAGTGAGGAGATTTTGGTGTCCACTGCCGAACATTCCCTTAATTTTTCCCAAGAGTGGTTGGAAGGAGAGGACTAGGTCCCAGGTGTTGCCCCAGATCACCATGGTCAGAAAACTAGAGTAAGGAGTGAAAAGCAGCCACCATTCCTTTCCATGTTAGTAAAGTGCTCAACACGTAGATACTGCTTGCTGTAAGTTAATGTGCCTCCATGTTGCTTTATGACTGGAAAAAAAAATTTTCCTAAGTAAACTGAGCTGCAAGCATCACCTGTTTAACTGCCACCTTGTCTCCTGTGTTTCATTTGCACCCACCATGAAGGGCACCCCTAAACACCACCACATGGGAGACCTACAGCAATGAGTGCTCCAGGGGATCCTTCAACATCACCCATGTGTAACTCCCTCATCACAGTGCAATTTTAGGGTATGCAAGGGGATTTGACACCGAAGCTACCATGACCGAAACAGAAGTGAGCAGCCAACATCTTGGGCCTCCTCCAGTCATGCCATCACCACACTTCTAAGCCCTGGGGTGTTACAAGTCTAAGGGAATATGAGATGTCCCAGAATGTTCCTCATTTGTAAGGCACATTTTTATATTGAATTTGCAATTTTTTTTTGGTTTTTACAGGTGGAAATGCTTTTCATGGATGAAGAGTTGTTTGGCAATGAAAGCCAAGAAGGGAGAGGGACAGGACTAGTTAACTAGCCCACTATGAAATATACAATTCTAACATGCAACCACATCTTACCTAGAAATATTCCCAGAGAGTATCCTTTACCTCCAGACTCTTCCGTTTGATCAGGGTACAGCGGAAAGCACACCCCATTTTTTCCATAGTAATTTCCAAAAAAGTCCTCATTCCAAAAAGGAACCACAGCTATTATAAATCCAATGACCCATATTGCCATCAGCGTCACAAGAGTCTGACGCTTGCCCGGCCGAATGTTGCTGAATGGAAATACAATGGCCAGGTACTTTTCTAATGTCAAATAAGTCAGGAGCAGAACAGATACTTCTGTGGACAGCATGGCTAGAAATCCAAGGCTTCTGCATTGCAGGCTTTCCATCCATATGAGTGCATATTTTTGGTATTGCCCTCGATATTTGACATCAAATACCCCAATAAAAAAGAGATAAACACCCATCAGGCAATCTGCACCTATTGAAAATAGTAAGATATTAAATTAACTTAACTAATATATAACACAGGCAGCCATGGAGTACTGTCTAAGCAACGCAAGCTATGATTATATATGCTATAATATCTAATACATCATCTAAAAGAATTACTAGGAAACATTCTCATAAATTATTAGGTGATTAAGAATACATACAGCATACTAAACCTCAGTAAACTACAACCTCTGAGCCTAGATCAGTAGTGGTCTCCAATGACCAGTGTTTAATTCAGCATTGTCGCTGGCCAGTGGAGACTTCCTACTTGACAGTGGAGACTGCCCAGTTGACAGTACATTTCTATCGGTGGCTGAAAGTAATGGCATGGTTACCTCTGCAATGGAGGGGGTACTAGCCAAAACATAAAAACCTCAAGAGGATAGAAAACATGACAGGTCCTCTTTAATAAAGCTTTGCTTTTACATTTACTTTATGGTAGTTTGATCTGGAGACTCTTTTTGTAGACTGAGTGTTTTTCTATATAGTTTCCAGAAGAAAAATCGCGCAATGCTTCATCAGATGTTGTCCTATAAAAGCTTCTTTAGTGCTTAAAGGGGTTCTCCAAGGCTGGGCATTGATGGTCTACCCTTAGTAAATGGGTAGACCATCAATCTATTTCGAACTCTGTAGACTGTGCTCATAAATGCTGACCAGTAGGGGTAGCAGTCATTGGACCACGTCTGGGAGATCCCCTTTAATAATGCATTGCACACCAGTCCTTAAATGGACATAAAATGATTTGAAAGAGGTTTTCTGGGAGTTTAATACTGATCACCTCAATATATCAATATACAGTACAGACCAAAAGTTTGGACACACCTTCTCATTCCAAGAGTTTTCTGTATTTTCATGACTATAAAAATTGTAGCTTCACACTGAAGGCATCAAAACTATGAATTAACACATGTGGAATTATATCATTAACAAAAAAGTGTGAAACAACTGAAAATATGTCTTATATTCTAGGTTCTTCAAAGTAGCCACCTTTTGCTTTGATTAATGCTTTGCACACTCTTGGCATTCTCTTGATGAGCTTCAAGAGGTAGTCACCTGAAATGGTCTTCCAACAGTCTTGAGGGAGTTCCCAGAGATGCTTAGCACTTGTTGGCCCTTTTGTCTTCACTCTGCGGTCCAGCTCACCCCAAACCATCTCAATTGGGTTCAGGTCTGGTGACCGTGGAGGCCAGGTAATCTGGCGTAGCACCCTATCACTCTCCTTCTTGGTCAAATAGCCCTTACACAGTCTGGAGGTGTGTTTGCGGTCATTGTCCTGTTGAAAAATAAATGATGGTCCAACTAAACGCAAACTGGATGGAATAGCAGGCCGCTGCAAGATGCTGTGGTAACCATGCTGTTTCAGTATTCCTTCAATTTTGAATAAATCCCCAACAGTGTCACCAGCAAAGCACCCCCACACCATCACACCTCCTCCTCCATGCTTCACGGTGGGAACCAGGCATGTAGAGTCCATTCGTTTACCTTTTCTGTGTTGCACAAAGACACGGTGGTTGGAACCAAAGATCTCAAATTTGGACTCATCAGACCAAAGCACAGATTTCCACAGGTCTAATGTCCATTTCTTGTGTTCTTTAGCCCAAACGAGTCTCTTCTGCTTGTTGCCTGTCCTTAGCAGTGGTTTCCTAGCAGCTATTTTACCATGAAGGCCTGCTGCACACAGTCTCCTCTTAACAGTTGTTGTAGAGATGTGTCTGCTGCTAGAACTCTGTGTGGCATTGACCTGGTCTCTAATCTGAGCTGCTGTTAACCTGCGATTTCTGAGGCTGGTGACTCGGATGAACTTATCCTCCGCAGCAGAGGTGACTCTTGGTCTTCCTTTCCTGGGGCAGTCTTCATGTGAGCCAGTTTCTTTGGAGCGCTTGATGGTTTTGGCCACTGCACTTGGGGACACTTTCAAAGTTTTCCCAATTTTTCGGACTGACTGACCTTCATTTCTTAAAGTAATGATGGCCACTCGTTTTTCTTTACTTAGCTGCTTTTTTGTTGCCATAATACAAATTCTAACACTGCATTCAGTAGGACTATCAGCTGTGTATCCACCTGACTTCTGAACAACACAACTGATGGTCCCAACCCCATTTATAAGGCAAGAAATCCGACTTATTAAACCTGACAGGGCACACCTGTGAAGTGAAAACCATTTCAGGTGACTACCTCTTGAAGCTCATCAAGAGAATGACAAGAGTGTGCAAAGCAGTAATCAAAGCAAAAGGTGGCTACTTTGAAGAACCTAGAATATAAGACATATTTTCAGTTGTTTCACACTTTTTTGTTAAGTATATAATTCCACATGTGTTAATTCATAGTTTTGATGCCTTCAGTGTGAATCTACAATTTTTATAGTCATGAAAATACAGAAAACTCTTGGAATGAGAAGGTGTGTCCAAACTTTTGGTCGGTACTGTATGATCAGGGGGGTAC
Source organism: Leptodactylus fallax (assembly GCA_947044405.1). Taxonomy (NCBI): domain Eukaryota; kingdom Metazoa; phylum Chordata; class Amphibia; order Anura; family Leptodactylidae; genus Leptodactylus; species Leptodactylus fallax. The sequence goes on from CAMRHE010000184.1 coordinate 1,328,424, forward strand.
GACACCTGGACCCTCACAGATCATCTATTTGAAGAGGCTATGGCACTAACCTAAGGATAGATCATCAATATGGAAGTCCTGGAAAACCACTTTAGGATAAGGCCCCAAGTTGCGAAAACGCAGCAGTGTTTTTTTTTTTAGCCAAAGTCAGGAGTGGATTCAACAGAAGGGAAACATCTAAGTGTTTCCTTATATTTTCCATTCCTTTCCAAGTCACTCCTGATTATGGCAAAAAGAAAAAAACGCAGCAAAATCTGCAGCAAAAACCGCTGCGTTTCCGCAACGTGGTGTCTTAGCCTAATGAAGTTTTCTAAGCATGCTTGTTATCTCTGCTTTATTAAATATTTGTCTTCCTTTTCTCAGAGTTCTACATTGTGTCTTTCTTCCTCCTGTATAATTATGAATAAATTGACAATTGGGCGTTACCATTTATTTCCCTTCTAAGAGGGGTGTGTCCCTACGCATGCTTGCTCTGCCAGCACTGATTGGACAGTGGAAGAGTGTGTAAGGACACTTCCCCCCAACTGGTAATATCTAGGTGTCAATTTATAAATTTCTAGGAAGAGTGACAGAGGAACAGAACATCATAAAGTTTTAAGGAAATACATTCTTGGAAATTTATGTCAACAAATACAAGCATGTAATGAAATAGATATGTCCGGAGTAGCGACAAGTCTTCTTTAAGGTTTTCTTTTAGTCAATTTTGCCATTTAAATGAAAATCCTCCTTAAAATTCTGTCCCAGCTCACAAGCTATTTCACATTTCATGCATTGATGGTTCCACTCAAGGCGACAAATATTTACTTACAGCATAAAATCTTTATAGACATTGTATGCGTCTTGTTCTCCGACTGAATAAATGATCTCATTCCAATAACAAAGATATTTCCGAAACAAGTGATGCAGGCTATTACCCAGACAAATACGCGAAGGATGGTGTTTGCCAGAAGGTTTTCAAATGAAGATATCCCATCTGTAAGCGGTGTACATACCCGTACATGAGGTGCATAAGAACAATAGCGAAATTTTTTAAAGTATCTTTAAAAAAATGGATAAAAGTTAAAATAAATAAGAATGACTTCCCGATCAAAAGACATTTAGAAACATAAAACACCGAAGAGCATGCAATCTTCATCAACTGATGCCATCAATGATGCCCCGGGTAAAGGGCGTATGAGCTGTATTAATCACAAGAACCCGAAGCTATTAGGAGACCTTGGTCTCAGAGCTTGTAAATCTCGACCATGGAGGGGTTTAGCAGCTCTACAAACTGACCCATGGATTTTATTTTTTGGCTATTGGGGTGAATGTTCCCTTTTTGTACCATTTACATTAAAATTTAAGGAACATTATAGATTTTAAAATATTATATATTGCATGCAAGTCCAATAGGAGAACAACTAAGGTGAGCATTGTATATTATTTCTTCATCAATTCAATGGGAAGAAGTATCTGTAAGCTCCACATTGAAGAATTAAAATCTTCCATGGTCAAAAAATAGTAGATTCTACTACAATGCTATATTCTATATAGAATATAACCAGAACATTATATTAAACTGATGTGTATTAGAAATGGGCAAACCGACTTGTACTGAGCCAGCTGCAACCTGAATATAACAATTTGTTTGTTTTTTTATGAAACAGAACAAATGGAGATTCATCTAGGGTGAAGTAAATTGGGGTCTCCTCATACATAATAGGTGGAGTCCCAGGGGAGGTGAAAAAATAAAAAAAAACATTAATACTCACCTTCTGTTACCTCTTTTGGGCAATATCTGGCGTTATATTGTGGGTTCACCGCTGAGGCCTGTGATTGGGCCACCAGCAGTCACATGGGCACACCCAGGCGCATGACGTCACAGTAGAGCGTCAGACATCATCGGCAAACATCATGATGTTGACGTATCCCATGTGACCGCAGAAGACCAAAGAGGATGCCAAGGGACCGCTGGATGCCACGATGCAGCCTAGGAGAGGTGAGTAAGACTGTTCGTCATGTTTACTCACCTCCCCTGGTTGAAGACACGTCAAAGCATAATAAGTGCAGTTCCAGTTTGGACCAAAGAAGTTCAGGTCATAACTAAACTGCTGGCCTCCACCTATTATACTCTGGGGTCTGAAGAGACCTACAAGGAAGCCCAAAAGAGGTAACGGAAGGTGAGTATGAATTTTTTTTTTATTTTTTACATCTCCGCCAGGCCTTCATATATTATACCCTAGAGTCTGAAGAGATCCCAGAGTATAATAATGTCTCTTTCACCAACTGTAGACAGCTGTTTTGGAGTTATTGCCCCTCATCTGTCAGAACTAGATAAAGAATTGCCTGAAAATACTTCTCCATACATACTGGGAGGAATTAAAAAAATATTTGACACCAGTTTTTTATTGTAAAATAGCTGCAAACCTGTTGTTTGCGACTACTTACTGCCACTTTTGACTAAAATATTCATAATGCTAGGTTCACACTAGCGTTCGGGTTTCTGTCCTTCGGGCCTTCATGGGGACCCAAAAGATGGAGACCTTGTCCACATAAAAAGCGGATACAAACGGAAACCCATGGACCCCATAGACTATAATGGGGTTCGCCAGGTCTCCACTATTTTTATACTGAAACTGGCGGAGAGAAAAGTCCTCCTTACAAGACTTTTCTCTCTGCCAATTTTAAGCGGAATCTGTAAATCTAGCTTAAGTGGCAATTTTTGCGCCAGCATTGCCCCTTTTCTCAAAGTGGGTGTTGCAGGTGATAGGATGTGGGCAGGGCCATCACGCATGCCACATTTGTTGTCACAACAGAAATCTACACTATCTATGAGTTGGCATAGATTTCAATGAAAAACAGTACTCCCCAAGATGCATTTAAGCAAGCACCCTTTGGGCCTGTGATTCTCCTTGCCATTGCTTATTTATTGATGTGTGAAGCTTTATTAGAATGTTAATGTAGTGCACAGTGTAATATACAGTATAGTGTAATACGATCCGTGTCCTTACTGTATGTTGTACTTCTGTGCTACTTAGTACTGTATATACTGTACAAGGTATTTATTGAACTATGTTCCCGCCTGTGTTGCATCACAGCACATGTATATTTGCAATCTGACGACTGATTGTAAATGAAGCTATTCAATCCACCCTGTAAGAGTCTGCCTAGAAATGTGGCTGGTATGATTTAATTTGCATATACTGTACGTCTTCCCATAAGTCCCCATATACTATATACGCTTTGTTTTGCATCGATTTTCTAATTTGTTTTGATCCCCCCAAAATGTAAAAATGAGCCTAATCCTATGGGTGAATTAAAATTAGAATTTTGCAAAAATGCCTGTAACAACCTGTGATACGATATTTATTAGAGCCAGCCTAGAATTTGTTAACAATGTGAATAATTTGCATCATAAAACTCCATAGCTTTTCATTATTACTGACAATGCAATTCACGATGAAGATATAATACGAACAATTTATTCTTAACAAATGTTTATTAAAACGTTTCACTCCCCCGGCATCACTTCTAGTTACAGAACATAAATAGAAATTTGCATGATAACCTACATTCCCAGTGGGGAAGACATGATGAATTACACTAATTAATCCAGCAATGGTAATGCCGCCGATACTTACATGTGAGAGAGATTCTTCATTGGCTGAAACATTTTTGTGCTTATATTTGGAATTTCTATTTTCTCCAGCGCTCTAAAAATGACATACAGTGTAAACTTAGAGTAATACTTACAGTATTTACAGTGCTTACATATTTACATAAAATACAATAGAATTCCCTTTATGCCAAACCTAAGTTGCAGTCCTGGACACTTGAAGATACGTTACAGCAGGGCTTTAACAAGTAACCTTGGGGCCCCATAGTAAAACTTGTCATGGGGCCCCACTCTACCACAACCTCCTTAAGCAGCCCTTGGTGTGATTATTTTGGTCTCCTTTACACAAAGGAATTACACACAGTGACTTTACAGTACAATTAATGCTCACAGTGATGTCACAGTACAGGAATAATACATACAGTGATTTCACAGTATAATGATAATGGAGACAGTGATGTCACAGTACAGTAATAATACATACAGTGATTTCACAGTACAGTGATAATGGAGACAGTGATGTCACAGTACAGGAATAATACATACAGTGATTTCACAGTATAATGATAATGGAGACAGTGATGTCACAGTACAAGAATATTGCACACAATGATTTCACAGTACAAGGATAATGCACACAGTGATGTCACAGTTCTGTGATAATGGATACAGTGATGTCACAGTACAGTGATATTGGACACAGTGATGATATAGTACAGGGATAATACACAGTGATGTCACATTACAAGGATAATGTACACAGTGATGACGCAGTACAGGGGTAATGCACACAGTGATGTCAAAGTACTGGGATAATGCACACAGTGGTGTCACAGTACACCCAGAATACACACAGTGATGTCACAGTACAGGGATAATACACACAGTGATGTCACAGTACAGGGATAATGTATGCAGTGATATCACTATACTGGGGTAATAAACACAGTGATGTCACAGTACAGAGATAATACCTATTATGACATCATAGAACAGGGAAAATGCACACAGTGATGTAAAAGTATAAGGATAATAAACACAGTGATATCATAGTACAGAGATAATACCCACTACCATCAGGGTCTTATATTATTTTTTGCTCCGAAAGATGGGTTAGGGCTTATTTTCTTATTTTTTTTTCCATGAACAACAATCCACTCACCAGACCCCCTTACACCCAAAACAATTTAGAGTTGGTAAGTGCTAATGGTGGATGGGTTCTCACACACAGATCTGTGTCACTCCTATCTCAGGCCCCTTGCTATTGCAGCAGTGTTTCACTGCAGCCAAGTGTAGCAGTTGGCTCCCCCTGGTGACCAGAGGCAGCCACAACATAGTCATGCCAGCGGGACTACCCGATCTGTGTGTGAGAAACCAGCACTACCGGTAGTCAATCCTTATTGTTGTGTGGAACTCTCTCACTAGGGCCATCTTGTACAGATAGCTGCCTTAAAGTCAATGTGTGATTATCTTGGTGGTGCAATTCTTTTTGGGGTGTCTGCTTTCATTGATGAAGGGTCTGCTGTATTCTATTTACTTTTTTACATGTATAGCTGTCTGGACACTTTTTTTAATGAACTGAAGCTAGGGCTTATTTTCGGAGTAGGGATTATTTTCGGGGTAGGGCTTATTTTCGGAGTAGAGCTTATATTTCAAGCATACTCCAAAACTCCTGAAAAATCATGCCAGGGCTTATTTTCGGGGTAGGTTTTATTTTCGGAGAAACGCGGTATGATATCAGAGTACAGGGAGCATCTATACAGGGATCCATAGATATCATTAATTGCACCCTAGGTCTCAGTGGAAATGTTCCCTTAGTTATATCCCAGTAGCAGCGGCTATGTCTGCTACCCAAGTAGTTACCCCCATGGTTACAAGTCACTTGACAGTCCACCAGGGCACCCTTGCAAGTAGCATTGTAGTAGTTTATATTACTATTACGCTAGGTTCACACCTGCGCTCGGTAGACTATAGACTAAAATGGGATCCGCCAGGTTTCCGCCTGAAAAATGCGCATTTTTCAAGCAGAATGGGGGATGGACTCCCCAAACGGAAACCGAGCTCTGGTGTGAATCTAGCCTTAGTCAGATAGCTCAGATTTTTGGATACAGTAAATCCTCATTCTTTAGAGTATATGGATCTAGTTACTTTGCACTATGTAAATATAGTACAAAAGACACGGTGGACAAGTGTTCACAAGAATGTTCACTCCCAATCACTGCACTGTAAACAGGGCAACCATTATCTAACAAACTACTAGGGCTGGCTTCATATGAGAAGGTTCAGCCTAAGATAAGGATGTCAACTGTATTTCTGAGACCAAACCTTGAACCAGGACATGGACTCCGAGCATCACAGTCATCTATGATGGTGAGTCCCTTCCTCCCTGTGGCTGAAACCCGACGGGTGTATAGTCTGTAGGGTCCACAGGTGTCCGCGGGTAACCGCCGTTTTAGCTGACGGGCCCTGCGCAAGTGTGAACCTAGCCTAAGGGCAGTGAAGAACCTTTGCCCCATGACTGTACAGTAACGTATACAGTCATATGAAAAAGTTTGGGCACCACTATTAATCTTAATCATTTTTAGTTCTAAATATTTGGGTGTTTGCAACAGCCATTTCAATTTGATATATCTAATAACTGATGGACACAGTAATATTTCAGGATTGAAATGAGGTTTATTGTACTAACAGAAAATGTGCAATATGCATTAAACCAAAATTTGACCGGTGCAAAAGTATGGGCACCTCAACAGAAAAGTGACATTAATATTTAGTAGATCCTCCTTTTGCAAAAATAACAGCCTCTAGTCGCTTCCTGTAGCTTTTAATCAGTTCCTGGATCCTGGATGAAGGTATTTTTGACCATTCCTCTTTACAAAACAATTCCAGTTCAGTTAAGTTTGATGGTCGCCGAGCATGGACAGCCCGCTTCAAATTATCCCACAGATGTTCAATGATATTCAGGTCTGGGGACTGGGATGGCCATTCCAGAACATTGTAATTGTTCCTCTGCATGAATGCCTGAGTAGATTTGGAGCTGTGTTTTGGATCATTGTCTTGCTGAAATATCCATCCGCGGCGTAACTTCAAATTCGTCACTGATTCTTGTACATTATTCTCAAGAATTTGCTGATACTGAGTTGAATCCATGCGACCCTCAACTTTAACAAGATTCCCGGTGCCGGCATTGGCCACACAGCCCCAAAGCATGATGGAACCTCCACCAAATTTTACAGTGGGTAGCAAGTGTTTTTCTTGGAATGCTGTGTTTTTTTGACGCCATGCATAACGCCTTTTTGTATGACCAAACAACTCAATCTTTGTTTCATCAGTCCACAGGACCTTCTTCCAAAATGAAGCTGGCTTGTCCAAATGTGCTTTTGCATACCTCAGGCGACTCTGTTTGTGGCGTGCTTTCAGAAACGGCTTCTTTCGCATCACTCTCCCATACAGCTTCTCCTTGTGCAAAGTGTGCTGTATTGTTGACCGATGCACAGTGACACCATCTGCAGCAAGATGATGCTGCAGCTCTTTGGAGGTGGTCTGTGGATTGTCCTTGACTGTTCTCACCATTCTTCTTCTCTGCCTTTCTGATATTTTTCTTGGCCTGCCACTTCTGGGCTTAACAAGAACTGTCCCTGTGGTCTTCCATTTCCTTACTATGTTCCTCACAGTGGAAACTGACAGGTTAAATCTCTGAGACAACTTTTTGTATCCTTCCCCTGAACAACTATGTTGAACAATCTTTGTTTTCAGATCATTTGAGAGTTGTTTTGAGGAGCCCATGATGCCACTCTTCAGAGGAGATTCAAATAGGAGAACAACTTGCAATTGGCCACCTTAAATACCTTTTCTCATGATTGGATACACCTGGCTATGAAGTTCAAAGCTCAGTGAGGTTACAAAACCAATTTTGTACTTCAGTAAGTCAGTAAAAAGTAGTTAGGAGTATTCAAATCAATAAAATGATAAGGGTACCCAAATTTTTGCATCGGTCAAATTTTGGTTTAATGCATATTGCACATTTTCTGTTAGTACAATAAACCTCATTTCAATCCTGAAATATTACTGTGTCCATCAGTTATTAGATATATCAAATTGAAATGGCTGTTGCAAGCACCCAAATATTTAGAACTAAAAATGATTAAGATTAATAGGGGTGCCCATACTTTTTCATATGATTGTATATGAAGACTTTGACTTGACTTTGTTTAGTTGTATGATAAGGCATCCAGCAATGAATATAATGTGAGTGTCAGTCACCAATAACTGAAAGGCTGTAAAAAGATCATATCATAGATGTATTTCTGACATTTGATTGATAATGCTCATATTCTCTGCGGCAGATGTCTTAGATTTTAGGATTTTCAGACATTACTTATATCGTTCCTAGTAAAGAATACAAAATGCAGAATAAATCAGGGCTATTTACTATATCATGCACTGGTAATAAAGCCTGAAAGCAACTTTTACGCTAGGTTCAAAGCTGCATTTGGGTTTCCATTTGTAGGGTCCGCTTGGGGACCCCACGAACAGAAACCTAATCCGCTTAAAAAACGGTTACCCGCGGACCACATGACAGTTATCTAGTCATGAGGACAGTCCTATCAGTGATTGACAGCCATCTCTGTATGTATTGTCATCCAGTCATGTGGAAGCATATTATACTGTGTGGGGACACTGTGGAGCATATTATACTGTGTGGGGGCCACTGTGGAGCATTTTATACTGTTTGGAGCCACTGTGGAACATTATACTGTGTGGGGCCATTGTGGGGGAGCATATTACATTGTGTGGGACTACTGTGGAGCATTATTCTGTGTGGGGGCTCTGGGGAACATATTATAGTATATGGGTCAACTGTGGGGAGCATATTTTTTCATAGCAGATGTGTGATATTATTAAAGGCTGTAATTATATTGCACAGTCACTATAAAACAGATATTGTGCGAAGTAAATAGTGAAGGGGTGAGGGCACTTGTAAAATCACCACAGTCCCTTCAAACACCTGGTCAGCAGGGGCCCTGGGTGTTTGACCCCCTCTGATCTCTTAGACTGTTAGGACCCCACACATCAGCTGTTTCCCTGAATACGCAGCTCCTAGTATAGTTTACATGCTGGGTGCTCACCCACCATATTCTTGATAACCGCAGTTATAGGTACTATAGTCTGAGACTCCGCTGCAGCACCCATAACCATTGATATCGAGAATATGCAGTCAAAGTTTGCACTGAGGCCACAAGACTTTAGTTACGCCACTGTATACTGGATAGGTGTAGATGCCTAGGGTTGTAGGTGTACTTTTTGCAGTTTTCACTACTTTTCTGATTTTCCCAGCAGGCTTTATATATGATGACCACAGTCTTGAAGTTACACAGTATATATTTATGACATATAGTCCATGGCAGAAGATTTTAGATGGCAATTTTATTGCAGATTTGTATTTTTTAGACAGACTTACTGTCCCAAAATGATTGCATCCAGAGTTATTTTTAATCTTGAAAACAATTCAATATGGCACATCACCAAGGCGAGATCATTTCAGCAGGATTTATGAATGCATTGTATGTTTCAGCTTCTTAGCACAAAAATGGGCCTTTGGTACTTGTAATGCAGTTTACAATAAATGAGTAGAATACATTAAAGGGGCTGGCTCATGAAGAAAACACTTTATGAATGGAAGCTGGCTTATCAGATGATCACCATAGGTATAGGATCTTAAACAGACAGATGGACAGATTTTGTCTTTATGAAACCACCCCTTTAAGGCTATGGCTACATGGCTGCGACTCCCAGCAGTGCTCGATCTTTATGCAACTAGAAGTTATAGCTGAAACATCCACTAGGTTTGAGTGTGACTCCGTTCACTTGCATTAGTGAAAGAATTGTAGAGTGACCTGGCGATCTTTGGTTGTGCAATGGGAGTGAATGACAAAGTCAGCGTGTAGTCCTAGACTTAGGAAGTGGTCCGAGAGTTTAAAAAAAAAGTGAAAAAAGGAAATCATAACGTAAAAAACAAACATTACCAGTTAAATCCCTAGCCTCTGCACTGTCAATGCCCTGGTGGTCCCCAGGGTCTTAGTTTATTTTTCTGAGGTGATGATATACTATACATGCATGTGACCAGAGATGCTAAATCCCAGGATCAGTTGCAGATGGAATGGTGGGATGGTGGGGAGCACTGGAGCATCAGAGGTGGAACAGCGGGGAATTTAAAATGTGAGTATTAATATAGGGAATTACAAAAACTACAACCACAGAATGATAAAAGAAAAATGAACAGCAAAATACACTTACAAATATTTTTTTTCAGCTTTGAGAAGTTTAAAAGATAATCTATAATACACTTTCTATCTGTCCTGGCTGTCACTTATAGAGTGCTTATCATGGGAAGACACACCATGTGTGCAACTTGTGCAACTACACAGAGGCCCAGGGCTACTTTAAAGGGGTTACTCCATGAAACATTTTTATCCTCTATCTATAGGAAAGAGGATAAATTGCTGATCCACGGATCATAAGAATGGGGGAATGTTTTAACCCCAATATGAATGCACCTGGGGTGAATGTAGGAATGCCCCTGCTGGACGGTACACCTAACCCCATTCCCATTCACTTCGGTGGGAGCGCTGGAGATAGTTAAGTGCTGTATTTCAGCTATGATCTGCACTCCCACTGAAATGAATGGGAGTGGCGGTGTTACGTGTGGATTGTTAGAGCTACAAACAGAAACAACATAAAATGGATATATAATATTTTTGCACACATTTACTTACAATGATTGTAGATGTGGTAATGTTTCAAACTGATCAGTATGGAGCGATAATGGATTACAACTGAGATTACTGTATAAAAAGAGAAAAAAAGCAAGGATTTAGGCATAAATAATAATTGCAAACAAATACCTGAGATAAGTCCAAGTGACCATACTATAGGAGATTCAGAAATACTGTACTGTAGATACAAGGCAAATACATGCAACCAAGAAGATAAAATGCAATAAAAAAAAATTTGAGCATAGTTAGTAAAGTTGCTTGCTGTCTGAATAATATCCCATCTGTAACCACACAAGCAGCCAGAAGTAGATACAAGTACATAGAAGACTTTTCATATATTATTAGCTGTGAGATGCTGCAGATTCCTCAGTTTACTGTACACAGCAACAGTTTGCAGACATGTTTGTGCAGGCTGTGAGGAGAATCAACCCCTCCTCTCACTGTGTGAAGAGAGAAAATGACCGCCCTTTACACTCACTGAGATAAGTCAAACGGAATGGAATGTATCTATGGATGGCATTGTTTGGTAACAAAAGAGTGAACTGCAAGTTAGCTAGAATGGAGACACCTAATGGCAGGAACTTTAGAGAGGATTTTTAGACAGAAAGCAGATACATTTTTAATTAAAGTGCATTACGTTTTGGTCCAGAATCACATACTCTATGAATTGAAACCAAGTTGTCTGAAAAGTTAGTGACCATTTGAACTGAGTTGCTGCTGTACCATGTGACCAATGAGTGTGACATCATTAGCTCAGGGAAGAGGCTGCAACTTTAGTGAGTGCCATAGCCTCTTTAAACAGCTGATCTGTGGGGGTCCCAGGCATTGGACCCTCACTAATCACATAATAATAGCAACTTATCCCAAGGATAGACCATAAACATGTTAGTTCAGGAAAACTCTTTTAAATAAGTTAAAACAGATAATTATTTTCCTAAAAAGGACTGATTACTGACAACATGAAAGCTGTCATGCAATGAATAGCTTTGGCCAGAGTCCTGAGTAACTGAGCTTATGATACAATTCTTCTAATAAAGTAAAAAAATAGAACACTATAAATAGTATTGTTTGTAATGTATAACTCACCACCTGGTAAAATACAACTCTTCCAAAGGTAGTGTCCCTAAGGTATAACTTTTAATAAAATACCATTAAAAAGGTCAAACTACAAAAGTGTCAGTGACCTTCTTCACTAATTTATACCACCAAGGAATTTACAATTAACCCTTTAACCAGGAATTTTTAAATTATTAGAAAAACTGTCTAAAATGTTGTCAGAAAATAATATTTTGTTTGTTGCCCAGGCTGACATTTGTCTGATAACCGTCCTGGCCATCAGTCTAAGTAGACAGATAAACCAATGTATACGTTAGGGAACTGCATATTAAATAATTGCTTCATTAATTCATTATTTGTACTTACAGTTTCTGTAAGTGTTTAAGCTCCTTAAAGCTGGAGAGCGGCACTTCTGTGATTAGATTATTTGACAAATCTCTAGGAGTAAATAAACAGAATATAAATTAGTAAAATCCTTAACTTAATATGCAAATCATGCAAAATTAAATATGTAGGATTCAGTTTAGAACATTTTGTGTTGTTTCAATATTCAAAGGTTACGAACAGCTTTGCCCCATTTTTTTTTATTCTCATTTGCCTTCTAAATGTGAAATTGTTCAGCTTTACAAATAAAGTTTAGCAAAAAGTTTCCTAATATTTTGTCATTGTAGAGTCTGTGGAACTACTATACATAGCTGACTGTCCTGCTGCATTTGACACAGATCTGACAGCACACTGGTCTTGGCTTTGCTGGCTCTCCTTGCTCTCCCACTCCATCATCCTAAAACAGTCCAGTGTTGAAATAATAGCAGGAAAAGGAGGGAGGTTGTATATAGCAGCTCAGGGAGTCAGGGAAATCTCTGAGTCTTCTGAGAGGGTAGATTACAAGTTGGGATAAACAAACTGATTTTTAATGAGCTGGGTTTGTTAAACATTTTCTAAAAATTTTGGGTTCATCCAAACCCAAAATTTTTGGAGTTTACCAAACCTGAATCACTATTATCTTCTGCGGTCTCTTCAGACCCAAGAGTATAATCAGTGGAGCAACACAAAAAGCAAAAAGGAGCAGAGATATAAAAAACTATGTCATTTGACAAAGCAATACACCAATTGCAGCAGATTATTAATTATAAATAGAAAGCACTGATGCAAACAATAATAAAACTTAACATTTAATATTAAATATTAAAATACAAAGTCCCTAAAACTGAATCAACCATCATAAATTTGCCACTCTATAGAGTATAATATTATAGCAAATACATATAAAATCACCACCATACAAGGTTGTATATCATGGTAGCCATACAAATAAATAATGAAACCATCTAATCAATCTAATAATCTCACCAATATCTGAAGACGGGAGTAAACCAGCAGGTGAAGGTGCATCACAGGAGGAAGAAAACAGTCCCTATTCCTCCCCCTAAAACACTTACCCTTACATCCAAAATGACTCCTGCCCTAACAAGGGCAGTACCAAGCTGTCACTAAAAGTGACCCTAGTTATCCATAGTTCCTACACGTTTCCTGGTACAGTAACGCACCAATCATCAGGGGACTTTCTAGACTACTCATAAATTCCAAAATTCTTGGTCAAAGAAAGTAAATATAAATGCTGTCTACAGTGGTAAAGCAAAACAAACAAAACCTCACAATGGAGGAAAAGAGCTATCTGACTCCATGTAGTAACAATGGTAGCAAAATCCTAACATCCCAGAACGAGTTATATAGTAATGGTCTCCACCCTCCAGCTCAGGTGTGCCCAAACTCACATAAGCGATGTTCAAGATTCGCGCCAAAACCGGCGCGCGATAATGACGTCATTCGCGGGACCGCATCATTTCCATTATAATAAAATCAATACACCTATTTCATCATTGTGCGCACGCACGAAACAAAGACATTGCGCATGCGCATAACACACCGATCTCTGGCCAATAACAACAGACCGAGAACGAGCATGCGCAATGAGGTAATCTTTTGAACATGCCTCTCATATGCACGTCAGCCAGGAGGATTGTTCAATTACCTTCTCCTAGCACTAACAAAAACCTAAAACTAGCGATGCGTCCTACAGTCACCCGGCAGCCACCTGGTTGCTAGACAACAAAAATGCTCACGGATATTAAACAAAGAAACCTGGGGAGGCCCAATCAGCCTACCATCCAGATCAATAAGCTCCAGAACATTAAAGACTCGATTTTATCAGAAAAATAACAGCCCAGAATAATACATAATAGGAGTTCTCTGAGGTTCAAAAAACCTGACAGGCCAAATAGAAACACAATGACCTAAATATATGCATCAGGACGAAAAATACCACTAAATTCACAGAACTAACAAAATATCCCAAGGTATATATTGTCAAAAGATCTCTCTTTATACAGAATAGAAAAAATTATAAACAAGGATTTTTTTTATGTGCCATTATTAAAATGCCGCATCCTTTCAAAAAATCACCCAAAGATTTAAATTATTTTAATCAATGAGAAAAGAAGGAGAAAAGAAGGGAAGGAGGGGAGGAAAAAGGGGGGAATCAAATGAAACAGCAAAAATTTAACCGCTCATTAAGCCCATCTGGAATCTCGGTTTTTAATTTAAATATCCACTTTGCCTCGTGCTGTACTGTAGTGTCATCTTATACCAATCTCCCCCTCTTGGATGAGGTTTTACCAAATCAATACCAGTAAAACGCAGGCAATTTACATTCCCCTCGTGGCAAGAATTAACATGTCTCGCCACCGGGGTATCCCGTTCATTCCGTATATCCCCAAGGTGCTCCCCAATTCTTTTCCTCAACTCTCGATTAGTTTTCCCAACATAGTCCAACTTACACTGGCAGGTGAGCTTATAGATCACTCCCCTTGAACGGCAAGAAATAAAATGTTTTATTTCAAAAGTATTTTTTAAGTTTTCTGAAAAAAATTGCCGTCCTACCAGTAGAAATGGACATGAAGAATAGCCGCTGCATTTGAAGCATCCTTTTGGTGGAGAAAGCCATGATGCAGTTTTTTGTGCATCCAAATGGCTATGAACTAAGTGATCTTTCAAAGATCTTCTTCTCCTGAACGTGATCTGCGGTCTCTCACTTACAACTGCCTTGATTTCAGGGTCCACAGTTAAAATGTCCCAATGGTGCTGTAAAACCTCTCGTACTTGTGATGCCCCATTATCAAAAGTTCCGATTAGATGGACAGTTTTTTCTGAGCTCATTTGTTTTTCTTTTTTAGCGCTCAACAATTGGGTGCGATCACATTTCAGGGAAGACTTATATGCCTCTCTCAAAATCCTGTCAGGATAACCACGCCTAATAAATCGTGATCTAAGATCAGCAGCTTGGTCCACAAAGTCCTGTCCCCCATGAACAGTTTCTTCTAAGTCTCAGGTATTGGCCACGAGGGATTCCCCTCTTCAGTGAATAAGGAAGGAATTGGTAGCTGTTGCCTTTCTGAATACTTTAGTGTTCAGTATACCTCCACATCCCTTAGAAATCAATATATCCAGGAAAGGGAGGGTAGAGCCTCCCACCTCAAACGTGAAAGATAAACCAATTTCATTCACATTTAAAGTCCCTACAAATGCTGAGAAAGACTCTGCACTAGCCCTCCACAGGACCAAGATATCATCAATGTACCGTGCCCATAGTTCAATTCTGGTAACAAAATCCTCTCTTTCTTCTGTAAACACCATTGTCTCCTCCCACCAGCCCAGGAGCAAGTTGCATATGTAGGTGCACATGGATTACCCATGGCAGTGCCCCTGAGCTGGTGGAAGTGCTTCCCGTTGAAGACAAAAAAGTTATGAGTTAAGGAGTATTCTAAAAGATCCAAAATAAATTGACTGTGGGCACGGTACTGATTCCCCCGTGACTTCAAGTAATGTTCCACTGCCTTTAATCCCCATTGATGTGGTATCGATGAATACAGTGCCTCCACATCAATGGAGCACAGAATGACACCGTCATCAAGGGTTATTCTCTCCAGCTTTCTAAGTAAGTCGGAGGTGTCCTGTACATAAGAGGGAAGGGAAGTTACAAAAGATCTTAAAACTTTGTCCAAGTAAATCCCAGCAGTTTGGCACAAACTGTTCACTCCTGAGACATTTGGCTGTCCCTTTAGGGGGTCAGGCCTTTGTGGACTTTTGGTAGACAATAAAAAGTTGCCTCTACTGGTGTCAAAGGCATCAAAAAATCAAATTCCTTATCAGAAATCAACCTCGAGGTCTTAGCCTCCAATAACAAAGACCGCAAAATTCCACTGTATTCAACAGTCGGATTGCCACGAAGAACAGTATAATTCTCCCTCTGGAGGAGGAGAGACTCACACATATCAATATATTGAGAGATATCCATAAGCACCACATTGCCCCCCTTATCCGCCGGTTTTATTACAAGCCCTCTATTCAATTTCAGGTTATGTACAGCTGACATTTCTTCCTTAGTCAGATTAAAGGGGCAATGTACGTGCCCAGTTTTTTGAAGGTCCAACAAAACTTTCTCCATAAAAAATCAATACATGATAGATCACTCATAGGGGGTAACTTTGTATTTTTATTGTGGAGATCAGTAAAGGGCCCACATCCTGTAATTTCACTCCCTTCATGTTCAAGGTTAGCTAATAATCTAACATCAGGGAGAAGATCTATTGGAATACCCAGCTCTGAACTAACGCTTTCACCTTGTCAAGAAAGTCCCCTGATGATTGGTGCGTCACTGTACCAGGAAACGCGCAGGGACTAGGGATAACTAGGGTCACTTTTAGGGACAGCTTGGTACTGCCCTTGTTAGGGCGGGAGTCATTTTGGGTGTAAGGGTAAGTGTTTTAGAGGGAGGAATAGGGACTGTTTTCTTCCTCCAGTGATGCACCTTCACCTGCTGGTTTACTCCCGTCTTCAGATATTGGTGAGATCGTTTCATTATTTATTTGTATGGCTACCATGATATACAACCTTGTATGGTGGTGATTTTATATGTATTTGCTATAATATTATACTCTATAGAGTGGCAAATTTATGATGATTGATTCAGCTTTAGGGACTTTGTATTTTAATATTTAATATTAAATGTTAAGTTTTATTATTGTTTGCATCAGTGCCTTCTATTTATAATCAATGGAGGCCATCAGTTTAGTTTTGGGTTGAACTTCTTTGGTCTGAACTAGAACTGCAAATATTATGTTCTGGGGTGTCTTCAGCCCCCAAAGTATACTAAGTGGAGGCAACCAGGAAAGGTGAGTAAACATAACAAACAGTGTTACTCACCTCTCCTGGGCTCCTCGAGGCATCAGCAGTGCCTTGGTATCCTCTTTGGTCCTAAGTGGTCACATGGGATATGCCAACATAATGATACTTCCCTCTAAGTGACATGACGTCAGTACAACCTATGTGACCACAGAGGGCCAATCACAGGCCTCAGTGATCCCCTGGGGCCACCAAGGTAATTCTGGAGGGGTGCAAAGAGGAGGCCATGATGGAGCCCAGGAAAGATGAGTAAGACTGTTCGTTTAGTTTACTCATATTCCCTGGGCCTCGGGGGGTCTGAAGAGACCCAGAGTATAATAATAGTAGTTCAAACAAATTCGTCCCAAAAGTAAACTGCCCGGCGACGCTGCAAATATTTGTTGAAATAAATCTCCCGAGGTTCGACCTAACTAATCAGAAGGCTGTATAGTATCAATATGCAGGTAGGGAGGAGAGCACACTGCACAGTCTACATTGGGATAGGAGACTGTGTGCCAGTGCAGAGAGAGAGGAGAGCACTAGTGGTAAACTCTGCTGGGGAAGGGAGGAGGAAATGACACATTGTATAGCATGACTGTCAGCTGGGAGAAGAGATCCCTTATGGGCTGGGGAAATACGTACAGGAATGAAGCTATGAGCTAATGAAGACAGCAGTATTAAGGATTCTTATACTTTGCATCCAGCATGTATTGTAAAGTATAAAAACAGGAGCAGATTGCAAATTGTATATCATGAGTCTAAAAATGAATGAAGGAGTGAAGATTACAGATTTATTTTTAACTCAACATAACCACTAACATATTGTACTGTACTATGGAATTCTGAGTTAATAGGTATGAGTCCCCATCTAATATCCTCTTGCAGTCACTAGAACAGAGAAAAGAGAAGAGAAGAATCCAAGTCTTGTGGAAGAGCAGATCACAAGTAGGAATGAGCAAACAGGTTTGTAATAAGCTGTGTTTGTTAGGAATTTTCCAAAAAGTTTGTCACAAGAACTTTTGTCACTCTGCAGGACCTGGCATATACGTTTATTACATGGATATCCCATCAATTTACACTGAAATTTTCTAAAGTTTTGTTTCTCCTGTGGTGACGCTACAGGGAAACTAAAAATTTGCTGTAAGTTTCCCCAAATGAATATAGCTGGTCACTTGGGGTCACAGAACACTATGTGATTGGCTTATAAACTAGAGATCATTATAAGAAAGAACAAAGTATGTTCCAACAAGTCTGTGAAATGTAATTTTCCAGATGGAAAAAAGCTATTTAAAATCATAATTTTATAGAGATGTTTGCAAAACATTTACAATAAATTACTAAATAATAAAATGCCACAGTGACGTCCACCGTGCCTATGGGGATCTATTTTTATAGCTGCCGATGTGCCAGTCACAGCTTTTCTTTCTTCTCTGTGACACATTTTATGAGAGTAGTAAATTGTGCTTTCTATAATGCATGGATTTCTTACATTTCTGCTAAACTCCTCAAAGATGAAAAGATGTTTTCTTTTACCAGTCTGATTCTGTTTCCTCGTAAAAACCTAAAGGAAAAAAAAATATATACTGTATACATTGTACTGTACGTAACGCATACAATAACTAAATAACACACAATGATAATGGTATTTAATATGCATCAATCCTACAAACATCACTATCTATCTATCTATCTATCTATCTATCTATCTATCTATCTATCTATCTAATATCTATCTATCTATATTGTATCTAATATCTATCTATCTATCTATCTATCTATCTATCTATCTATCTATCTATCTATCTAATATCTATCTATATTGTATCCAATTCTATCTATCTATCTATCTATCTATCTATCTATCTATCTATCTATCTATCTATCTAATATCTATCTATATTGTATCTAATATCTATCTATCTATCTATCTATCTAACTATATTGTATCTAATATGTATGTATCTATCTATCTATCTTCTATCTATCTAATATCTATCTGTCAATCTATCTAATATCTATCTTTCTAATCTATCTATCTATCTATCTATCTAATATCTATCTATCTTGTATCTAATATCTATCTATCTATTTAATATCTATCTGTCTATCTATATAATATCTATCTTTCTAATCTATCTATCTATCTATCTATCTACTTTATATCTCTCGATCTGATATCTATATATCGTACAGCGCTGGAGTCCTAGGTTCGAATCCAGACAAGGAAAACATCTGCAAGGAGTTTGTATGTTCTCCCCGTGTTTGTGTGGGTTCCCTCTGGGTACTCCCGTTTCCTCCCACACTCCAGAGATATACTGATAGGGAATTGAGTGTTGACAGTGTCTCTGTAAATCTATCTATCTTTGCAACTACTTTGCGCTACTCACCACTGTGAGAGTTTAGCATTTAGCATTCAGTGAAATGAAGGATGGTCCTATTTATTGCTATATGAAGTATGTGATATTTTGTTGTGATGGTTATACACACGTTATACTTTGGGTCACTAACTATTGTACTTGGTTCTTTATTGCCTTGTTTATAGATCTGATGAGTCCTGTGAGGGACGAAACGCAGTAGAACGTTTAGGGACTACTAGGTTTAAATTTGTCAGGGTCAGAGATTCGGTACTGTCCCTGTCAGGGCAGGAGTTACTTTTGGGGCTACCAGGGTACAATATAGGGTGTAATAGGGGCATTATACCTCCACTCCCTCTGACTGACTATGCCCTGGTATATCCTCATTGGTAAATCACACTGTCTTGGACGACCTTTTCCTAGCAGTTGTTTTGGGATTTGTTTCTGTAGTGCATGTGTTAAAATAGAAGAAAATAAAGGCTCTAACTTATCACTATAATACAATACTGTATGCAATTCTACTATGACTGTAGGTCCACACATTACACTATATCTAGACTGAGCGAGAATGGCTTATTTATTCTACAGGTGAAACTATATTTCACAGAGAAAGCTTCGACCACCCACACTGATGTCTTAAAAAACTTTTCCTGGAAAAATAAGGATAACAATGGATAGTTTTTGTTTCTGTTGAATTTAATGTGCAGAATGATTCACATTGTTATATGATGGTTAATATAGCTAAGATGGTAATCTGAGTGCACATCAAGGAACATCACTTATTTACAAGGGCTTGACATGTGTCAATTCCAGAACCTTTAAGCTGAACTGTTAACCCCTTAATGATGGCCTGTTTTGCTCTTTAATGGTGAAGCAGTTTTTTTCATTTTTGATTGTTGCATATCAAGAACTTTTTTTTTTATTTTCCTGTCAACGGAATTGGGTGACTTTTTGTGTTATAACGTTTTTACAGTTATTTTTTTTTAATTTATCTATATGGTGTTCACCATGTGGGATAAGTAACGTAACACTTGTACAGGCGCATCTCAATAAATTATAATATCTTTGGAACGTTTATTTATTTCAGTAATTAAATTAAAAAAGTGACCTCCTATATTTTCTAGATTCTTTACACACAGAGTGTTCTATTTCAAGTGTTTTATTTCTGTAAATGTTGATTATGGATTACAGGTAATGAAAACCCAAATCTAAGAAAATTAGAATATTGTAAAAAAGTTCAGTATTGTAAATTCAGTGTCACCTGCCAAGGTTTCCTAAGCCTTTAAATAGTCCCTCAGTCTGGTTCAGTAGGACACACAATCATGGAAGACGCTGATTATGAATTGTATTACTGAATTACTGAAATGAATTAATGTTTCAAAAATATTCTAATTTATTGAGATGCACCTGTATTGCTTGAGTCTCCGTGGACACGCAAATACCCAGTATGAGGATATTCTCTATGATGTAATAATTCTAGAGCATCTTTTCTTATTACTCTGTGTTGTGCCATTCATCGGTTATTCCTACTACAAATGCATGAATAAATTCACAGTTGGGTGTTACCATTCATTTAGTCAAAGGACACTGTCCTCAATGATTGGATAATGTGAGATTATGTGAACACAGTTGTCAATTTATTTTTATAACAGAGGAATGTTACAACACAGACCTATAATGCTACAGAATTGCTATATTATGTGAAATACTAATGCATACATGCCTGTTATGTCTCTATACAGTGGCTTGCAAAAGTATTCATACCCCTTGAACTTTTTCACATTTTGTCACCTTAAAACCGCAAACTTATATGTATTTTATTGAGATTTTAAGTGATCGACCAACACAAAGTAGCAGATAATTGAGAAGTGAAAGAAAAATGATACATGGTTTTCAAAATTGTAATCAAGTAAAAATCTGAAAAGTGTGATGTGCAAAAGTATTCAGCCCCCCGATATCAATACTTTGTAGAGCCACCTTTCACTGCAATTACAGCTTCAAGTCTTTTGGGGGATGTCTTTACCAGCTTAGCTCATCTAGAGACTGAGATTTTTGCCCATTCTTCTTTGCAAAATAGCTCAAGCTCAGCCAGATTGCATGGAGAGCGTCTGTGAACAGCAATTTTCATGTCTAGATTTTATTTAGGAGTATCAGAGTACAGGGGGCTGAAGACTTTTGCAGATCACACTTTTCAGATTTTTATTTAATTAAAATTTTGAAAACCATGTATCATTTTCCTTTCAAGGGTTGCAGTGGTCACAACTGTCAATGGGTTTAGATGCTAAGGGAGCCCACATGTCACCCTCATGTAACTAATGCTGATTAAACATCTTTGATTGCCTTTCTGATTTCCTTTCGTTATATATTTATTACCCCTGGTACACTGGAGTGAGACATGTAAAAAAGACTTATGATACACAGCCTTCCACTGTCAGAAAGCAGAAAATTCATCCTTTAATTCCAAAAGTATCAGATGGTCAGTATACAGTTAAGGAGAGGCAACATAGAAATGGAAGCTACTCTCCAGGCTCATTGAAGGCATCTTAACAAGTTATCCCCTATTCCTGTTCTTCTCACCGATCTACAAGTTATCGCCTGTCCTATGGATATGGAATAATTTGTTCATATGGGAATGCTCCTTTTGGCCGGGGCCCCACATGGCGCAAATGTCGTGGTTTGCTCACTGCAGAAACGCAGCAGAAAAACAATGTCACAGCAAAGTGAATCCCATCCCCACTTTGCAGGACAAAATGCGCTGCGGTTTTGGAAATCACAGCATGTCAATTATACCTATGGAAACGCCGGCGGTTTCCCTATAGGTATAATTTAAGCAGAAAGCCCGCAGAGGAAACCTCTACGCATTTTATGTCCAAAGTACTGCTGGAAGAACCACGATGCGTTGCCGCCGCGGTTTTTCCCTCAGCGCTTTTTTGCTGCGGGAAGCCACGTCGGACCTTAGCCTTAAGGTTCATTTACTGCTGTTTTATTTTTTTAAGATTTAATTATTGGATTTTAATTTTTCATTACAAATTCTGTTGGATTTTGTCTAAATCTTTGAGTACAACTGAACAATATGTGATGCTTACATACAAAATATGCATGAATATGGTAGAGCATCAAAACTGCATAATAAAGATAGTACTTACAGGACAGTGAGCTCATCACATGTAACAAAACTCAATTTACTCAGTGACCCAATGCTGTTTCCTTCAAAATCTCTGCACAAAAAAAATGAAACCTTAATTTTTTATGTTTTTCATCTTTGTGGCATTGTTGATCATTTTGCTGAGTATAATTGTGCTACTATTACCTACTAAAGATTTTTTTTTAACCTGACTGTTCGTGTATAGTAATTAAAGAGTCATTTTGCCCCTGTGGCAATAGAAAGTCCTGGTGAGCTTGTGCTTATACAAAGCAGCCAATGTGAATAGGCAGAGCTACAGTTCAAATCATTTTTAGTCTAGTTTAGACTCCCCATAGGCTGTATGACTAAGCTGCTATTACTGATCATATATTTTCAATAATAGAATAAAGCTAAATACTACCAACACTTATAGAGTAACTACCCCTTAATGAATCGATTGTCATAGTAACGTGAGAAGTTTTGATTGTTGAAACAAGTAAAAGGGCTCAGCTGAACACTATGTCCTTTGGCTGTGATCAGCTCTTCATGAAAAGGTAGGGTTAGCTGAAGACGGACTCATAGACATCTATGAACCTGTCCTCAGTTCACGTGGCCATTATTATTATTTATTTTTTTACTTTTAAAGCACCATTGATTCCATGATACACTTGGAAGTCCCGTCCACAGGACGTACAATCTACAAGGAGAGCCAATCACAGCCAAAGGGGTATAGAACTTGGCTAAACAGTTCTTCCCCTTTTGCTTCAATTTTTGGTGGGGGTCTCAGCACCCAGACCTCTATGGAAAATTGCTGACATATTACTATGACATGTGAAAAGTTTCATGAAATGGGCTTTGTCCAGTACTACAGGCCATCTCTACTTAAGAGCAAGATTTCCTTAAGGTCTGGGATAAATAGAAATCCCTACACTAATCTAAACACCCTCCCCCCACCCTACTTTCTAAATTACATAATTTATCAAAAATGTATAGTTACCCATATACCCACATTTTCTGATTATCCGGTGACGATCTGTTTCCCCATTTCCAGAAACAGAACGTCATTACTACTTCCCCCCTCCACCCCATCATACTTACCTCCTGACTTCCTCCTGCGGGGATTGGCTCCTCCTCCTTCTGTGATGTCTGCCCGCGCGTGCGCCAACACTCCATCTCTATTGCGCAAGTGTGAGAGCCCGAATGAGCCACCCACGCATGCGCAGTAAAGATGGAGTGAAGGCTACAGCACAGTGCTGGGACTGCTGCGCAGGCGCTGGCAGAATGAAAGAAGAGGAGGAGCCATTCCCCGCAGAAGGAAGTCTGGACAGGAAGAAGATAGGTAAGAATAATGGGGTAGGGGGTGGGCTGAGTTAGTTGGGAAGGGCTAGAAGTGGGTGGGATAGGTAGGGAGACAGGGAGGGGGTGTTATAGAGGGAGGCAGGAGGAGTGAGAGGGAGATAGAGTGAGAGCCTACAACTACCATCATGCACTGCATTATCTAAGGCAGCAGGAAACTACACCATGTAAACAAATGCAGAAGATGCCAGGCGCTCCCAGAGACACCCAGAAATCACTCAAAACACTGCTAAAGATATACAGGTGCACTTATTAACCCATTAATAGCACTAACAAACCTTTTTTTTTTTTTTTTTTTTTATTTTGCTCGGAAAACCCCTTTAAGAAAGATTAGACAACTCTTTTAATGGGAGTCTGTTGCCAAAACTCAGCATAACAACCCAGCCCCACAGATAGATAGGTTAGGGTCAACTGAATCAAATGGTGTTTTTCCCTCATGAAGCACTGCCTCCATTGCCAAGCCATCTTTGGTTTTATCAATAAGCAAATTAGCAATTTGGAGTAATGGGGACGTCGCCGCTTACCTTTTGGGAATAATAGAAACACCCTCATTGCTCCAAAGAGCTCATTTCAATTTTGTTAAAAATGTCAATATCTCAGTAAAGGAGTGTCCGATTCACAAGGGGGAAATACTTTTTGATTTAGATTCTCTAACATCTGTCTATGGGGGTGGGATGCTATGCTGGGTTCTGCTGACTGTCAGCATTAGGGTTGACATTCCTATATCTTCTATTCCTGAAATGTCACTAGTATTGAATACATATAAAACAATACAGGGTATATCAATGAATACATTTTATTTTAGATTTATAGTATTATGACTTACATCCAGTTAATGAATGGCATCTGCGCACATAACTTTTGAGGAAGGGATTCCAGTGAGTTGTTTATCATTGACCTATAAAAATTAAGCAAACCATCCAGACTCAATAGTAAAATATTACATGAAATATCATAATGTGTTACTAGAACAATGTTCTACTTATTGGAGCCTATTTAATATTATTGCCATAAATTAACATTGGAAGATTTTCTTATTTTCCAAGTGTTTTTATTGGTTGCTATAGGCAACAGTACTGCAAAAGGAGTTATCTATCTATGTATCTATCTATCTACCGATCTACCTATCTATCTACCGATCTATCTATCTATCTATCTATCTATCTATCTATCTATCTACAGATCTATGTGTCTGTCTATCTATCTATCTATCTATCTATCTATCTATCTATCTATCTATCTATCTACCGATCTATCTATCTCCCGATCTATCTATCTATCGATGAATCTATCTATCTATCTATCTATCTATCTATCGATCGATCGATCGATCGATCGATCGATCGATCTATCTATTTATCTATCTACCGATCTATCTATCTATCTCCCGATCTATCTATCTATCTATCTATCTATCTATCTATCTATCTATCTATTTATCTATCTATCTATCTATCTATCTATCTACAGATCTATGTATCTATCTATCTATTTATCTATCTACCGATCTATCTATCTATCTATCTATCTATCTATCTATCTATCGATGAATCTATCTATCAATCTACCGATCTATCTATCTATCTATCTATCTATCTATCTATCTATCTAGAAAAATACAAAATTACAGGGCACTCCGCACACAGCACAAGGACATATGAAAACCCTAAAGGGCACTACTTATGTAGTTAAAAACACCTAATATGATCTACAATTTAGAGGTTCTTTGTTATACACATTTGATCAAATAGTAAGAAGCCCTGTACCTGCCACGACAAGGCGACATCATTCAGATGGGAACCTACACTAAATAAACATGCCTCTCTTGGACCCGGACAGGTCTACAGTGTGAACACAGGGCAAGTAGGATCCAGAGCATACTATTTCGAAATAGCCTAGGGCAGATGGGGAAGTGAAAAATATATATACTCTATTTCAATAAAGTAAACCTGTGCAATTAGAACATCTAAATTGTAGATCATATTAGGTGTTTTTCACTACATAAGTAGTGCCCTTTAGGGTTTCCATATGCCCTTGTGCGGAGTGCCCTGTAATTTTGTATTTTTCTATATATTACTTCGCAGTGAGCACCTGTTCACACCGGGATGTGCAGTCTTAACCTTTTTTGGTGTTTGCTGTCTATCTATCTATCTAGCTATCTATCTAGGGTATATTAAAGGAGTATTAAATATTCAGCAGTTTATTCTTTACATAGTGAAAAGTTATATAATATTCTTTATCAATTTATCACACATTCAGGTTTTTTTATGTATTTTTTAAACAAAAAACAGGTGTGGATCATAAACCTAAAGAGGATACTGTCTTCCCTCTTTGTTTCAATGGACCCCTGGTTTGACTTAAATAACTACTTCAAAAAACTTAAAGGATTTTTCCAGTCTAAAAATATCGATGACTTATCCCCAAACGTTAGTGTGAACCTTATGTCAGCTGCTGAGAACAGCAGATCGATGCGGGTGCCGGGGTGTCAAACGCTCACCAATCCAATCTGATATATATAAACTATCTTTAGGATATTTAGGATGGCTATTATTAACTGCCATGTGGATAATGGCCGTCCTTGCACTTTCCTGGACAGACATGGCTGTTTTTTATCGGCATTACATCTGTGAAAAACGGCACTGTTGTGTGCAAGAGTCCTTATTGTGTCAGTAGAGCTAAATGGCACTAGAGATACCTGTTAGCCATTTATTTCTCATCACTCTATTGAGGTATCACGAACATTTGTTTAAGCCAAACATATAACTTAGTCTTTTCCATCATTTTTTTCTGACTTAACCCATTTATGTGTTTTTAACATTAGTGCAACTGATGCATCAGACATGTGCTATTCTTTTACTGATAGTATTCACTGTTACTTAAAAAAAACTGATGCTTGTATGTCCCCGTTGACTCCCATTGTTCTAAAAATGGACATATAATAGCTGTTTATAAAAATGTCTGCTACATGTCTGTGTAATAATTTGGCAAAATGAATGTTTGACATGTGTAAGAATACAATATATTCAGTTTCCGACAATATATATCTAGGCAATGACAGCTAGAATCCCTATATTTTGTATACATATCGTCAATATGGACAACCTTGACCAGATAAAAAATGACAACCCCATCATCCCAGGAAGGGATCATGTAATAGTAATATTGCTGTAAAAAAATAAATATATATAAATAAATAAATTATATATATATATATATATATATATATATATATATATTATGCTTTATACATAATATCCCTTGTGAGTCATGGCAAAAGTGTAGAATTCAAAGCAGCTTCAATATTGACTATAGCAAAAAAGTTGCAAAAGACGTAGGGACTGTTGGCCACAATAGGGCTGCAATTGACCACATTTTTTGCTATGGTTGCTTACTATTTTTTTTCACCTTTTATTGAAACATTAAGGTGGGGACATGGCAATCCGGTGATTTTACTGTGACTGGCGGGTGACCCCATATTGCAGCAGAGATCTCACTTTACAGTTTTCTCCTATAATAATAGACATAATACTTACAAGAAAAACAATGACTGCAGCCCAGTAAACAACTCCTGTGTTATCTGTACTATGGGATTTTCATCTAGAATCCTGCAGATATATATAAACATACATCGGAACATAATGGTTAATATATAGATTTCTTTCAGCAGCCACAACAACGAAAAAATATCAAGAATTCTTTATTTTGCGCCAAGAGAAGTTACAGCAATATTTTCGAGGTTATAACTATAATGAAAACTACTTTTGTGCTGAATGTAATAGTCCTTGTGGATCGCGGTGGCCTTAAAAGAAAATCTATGAGCCCTGAAAGTGATATAACAATGGCAGTAAATGCTCAAAACTCTAGTCGCCACAATGTCATTTATTTCCATGATTTTTTTTCCGATTTGAGGTTTTTTTTTTGCTATATCTGTTCTTTACCTGGCTTCACCATGTGTATTAGATGATTGTCATCTGGTTCTGTTAAATTCACAAGGTCATCTAACCAATTCTAACCTTATGGTAGGTTTAAGAGAAAAGAAGGATGAGGCATGTTGGATGTCAACATGCCCAATTGTTACAGCAGCTTATTACCCTTTCTTCCTTGCCGTTGCTTAGATGAGCAAGCATGCTTATAGTGATGAAACAGCTATTCATCTGGCAGCTATCTTAAGGGGAATGTGGCAGGTTTTTATGTTAAACATATGTTTGGTGATTTAGATTTTTAATAATATCTATAATAAAAAAAATGTTAATATCCTGCAGTTTTCACCCTGGCCACTAAACCTAATAATAGCCCAACACTTTCTGTTATATGGGAAATTTCTTTACAACAGTTATGTCATTGTCATCACTGGTAAGGATTACAGGATGATACAGTATTTAGATGACATTGGGACCTCCATAGATGATGTGTACAACTTATTCCCCCAGGACTATGATATTGATAGCTTCTTCACTACTTACCAAGCACAGTGCTATATATTGTATAGTGGCTGTGCTTGGTAGCCAAACAGATGTGAGCGTAATCTAAGAAAGTAATAATTCCTTAGTGCTATGTTTATGTGACATGTTGACCAAGAATATGAAAATTGAAGAGAAATAATAACATAAATGTTGGTACTAACAGGTATAGGAGTGCAGGGGTAGCAGTATCTTCCTGACCTTGGTGTATAAGGTACCCAGATACCCCTCATTTGACACCAGTACAAATATTACATTTTAGGTGGGAGACTCAAACATTTTACATTGGGAACCAATGTAACATTTGGATGCTAAAGTTTCATGTAAGGCTAGGTTCACACCTGTGCTGGGTCTCCGCTGGGGGATTCCGTTTCCCATTCCACTTTAAAAATGCGGAGAGAAAAGTCCTGCAAGGGTGGAAATCGGGCGGGCTCCATTATAGTTTATGGGGTCCGCGGGTTTCCGAGGGTAAGTGGATTAGGTTTTTAAGTGGATTAGGTTTCTGTTCGGGGGGTCCCCAAGCGGACCCCCCCGAATGGAAACCTCAACGCAGGTGTGAACCATGTCATATATATATAGTGACATGTGAACTTTTGAACAGGATCATTTTGATGTTTTTGGTTTTCATTATGATTTAAAAAGAGAAAACACAGAAGTTTGACAATAAATGGCTTCAACCAACCATTAACCATGAGTTTAGTTTTTGTGTTATCATTCATATTCTCTGAAAAAAGGCCAAAAAACAAAAAAATCTGCTGGGGTATGTAAACTTTTTAGCACAACTGTATATTACAAGGTCATTGATACAGATTGATACAGCCTCATACTAATGTTTGCAAAAAGGTAAAAACAGTTCTAGCACCATGTTTGCTGTTATCTCAGTGCAGCCAGGTGTCCTGACATAGTGGAACACACTCTTTTTTATCCTTTGGATTTAGGATTCACATGAATGGGCTGGAATGATCTATATCCATTAGTGGATAACCTACTCTAAAAACCTACTCTAGTAAACCTACTTTAGTAAACTGCAGCTCGGCTGCCCAGTAGCAAATATATCCAGTGTTGTGCTTCTAAGCATGCCATCCATTAAGTTCTCCTGATGTGCCTTTTTCTCTTTCTTTCTCTAACACCAATATAAAAGATATATAATATAAAAAGACAGCGCTGTTCCCTATGTAGTGGCCAGACCAGGTACTGCAGATCAGCTCCTTTTCATCTGAATGAGACCTAGGCTGCAGTGACTTAATTCAGGCACTACAAAGAGAAGGAAGCTCTCTGTTTCCTGCTCTATCCTCTGTGTATCATCTAATCGGTGGGGTCCCGAATCTCTGACCCCCTTCCCCAATCTGAAAATCATCAATATTTTCAGTTCAAAAAACTCCTGTAATTCTGACTTTAAAAGGAGTTATATAACAATGGGTGTTGTGTCTGTTACACATTGTTTGCTGCCTACTCTCCAAAGAAATAAAGGGAGTCTGTCACCAGAACCAACCATATCATCCCAGTCCCGCAGATAGATAGGCGAATCAAACAGTTTTTGTGAATTACTGCCTCTATTGCTGAGATATGGTTGTTTTGCCAATATGAAAATGAGCTCTTTGGAGCAACAAGGGCGTTGCCACTTACACTTTTGAAGCAATGACAATGCCCTGAGTGCTTCAAAGAACTTATTTGCGCAGCAATGGAGGCAGCGATTCACAAGGGGAGAACATAATTTGATTCAATGTTTCATTTGAAACATAACCTATCTATCTGTAGTTGGTTGATATGCTAATATGCTGGGGTCTAGAGACAAACTCCCTTTAATTGCAATTACCCAACCACCTGCACTATACAGAGGCCCATCTATGGGAGCCCTATTTTGGCTGTGTACACAAGTGAGCAGTAATATGCCATGTGCATGAGCCCAAAAGGTGTGTTGTGCATTGACTCCAGAATAACAAAATGTAACCTGGTATTTTAGTACTAATGAAGTAGAGCCCTGTTCCTAATTTTTCTAGCACATAAGGTCTTCTTCCTGAGACACATTCATAGAAAAGAAGTGAATAATTTATCTCACGTGTTACATCACATACAAGTGTGAACACGAAATCTAATTACTCAGAATATTTGCTCACATGAATAAATAACGCCCTTAGGTGCCAGGGCCTGCTTACATGTGCAGTACACATTGTGTATTCAGTTTTATAGAGATGCACGTGACTAGACAAACATGGCTGCTTTCTTCTGCAAACAGTGCTGCACCTATCCACTGGTTGCATGTGATATTAGATTATAGAACTGAGCTGTAATACCAGACACAACCCATGGACAGGTGTGGCACTGTTTTATGAGAAAAGCAGCCATTCATGTACTTGAATACTTATCTTGTAGTAATATAGTTATGGAGTGCAATACTGGTAGTATGAGTATGGCATGGCTGACAAGTTATCTTATCTACATGTTATCTGCTTCTCCACACTACCATACACATGCACTTCCTGATGCTATTACTGTGTCTGCCTGTAGGGTGTGCTGGGTCTGCTAATCTGTCTGCAAAACACCTTGTGCAATGACCCCTTCACTAATATGTGCAGGACCTGCACAGATAAGGTCCCAAGAACATTTTTGTGCAGGTCCTGAATCCAGAAGGCAGAACAGTAAAGTGGCGGAAAGTGTAAGCTGTTATCTAAGTAAATGAAGTCTGTATTTAGGCAGGGGGTCTGTTCTGGGGTATTTGTTAGTGGGGGACTGTTATAGTTTAGGGGATCTAGAGTCTGTATTTATAATGGAGTTTGGTCTGGGGTTTATATTCCAGTGTCTGTTCTGAATTTAGGAATCTGGTCTGGAGTTTGAATACTATAGGGGCTGGGGATGACTGTAAAAGAGAGTGGCCAAAGATGTCAGCAAATTCTGTATTCACCATGTGCATATAAGTGTTTATAAAGGCGGTGTTGACTATAGACATGGGCAACAACGTTTTTTCATTGGATTTATACAAACCTTGTACTGGAATTAAAGGGGTGTTCCAGTACATTTTTTAATACATATGGAGGCCTAAAATGACAAACAATATATACTCACCTGTGTGTTCATCTGGGAATCCCGGTACTTGGTCTTTGGTCTCTGTGCATGGACAGAAAGTCACTGCAAAGCCCCTGATTGGTTGACGCATTCTTGTGCAAGCCAAAGGTCAGGAAGACCGAGGACCCGAGCGGAGATTGCCTGCTCGACAACCAGCCAAAAGGACAGGTGAGTAGATATTGTTTGCTATTTTAGACTACCTTATGTTTTAAAAAATGTACTGGAACACCCCTTTAAAGTTTGGATGGTAACTCCATATGCATATATTGAACTTTAGGAGACAGTAGGGAATGATATATAAATTACAAAGTAAACTTCTATTCTCAAGCTAAGTTTGGAAACATTAGGGCTCTTAAGGAGGAATGGAAATATCATTTGTTCTTCTGCAAATGACTTGTCAAATGTTCCATCTCATATTTTATATTATCTGCCACATTAAAATAGAATTTTATGAGCAGTTAGGCTTCCGGCATACTAATGATGTAGGATATAGTGTTAGTGTATGGTTATAGGCCTACTTAACAGAACAATGTGTAATTTATGTCATCATTGCTTTTGTTAGAAAACGTCTGGAGCATATTTGATGAAATTTAATCAGATGTTCTCCGCAGTCTCAGAAGACCCATCAAAGGCAAATTCTTCAAATGTCTGTTGTGTATAATATATGCAAGTACAAGAGAACCTCTGGGACTTGTGAATGGAGGATGAATTAGAAGAGACTTATTGCTTAGGTACTGGAAGAACCCTTAGGAAGCCTGTGGGCCCTGCCTGAAGACAGGGACTATTGACACACACTAGTCCTTACCTACTTCATTACTGGCACATTTTACCTTGTTCATGACGGCCACATTTTTGTTTTTTTTTCTTCATGTGCTTTAATATTGTTTTTTTTTTCTGGTTATTCATATAATTGTTGTAGCTTTTTTTTCTGGGCTTTAGTTTTATATCATTTTTATTTTTGCATTTTTTATTTTTTTAATATCCGAAAAAAGGGGTTGTTTTTCACATTTTTTCATTTTTTTTTAATAGCACAAAGTGCCAAAATATTTTTTTAAATAGCTAATTTTTATGTAGGTGACACAGTTATGTGTCACCTAAGGCAGGTTTAGAATCTGTGGATGTGGTAGTAGCATTCATTTTTATTTTTGTTTAGGGTTAAAGTGGTTGTCCAAGGTAACCGTTTTTCTTTTTTCGTTTTTTTTTGCACGGAGACTGGGGGGAGGAGATGAAATGAGAAAAAAAACCTCATACTGTCCCCGGTGCTCCGTGTTCTCCCACCACGGTACAGGCCTGCAGCTCTGGGTCTTGTTTTGGTAGAAGTCTAAACCTTACATGACCACTGAGGCCAAAGCTACAGAGGCCTATGGAAAGGACACTGGACGTCACAGGTGACAATGCAAGTGACGTCCCAGTTTCTTTCATGTGTGAAAACAAGACACCAAAACAAGACCCCAGAGCAGCAGGACCGGACTATGGTGGGAGACACTGGAGCATCGGGAACAGGTGAGTATGGGTTTTGTTTTTTTTTTTCACCTTCCCCGGCCTCCATGGAAAAAATGAGGTATCCTGAAAAACCCTTTTACATTTTCTAGTTTTTACACTAATAGACCTGGCGGAGACTTTTCAATGTTCCATTTTTTTTTCTTGATTTCCCCTGTAACTGGAGCTTATATATTAGCCCCAGTTGTAAGAGGAATATAGTCTCGTAGCTGCAGTACAGAGCTGACCCAGCAGCTCTTGCAGTTCCCCAACACTGGTGCTCACATGACTGGCAGGCCAGAAGGAAGTTTCAGCATGATAGCTTCCATAGCTGCATACACAGTGCTCATTGAGCTCTGTGTATAGAATGGTGTATAGAATGATCGGGAAGTTCCCGCTCCTGCACTATCTTCTAAAGCTGATAACTCTGCAGTATGTCCTTGCAGAGTTATATGCTGATGAACATATATAGTCAATGGCAGACACCAACTGGATAAACAGGTTGGAAGTTGGTGCATGTGAACACCTAATGGATCAAGCAGCATGATGCACAGGGGAAGCTTCAATAGAGTATGTCCATACAATGTGGTCATGATGTGGCTGAGGTGTGGTCGTGACATGGTGAAATACTGGGTAACCATGCCAACTGTAACAATATTTCATTAATTCATTACCAAATATAAAACCATTAGCTATTAATTTGAAACACACAATAAACAATTAATTTGTAATACATTTTAATGGAATACTGAGGCAGACAGCATGGCTGCCCAGTTTTCTTCTGTACCATGGGTGCTACAATGCGCATTGTTATTACATTGTGTGATCGTACTTATAGTGAGCAGGATATCAGTTATCCGGATAGCTTGTAAATAGTTACATATGGGAAAATTCTTCCACTGGGGAAGAGCTAACAAGGGAAATGTAGAACATTTACTCATCTTTAGTAAGGACATAAAAATAGACGACTTAACAAGAGAATTGGAGCCAAATGGTGGCTTTTAGTTAATGTCATTATTGGCTGTCATACAATATGTGCAAATTTCTTCCATTTGTGTTGGCAGTGTTCAGACATTCATAACATTAAAAAATATATTTTTAAAATAGCTATTAAAAATTTATGGAAATCATGCACTCCAGGTACTGAGCAAATCATATAAACGGAAATATATCCTGTTATGATATAAATGCGCTAATACTCACAACCATCGTAATTCATGCAAGTGGCTAAAAACCCCTTGATGCAAGTGCATGATACAGTTGTTACTAAGATATCTAAAAGATAAAAAAGCAATGTTTGGTAATGTAGCAAATCAAAAGACAGTCAATAATTCATCAATCAATCAATTTAGTCAATTTCCGGCCCCTCGTCATATCAATAAATCGTGTAGAATGAAGACTATTTCTATCAGCGTTCACAGTTTCCTTAAATTTAGCAATAAAAGTTCTTACTCACAATTTCTGCAGCTGATATAAGCCAAAAAATGCTTTCTGTGATATATTCGTCAAACAGTTGTTCTGGAGAAATCTATTCCGAAAAACAATAAGGGACATAAAAGTCAATCAGTAAATGCTATAAAATAGTTGTAGAACCAGCAGAATGTATACACAACAGTATGATGCTACATTTGATGTTTATTGCATTTTATATAATATTCCAGTCCTACTGAACAAAGCGGCTTTCTTACTACACATTTATATCCTCTGCAACTTGTATAAACCTTCTGAGTAACTGATCACAATTTTCTAAAATTTGTATCCATTTATAAATGGATGGCCCCCACTCAATATCATGAACTTTTAGGTATATCTACATTGCTCCCACTATTTTTCTGGTACAAATGTCTATACAGACCACTACGCAGAGTTAAATTTCAAAAATCTGGCTACCTACAGCCACCACTAGGGGCAATTAGGATCTTACTGCATACAGTGGCTTCTTAACTTACAATGGCCTCAGGTTACAATTCTCATTATATAATGGTCTTAATGAGCCAGACACCACCAATCTGCCCAATAAGCATTGGCAATTCATTCATAAAAACTTACATTGTGCATGCATTGATTGACTGGCTAGACATTTAAAGGGTTGTTCAAGACCCCAAGTGTATTGAATATTAAAGACCTATTAAATTGATAACTCATCGATATCTATTTGGTGGGAGTCTGATACCTGAACCAGGCATTGATCAGCTGATCTGGCTGTTGAAAGGTGTACTGGGAATAGAATTGCAGTTTCCTGTATGACTACAGCCCCATCAGTGTCCAAAACACGTGGGGTATTGGACAACCCTTTTAAATCCCTAACATGGGACCACCTGCAACGTATAAGGGAACAGCCACTTTTGAGTAGGATTTGTACAAACCACACCCCTGTTGGGCAGTGACAAACCAACTATGCAATGCTGTACTGTACTACCTGTGCCAGGATGAGCTACTCTATTGGCACCAGATGAGGACAATTCTAATTAACTTGTCTGGTATACTGTGTGTACTGTACAGGACCCTGGAGAAGTTCATGTCCTCAACACAGAAGGTGATCTACAACTTCTAGCAGTCTATCTTCTATATATAAGGACTTGCTTTGTCTGTATGTATGTATTTTCTGCTTAAAAGGAGATGCCTTACTTCCAAATGTTAACCTATGTCAATAAACTTTCCTGGCTACCTACTGTATGGTCCTTGGATTCCACCGGTTATGCCTTCCTCTTTTTCTGGCCCCCCATAGTAACTTAATTTTTGTACATACTTTAGGCTAAAAAGATCAGTCTTTGTAAGCTAGTTGTTGTAGTCTTAAGAGAGTACAATACTCATGACAATTTTGTTCTCCCACTCTCTCTCCTCCTCTCATTGGTGGGTTGAGGTGGAAGTTATATGTGCAAGCTCGGTGTTAGATGAGCACGGTTGTACTACATAGATAAGGGAACTAAGCTCATGCTTAGGGAAGCAACTTAGAGGTGTCTAACATGTATAGCAAGCCTGATATGCAGTAGTATACTTGTACTCATCTGTTCATGTGCATCCTACAAGGAAAGATCTACTAAGGAGTGCAACTTATGCCAACTCCTTAAAAAGAGTGTTAAAACTTGGGCACTTGGGTCATTTTATAGCAAATACTATAATCTAGAAAATACACATGAATAAGACATTATTAATTATTTCTACTAGTTAAAATATTAATTTAGTAGTTGAAAAAAGCCTTAAATTTTTGAAAATCTTTACTTTGTATTATTTTGCGTTGCATTTTGGTGACTTCAATTACTAGTTTTCCATAGAGTTATGGTCTTTTGTTACTTTAGATTCTGGTCTATGGTCGTCCTGGAATCAGCGAATACTGTGCGGTAACTTGAGGGTTCAATGAATGCAATGTATGATGTAAACCCCTATAGTTCTCCTATGTATTTCTTTCTAGTTCTGGTTGATGGCAGCTCATTCATTCTAAACCTATAAAATGCCATTATTTATTGACAATTAAAGAAGTTGTCCGAGAATTGGTCAACCCCTGCGAAGGCCGGGGGAACTGCAGCTGTGTTGCACCTGAATAGGAACAGAGCTGCATTTCTTTGGTGCCACTGATACAGAGTTGCTAGAAGATGCAACTATATTCCCATTCGCTTGAATAGGTGCCTCAGCGGTTGGTGAATTGGTGAAGTATGTGAATAACGTTAATGGTCTCAGGGGCTACGTTGGGCATAGAACTTCCTGCATCAAGGCCCCGTTGCAAGACTGATAAATGGAACAATGGAGCGCTTGAGACAGGTGAGCATGCCTTTTTTTAATTCTACATCTTCACTGGACTCCACCTAGGATGGTCCAGTTACTGGAAAATCATTTTAAATGGTCACTAACTCTTCAGCAAAGTTTGCATAAATTAAGAATACAAGTGGATATAAGAATCTTTGTAATATACTTTATTAGAGAAAAATACTTTTTTCTCCATTTTCCAGGCTCTTTTCCTCTTTATCCTCCTCCATCCTAAACTCTTCACTCTGAAATATATATAATTTCATCTTGGTCTCCCAAGACAGATTGTCATCTGATTTGACTGTCATATCAAATGACATGTGCCCAATGCCCATAAAAGTCTATGGAGATAAGAGGAAGAGCCAAGTGAGACACATACACAGATGTCGGGCTGCAGCTAATAGTAAGTTTTTAACTAACTCTAAGTGCTCTAGTTACATCAGCATCAGTCAGGACCTCTCTATAATGTGCTATATGGTTGTGCTGTTTCTCAGCAGTGGAAAGAATTAGGGAGAAAAAAAAACTCTTGTTCCTCCATGTGCTGACCAAGGGAGACATCATAACAGCTAGTCTCCAACCAGCTAAGGGAAAACTGACAATTAGATACAGAACCTGCAGAGAGGAGAAGTGAAGGAAATCCAGGATACAAATCATATAATTGCCAGAAGTGGTGTTACTCCTCATGTACACAAATGGCAGCTTATCCTGAAAAGTCACCTGAAAGTTTAGCTACGCTTTAAGTTCTTTTTTGCTTTGTGACATTAACCTTGTAATGATATGCTTCACAGATCTGTACTGTACACTGTTTGCTATACCAGTCATAAGCATACCAGTCACTTGTTCTTTTATTGTTCCCATTGACCTGTGGGTGTTTGCAGAGGTTGCAATTGTTTGCTGTATGCTTCTTACTGAAGCTGACAGTGAAGTCTTTGCTCACGTATGTATACTATATTATTTTACCTTCTGTTATTACAAAGGCAAGGTCACCATGAAAGACGACATAATTTTTCTTTATTAGCTAAGATTCATCTATTCTCGTAATGTTGTTTTCTGTTATTTATAAATTCAGCCATTCCTGGCATTAAAATGACAACCACCGCATACTGAGGAAAGTTAGATTTAATATCTAAGCGCTTAATTTATCTTTACAGAATCAGATCACATAAAGATTTAAAGAGTTTTTCCTATGAAAGACATTTACGGCATATGCACAGAATATGCCATGAATATCTGATAGATGCAGGTCTATCATCTCTAAAATGAAGACTCTGTGCTCTGCTACTTACCCAGTCATGACCTCGCTGAGAAGACTGACTTTGATGGCTGGGTTTATGAAAACTGTGTAACTCTCCGAGCTACTCTTTTTCTGTAACTCCCATAGAAGTGAATGAGAGTTACAGACACAGCAGAGTATACCGAGCTACATTGTCTTTGTAACTCCCATACATTTTATTGGAGTTGCAGAAATGGCGTAGCTCAGAGAGCTATGCGGTTTTCGTAAGCACAACCACCAAGTAAGTCTTCTCACCGAGGTCACAGTCAAGTAAGAGCTGGGACCCGGAGTCTGGGAAGCAGGGGGTCATTTTAGAGATAAGTGTGGGACTTTTATGTTATCAGACTTTTATGTTATAATCTAAGGATATGCCATAAATGTAATTCATAAGAAAAAAAATCTTTTTTTTTAAATGTAATGTGATGTTTTTCCCACTTGTGAAAGACAATTTGTTGCTGTCATGATGTTGTGGTGTGATGATGTCACCTGCTGCACTAAATACCCTCTCTGACATTACATTGTAGGGTGGACAAAAACTTAAAATGATGGAAAACTCGACCAATTCCTGTCACTGGTCCAAACTGTTGACCTAGAAGTTCATGGGGTTAGGGTTCAAGGTATGTGCCAGAAAAATGGCAGAAATTGTTCAGGTGGTGTATCTGTTTGCTGATGTACATTAGGTTGGAGCTGCAGATTACAATACTGGTTCATAATATTCAGCAAACTGTATTGGCTGCTGCTTCTGCTACTTGTTGAAGGGGTAGTGCTGCCAAAAGCAGTGGTGCATTATCTTAGTGTGCATAGAGGGCCCTGGTCAGATGTACGGCTGGTAGGTGTAAGTGCCTAAGTAGGCAAAATGCGTCCCTAATGATCTGCCTCTGACTGATCTCAGAATCGATGATGGAATTAATCTCTGACCGCGCCACTTTTCACTGCTTATCCAGACGGTACAGCATATGCAAGGTGGAATTCTTGGGAACTTGAACATCACAGATCAAGTAGTGCAAAAACAGACCATTCTGTCACTGAACATCCAGGACGTTGTTTTTAGTCCTATAAGAATGGATGCATGCACAGAC
Organism: Leptodactylus fallax; assembly: GCA_947044405.1. Classification (NCBI taxonomy): domain Eukaryota; kingdom Metazoa; phylum Chordata; class Amphibia; order Anura; family Leptodactylidae; genus Leptodactylus; species Leptodactylus fallax. The sequence goes on from CAMRHE010000184.1 coordinate 1,367,003, forward strand.
ACCCTTCTGGACATGAGCAGCACCTTCTGCAAGTCACAATATGCTTTTAAAAAACATAGATATATAATGCATCATATGGCCCAAATTCAGCACAATCACAATGTTCCTGCCATTGTTTCTCAGTATGTTGTCCAGTTGTGTTTGACGGGGAGACATCTAGTGGGAATTTTGCCGATCAATACAGAACAGCAACTGCTCTGCCGAGTGTCTTCTTGGAAGCCACTCAACGTGGACAGCGTGGAAGCATTTCAATTTACATATATGAGTGAAAGCAATGCAGTGCCCTGTTGCTGTTGGGTATGGGGAGATGTCCATTGACAAAGATGTGGAAGAGGTGGATAAGTGTTACCTGGTTTCTGAACCAGACCTACGTAATACTGGAGATGTCACTAGCACCCCTCTTCTTTATACTGGTGCATTGCCACCACTGCCATGCAAAACATTGACCCAGTGGACCAGTAAAGACATGTACTGTTCCTGGCTAAAATTGCTGCTCCACGTGTCGATGGTGGTGTACATCTTGCCACATAGTGTCAGTTCTAAGTTCAGTCCAGGTTCTCCACACGTAAGTGTACAAGGCATGGACATCTTGCTTTGAGAAATAATGATGGTTGGATTTCTCACATCAAGGCTGAGCACATGCCATCAGTTGCCTAAAGGTACCACTAAATGGTATGGTAGCAAATTCAGCACCAGCAACCTGGCCATTTGCAAGTTCATTTGGCACACAAGCTGTTGACTGGGCATATATTGTTGTTTTCTGCCAAGACATTCCATTATGAGTAGAAGGATCCAGACTACAAGAAACATATTGCAATGATGGCATGAATCATCTACTAGTTGTGGACGTGGCCTGACTACTTAACAAACTTGGGAAGAAGGAGGACAGTCTTGCTTACAATTCAATTTTTGCCACATAAGCTGGTGATGCTACTTCATGTGCAGAAGAAGAGTAGTAGATCCTGAATTTGTGCCTGAACAACCACAATTTCTTTTCTGCTTGCATAGCATGAAAATTGTGACATTCTATTTAGCTGGTAATGTAGTTGGCTGTCCCCACCAGCAATGCTCAAAATATTTCTGCCACCACCACCAAATCTTGCCCTATGTCAGACTGTGATATGTCAGTGGCTCCATGTCCACCACTTATGATTCTCACTTCTAGATTTGTTCTGACCACCACCACCATGGCTACAAGTACCACTACTACAACACTCAACAGTCATGTCCTCTATCTTCGCCAGATCCTTATCAAAGTCTGAGCACTGATGGATCTCATCCAACTCATCATCAACAAGAACACTAGCATCTTAAATATCTTCCTTATCTCCCGCAGAGCTGTTTCTAAGGAGAAAAAAGATGTCCCACTAAGATGCAGTGAGACAGAGCAGAAAAGAAATGCTTCTAGTTGACTGCAGATTAATTGTAAAGGAGTATGAATGTGCTGAATCCTGGTTCAAAGCCATAGTGTCACGGGTCAGAAGTAATATCATCCTGCTGTAACTGGAAGGATGAGTGAGCCATCCAGTCCGCAATGTCATCTACTTTCTCTGTAATAGTATGCCTCTCAGAGGTGACGCACAACTGTTGACTGCTACTACTGGGCAGACAACTGGTGCTAACAGTACTTCTGCCACTTTTGTCACGCTGTCTTTTACCAGACATGTTTAAAAGAGGTACCACTGAGCCTGCGCTGGTTATTTGAAAAAAAAAATTAATGTTGTTGGTTTCTAAAAAGTAGTATCTGTACTATACTATAATGCAGACAGTAACTAAGAACCATGTAGCTAACACAATGGATATAAAATATCAATTTGGTGTGTATGTATACAATATAGATGCAGTATACACACAGTAATATTAACGTGAACATAGATTTCAAATCAATCCAGCAAATCATTAATTCTGTAAATTATAAAAATAATTACAAGAAAATATATCAATTAATTTAATAAAACTTAGCCATGTTAGACTCACAGATTTGTCAAGTCTTTATAATTCATGAAGACATTATCTGGAAGTGAATGTATGTGGTTTCCTTTAAGGGATCTGAAATAAAAAAAATATATATATTAATATTGCAAAAGTTTTAAAAAAGTTTGCCAAGAAATTATTATTATTTTTTTATCCCTATCATTATCACCTTTTCATCCATATTCCCTTTTTTACTTACTAGTTTTTTTAGTGACTGGAATATACATAATCCAATATTCTTCTATTATTTCTTTAAATAAAACACCTCTGTTCTTTGTACTGTAGTGAAGATGGGTATTCCAGTGGCAGCAAGTTTTCTTAAATAAGTTTTTTTTTTATATATTTAGGGTTTTTTTTTGTTTAAGGCCTATCCCAGGGGTCATCAACCTTCGGCTCTCCAGCTGCTGTGAAACTACAACTCCCAACATGCTCCATTCTCTTAAGGAAAGGCCATAAATTTAAAATTCCCAGAAAACCCCTTTAAAGCGTAACTAAACTTTCAGACAACTTTTGATTTTCTGACAGTATTTGTGCCATTAATACATTTTGTAATATACAACTTTATTAACAAATTGTGGATCCTTTCTGTGAAATCCTGCATTTTTTCACTCTTTTCACTATGTGATATCTATGGCCATTACGCGCCATAATACAAAGCTATTCTTTCACTAGAAGCATTGCTTTGTGAATACTGTCTCTACAAAGTACGGCACCACATGGGTGTAAGCAGAGTGCCTTTTGCTACATACTGCAATGCCACAGGAACTCCATGTGGAATGCAAATGATTTTTTTTTTTTCATTTTTTAATGTGTTTCCTAATTTTTATAAACTATGGGGGCAGCTTTATAAAAACATCCTTTGTTGCCCATTGCAACCACTTACGGCACAGCTTTCAATGTTTTTTCTGGGCTTGAAAAAAATTAAAGATATGTCGTGGTTGGTTGCTACAAGCAACATACCTTTTATTATTTTTAAAAACTAAATTCTGTAAAATGAAATACTATTAAAATCACTATTAGTACTCATTTTCATCTGGGTGAATGGAGCTGCTGAATTAAGAAAGATGCTTAAAGCCATTCATCAAATGCAGAAGCCATTACTCAGTCTTATTTTAATGAACGAAATTTGCCTATGAAATATTGTGTTATGTCTAATCCTTTATCTCCTTTTTCTCTGGACAGAACTGGAATAAAACTCCCACATGGTGTTATACTGAAAAATACATTGGCCCAGACTTACTAATGGGTAGACAGTATAAACAGCCAGTCTGAAAATACCGCAGATTTATGACAGTGGCTGGTGCTAATGAAAAATCTAGCGTATTTGGCTTTCTTTGAGCCAGATTTTTACGACACAATGTTAGGTGCAGTTTTGGAGCATGTTGGCTCATTTTAACCCATGCCTCTTTTTTGGAGAACCACACCCATGTGTCTTACGTCAAGAATATTTAGCCCAAATTAGATGCATCAAGGTGTGCCAAAGATGTGCCATGTTTATGTCAGGATCTAGTCCTAACCACAATAATAAGTCTGGCCCATTGACTCAGCTTCTTTTACTTGTTCAGGCTGGATTCCAACCAGTGCTCGCTCTACGTTCGGAGATTCCGTCCCCAAATCTGCTTGAAAAATGCAGAGAGAAAAGTCCTGCAAGCAGAACTTTTCTCTCTGCATTTTTAGGTGGAAACTGTGTGTAAACCCAACGGATTATAATCTATGGGGTCCGCGGGTAACCGCTTTTTAAGCAGATTGGATTTCCATTTTTCAGGTCCTCAAGCAGACCCAAAGAACGGAAACCCGAGCACTGGTGTGAACCTAGAGTCAGATTAGAGTCAGAAGCAACTGAATGACATAACTTGAAGCTTCTGAGCCCCAACGCAAATTTTGTAACAGGGTCTCGACCCACCATGTGCCATTTATTATATTGGTGCCTTGCTATGTGGCTAAGGGGCCTTTAGGCCCTTCAGACATCAAGGCCATGGTGAGACTTCTACCTCTGCACTCCTTATGGGAGAATTAGCAGGAAGGTAGGCATATTTCAAACAAACAAAAATTAAGTCAATCAGCGCTTTCTTACACTACCACATATTGTAAGACACAATAGGTAAAGAAGCAAATCCAGTCACATGGTGAGGGAGTGTGCACAATGTAACCAAGGACAGAGGCTAACATCCTCACACTACTGAATCTCAAGTCAGCTTCATTCAGGGGGGTGCAATCAATTCCAAAAGTCAAACAAATTCACATACATAAATACAGTATGTAGAGGCCTCTTTTCCAAAAAAATAATAGTGTACTTGAAGACAAAAGTCTCACCCCAGAACGAGTTTTCCCAATATGACTAACCAGTGATAACCATCTGTGGTGGATTTTTTGGACTTCCTCAACACAGAACTGCAATCTACAGATGTAGCCTTCACCAAATGAACATTTGTCTTGCTAAAGGAATGTTGTTTCACATTATGGTGCGCTATGCAATACAAAGTAAATGGACAACTGCATTACACAATTGCATTAGCATAATTGAACTTTACTTAGTGTGGAATGAAAATTCTTTGGCAAAGGCTACATTTGTCTTATAAACTTTCAGGAAAAAAAAAATTTAACTGCACATCGAATTATTATACATTGCTCTCTGCCTCTCAGCGAGATGAAAATGACACATGAATATAAGGTTCGTAGTATACTTTTTGATCAAGGTGTGTAAGCCCACTGGCCACTTCATGGCTACATTTGTAGTCTGTTAGGTGAGGTACTAGAATGCTCAGAGTAAATTTCAGGAGGCATTTGGTGCTGAATTTGTGACATAGTCTGCCTCAAAATCAGCGCCAAATTCTCTAGCAAGTAAAGGCTGCAGAGGAAAGGAAGCGGAGAGGAATTTGAGGTGGAAGTTCTCCTGAAATTCCTGTTCACTTTCCGCTGTGTGAACATATCGTGACTCTTGTAGAATAATCAGGACGGTAGATAGACATATGATAATATTCTCCTCTAAGTGTAAAAAAATCATTATGTTGTTATCCATAGTAAGGCTTTGTAAATGAAGTATTGTCCACATATTGTGTATGTGTTATATATATATATATATATATATATATATATATATATACACACACACTCAGTATACATGTACAGTAGTATATTTAGTATAGTGTAAATGATATTTTACTCATGCAAAATTACCTTATGTTAACAAATACTATTTGTTACCTTCTATTTTTGCAAATTCGATTTGTTCCTATGGAGAAAACCACTTTTTCATTACAATTATTGCCTAGACAATCTCCATATGTCTGTCCATGTTGCTGAAAGGTCATTCATTATTTTGCCAAACAAACAAGAATCCAATAAATAGTCACAGTCACAGGGGAAATTTTGTTTTGCAAGCAAAACAAGGGAAGACTTGCTACTGAATTTTTTTTTGCATAGTTTTCCCTCTCCATTACGGTAATTTTTATGTTGGTGACAATTATTGTTGTGTCGCCAGGATAGGGTTAGAACTTGTGACATGGGAGTTCTAGTGGCATTTATTTTTATTTTCTTTTTTTACACATTGTGCCCCCCCCCCCCAGCCTCCTATCTCTTACTGCAGAGCTGATCTGGGTCCCCTAGGACCGTGCTGTTCAGCAGCATCATCATGGCTCCCATACCTGAGTACATGGCGGCTCCCTGCCTTCCCCATAGGAGGTCTGGCTGTAGTAATACCTGACCCCCTACTTCTGCAGCTGCAACATTTTGTGCAGCTGCTTAACACTGCAAGGATGTATATATACGTCCTTGCAGTGTTAAGAGTAGACCACAAGGATGTATAAAATCAATGGGGGGTCAGGAAGCAGTTAATCGACTTTACTTTTATCCCATCTTGTCATGCATTTTAATTAAAACTGAGAAATCTTCTGTATGTGTCCTAAGATTGGACTTTTCACCCTTCTTGTTACTATCCAGTGTCTGCCTGTAAAATACCTGGCTGCAGGAGGTGTCTACTACCCTGCACTGTATCTTATTATAGAAATCTGTTTCCTTCACTCTCTCTCCTTCTCCTTATCTTCACTCAGACTTTCCATAGACTTCTATGTAAAAAGTAACTAAACCTTTAATATATGTTACAAAGTTTCTTATATTCGCCTGTACAATTAACTTATGAAAAGTGGCTTTATAATTGGAGGTATGCATTAAAGGGAATCTGTTGGGTTGATTTGGGACACTAAACCACCCACAGGTCCTTATAGACTGGGAATTTAGTATTCCATATATCCCTGTTGCAACAAAGTCCTCAATTGTATTAAACAATCCAAACCTTTACATTTACCTAGAGGTAAATGACTCATTGGAGTCATCTCTGGTGCTCCTGGTGTCTATGCAGTTATTTAGTGAAGCCAAGGATGTACGCCATTGCTTTAATGCACATGAGGCTGAGGTCCAGTGCATGTGCACTGAAGCCACGGTGTACTCCTCTGGCTTCATTAAGCAACTGCACAGATGCCAGTAGTACAGCTGCTGGGTAAGTATAAATGTTTTTTTTTTTTTTTTTTAAGGACTTGTGGGTGGTTTAGCGTCGCAAATCGCCTCCCGGCAGGTTACCTTTAATGACTCCGGTCTCTCTCAAAACAAATTCAACTCAATATTACAATATAACAAAATCCTGAACAGGCAGCATTTCACAAAACATCCACTGGGTGGCTGAATGCTCACATATAGTCAAACATATCAGTTTGTGATGCCATATAGGGAAAGCCAGCTCATCTCATGACAGACATATCCAGACATGTCCAGCCAAGAGAAAAGGTAAGGAAGAACACATCTGTATCTATCCTGTCTTCCCTATAGCTTGCTAGGTTCACACTAACACTTTCTTTCTGTCATTTGGAGTGGCGAACCATTAAAACAATGAAGCCAAACACACCCTCTTAAATATAAAGGGGTCCATTGTTTTTAAACTGAAAGGGGCTGAGAAAAAATTCCTTGAAGACCCTGACGCAGATGTGAACCTAGTCTTACTGTATATGGCCAAGGCTCCTACCTTGTTCCATTGGTCTGTATCACACTGTCTTTTGTAATTGTTACATTATGTTACCCTAATATTGTGCTATGTATTGTGCTATGATGCTATATGTGTATATATATATATATATACAGTCATATGAAAAAGTTTGGGCACCCCTATTAATCTTAATCATTTTTAGTTCTAAATATTTGGGTGTTTGCAACAGCCATTTCAATTTGATATATCTAATAACTGATGGACACAGTAATATTTCAGGATTGAAATGAGGTTTATTGTACTAACAGAAAATGTGCAATATGCATTAAACCAAAATTTGACCGGTGCAAAAGTATGGGCACCTCAACAGAAAAGTGACATTAATATTTAATAGATCCTCCTTTTGCAAAAATAACAGCCTCTAGTCGCTTCCTGTAGCTTTTAATCAGTTCCTGGATCCTGGATGAAGGTATTTTTGACCATTCCTCTTTACAAAACAATTCCAGTTCAGTTAAGTTTGATGGTCGCCGAGCATGGACAGCCCGCTTCAAATTATCCCACAGATGTTCAATGATATTCAGGTCTAGGGACTGGGATGGCCATTCCAGAACATTGTAATCGTTCCTCTGCATGAATGCCTGAGTAGATTTGGAGCTGTGTTTTGGATCATTGTCTTGCTGAAATATCCATCCCCGGCGTAACTTCAAATTCGTCACTGATTCTTGTACATTATTCTCAAGAATCTGCTGATACTGAGTTGAATCCATGCGACCCTCAACTTTAACAAGATTCCCGGTGCCGGCATTGGCCACACAGCCCCAAAGCATGATGGAACCTCCACCAAATTTTACAGTGGGTAGCAAGTGTTTTTCTTGGAATGCTGTGTTTTTTTGACGCCATGCATAACGCCTTTTTGTATGATCAAACAACTCAATCTTTGTTTCATCAGTCCACAGGACCTTCTTCCAAAATGAAGCTGGCTTGTCCAAATGTGCTTTTGCATACCTCAGGCGACTCTGTTTGTGGCGTGCTTTCAGAAACGGCTTCTTTCGCATCACTCTCCCATACAGCTTCTCCTTGTGCAAAGTGTGCTGTATTGTTGACCGATGCACAGTGACACCATCTGCAGCAAGATGGTGCTGCAGCTCTTTGGAGGTGGTCTGTGGATTGTCCTTGACTGTTCTCACCATTCTTCTTCTCTGCCTTTCTGATATTTTTCTTGGCCTCCCACTTCTGGGCTTAACAAGAACTGTCCCTGTGGTCTTCCATTTCCTTACTATGTTCCTCACAGTGGAAACTGACAGGTTAAATCTCTGAGACAACTTTTTGTATCCTTCCCCTGAACAACTATGTTGAACAATCTTTGTTTTCAGATCATTTGAGAGTTGTTTTGAGGAGCCCATGATGCCACTCTTCAGAGGAGATTCAAATAGGAGAACAACTTGCAATTGGCCACCTTAAATACCTTTTCTCATGATTGGATACACCTGGCTATGAAGTTCAAAGCTCAGTGAGGTTACAAAACCAATTTTGTGCTTCAGTAAGTCAGTAAAAAGTAGTTAGGAGTATTCAAATCAATAAAATGATAAGGGTACCCAAATTTTTGCACCGGTCAAATTTTGGTTTAATGCATATTGCACATTTTCTGTTAGTACAATAAACCTCATTTCAATCCTGAAATATTACTGTGTCCATCAGTTATTAGATATATCAAATTGAAATGGCTGTTGCAAACACCCAAATATTTAGAACTAAAAATGATTAAGATTAATAGGGGTGCCCAAACTTTTTCATATGACTGTATATATACACAATAACAATTAGAATAATAGCTGCCAACTGGACAATAGATAGAAGTTTATAAAATAAGAGATAACCATCCTCTGTATTTAATTTAGGGGAAAGAAGGTGACAAGTTAAAAGACAAAAAAACAAGAATATAAAAAAACACAAAAGCTATACATTTTTTTCTAGCATAATTGATGTACAAAGTTCAAGTGCACATTTTACATAGAAATATCTTTACAGGCAGGCTTTGAAAAGAGAAGTAGATTTTTAAATAAAAAATATAGTAAATCTATGTCTGGAAGTGTCTGGAAGCTGACTTTTTGTCTGTAAAAGAATAAGAAAAATGAACATACAAGTTCAGGGAAATTGCAAGCTTAGAGTTTAATTGTAGAGGGTAGGATAACAGATGGTGACACTGAAGGTAATTGGTTTTACCGAATGATTCTGATTTACACTACAAAAAGTGGAAGCAGCTGAATGTGACTGACAGATTCTAAAGTTATTAGTCTGCAAGGTGCTTTCTCTTTAGGATGTATTGATCCAGCCCTTTTTATCACAAATAGCTGCAGTTTTGGAATACATTTTTTTTGGCTGCGGTTTTGATTAATGAAGGACATGAAAACCATGCAGCCATTAGTGGTAAGAAAATTATACAGTTTTTGGCTGCTTATTAAAGGGGTTGTCTGTCACATTTTTGATACTGATGACCTATCCACAAAGCTTGAGCCAGCAGTAGAAAGTTCCATCTTTTAGGATATCAGTTGTGTCAGTCTAGTGCAACTTTACTCCAATTCACTTCAAGGAGAGTCTGTCACCAGAACTCAGCCCCGCAGATAGATAGATTAGGGTCAACCCAATCAAACAGTGTTTTCCCCTTGTGAATCCGAACCTCCGTTCCTGAGATAGCACTGTTTTTGTCAATATGCAATTGAACGCTTTGGATCAATGAAGGTATTGCCATTGCTCCAGAGAGGTAAACGGCAACTCCCTCATTCCTCCAAAGAGCTCATTTGCATATTGACAAAAATAGCAATGTCTCAACAATGGGGCACCAAGTCACAAAAGGAAAATACCGTTTGATTCAGGGTACCCTAACCTATCTATGTGCGGGGGCTAGTTTGATATGCTGGGTTCTGGTGGCACACTCCCTTTAAATAGAAGCAGAGCTGCATTACACCATCGCTGCTGCTATACCATAGGCAATGGGGAAAATGTACTAAATTTGTCTAATTTTACGATGACTAAATTCCTATTTACTTGTCTATATTGTTGGAACATTTACTATTGAGGCAAGTATTATTTAGTATTTACCTTGTATTGTGTCTGGACCAAAAAGTCTGTCTAAAATGTGGTTTCTGTTGTAAAGATAGACTCTTTCCAATTGGGTCTGAATTACACATATTAGGCATCACTTTGTCTGAAAATGTCCAAACTATTAAAATATAAAAAGTTTTACTCTATATGTTAAATACCATAGCAGGAAAAAAATCATCCTTTTTTCCATTGCTTTCCACCTTTTACCCCCCAAGAATACAAGTCATTACTGTATATAGCTCTATCAATGTACAAATAACAAAGTTACGGCTTTTTAAAGGTAGGAAGTAAAAAAATGAAAAATGGCTGTGGCGGGAAGGGGTTATTTCAGTGGTCTGGGTTTGAATTTGTTAGGGGTCTGGACTGGGGTCTGAATATATTTAAGGGATCTGATCTGTGGTCTGGAATAATTTAGGGGTCTGGGTCTGAATTTATTTATGGGTCTTGTATGGGGTCTAATTTAATTTAGGGGTCTAGTCTGGGGTCTAAATAATGTTTGGGTTTGGGGTCTGAATTTATTGAGGGGTCTGGACTTGGGTCTGAATTTATTTAGGGGTCTTGGATGGGGTCTGATTTAATTAAGGGGTCTAGTCTGGGGTCTAAATTAATGTTTTGGTTTGGAGTCTGAATTTGAGGGGTCTGGTCTGGGATTTGAATTTCCATGTATTTAGGGGTTTAGTCCAGGGTCTGCATTGAATTAGAGGTCTGATTAGGGGTCTGAATAGGACATCACCTGTACATTTCTGAATTGTCTGTTTCAGTAAATACTTAAGGGAATGGAAATATCTAGGAATCATTAGAGCCCTATAAGCAGACTTCCTATAATTCTGGGCCCAGGAGAGGTATGTCTGTTTAGTGTAGCGTCCCATCTGAATTAACTCGCCTTGTTGGAGCAGATGGGCTTTTACTGTTTGATCAACTATTTACAACTAAGAACCTCTAATTTATATGGGTAAATAATAGATAATAGCAAAATTGCATTTTCAGCTCTATTTTATATGAAAAAAAGGAAAATAGATTTATTCACTGATGTGTGCAGCGTTTCAGCTTTTCCATAGAACTTTTTGCAAAGAAAGGCCTTTGGAGTCTTGCCATTTTTTGGGATTCTAGATATTCTAGATCTATGCCGTATTGCTCAAAATCTGAAATATTTATTTATAGATACAATTTTAGCAAATTGTTTCTTTCCATTAGACTGACCTTATGATTAATAGTAATATTAATGTCTTGGAAAATGCAATATAGCACTTTCATGGAAATTTGGGGAGGGGGTCAAGCAAAAGGGGTCAAGCATACAACTACATTCCATCCAAGAACTGTAGTCCAAGTAAACCCTATGTAAAGGTTAAAATCATATGTTGTGCTTTCAGTCGAACCTGTCACCTTTCTCAACATGCCTGTTTTAGTAAATAACAATTCTGGAACATCTTTTCATATAACTTTGTGTTGTGCCATTCCTATGTTATTCCTCCAGAAATACATGGTTCAATTGACTGCGTAACTGGGTGTTACCAGTTGGAGGTGTGTCCTGAGACACTGTCCAATCAGTGCTACTAGTTTCAGAGTGTTTGTGGACACACCCCTTTGACAAGGAGAATACATCCAGGTGTTAATTCATTCATACATTATTAAGAGGAATAACAGTACAACACAGAGTTATTGAAACTGATGCTCTAGAATTGTTAATTCACGGGGAATAGAATTATTTACTAAAATAGACATGTCAAGAGAGGCCCCCTTTAAAGGTAATGTGTCGCCAGAAAATGACCTACTTTTTTAAAATAAAGTTTTATGTTAAACGAATTTTTGGTGTTTAAAAAAAATTTCCATGTTATTATCTATATTTAAAAAAAAAAAAATCCTAAAAATCCTGCAGTTCTCACTTTAGCGACTAAGCCAAATAATATGCTGGGACTTCCTGTTTTCTGTAAGAAATTTCTTTGCAGCAGCTCCTCTCACTTATCAGCACACTGATGATCACTGCTGTGATGAACCGACCCTCAGTTTTATATCTTTCTTGGAAGTGTGTTTTACTTGTTTAGTTCAGTCCTTCCCCCACTTGGAATGCGGTGCTTTAGTGGAGTCCACATTGCTGGACGATAGGCTTCACTGGTTTTATGTGTGTTCATTGGAGATGGCTTGCTATAGCCAGGCACTTTTATTATCCCTGGCCAGATGGGATGGGGGATAGCAAGCCTTAACTTCACCCTTCTCTCCGAGGGTTCTGCAAAGGTGGGAGAAGGGGGGCTGCCTGGGTGCAAGGGGTGGGTGGAGCTCTAGCCATATGCTGTGGGCAGACCTGGATTCTGGGGTCATTCAGCAAAGAGGCAGTAAGGAGCTCTGATCTGGGAGAAGATGAGAGGGCCTGCCCTATTGAGGAATGCTTTGAGGGCCTAGTTCTGGACAGCATGTAGAAGGATTGTTTTATGCAACTTGCTTAAGCTTGCGCCCTAGGCCCAAAACTCTGCTGTGGCCTAGAGAAACGGACTACGAGCCTTTGCCGGTATTTTCTCTATCTTTTAATTCCCCTGTTTATTTTTGTGTATTGTATCATTGCCCTTTTGCTTGTATGTTTATGCTTGATCATATTAATATTGTATATTTCTGTATATGCTATTAATCCATACCGACCCACTTGGGTTATTAAACATATAAAATTTATATCGCTCATTTCATTTTATCCTATGACCCGGTCTACTCACAGTGTGTGAGTGGGAGGTTAAGAAAGAAGTTTGATCGCAGGCGTGCCAGGCGGCTGGGAGAGGCGATATTCTTCACAGTGGTGGCAGCATTGTGGGATATTAGGGTAACAGTGTGTGGGTGTGTTATCACGCAGACACTGGGGATTGCGGCAATCCTATGGAACGAGCGCGGTATGAGATCAAGCTTAAAATACGGTGAAAGTTTGGTACAGTACTGTTCCCTCCCTTCTTCTTTTTTTCTGTCCTATCTTTTATTTGGCAACGACTTCCAGTGGATGTCTCGGACTCTGAGAAGTGGAGTCAGGGGACGGCAGCAACTGACTGATACAAACGCTGCGCAGATGGCTGATATGGAAGGTGCTGCAGCTGGGCAGGACGAGGAGCAAAGTCCTGAGGGGCTGGCACAAGAAAACATCACCATGCCAGACGGTTCAGCAGGTGCTCGAACCCCAGAGGTAACTGTGCCTGGAGGGACCAGTAACCCCAGTTCTGTGGGGGTAACGGACTTATACTTGCAAATGGCCTTACAGCAGATAGACGCCAGTGACTATAGTGCCCGTCTGCAGATGATTCACCAGTACCAAGCTGCTGCAGAGCGCTGGGCGGAGAGAGAAGCTGCAGAGCGCCGGGCGGAGAGAGAGGCCGCCGCTGCAGAGCGCCGGACGGAAAGAGAGGCCGCTGCTGCAGAGCGTTGGGCGGAGATGGAGCTTCAGCTTGAGCTAAAAAAACTGGAACTTTGCCAGCAGGCGCAACCTTCCCCTGCACCAACTCCAGGAGCCCGAGCACTAAAGATCCGATCAGAGGACTTTCCAATCTTGGAAGATAACGGGGACTTGGACTCGTTTTTGCGGGGATTTGAGCGGGTGTGTAAGCAGCATCATATTCCCCAGGCAGAATGGGCCCGTTACCTGTCTCCCCGGCTGAAGGGAAAAGGCCTGGATGTTTCCACGAGCTTACCAGTGGACGCGGACTACGAGACCATCAAAGCGGCGCTGATCCGGAGATACCGGCTCACGCCGGAGGTGTACCGCAAAAAGTTCCGGAATATCCAGCGGGGTCCCACAGAGAGCTATGCGGATGTTCTGCACCACTTACAGGTTACATTCTGGCAGTGGATCAAAGGACTTACTGTCACCACGTTTGAGGGAATTGGGGATCTTATGATAAAGGAACAATTTCTACAGGTGTGCCCTCTGGAGGTCCGCCAGTTCGTGTGTGATCGGAAACCCACAACAGCAGACAATGCTGCAGAGATTGCTGACGACTATGTGTCCACCAGGGAGCAAGGGATCAAGAGAGGAGCCACACTGCAGAGACCCCCAAGCGGGAAGGAGGGGCAAAGTTGGAGTTCACCACAGCCTGCGGTCTCCAAGTGGGGTAAGACAAACTCTGTCCCAGGTGCCCCCTCTACTTCCCCTGTCCCAAGAACTCTGGGCGTCCTGGGTATCCCCTCCAAATCCCAAGGAGAGGCCCGGCGGTGTCATGCCTGTAACCAGCCAGGACATTTCAAGGCGGAGTGCCCCAACCGCTCTAAGAACCCCCCTGTTTCCCCAGCCACGGCAGCTGGCCCATCTGTATACTTGGTGGGGAGGGAGGGGTTGCAATCCAATGCCAACAGTCAACAGGTCATTGTGGGGGATAAAGTGGTCATGGGATTTCGGGACACTGGGGCGCAGATTACTCTGGTGCAACCTGACTTGGTCCCTGCGGACAGTATTATCCCTGGAAAAACTCTGACCCTGAAGGGTATTGGACAAGAAAGCGTAACTGTGCCCATGGCTTGCGTCCATTTGGACTGGGGTGCGGGAAAAGGGATGCGTCATGTGGGGCTAGTGTCTGATCTGCCTGCCAATGTACTATTGGGAAGAGATTTGGGGCCCTTGGTGTCCCAATACGGGGTGGGAGCAGCCCCACCTCGCTGTGACAAAATGTCTGTACTGAAGGATGATTTTAATGAGGTGTTGAAGCCTGTCACACAGGCAGAGGGACGGGTTAGCCTTTTGTCTCCCCTTGCTGTGCGTCCAGCTAAAGTAATCAGTGAGCATGTGAATGAGACATTGTGGAATGCTGACCTGGCTGTAGCCCCGCCCACATCGGCGGGTGATGAGAGCCCCCTCAGTGTGACCCTGGCTCAGCCATTCCCCCATGCAGTTCACTGTGAATCAATGAATGAATGCAATGTCAATGTAATTGCTAATTCTTGCCTTGCAGGTTTACAGGGTAGCTCTTTTGAGATGCTGGGGGCAACCCCAACTGAGGACAATGTGCCAGGTGGTCAGGTGGGTTACGGGGATCTCAGGGCCGATCTGGATGAGGAACGGACTGCTGGAGTTGCGGTGGTAACCCGCAGCCAGAGTGCTAGAGGGGTGGAAGGCGCTCCGACCCCTGAGCCGTTCCCTCTGTCACCCGGAGATGACACTGAGGCCGCCGTGACTAGCCTCCCCACACTGGAGCTGGAGGAGCCCGGCGGGTATGTGACATGCACATCTCTTCTGTCTGGTTCCAGTCAGGAGTTCAGGGACGCTGTCCAAGCTGACCGCAGTCTGGACGCGTTGAAGGAGCATGCTGATCAACCTCCCTTGGAGTCGGACAAGGACCGCGCGTACTGGGTGCAATGGAGGTTGTACCGGGAAACGATCCCCACAAAGGGAAAAGAAAGTCGGCTCAGGGAGAAACATTTGGTGGTACCCCAACCCTACCGGGTGGAGTTGTTGCGGATTGCTCATGATATTCCACTGGCAGGCCACCTGGGGATCACTAAGACCAAGGCTCGCCTCAGCCACTTATTCTACTGGCCTAAGATGGGGACAGATGTAGCTAAATACTGCCGTTCATGTGACACTTGTCAGAGTATGGGCAAGGCTGGGCAAGACTCCAAAGCACCAATGATACCTATGCCCATCATAACTGAACCTTTCCAGCGGGTGGCTGTGGATCTCATTGGACCCCTGTCCATTCCCCGCCGCACCGGGAAACGTTTCATATTAACGGTAGTAGACTACGCTACTAGGTACCCGGAAGCTGTCGCTCTGTCTTCCACCCGGGCTGATGTAGTGGCCAAGGCTCTGGTAGGCATCTTCTCCCGTGTTGGATTTCCCAGAGAGATGCTCACAGACCAAGGTACCCAGTTCATGTCTGCCTTGATGCAAGGCCTGTGTAAGGTAACAGAGGTGCAACATCTGGTGTCCAGCCCGTATCACCCACAGACCAATGGCCTGTGTGAACGGTTCAATGGCACCCTGAAGCAGAAGCTCAGGATGTTAGTCGAGTCCCACGGGCGCGACTGGGAGCCTTATCGCCCGCACCTACTGTTCGCTTACCAGGAGGTGCCGCAAGCCTCAACGGGGTTCTCCCCCTTTGAGCTCTTGTATGGGAGACGTGTACGTGGGCCCCTAACTGTTGTGAAAGAGTCCTGGGAAGGAGAAACAGCCATCCAAGGTGTGCCAGTCGTGCCCATGGCCCAAGTGCAGACGGCATGGGGTGCTGGAGGTGGGACCCAAGAAGGGGGTGTGTCAAATGTATTACCTGTCAATGTATTGTGGAGGGATGGTTTGGGGAAGCATAATCTCAGTCATTTGCCCAAGGTATCACCATCACCCACCCAAGTACAGGAGGAACAGGGTGTAGGCCCAAAGGGGCAAGGCGTCTGGGAGGGAGGACAGGGTCCAAACATACCTGTGCCAGAACCAGAGGTGCCCCTAGGTTTGGAAGCAAAGGGGGAGGTGCAGAATCCCCTAGAACTCTCCCAACTAGTGGCTAGTGTGGGAGAGACCCTGAGAGACTGCCGGGAAGGGGTCTCTAAACTGGTATCACAAGGGCCTGGGGTTGCGAGTGTGGATCTGCGGGATGCCAGCACTCAGCACGAGGTCACAGTGCAGGCCGGGGGTAGCCAGGTGGGCGGAGACTGCCGGGATGGGGTCTCAGCACCGGTACCACAAGGGCCTGGGGTTGCGAGTGTGGATCTGCGGGATGCCAGCACTCACAACGAGGTCCCAGTGCAGGCCGGGGGTAGCCAGGTGGGCGGAGACTGCCAGGATGGGGTCTCAGCACCGTTACCACAAGGGCCTGGGGTTGTGAGTGTGGGTCTGAGGGACGCCAGCACTCGGGGGAGGGACCCAGAGCAAGCAGGAGGTAGCCAGGTCTACTTAATTCAGAGCCTGAACCTTAGAAGAGTCTCCATTCAGACAGGAGAGGAAGAGGGTATCAGTACGCCAGGAATATGGTCAGGGACCAGCGCAGGTCCCGGCGGGGTGAGGCCGCCAAGGTGTCCGCGGAAGGTGATCTTAGGATCGTCCTTCCTCCTGACATGCTCTAAAAGGGTGTGATGAACCGACCCTCAGTTTTATATCTTTCTTGGAAGTGTGTTTTACTTGTTTAGTTCAGTCCTTCCCCCACTTGGAATGCGGTGCTTTAGTGGAGTCCACATTGCTGGACGATAGGCTTCACTGGTTTTATGTGTGTTCATTGGAGATGGCTTGCTGTAGCCAGGCACTTTTATTATCCCTGGCCAGATGGGATGGGGGATAGCAAGCCTTAACTTCACCCTTCTCTCCGAGGGTTCTGCAAAGGTGGGAGAAGGGGGGCTGCCTGGGTGCAAGGGGTGGGTGGAGCTCTAGCCATATGCTGTGGGCAGACCTGGATTCTGGGGTCATTCAGCAAAGAGGCAGTAAGGAGCTCTGATCTGGGAGAAGATGAGAGGGCCTGCCCTATTGAGGAATGCTTTGAGGGCCTAGTTCTGGACAGCATGTAGAAGGATTGTTTTATGCAACTTGCTTAAGCTTACGACCTAGGCCCAAAACTCTACTGTGGCCTAGAGAAACGGACTACGAGCCTATGCCGGTATTTTCTCTATCTTTTAATTCCCCTGTTTATTTTTGTGTATTGTATCATTGCCCTTTTGCTTGTATGTTTATGCTTGATCATATTAATATTGTATATTTCTTTATATGCTATTAATCCATACCGACCCACTTGGGTTATTAAACATATAAAATTTATATCGCTCATTTCATTTTATCCTATGACCCGGTCTACTCACAGTGTGTGAGTGGGAGGTTAAGAAAGAAGTTTGATCGCAGGCGTGCCAGGCGGCTGGGCGAGGCGATATTCTTCACAACTGCTATCATGTATATGTAGATAAGATAATAGATAATTTAAGAGCTCACCTACTCCCCTCTGTGCACAGGTCACTGAGCAAACGTATAAAACTCTCCCATAGATGTCAATAGGGACTGCTCCAGACAGGAAGTCACAAACAATTTCAGACTAAGACCCCACGTAGTGTGCCGCAGCCAAAAGATGCTGCAGAAAAAAATATGGCGGAAACGCATCACGGTTTTTTCCCCCAGCACTTTTCACACAAAGTCCGCAGAGTTTTTCTCTGCGGACTTTCTGCTTAAATTATACCTATAGGGAAACTGCTTGCGTTTTCATAGGTATAATTGACATGCTGCGACTCCAAAAATGCAACGGTTTTGGAAATCACAACATTTCCGATGCACGTAATTTTCTGCAATGTGTGGATGGAATTCGCTAGAATACCATCCACTTTGCAGGGACTGTGAAACGGTACTGTTTTTACTGCGCCGTTTCCGCCACGGCCAAACCGTGGCGTTTACGCCACGTGGGGCCCCGGCCTTAGGCTTACTAGCAAGAGTTGGATTTTTATGATTTTTTTTTTAGATATGCATAATAAAATGGAAAATTCAAAACAATAATATCACAAATTCTTAAAAAACATATTTAACATAAAAATATGATTTGTAAAATAGGTCATGTCCTGGTGACATATTCTCTTTAAATAAATTACGAGGACTTACCTTATATCACATATGTACATATCACAAACCTAGGCTCTAGACCTCCAATGTGCTGTGATAAACTTTTGTTCTGGCATACAGAATAATTTCCCAATTATCCTCCATTAAAATACCCCTACGTACCATAAATAATGGTCAATATATTGACTTAAAAAGAATTTAGCTTGAATATTCACAGCGCAAAACCATAAAACCTAATGGTTGTCAAAGAGAGGATTGACAAGTTCTCATCTCTGAAACTATTTTCTGGCTCTGTTATAATGCAATAGCTGTTAATACAATGTGCGGTGCGGATATCTATTTCTGCTGATGACAGATCTAATGTGGCATCTGGAGATCAATTACAATTGTCCAGAAACTGGACTAGAATAAGGAATTGCTTGAAAGTAATTTATGTGCATATACTTGGAAAGAAAGATAGTGAACAGAGGGGAAAGGGAATTCTAAATGGGATGATCCAGTACCTAATAGGGCTGTCACAAATGAATTATTAATATGAAAGCAGGGTAGTAGAATCAGAGGGATGCAGACGTCTACTTACAAAAGTGTTACATTGCTTGACACGTACGGGACTGCTTCTAAATTGGCCTCTACACACTCGAGCTCAGTGTCTTTGCACTCACAAATGTCTGGGAACTGCGTGAGACCTAGAAGCAATTGACAGTAATCACATTCACTAAATGGTCTACTGAAATGTACAAAATAGGCATAAAAAAAACTACTTTTTGTATTGGCACATGCAACTTAGAGAATATCTATGGATACATTTATTAGATTATTGTTAGGACGATGAGTATATGGTAAAGGAATCGCCATAAAAAGCTCCTAATTATGACATTTATGTTATTATTAGGCTTTGCGTGTTTTACTATAGAAGTCGTATTTTTAAAGGGGACCTTTCACCACCTTCACCAAATCTAACTCTCGAATCGTTCAATAAGTGCCAGATGACTGGCAGTTGGACTTTCTTTTTTAGTCCCCATGGTTCCTGAGCAATCGTTTCTGTTATTTTTACCCAAGTATGTTCTCTGCTGTCAGGTGGGTGGACCCTAACTTTCTGTTCCTGTCGAAAATCACCCACCTGACAGTAGTGAGCTTAATTAGCATATTGGGTGCTAAACTAGATTGGTCAGGCACAATGAGCGCTACAGATAAAAATTCTAACTGTACCAGTGGAGTGACGCAGTGGAGTGACACCTATTGATGGATCCAACAAGATGGTGGAGGTGGTGAAAGGTCCTCTTTAAGTATATCCCTGCATGCCCTTATTTTGATATACATTTGGGAGGAGTATAACTTATCGGTGGAGAGTTTCCCATGCCCAAAAGGTTCTCTCTTCTCCATTAAGGGACAGGGGTACTATGTGATATTTGGGGACCCTGTTACAGATTTAGCACTTGGGCTCAATAGCTTCAATTTACACCTCTGTCTCACAATCACAACCTAGCAACAGGACAAGTGATAAGTGTCTGATCACTGCGGTCCCAAATCTCATGTTCTCAGGTGTCTCATGTTTCCTGTTGGAATGGAGAGGTGGCTGTACATGTATCCTATATGTGCTTAGCTATCTCCTTCAGTCCCACTGACTGTGAATTAACCCCTTAATGCTCTGTGCTGTACTATTATGTCGCACTGAGTGTATAGTTAACACTCAGTGATGTAGTAGTACGGCGCTGTAATGCCGTGGGCACAGGAGCTGTGCCTGCATCATTTCTTCTGGCTTTCGACTGTGATACACGGTCGAGGGCCAGGATCAGCCGCCAGAGTTGGAAGATACTCTGACTCCAGCGGATTAACTCCCTGGATGCCATGAGGGGACCAGGAGCAATATCGCTCCACCCCCCATCGCCCCTCGGACCCCCGCTATAAGATTGCGGGTTCTGAGGGGTTGCCATGGCAGCCAAGAGGCCGGGCCATGGCCTCTTGATTGCCTATGCATAGTTCCAATAGCAATTACTGTGCAATTTTCTGCTATACTATGTATTGCAATACATTGCACAGGGAATCTGAACTCCCAGCTTCAAGTCCCCTTGTGGGACAGGCAAAAAGTAATAAAACACACAAACTCATAGTAAAAACACAAAAATAAATAAACAAATAATAAAAAGTTAAAAATCCCACCTTTATTTAAAAAACATATAATGTAAACAAAAATAAATAAAGAAACATGTTATGCATCCCCAGCTGCGTATAAGTCCCCACTATGTAAAAATAACGTTATTTATCCTGTATGGTGAAAAATATATACTGCAATGCACAAATTAACGTATTTGATCACCTCATTTTCAAAAGAAAAATAGCAATAAAAGTGATCAGAAAGTCATACATTGGTACCAATAAAAAGCACAACTTGCCCCACAAATAAAGAGCCCTGCCATATCTCCATCAACAATACAATAAAAAAGTCATAGGCATCAGAATACGGTGACCACAGGAAAATCGTTCATTTTCAAAAAGTGACGTTTTATTTGTAAAATCGGTAAAATGTAATAAAAACCAATATAAATATGGTATCTCCGTAATCATAATGACCCACCGGACAATGCTGCCATATAATTTTTAATGCAGAGTGAACGCTTTAAAAACAAAATGCAAAAAACATAAGTAAAAAAAATAAAAACATAAATAAAAGCATTATATGTAACCCAAAATGGTGGCAAATGAAAGTACAACTCGTCACGCAAAGAATAAACCCTCAAATAGTTTGTGGAAAGAAAAATAAAAGAGTTATGAATTTTGGAAGACGGGGAGGGAAAATATGAAAAAAGGCACTGAGCATTAACATACAAACTACCCTGCATCATTAAAGGGTCAAAGAGGAGCTATCTGCAGGTCTGAATAGCCCAATGTCACCCTGAGCATTTTATTTGAGTTCTGTTCAGCTATTCCAAAGATATAAGGCCTTTTTATTGTTGATGCAGATTACAGTATACTAGTCAAGTGGGTAGTAACACTGTGATATCTCTGGGGGCGAGGTCTCTGTGTGCTGTGTGTCATGTGGTGTTAACACCGGCTATAAGAACTTAGATCTTTGCAATGGCTGAATGGATACTCACATTTAATGCATAGACATGACACCGCCTTGCTACTACCTTTTTGCCGACATGTTAGAGCATACCTGCTGGGGACCAGAACTATTGTGAATTTTTTTTGTTTAGACCATGTGGTCACCAATGCAAAAAAATGGTGAAAAAGAGACATCAGAAGACTCGAGGTTAGCACTTTCTAGGTTCGTACTATGATTTTCTAGAATGTGTAACTTTTTCAGTTGAGTATTGCATTTCTACCATGCCGATAACCCAGAGGTATACCATGTAATGATCATTTAACATGTTCTAGCCTTTACTGCAATAAAAAAAAGCATGCAGTAAAGGAAAGGAAAAGCACAGTGTGAACTGCAGTAAGGGGGTTTGCAGTGGCATTAGACTTTAGGAACTTTATATTATCCTTCTTTTTGAAGCAATAAAACTCAGCTTTGAAGTTTGTGGTAACTTTTGACAAACTACAGTGTTGCTTGGCACAATATTATTTGCTAACAAGAAGACAACTGATGGCCGAGCTCTCACATAGGGATATAAAACAAGTCTATATCGCAGACAGTAATTTCCCTGGACACTCTTCTCTGTCTGAACTACAAATATTGGATCAACAGCTCAATTTTATACGTTGAAATCGTCAGTATATTACAATCATGGTGGAAGCGACAGCATGCAGCAGAGAAGAATAAAGGAGAAGGAGTACCACGGATACCGACTGTTCCTATCCTGTAGCATATACATAAGTGAGTAGCAGCTATAATACAGTAATTGTATCCTCTTACTGTCTGTTCACATATTGGGGCAGATTTATTAAGACCGGAGAGCAACAGCTCAGAATGAGAAGGCCAGGCATAGCTGGGGATGACAGAGGTTACTATGTAAGGGCGGAGCTTAGTTCTGAGATTGGGAGGAGCGTAGTGCCATGATGGGGACAGAGCTTATCAAACAAGGGGGGAGGGCTTTATTTTGCACTTTTTCATTCAAAGTGTGAGGCAGGTGAGTATTACATTGTAAGTAAGGGATGTATATGCAATGCTCAGGTTATGTCTGGGGTGACGTGTGATGGGTGTATAGTGGTACCAATGAACGTGTCTAGTGTATTAGTAACTAAAATATGCACTTTGATTTGTGATGTATGCTTTGTTTTGTTTTGTTTTGTTTGTTTGAGTTGGAAGGGACCTCAAGGGCCATCGAGTCCAACCCCCTGCAAAAGCAGGAATTCCTAGATCATCCCAGCTATATACCTATCCAGATTCCGCTTGAAGATTTCAATTGATGAAGAACTCACCACCTCCCGTGGCAGCCTATTCCATTCCCTCACTACCCTTACTGTTAGAGAGTTTTTCCTAATGTCTAATCTGAATCTCCTTCCCCTTAGTTTCATCCCATTACTTCTCGTGCTTCCTTCTGCTAATGAGAATAGGGTAGATCCCTCTGCACTGTGACAACCTTTCAGATATTTAAATACCGCTATTAAGTCTCCCCTTAGCCTTCTCTTCTGCAAACTAAGCAGTCCCAATTCTTTTAGCCTTTCTTCGTAGGACATGGTTTGTAGACCTTCCACCATTTTGGTTGCTCTTCT
Source organism: Leptodactylus fallax (assembly GCA_947044405.1). Lineage (NCBI taxonomy): Eukaryota > Metazoa > Chordata > Amphibia > Anura > Leptodactylidae > Leptodactylus > Leptodactylus fallax. The sequence goes on from CAMRHE010000184.1 coordinate 1,390,195, forward strand.
CTGGACCTGCTCCAATAAATCGATGTCTTTCTTAAACTGGGGAGCCCAGAACTGTACACAGTATTCCAGGTGGGGTCTGACCAGGGCAGAGTACAGCGGAATAATTACCTCTCTTGATCTAGCTTCAATGCTCGTCTTGATACATCCTAGAATTTGGTTAGCCTTTTTAGCCACCGCACCGCACTGTTGACTCATGTTGAATTTGTGATCTATTATTATGCCCAGATCCTTTTCCCCTGTACTCTCACTTAGTACTATTCCTCCCATACTATATATGCTTCTTGCATTTCTGTTACCCAGATGTAGAACTTTGCATTTGTCCCTGTTGAATACCATTTTGTTCACCTCAGCCCATTGTTCCAGTGTGTCTAAGTCCTTTTGGATGCACTCTCTCTCCTCTCTAGTGTTGGCCATTCCTCCTATCTTTGTATCATCTGCAAATTTTATTAGTTCCCCATTAATCCCATCATCCAGATCATTTATAAAAATATTAAAAAGTACTGGGCCCAGGACAGAGCCCTGCGGCACCCCGCTTTTTACTTTCTTCCAGTTTGATGTATAGCCATTTAGAATTACTCGTTGTGCCCGATCATTTAGCCAATTGTGAACCCACCTTACTGATATTTTATCAAAGCCATACTTGATCATTTTTTCAATAAGAATGTTATGTGATACTTTATCAAAGGCCTTACTAAAGTCAAGATATACTATGTCCACTGCATTCCCCTGGTCCAACCATTCATGCATGTAATATGTGAGTGACGTGTGTTGTATGCACATAGTATGTGAGCGATGTGTATGTGCATGTAGTATATGAGTGACATGTGTGTGCATAGGGGCACACCTTCCATGAGGCAACCTGATGCAATGGCCTGAGGCAGTGCCTCATGGAATAAACAGGGAGCAGCATATTTTTTAAAATCGGCAGCTACTTATTATGTTATTGCAATAAGCAGCGGCCAATAATTTTTAATCACCTGTCCACACTCCTGTCCTGGCCGCCCTTTGCTGCTGACTCTAGGAGGCTCTACACTTACGTAGCGACGCTGAAGACTGCCGGGACGCTACGTACAGCGTCTGGACATTCTTCAGCGTCGGCTACAGCGCACCCTGGAGAAGGCAGCAGAGAGCGGCCAGGACTGGAGTGTGGACAAGTGAGTAAAATTATTGGCCATTACTCTGTGTGGGGGTGGGGGGAGGAAAGGGGTCGTAAAATTAGTGGTGGTGGGGTGTGTAAGAAAAGGAGGTTATACGCTGCGTGTGGGCTTTAAAAAAGGGGTCAAATATTGTGTGGGGGGTTAAATAAATGAAGTCATATACTGTGTGGGGGTCATAAAAAGGGGATGTTATAATATGTAGGGGCCAAATAGGGGGATTTTAAATCTGCTAATGGGGGCCCCATCCCTCTGTACTAATTATGGGGCCCCATCACGCAACCAAAGATAGCTGGGTGGGTATCTTTTTTTTTTTTTTTTACTTGTTGGGGGGGGGGGATGAGGTGCCTTTCTATAGTTTGCCTCAGGCAGCAGAGAGGCTAGGTTCACCCTTGATGATGCATGCATCTAATATGCCAGTAGTATGTGTGATACATGCATCTACCTATATTAGACACATGGGGGAAATCTATTAAGACTGGCGTTTTGTTTTTGCTAGCGTGTGAAGGCTTCGGTCCACTTCGATCCCCATCCTGCTCTGCCCACTGCCTTACAAAGTCTAATATATAAATATAAATAGAGTAATATAATTTTGATAATTTGTATTATTGTTGAAGGGAGGAGGCCCAGACAAAATTTTGACCCTTTGGTGTCAGTGTCTGTCTCTGCTCCAATGGGCCCTGGCTCTAACATAATAATGGTCCAGTAGAAGACACCCAAACTTAAAGGGTACTATGGTCTTTTTCCATGGGGTTGTTGGAGGGTGAGCCCTCAGAATCATTTTATCTGACTGGCCCAAGGAATTTTAGTCAGGCACTGGCGATAGATAGATAGATAGATAGATAGATAGATAGATAGATCCTGTTAATGTAACATTTGTGTAATAAGTGTTTCTGCCTTCCATGGAGTATCAATATGTAGTATATGTACACGTTTAAATTTAATACAACCTCTTCCCTGTCTCCACCTGCTTTCTTCCACGCAACCTGCACCCTTCCATTACACTTATTCTGATAGACGATTTTGCTTTGCCCATTTTTATTTATTAGGTTGACATCACTATACAAAGTCCTGTTTTTGCATCACGATCTGCAGCTTTCAGGCGCCATAAGGGCTCTATATTAACTTTAATTAAAGTAAAACAACGTGAAGTCACAGTAATGCAAAGTGAAACAAAGGGAAACCCTGTAACAGGTTCTACTACTTCCTTGCTACATGAAATTATAAAAGAGTAGCTGTCAGTGAGCTCCCTTCTTCTGGGACATCATGGAATTACATCTAAATTCTAATGCCTTATGCTAAGTTCACATCTGCGCCACTATGTCCATGGAGGACCAGAACAACGGACACACAGACTGCTAAAATAGCATACACCAACAGTGCTCGACAGACTCTATTGACTGTAATGGGATCCATTGGGTGACTGTTCTTTTAAACTGAAACTGCCGGACTTGCAGCACTTTTTCGTTTGGCGATTTTCAGTAGTCTCAGAGTTGTGAACCCAGCCCAAATGTGGGGTTAAAATGTGGAGTTAAGGGAGCCTGCCACCAGATCCCAGCATATCAACTCAGTGCTAGATAGGTTAGGGTAACCTCAGTGAAAGTGTGTTTTACACTTGTGAATCGTTGCCTCTGTGGCTGAGAAACCTCCTTTTTTGTCAATATGCAAATGAACTTGTTGCTCTGAACAGATCATTTGCATATTACCAAAAACTGCAATATCTCCGCAATGGAGGCAGCGATTCATGAGGGGAAACACCATTTGATTCGGGTGACCCTAACCTATCTATCAGAGGGGCTGGTTTGATATGCTGAGTTCTAATGAGAGACAGAGGCAGAGAGCATGGGTGCTACAAAAATATATGAATTTGCAATATTTTCACAAATTCCAGTATACTGTTCTCACTCAGTGGTGCTATAGGCATGTCTCCATGCCTCTTACTATCTGCCTCTTCCCTCCAAATTTAGGGACTGCTCTACAAATCACTGGCCACAGCGGAGACCCAACTTAACCCTGGGCTTGGACGAATGACCTTTCCTATATGTCAGGATCAAGAAGTAGAGGTCAGCGGAGAACTTGTAAGCATTGACATTGCTGCTTTCATCTTTTCAATCTATTCTGAGTCTTTTTTTTATTCTGCAGCCTTGAAAAACCCCTTTAATATTTATTCTTATTATTTTTTTCCCTACAAACTCACTTTATATCACAGCTGGAAAGTCAATCCATTCATATACAGTACAGTGATCTGGTAGTATTTATTCTCTCCCTAATGACAAACATAAGCTGCTCTCATAAGAAAAGTCATAAAAAGATAATTACAATACATTTTATGGGTATTTCTGTTAATTCCATATAGATACCAGTAGGTGGCACCAGCAAAGCAGTGACACATAATGTCCTGTATTAATGAGCTGGAGCCAAATGGATTATCTTTTTAGCTTCTATGTAGGTACTAGATATGATAAGGATTTCTTTGTATAGAAAATACAAACTTCCCACTAAGGGGACGCTCACATTACCATTAGAAATGTCCATACAGGGGGTTATTCAAGGCTATATAAAATAATGATCTATCCTTTGGTAGGTTATTAATATAAAGCCTTGCATAACCCCCTGCCGCTAAGTGACATTGCAGTTAATGAACCCGCGGATGCAGCAGAGTTTACTTGACACTTAACATGTTAACTACGCTGCGGCACAGAAGTTAAATTGCTGGCATTTTTCAATGACTTTTCAATGACTTTTGTTGTGTTCTTTGATAAGATATCATGCTGCTGCAAGTTATCAGCGTCAAGTTTTGATAAATCTGTGCTTGGCAAGAACTGTCAGCTAATCCAGAATATTCATTGATATTGGATTAAAGAGAACCTTTTATGTCCTCATGAACGTGCAGCTTTATATACTACTAGAAAGCCGACAGTGTGCTGAATTCATCCCACGGTCGGCTTTCCCCATATGTGCCCCAGTGGTGGAGATAACGGTGCAGTTAATTTTGGCACTGATATCTCCCCACTGTAAGAAGGGCATTCCTCGTAGCTCAGCGTCATTGCTGAGCTGTAAGTAACGCCCCCCCAAAGTACCCTAACACAGCCTTGTGCTGTCAGAGGGGCGTTCCTCACAGCCCACGGATGATGTTGAGCTATGAGGAACGCCCTTCTGACAGTGGGGAGATATTGGTGCTGAAACTAACGGCTCCGATATCTCTACCACCGGTGCACATACTGGGAAAGCCGACATCGGCTTTCTAGCAGTATACTTAAAAACCGCACGTTCATGAGGACATGAAAGGTCCTCTTTAAAATGAATTTTTCACTAATAACACAGCATAGGGCATATGTGTGTTATTGTTGGTGGTCCCAGTGCTGATGCACAAGTGTAACCGCTGTTCTTTTCACTTGTTTGGGACTGGCAGATATTGCCCTTGGGGCGTGGCCACTACATCTGAACCCCACCAAACTGGTAATGATGAACTATCCTAAGGATAGCCTATCAATAGCAAATCTTGGACAACCCCTTTAAAGGAATTTTACTGTTTACCTATATCAATAATAAATAATAATTTCCGTACTTAGTAAAAAAGATTGGCAAAAAAATGCCGCTGTGATCCCAACCAGGATTCCTCCATTTGGAATTTTCTCTTCTTTTGGTTTTTTTACAAACTATGGATCTTCAGTACTTGGTCAGCCAAACCAGAGGCTACAGAAGCAGCAGAGGAATCCCAAGAATTAGTGATGATGAAAAGCTTCTATAGTAGCTGGACCTTTGACAACTCCATCAGGTGAGCGCATAGTATTGTAGCCACCTATCACTCTTTATAGTAAAAGATTCTGAAAGAGAATTCGCTTACCTTTCCCTTGCACTCATACAATGCTGATTGTTTCCGAAATAACTAGACAATTGAAAATAGATTTGCCCTTAGTATATGTTCCTGTAACCCGGTGTTCCCATGTAGACAGACATGAGCGTACCCGCATGCAGTCAGCAAACACTAGCCTGGTGTGACCTAATACAAACAGCCATTCATCACTTTTATATACGGCTTCATTCAGTTTATAAATAAAGAATTTCTGAAATCACATGAATTTGCATTTGCAAATGCTTTGCATTTTTCCTTTCTTCAAAGATATTTTGAGATGAAACACCCTGGGCAAGGGCCTGAGAATAGGAACAGTAGCATGAGTATAGCACACCAGATTTGGTTATACCGAATGATCTGTTGATAAATTATATTGAGGAAACACATTAAGGCAAAGACCCCACGTTGCAGAAACGCAGCATTTTTTGTTGCAGATTTTGCTGTGTGTTTTTGAGCCAAAGTCAAGAGTGGCTTGAAAAGGAATGGGACATTTAAAGGAAGTTCTTCTACTTCTGCCTTCTTTTAAATCTACTAATGGCTTTGGCTAAAAAAAAAAAAAAATGCAGAAAATCTGCAAGAAAAAAACCAAACAGCCCCACGTTGTGGAAATTAAGCATTTCAGATGAGCGCCATGGCCTATTCAGTGCTTAGAATAGTGTTGTACATTGTATAGCAGCTGTACTTGGCATCGCCTCTTGAATGGGACTGAGCTGCAAATAGGCCATGTCTCATTTTGATGAGAGGAATAGCATTATACACAGTGCTATTCATTCTGTCTAAAATACAGACCAAGCCAGCCCCATTAAAGTCATAGTAATATAGTAATATAATAGATAAGGTTGGAAGAAAACACAGGTCTATCCAGTCCAACCTATAATCCTACAGTGTAGGCTACCGATCTGTCATACCATGTAAGGGTCCGGGGCTGTGTTGTAGTTTCCGATATAAAAGAAAACCATAACACAGAAGTGAGCAGAGACTAATCCAAAGGATCCTCTGATGTGTCCAATTTCTGACACAATAATGGGTCCCAAAACTCCAGATGTGGACAGCCCATCTGTAAAATGACCTTTGGCCCATTAACTTGTCTTTAGGATCTATTTATGATTTTGTACCACAATAGAGAATTATCACTAGAGATCGGCGAGCCGTTACCAAGCGGATTCCTCCCAAATATTCCAAATTGTTCAGTTTTTAAGTGGGGCATTCGTGTATTGGGGATTCATCTTGGACTGACTAAAATGGCCGCCACGACATGCATTGTGGTAAATTATTATACTCTGGGGTCCAGGGAAGGTGTAATAAAAAACAAAACAAAAAACATTTATACTCACCTTTCCTCATCTCTTTTGGGCCTCATTGCAGTGTCTTCCGCTCTCTCTCATAGTCACTGCTGAGGCCTGTGATTGGACCACAGCGATCACATGGGCATGCCAGCATCATGGCATCACTGAAGAAGTTGAGAGAGAGAGAGAGTGCCAGGTACCACGAGGAGGCCAAAAAGAGTTGAGGGAAGGTGAGTATAAATGTTTAGTATTTTTTTGCACCTCCCCTACCTATTATATTTAGAGATGAGAGAATCGAAGCTGCAGAAGTGGAATTTGATCCGAATTTCGGAAATCTTCGATTCGCATGGAATCCGGATTTCCTGATACTTCGCGGTAACGCATATTTAATAAGGACCTTTGTGACATCAGACGGTCACCAGATATTCTCTAGTGATGTGATTGGGTAGGCGTGTCTTTGCTTAGCAGATCCTTCCACATGAATAAAAGTTGTCCGTGCTGGAGAGAGAGAGAGAGACCGTGGAATCCAAGGGCTTCCGCCATTTTGCCGCCAGCCCTCCCCGGCTCTCTGCATCCACAAAATAGCTGTTTATTTGCCGCAAATTAATTCAGATCGAATAGAATCGTATCGGAAAATTCAAAGTTGCCGAATCGAATTTTTGAAAACTTCGCTCATCTCTAATTATATTCTGCAGAGACCCCAGAGCGCAATAATTTCACTTCTGGTTCTATCTGAACTTGTAGAACCTGAAATAAATCTGGTATCCAAGCCACTCAAACCTGAAACTAAATGAATCTTGAGAGGTTCGTCCATCTCTATTTATCACCAATATACAGGATCATGAACAAATCGCTGACCACTGGTGTCACCAAATCACTAAATGGGGGTTGTGAGCACCCCAATTATGTCTCAGTGCATGACTGCAGCATCCCAGAGTGCTCCTGCTTATATTGTCATTTGTGCCTTAGGGTTATGTTTGTATGTCCTGTCTATATGTTATATGTGATTTCTTCGCAGCTTTCCCCATGTTATTTCCCTGTGGTTCCCCCGTCATTCCAAACCCTGTACTTGGTACAGTCCTGGCCTATCACAGGCCACTGGGTGGGGTCTGGGAGATGAAAGTCTCAGGGAGACCGTTAGAGCTCAGTCTAGCAGTGGACAATGTAAGCCAGCCCTGTGCACTGAGGCCTAACAGTTTCCAACACAGCCCCTGAGGAGGAAGATACAGCCCAAGGCTCATCTTAAGACAGCCCTGATACTGGGAATAGCGACAGTCATCACTTTGGACATTGTGCCAGAAGGAGCAGTGGAATCCATTGTCCCGGCACCTTCCACATGTTAAGCAGACCGCTATCAGGACAACCCTGGAGTACAGCCCCCAGTATTTGCTGCTGGAGGAGGCTGAAGAGTGGAGTTTTGAAGTAGAGTACGGCACAAGCATCTTAACATCTGTGGGTGTCCTCCCAAGACCAAGGCTGGGGGAGTTGAATATTGGGAGACTACTACCCCCATTTGGAAGCTGCTTGTTTTTCACTGTTCAGTTGCTGAGTAAAGTTCCAACCTGTTTTAACTGCACAACTGCCTGCCGGAGTTGTTCCTGCAATTACCATGAGGGCCCTTCCGATCACCATCACACCGGCTCAGAGTAGAGAGGTCCCCTCCCCAACTGGAAGCGCCACAGGGGAACTACTGCCACTGCAGGACCCCCCTCATTGATGTCCAGCCTAGGAACTGAGCCGTGGAGAGTGGTTGAGTGTACTCGGCCTAGCTGGTGGCACATCATCCGCCACTACTACTCCTATCCTCCGGTTCCTTCCATCTGGGCTGGGGCAAAACTACAGTGAGGCAGAGTTTAAAAAGAGCAGTGGATGAGCATGGAATTGTAGCTTAATTTAGTCTATGGAGTAATGGAGACATTAACCACCCCCAACCTGAAATAATAATATGATAGCATCTTGCATCATCTATGGAATTATGGTATGATGATGGGCACAGCTGTGTTTGTGTCCCCCCACCATGCTCCAGAAGCAGAGTTTAATGGACGCTGCTAGTCTTAGATTGAATAGTATAATGTACTGCAATACAGTGCAGTGTATTGTATTATACTAGTGTAGTGTCCCACAAAGGTACTCCTTGTGGTGAAATGTTGTATTTAATTGCTTTAATGATGTTGTCTAGAGGAGGAAGTGAAGAGGAGATGCCATGCTTGTTTGTAGAATGCCCAAAGTATGGATACTGCTTTCTTAAAGAGAACTGTTCCTCAATGCTACTTGTGGCTGGAAGATGGCAATACTCAGAAGACCTGCTGCAGGGAGTGCCCAGGTGCAAACACTCTGCCCCCCCAGTGCCTGTGAAAGGAGTGGCGCCAAAGCCAGCATTACTCAAGAAGTTTTGAGTAGCCGCCATCTTGAGCCTCCTCCCTCGCATCATTTCCCAGGGCCCTGGGATGTTGCTCTAGACCTGTAATATTCAAGTTCCATAAAACATGTAAAAAGCAAGTTAAAATATTTGAAAGTATTAACAAAAATTAAAACAAAATAGTTACTTCCCCATTAAAAGATTAGTTCCAATATTGGAATTAAATTAAATTGTAGAAAAAAATAAAAAATTGAAAGTATTAACCAAAAGTAAAGCAAAATTACCATTTCCCTATTGAAAAATAAAACCACAGAAAAGAGAACTAATTTGGTATCAACTTGGACATAGCATTGGCCTATAGCATAAAATAAAATAGTGCATCTTTTATCGCTTGTTGAATTTTGCAATAAAAAACAAAACAAATAAAAAAAGACAGAATTATTGTTTTTGGGTGACATCACCTCCAAAAAATAGAATAATAAGTGATCAAAAAGTTGTATATAATCCAAAATGGAGACTACTGCTCATTTCGCAAAAAAAGAAAAAAAAAAACAAGCCCCCATGTACCTGATTAAAAAAAATAAAAAAAAGTTGTCTTAGAATCTGGCAGGCAACACTAAACTATTTTTTTTAAATAATTAACATTTTGTGCAAATATAGTACAGCATAAATTATTTTACATTTGGTAATTGTATTGACCCAAAGAATAAAGCATCATGTTATAGGTGCAATACAGCGCACAGCACAAAATTTGCGGCAGAGAAAAACAATCGATGCTGTCTCCAAATATACACAATTTCATCAATATATGTTTTCCAAAATAATGCCACTGAAAAATACAACTTATCATGCAAAAAGCAAAACCTCACAGTATTAGTTAGAAAGTTTCTAACAGTTCATTGCACAATATCTAAGCTTTATTGTTAGGTATATGTTACCTTTATTATGTTATTTTTCATTCACTAATTACATGATTTTATTGATACATTATTTCTAATCTGTTCTGTTTGTTCATTCTGTACGTTTCTATTCTCATTTCTTTACAGTTATTACGGTGGCAGACAACTTTTCCATACTAATGCAACAGCAGTTCCATAAATTTCTTTTACAGCCAGCACCTGGACGTTTTTTATGCAGCTCTCTCTACTTTACAAAAAGGGGCCATGACAAGGGTGTGGCGTGATCTGTTTTCTGGTGTAATGACGATGAAATCTACACCAGCTTGTAGCTAGGTCAGCCTAGAGGCAAGAAGGCATGCCTATAAATAGAGATGAGCGAAGTATTCAAAAATTGTATTCCATCCAAATTAATTTGTGGCAAATAAACAGCTATTTCCTGTCTGCAGAGAGCCGGGGTGGGCGGCAAAATGTCTCTCTCTCTCTCTCTCTCTCTCAAAGGTCCTTACTAAATATTCGTTACCGTGAAGCATCAGGAAATCCGGATTTTATGTGAATTGAATATTTCCTGAAATTCGGATTGAATTCCACTTCTGCAGCTTCAATTCGCTCATCTCTAGCTATAAATTTAACACATCCTCCAGTGGTGCAGGACATACAGTATAAAGATTGGCGTTTAAATTCGGTCTTGATAAATTTGTCGCCTTGACTTCTATACAGAGGTTATTGTGCAGGAAAGAGTTAATCCTGTGTTATCTGCTTCTAAAATAGATATGTTTTCTTTTATTCTAACCCCACATATAAATGAAATGACTGCTGTGTACAGAAGAAGTGATGAGGAAGCAACAGATACAGGCATACAGAAATGGAATGGATCTTAATTCCCAAAATATGAAACCCAAAAATGAAGAATCAAGATGAAAAGAACCTCTAGCGATCCATTGTTATTGTTCTCAGCTAAGCATACAGAGCAGCAGCTAAGTTTCACCCCATTACATTAGATAGACGTTGAAAAAAGATCAATCTATAGCAAAGTGTTGAGGTGCTTCTTTGGCCTAGTTTCCTGGAAACAATATAAATGAATCACTAAAGAGTGTCGCCACCATGAGCCTTGATTTTTGGAATGAATTGACTGTTGACATTACCCCCAGCAAACAAACCACAAGCTGAAAAAGTGCTAAAAATGTTCAAAAATATATGGTTCGGTCAAAAATTCAGTTTAAATAATGTCATTTTCTGATGAGAGATTTCCATTAAGCCAAAAACCCCCTTAAAGTCCAACATCTGGGACCGCACTAAACTGGACAGAGAAAGGGATGTACCTGCCAATTCTGGAAGCACTGAACAAGCAATGGTGTCATTCAGGATTCAAGTACTGATAAGTATGTCATTACACCATTTCTCCAAAAATAATCCCTAGTTTGATTTTACAGGGTTTTTGGAGTAGGCTTGAAATATAAGCCCTACTCCAAAAATAAGCCCTAGTTACAGTCAGCGCCTCCAGTGCTAGGTTATGTCATGTGATGTCACAGAGACGGACAAAAGGCATACCGTAGCTCCCAACTGTCCTGGACAAGAGCCCTGCTACCTCCCTCCATGCAGGGCAAAATCCACTTACCCGCTCCCGAATCCCGCTGCAGAGTCCTGCTCCCTCCTGGGTCCCACCCTCTGACTGCTCCCAACCGCTACTATGCTGTGGGCTTGGCTATCTACGTGACCAGATGTCAGGTGCCAACCCTGCTCGCTCCCACAGATACAGCCACTCCACTACAGCATAATTCTTTAAAAATCAGACAATGTGATTTTCTGGATTTGTTTTCTCATTTTGTCTCTCATAGTTGAGGTCTACCTATGATGTCAATTACCGGCCGGCCTCATCTTTTTAAGTGGGAGAACTTGCACAATTGGTGGCTGACTAAATACTTTTTTTCTCCACTGTACACAAAGGGTGTGCCTTCCCTTGGCTTGTTGCGCTGGTCTGATTCTTCATCTGAATTTAGTTCTGGCTGACTTCGACTGCAGTTGGGTATTTTAATAATCCAAATACATTTCCTGGTTTCATTTCAACCAAGCTCTTTATCATGTCATCTATCCTAATGCTATTGCCTCAGGAAAGCTACCACCAGAGGTCATTTGGGGACCGCAAGTTGGTGTTTCCCTTAATTCAAAGCCCTGTCCATCTTTTTTTTTTGTTCAGTTTGAAACCAGGAAGTTCAGAAGTCCTCTGTTTCAAGATACCACTCTAAAGAACATTCGCCAGTTCCTTGCCAGCAACTGTTGTGGCCACTGATTGATCTTAGCAGTAACAGGAGGCTGAGGACTTCCGGTATCAGTGCACAGGCATGGGACAAAATGGACAAGTAAGTATGCTTTATTTTTAATTTTACACCTCCCCTGACCTCCACTGGGGTTGCTCAAATTCCTGAACAGTCTGTTTAAGGAGCAATTTAAGACAAAAAGGCCTATTGATGGGGGTTTAAGGCCCAACAGAGAAATAAAAATTGCCTGAAACTTTTAGAGGCTTCTCAGGAGAAGTGTGAAGGGAAGCATTTCCTGTTTGGTGAGAGAAAAGCTTTCTGCCAAGAAAGAAGGGGCAACAAAGTCGTGTAAGATATTTTATCTTAATGATCAGTGTGAAGGATCTCGCCTTGCCAAGCCGCCTGGCATGCCTGCGATCAACCTTCTTTCCTAACCTCCCATTCACACACCGTGAGCGGATCGAGTCATAGGATAATACGAAACTAGCTTTTTAAATTTTATATATTTATTAACCCAAGTGGGTTGGTACTAACCATTAACATATACAGGAATATATATCAATTACCATGCAAGATTACGGATAAAGTAAAGATACAGCGCACAAAATAAAAAGGGAAATAAAAGATAGAGAAAATACCGGCACAGGCTTGTAGTCCTTTTCTATAGGCCGCAACAGGTTTTTGGGCCTCACCCTCTCTCCCCCATGGCATTCCTGAAAGTAGGTACAACTACTATGGATCAGGAATGATACATTTCAAAGGTAGATATGTAACTGGGGAATGTGTTCATCGCAACCAGGGACGTACTATTCAGGAGCGAGTGTTAGCTGCAACCCTGCTGCATTACCATTGGTCAGGGCTGAGCTCTTAGATGTCACGGTTAAACATGACCGCGTCATCTAAGGGGTTCCACCATAATAATGCTTCCCATCGGCCCCACTGTGGTAAGATCTGGGGTGCCGATATGTATTTTTAGCAGCTCGAGGTCTGACAAGTGAACCCGGTTTCCAGGAGCCCACAAACCTGGAGGAAGGAGGAAGTCAGCCTATGCGTCAGACCCATACAGCAGATTATGACCACATATGGGGTATTGCCATGTTCAGGAGCAATTGTTTAACAAACTGTAGGCTGCTTTTTCTTATTTAACCCCTTGAGAAAATGAAAACTTTGGGTATACGTTTTAATACTTTTTCATTTACACATCCGAACTTTAATAAAATATGTGAAACGGCTGTGGGGTCAAAATGCTCACTATACTCCATGATAAATTCTGTCAGGAGTGTAGTTTCACTTTTGGGGGTTTCTCTTGTATTGGTACTCTATAAGTTCTGCAAATGAGACATGGCACTTGAAAACTTTTCCAGCAAAATCTGCTTTTCCAACGTCTAGTCTCACTCCTTCCCTTCCATGCGCTGTCGTGTGCCCAAACATCAGTTTACACACACATGTGGGGTATTTCTGTGCTTGGGAGAAATTGCATAACAAACTGTGAGATGCATTTTCCCCTTTAACCCCTGGTGAATGTGTTCATTTTATGGCTAAATGAACATATTATTGAAAAAAAAAATGAAATATCTAAATTTCACCTCCATATTGTTTTAATTCCCATGAAATGCATAATGCAATGCAATGCAAGAGTTAACAAACTTTCCAAATGCTGTTTTGAATTATTTGAGGGGTGCCGTTTTGAAAATGGGGTGACTTCTGGGGGGGGGGGGTTTAATATATAGGCCTTTATAATCCCCTTCAGAACTGAAGGTCCCTAAACAATTAGTTTGAAAAATTTTCTTGTAAATCCGGAAAATCGCTGTTGTAATTGTAAGCCTTCTAACGTCCAAAATAAATTAAAGGACGATTGAAAGATGATGCCAATATAAAGCAGAGATATGGTAGATAATATTTATAAATGAATTTTGGTGGTATGACTATCTGTTTGAAAAGCAGAGCATTTCACATTTTGAAAATTGCAATTTCTTTCAAAATTTCCATCAAATTTCCCATTTTCTTTTTAAAATAAATACAAAAATATTGATCAATGTTTACTACTAACATGAAGTATGATGTGTCACGAAAAAGCAGTCTCAAAATCACTTGAATAAGTTAAAGCATCTCAAAGTTATTGCCATATAAAGTGACCCATGTCAGTTTTGAAAAATGAGGCCTGGTCATTAAACTAACTAAACTAAACTTTCAGACAACTTTTGTTTTTCTGGCAGTATTTGTGTCATTAATACATTTTTTAATATCTTTATTACCAAATTTTGGATAATTTCTGTGAAAACTGCATTTTTCACTCTTTCCCTTGCTTCTGTGTGGACAGCTGTTTCTGCCATTTTCTGTAGAGAAAATGAGGGTGGGGGGTCACTTCAAACAGTAATATCTAAGACATTATAAAACATACAAACTTACTTTTTGTGTCATATGAAATATGATTTTCTTCTTTCATGTGACACTAAGGCTGCAGCGCGATCTAAATTATTTCCAGAGATATCACTGGTTGAAAACACATTTGGGATTGTAATTTTTATATCATATATATTATACAGTTGCATATAAATATCCTAATCCTGACTGTATTTTCAACCAGTGATATCTCTGGAAATTATTTAGAGTACTGTAAGTGTCATGTGAAAGAAGAGAATCTGCTCTTTCATATGACACAAAAAGCTAGTTTGTACATTTTATAATGTCTGAGACCCTCATGACCCTCTCCCACCCTCATTTTCTCTACATGTTACACAGCCCGTACTCCATACACAGTAACATTCAGTGAGAGACAGAAACAGCTCTCGATACAGAAGCAAAAGAGTGAAAAAATGCAGAATTTCATAGAAATGATCCAAAATCTGTTAATAAAGTATATTACAAAATGTATTAATTACACTAATACTGCCAAAAATCAAAAGTTGACCGAATGTTTAGTTACGCTTTAAGGTACTTTTAGGCTGTGTCATTAAGGGGTTAAACAGTTTCCTTTTCTACATGAGCTGAAATATGAACAAGCATTGGAGAATGGTTTTTACATACACTAAACTTTAGTGACTAAAGCAAGTGCTACCATATTAAATAAAGCATCATACTGTGCTACTCAAGCTCAACTACAGTCATATGAAAAAGTTTGGGCACCCCTATTAATCTTAATCATTTTTAGTTCTAAATATTTGGGTGCTTGCAACAGCCATTTCAATTTGATATATCTAATAACTGATGGACACAGTAATATTTCAGGATTGAAATGAGGTTTATTGTACTAACAGAAAATGTGCAATATGCATTAAACCAAAATTTGACCAGTGCAAAAATTTGGGTACCCTTATCATTTTATTGATTTGAATACTCCTAACTACTTTTTACTGACTTACTGAAGCACAAAATTGGTTTTGTAACCTCATTGAGCTTTGAACTTCATAGTCAGGTGTATCCAATCATGAGAAAAGGTATTTAAGGTGGGCAATTGCAAGTTGTTCTCCTATTTGAATCTCCTCTGAAGAGTGGCATCATGGGCTCCTCAAAACAACTCTCAAATGATCTGAAAACAAAGATTGTTCAACATAGTTGTTCAGGGGAAGGATACAAAAAGTTGTCTCAGAGATTTAACCTGTCAGTTTCCACTGTGAGGAACATAGTAAGGAAATGGAAGACCACAGGGACAGTTCTTGTTAAGCCCAGAAGTGGGAGGCCAAGAAAAATATCAGAAAGGCAGAGAAGAAGAATGGTGAGAACAGTCAAGGACAATCCACAGACCACCTCCAAAGAGCTGCAGCATCATCTTGCTGCAGATGGTGTCACTGTGCATCGGTCAACAATACAGCACACTTTGCACAAGGAGAAGCTGTATGGGAGAGTGATGCGAAAGAAGCCGTTTCTGAAAGCACGCCACAAACAGAGTCGCCTGAGGTATGCAAAAGCACATTTGGACAAGCCAGCTTCATTTTGGAAGAAGGTCCTGTGGACTGATGAAACAAAGATTGAGTTGTTTGGTCATACAAAAAGGCGTTATGCATGGCGTCAAAAAAACACAGCATTCCAAGAAAAACACTTGCTACCCACTATAAAATTTGGTGGAGGTTCCATCATGCTTTGGGGCTGTGTGACCAATGCCGGCACCGGGAATCTTGTTAAAGTTGAGGGTCGCATGGATTCAACTCAGTATCAGCAAATTCTTGAGAATAATGTACAAGAATCAGTGACGAATTTGAAGTTACGCCGGGGATGGATATTTCAGCAAGACAATGATCCAAAACACAGCTCCAAATCTACTCAGGTATTCATGCAGAGGAACAATTACAATGTTCTGGAATGGCCATCCCAGTCCCCAGACCTGAATATCATTGAACATCTGTGGGATAATTTGAAGCGGGCTGTCCATGCTCGGCGACCATCAAACTTAACTGAACTGGAATTGTTTTGTAAAGAGGAATGGTCAAAAATACCTTCATCCAGGATCCAGGAACTGATTAAAAGCTACAGGAAGCGACTAGAGGCTGTTATTTTTGCAAAAGGAGGATCTACTAAATATTAATGTCACTTTTCTGTTGAGGTGCCCATACTTTTGCACCGGTCAAATTTTGGTTTAATGCATATTGCACATTTTCTGTTAGTACAATAAACCTCATTTCAATCCTGAAATATTACTGTGTCCATCAGTTATTAGATATATCAAATTGAAATGGCTGTTGCAAACACCCAAATATTTAGAACTAAAAATGATTAAGATTAATAGGGGTGCCCAAACTTTTTCATATGACTGTATATGGTATATTCTATATAAAATCAATTGAAAATCATAGGATTTTATGTAGTTCATCCTTGGTTTTAGAATTAAATAGCCAGTCAGGTTTTAGAAATAATCTTACAGTAGCTGCAGGATAAGAGTAAATTTATTTTGTTACATACAGTGACCAAGTGAAGACAGAACTGCCCGAAAGTGGTAATGTCCTAAAAGTTGGCAGAAGAGGCTGGCTAGTTACAAATTTTTAAAAAAAATTCTACTGAACCTTAAAATGTTTTGATGTGAACACTATGACCAGGCTAGGCTAGAGCAAATACTGGACACTTATGAGAAAGAGGTGACTAAGGGTAAACTAGATAAGTTTACAAGACAGAAGAATAATTTTGAAAGGTGGATGGCCTATAAATTCTGTGCCCTTGATACTTGAAGATTCATTACAATATTCAATAATCAGTGGAATCAGAGATCATTGATACCTGATACACCACTTATGACAACTAGATCTCATTTTACCCACCCAGAAATTGAATAGGGGTACACATCCATTTGGATCTCATTCCTGTGGGGACTGTAATGTGTGTGTATATATATATATATATATATATATATATATATATATAACTTCAACTACAACGTTTGCCAACCCTGCTCATGGAGAGAGTTTTCCATTAATGAGCTTTGTTAACTGTAAGACTAGACAAGCTGCCTATGCTTTGATTTGTCCTTGCAGGAAGGTCTACGTGGGACAGATTTTTCAAGAATTTCAGAAAAGAATCCAGAAACAGATCAAGGGGTTACCCTTATATCAGTGACTGCCCATTTTTTTGGAATTCCATGGTGGTGAATACAAGGGACTCATGGTGGAGGATCTAGATAGAATTCAAACAAATATATGGGGCGGTAACCCTACCTCAGCCGCTTTGAGTTTGCAGTCTAAATGGATTTGCAATCTGAATACTGTTACACCTAATGGAATCAATGAAGAACTTTTTACTGGTTTTTTTGGGTAAAGGTGTCTTGGTTTTGAATTTAGAATTATTTAATATATATTTATTTTGGATGTTTTTTGTTTTTTTATGACACCCCCATGTGACTACTAAGACCCAATCACTGGCCTGAATAGTGACCTGGAGGCCAAAGAAGATGGTGGACGACCTGGAAAGAAAACTAGAATGTCAGTGCATGCCACAGCTGAGAAAAAGTTAGTATATATATATTTTTTTTTTTACATGCCTTCCCTAGCCTCCATTTTTTTACACTTTGGGGTCTGTAGAGACCCCAGAGTATGGTAATCAACTTTCCTATATAACTCATACACCTGTTGTTAGGGAATTGCCAGTTAAGCAATTCCCCTATGCTGCTGCTGAAACTTGGGAGGAAGGGAATGACAGAGACGGTGAGTCCTAATGCTCGACCCTGCCCCAGTCCCTACCTACTTGCCTTAACTACCCTAGGCGGTAGAGGACAACTGGGTGACAGTCCCATTCTACAATACGAATGAAAACACAAAACGCAGAGAAGAAAAACAGACATGGGGAATCAAGAGAGCCAAGGGTCAGAACCAATCAGGCAGTGCAGTACAGAATCAGAACCAAAAGAAGAGTCAAAAGGAGAAGCCAAGGTCAAAAATATAATATCAGTAAACAGATAATAGCCAGCGCACTCAGAGAAGCTAATAGCAAGCATCAAAGAGAGGGCTTGAAAACTATATAAAGGGAATCCGTCCTAGCCTCGATTGGCAAGGAGAAATGTTAATCAAATAGCTACTAACTTTAACTCCTTAGAAACCAAAGGAACTAATAGCACTGGCTGGACTGACACACAGCAACAAATACTCAGCTGTGCTAAAATAACAGTAGCAAAGAAACACAAATGAAAACGCCTCCTGCTCCGCAGCGCGTGACCAAAGGATGGTGCAGAGGCCGGAACGGACAAAGATGTTACACCTGTTTTGGATAGCTGTATAGTGGAACCTAATCTCCTTTGCTTGACTCAAGGTACTATAGTCTGAAACTACTTTCTGGTATTATTATAGAAAGGACAGAGCTCTATCTAATCTCTTAAGACACTAATAGTGACCATAATCATTAATTAAAATTAGGTTGATGATTGAATAAGCATTGAAAAAATTACTATCCGGTGAATGATTGTTATGCAGATCCAACCATACACATTTAGTCCATATTGGATGTTGGTCATTCAAACTGGCCATACAGATGTGTCCTCCTCACCTGTCCTCTTGGATGGACATTTGCAGAGATGTGTATCATGACTGATAAGATTTTCCAAACACAACATGGTATTGTGACAAGTTATCACCAAGTAATATGCTATCCTTTTTTTTTTAGCATGTCATGATATTATATTGAATTGGTTTCAAGTCAGATTGGAAACCTTCAACACATTGGAGATCAGTTAAGTGTGGACACATCAGAACAAGCTCAATGACACTGAGCAAAGGATAAACAATCTTTCTAGGAATGTTCTTTCATAAGTAGAAAATATCTTTGCGTGATTATCCCCGAAAAAATTCACAGTTGACTTCTTTCCTGATGATAATGGCGTGTCACTGGTCAGATAAAATGATCGTTCCTTGTTAAATTTCACCCAAAAAACATTTATGATCGAAACAATGCATTTTCATCAACTTTAGACTAATGTGTATATGGCCACCTTAATAAAAAGAAAAACAGCAAACGACAAAAAAATACTTGCGGGACGAACAGTAATATACAAATAGTATAGTTCCCGACAGTCTCGATCCTTGTAGGACGATCCTGAAAATGAAACCACAAAAAGGGGTTGGGTTTATGCTAAATTCCACTTAAAGAGGCTTTTCTGGTCATGGCGCTGGAACAGGATGAGGTCTAACACGTCCCTTGATTTCATTTTAGTGATTAAATAATGTGTTAGTGTTTCTATAATAATTTTCAGAACTGAATTGTGGTTTAAGATAAATTCTTGGGAAATGTTTTTATGATTGAAATAGCTCTATCCCAAATAATCTGGAATTTTTACAGTAAGCTGGGACATTGTGTACAGCGAAAGGTTGTGGCTGTGCCTGAAATCTGCATAAATTATTTGTCAAGACAGATTTTATTCCTACGATGAAAAATCTATTTGACTGCTTGCTTAAGCAATGTCAAATTTGGGATTTTTTTAGACTGGTTTTAATATCTAAATGGTATAATAATTCTTTAATAGACAAAGCAGATTATAATGGTTCCACCCTTAGTTACTTACAGCATTCCTGGGGATCCATCACCTCATTTGCCTTCCAATGTACTTCATCAAACATATTTGGCCATCCGTTGTTGTCTCCTGGAATAAAGAAGAGTTTATAGGTGGTGAATTGTATATTATCAACATATGCCAGATTGCAAAAGAAATTGTGGAGAATACAAGACACATGAGAACAATTGTAAAGCAACAAGAAATCTCAGTAGGGATATATTAGCAGATATCAGCATGGACGTATCAGCAGCTGGGGCGTATCAGCTGGTATCAGCAGAAACATATCAGAAGATATCAACGGGTGGAGATCTACCAACTACCTTAAGCAGGTATAATTAGCTGTCCTGAGACCTAGTAACTAATGACGGCACAACTCCACCAATAGAGGTGGATCATTGGAAGATCAGGGAAAGAAAAGGGAATATGGAGACCCTGTGGCTCCATAATATAGGGTAATGATTCACCAGTGTCAGACTGAAGTGCTTAGGACCCACCAGAAAAATTAATTCTGGGGGCTCAATATACAGTTATATGTAAATATTGCCTGACACTTGTTCAAAAATTCCTAAAATGTTGCCAACATTATTTTTTTCAGTACTTTTTTGCTGCTAAGTCTTTGCCCCTGATTGTTTCTGTCCTGGGGTCCTGTCAATAGTCTCTGCTTGGCTCCTGCATTGAGCTAGGGGCCTATAGTTATGTGAGACAGGGATATGTGCCCACACAGCAGCAAGATGTTGCAAGATGACTGGTGGATGGGGCCCAGGGAGGAAGGATGCTGGTTGACCTGATTCTATACCTACTGCTAAATGTGTCTACAGTATATAAAAATAAAGTGGGTAGTTTCTTAACCACTTCCATACCAGATGCTTTACTCCCCTTCTAGACCAGGCACATTTTCAAGTTTTTTGTATGTGCAGTTTTAGAGGGCTATAACATTTTTATCATTTGCGTTATTCAACTAATTTCTGCGTCTTTTTTTCAGTGACACATAGGGCTTTATTTTTATGTTGTTTTTATTTTTGCATGTGTTTTAATTTTTTTATATCCGGGAAAATATAAACAAGAGAGGACAGAAAATGTGTCTGTTTTTGACTTTTCATTTTTTTTATTCAATAACACAAAATGCTACTAAAAAACTTTATAAAATAGTTTTTCCTCTCCGTTACGGTAATTTAAATTTTTTATGGTGTCATCGGGGGTGGGGCTATACCCTGTAATAAGGGCTTTTTATTGGCGTATTATTTTATTTATTTTTTTAATTATTTTATTTACTTTTTTTTTTTTTTTAACTTTTCTATACTTTTTTTTTTTACATTGTTTCCCCATATGTCATAATAGACCTTTCGTGACATCTGATCACTTTTTTTTTTTGTTGGGGAGGCTGATTTACCCTGTACCTGGGGCTGGTATATTTAGCCCCAGTTGCAGGAGGAATACAGCCTCCTGAACATTACTTACATATAACCAGCAGCTCTAACACATGCTGATCCCAGTGGATGACCGCCGAGTCAGAGGGGAACTGCAAGATGGCGGCGCCCATAGCGCTGTATTCAGCACCCATTGAGCGCCTGTTTGAGATACTGTACTATGAGTATCCATATGAAGTACAATGAGTGTACATTGATATGCAATGGTGAGTTGGAGGCCCATGTGGCTCAGGGGCCCAGAGGATAATTCACCTGTGGGCTAGTACAAACCTGCACTTTAATATGTTTTATTAGTATAGAGAACCTGCAGTGAACATAGTAAAAAGCACTCCAAAAACAAGGACAGACTGGCGTCATGTATCTTCTAACATTTGTACATCACTCATTATGTTTATTTTTAGGTGTATCATGATTTCTCGATGAGTTGATTCAAATGACAAACTCAACTCTGCTACATCTGCACTAGTTTATCACAGAATATTGCAATGAGTAATTGATTTGTTTGATTAGAAATCCAGCTGGCTCCAGGCGCGGTTTTTCACACACTTGTAATGTCTTCATGATGACAACTGAACAGGATTGATATGTAAACAGAACTGTGCAGAAGGAAGGTGGAGCATCTTGTGAATTGTTCTAAGCTCTGACCGGTGAAGTTGATGACAGCACCAGATAACACATTTTGTATTCCTGGCACTCCTTGAGTGGAAGTTGACTTTCAAATAACGTAAAAAAAATACTGCAGAAATATCTAGCACAACTAAGATGTAAGGAGAATATCCCTGCTGGAAGGGTTAAAATTTATCGTCAGAAACAGATAAAATAAATACAGTGGTATTCTCCAATGTGAAGAACTTATTTTATTCCAAGCAGGCAAACACAGACGCGGCAGTACATGACCTACTGCCATTTCATGTGCTATGATGTTTCTTCTGGGCCTTGGCGTTCAACTAAACTCAGCTTCTATTTATATAACATTATTAACAATGTATAAACACTAATGCACATTTTAAGATTAAAAAAACATTACAAAATAATAAAAACAATTCTTTCTGACGAAGATATCAAACCGTTTTGTATTTTGTAACAGTTTACATACCTTGTCATTTATTTTGAACCAAATGCACTCAGGTCATAATGATCATTTAACCAGACAGTTAAAATGGCTTAAAACATAGTGTAGAACAGTCAGGGCTCCTAGGAACCTATCTAGAAAACATAGTGTAGGACACTGTCAGGGCTCCTAGGAACCTATCTATAAAACATGGTGTGTAACACTGTCAGGGCTCCTAGGAACCTATCTATAAATCATAGTGTAGAACACTGTCAGGGGTCCTAGGAACCTATCTATAAAACATGGTGTGTAACACTGTCAGGGCTCCTAGGAACCTATCTATAAAACATAGTGTAGAACACTGTCAGGGCTCCTAGGAACCTATTAATAAAACATAGTGTAGAACACTCTCAGGGCTCCTAGGAACCTATCTATAAAACATAGTGTAGAACACTCTTAGGGCTCCTAGGAATCTATCTATAAAACATAGTGTAGAACACTGTCAGGGCTCCTAGGAACCTATCTATAAAACATAGTGTAGAACACTGTCAGGGCTCCTAGGAACCTATCTATAAAACATAGTGTAGAACACTTTCAGGGCTCCTAGGTATCTATCTATAAAACATAGTGTAGAACACTGTCAGGGCTCCTAGGAACCTATCTATAAAACAAAGTGTAGAATACTCTTAGGGCTCCTAGGAACCTATCTATAAAACAGTGTAGAATACTCGTAGGGCTCCTAGGAACCTATCTGTAAAACATAGTGTAGAACACTGTCAGGACTCCTAGGAACCTATCTATAAAACATAGTGTAGAACACTGTCAGGGCTCCTAGGAACCTATCTATAAAACATAGTGTAGAACACTGTCAGGACTCCTAGGAACCTATCTATAAAACATAGTGTAGAACACTGTCAGGGCTCCTAGGAACCTAGCTATAAAACATAGTGTAGAACACTGTCAGGGCTCCTAGTAACCTATCTATAACACATAATGTAGAATGCTCTTAGGGCTCCTAGGAATCTATCTATCTATGTATCAAATTTCTAGCTCTCTAAGGCAAACACAGCTGAAATTATGTTAAAGTGAAAATGACATTATTATATTCTGAAGTCTTCTTCAATCTTAACTAAGCCCATAAACCGCAAACTACTACTATCTCCTCCATGATCCACCCTCACATGTTCTATCAATCTAGGTGATCTGCTACCTGCGACTAAACCTCTAAGCACGGGTCTTATAGTCTTCCCTATATAGTAACATCCACGACCACACATCACTGCATAAACTACATAATTGGCTCCATATGTAATAAATTCTCTCACTTCTCTCTCTGACTTAAAATTCATTGTGAAGGTGAAGAAAGGACAAACTACTGTATCCCAATGGTCATCAATTACTCAATGTACATTCCACATGATATTTTCTGAGTCTGTTGAATCGTCTGCACAGCTGATGTTGCCTTGTCTGCACAGAAGAATAAGTTTATAAAATGTACCTCCTACACATGAACTGTCCATCAGTAGCCCAAGCAGAAAGTTTAAACATAGCTTATGGGGAAAGCAATCTGCTTTTCAATTGGAAAATGAGAAAAATGTTATCAGGTTTCAAAATATTTGCAAAATGTTTACTTAAAGGGGTTTCCCCATGAACATAACCATGTGTAATTATGTCGACAATTAAAAGTTAAACATTTTTTGCAAATATAAGTAATTAAAAATTTTGCAAAGTTTGAGATTTTCTTTAACCATCTTAGTTGTGACAGTCTGCTAAGATGTGCCAGATATAATAATGGCCCATAATTTAGGCATAAAATAAGAAGTAGCGTAAAATAGAGAAAAGTCTCTAATATGTCAGGCAAGTTGCACCAAATCTATTACTCAGCGTGTGCCACTGTGATAGGTTTGGTGATCTTTGTCTCACATCTACCATCATAGTATGGCAGATGTTGGCACTTTAACCCCTTTTCACCAGATGTTGGATACTTAAATATGGTGGGAGCTCAGGAGCTAAGCGGCCGCCATAGCTGCTATATTATACAGCGAAGACCCAGCGGCAATGCCTGCAATCATGGGCATTAACCCACCTGGTGCCTTGGACAAAGAAGACTGAGGTGCCATTTTGGAGTGGATCTCCAGCCCCTGGAGTGAGATCCGGGGCTAGCAGTCAGTTACCATGACAGCTGGGAGCCTATTGAAGGCTCCCAGGCTAGTTATTACATAAAGTCTATTAAAGGCTGCTCTATGCAACCAGTAATAAAGCCTTTGGAATTTTACAATGTTATATTAGTGATCAGACCCCTGGGATTCAAGACCCTTGGGGGGGGGGGGATCTAAAAATAAATAGAAAAAAAAAAGAAGTAAACATTCAAATCTCCCCCTTTCTTAGAACACATATAAAAGTACATACATAAGGTGAAACACAAACACATTAGGTATCTCTGTGTCCAAAAATAATTTATAAAATAATTTTTCCCATATGGTGATGTTTGTTGGCACTTTTGCTTCTCATAAAAACTTTAATAAAAAGCGATCAAAATATAAGACTTAAAATGGTACAAATGAAAAGTAGATTTAGCCCCACAAAAAAGACACCTTATCCAGCCCTGTACACAGAAATATAAAAAATTAGAATTGGCAACTCCAAGAAATTATGTTCTTTGCAAAGTTTTGGATTTTTTTTTTTTAACGACCGTTATGGGCACCACCATGTTCTTCCAGATCGCTGTTTCCCAGAGTACGATCTGGGGGCAATGATCTATTTCTATGACAGCTTAGTCTTAGTTTAGACAAGCCTGTCTTCACAATACATCTATACATCTATTATGGGCTGCTGAAGTGAATGGACTTTACAATATACTGCAATACAGTTGTGTTGCAGTCTGTTGTACTGATAATTAGACCCAAAAAGTAAAAAAAATAAAAAAAATTAATTTAAAAAATGTAAAAATGTAAAATTTCTAATTACTCCCTTTCTCTAGATCAGAAATAAAAATAAATAAAGTCAAACTGTATGAAAACATTAGGTATCCCTGAATCTAAAAGTGCTTGAAGTATAAACATATCAAATTATTTATCCTCTATGGTGAATGCTGTAGCAGGAAAAAAAAATCTAAATGGCCAAACCGCTGTTTTTTTCACCATTTTTCCTCACCTAAAAAATTTAATAAAAAGCGAACTAAACACCAGATAAACCTCGAAAGCCTCAAAAAACTTTCCCCGCAAAAAAAAAAAAAAAAAAAAAGATACCTTACACAGCTTCACACATGGAAATATAAAAAGTTATGGGTGTCAGAATATAGTGACTAAAAGAAAATGTTTTTATCATTCAAAGTTTTGGATTTTTATTAAGGCATTAAAATATAGCAAAAACCCTGACAGCTAATCCTGTTCTGTATTACTATTGATTTTTATCTGTTATGTTTTGCGGCCTTTGTCTTTGCACTGCTATGTAATTCTTGCCTCTTCCATGCTCATCTGTACCATATGACAGCTCCGCACCATGATGTCTGGATATTATGATTACTAATTCCGATATTTTGATTCTCCCTTGTACTTGGTATGCCACTCGTGCAACTATAGAAATATCACTTCCTGATTGTTTCCTTTTTTGTTATTTTATTTTATTTTTTATGTGCTTTATAATTGTTACTGAAAATATTAATAAATTTTCCATTAATGTATTTGAACCGACTTGCAGAATATAGGTAACCAGACATTCTGGCTGCATAGTGAATGCTGTAATAACCCATTTAGGCCATGGTCCCACATGGCGTAAACGCCGCAGCGTTTTACAGTCACAGCAAAGTGGATGTGATTCTAGCGAATCCCATCTCCACTTTGCGTTAAAATACGCGCTGCGGATACACAGTGCAGTTTTGGAAATCACAGCATTTGAATTATACCTACGGAAACGCCGTCGCTTTTCCTATAGATATAATTGAAGCAGAAAGTCCGCAGAGGAAAACTCTGCGAACTTTTTTATTATTGTTTATTTATATAGCATCATTAATTCCATGGTGCTTTACATTTGCGGATTTACATACAGTACACCAGATATACAAAACAGATAATACAAACAGTGACCAACTGGCACAGTGGGATAGAGGGCCCTGCCCGCAAGGGCTTACAATCTATGAACTTTCTGTCAAAAGCGCAGCGGGAAGACCAGGAATGCGTTGCCGTAGTGTTTTTTGCCGTGTTTTTTAGCTGGGGGACACCACACGTTTCCTTAGCCTAAAAAATTTTCTGAAATGTTGCCAAAAATAAAGCTGTGTATGTAAAAAAAAAATAGGAGCTAGCCTAATAAAAATGTATGTGTCCAAAAAATGTCTACGTCCTTCTGTCATGAAGTTATTAGCTTAAAGGTTATTCCTGAAGAAACCGTAATATTTTAATCTACAGCAATGCATGTCGTGTGGCCATTTTAGTTCGTTCAGGACGAATCCCAAACTGTTCGGTTTTGTTAAAAACTGAACAACTTAGGATATTTGTGTTGATATTCGGCTCGTGCCAAAAGTGGTTTACCCATCTCTACTAGTAACTCTTATACACACGTGGACAAAATTGTTGGTACCCCTCGTTTAATGAAAGAAAAACCCACAATGGTCACAGAAATAATTTGAATCTGACAAAAGTAATAATATATAAAAATTCTACGAAAATGAACAAATGAAAGTCAGACATTGCTTTCCAACCATGCTTCAACAGAATTTAAAAAAAAAAAAGAAAACTTATGAAACAGGCCTGGACAGAAATGATGGTTCCCTTAACTTAATATTTTGTTGCACAACCTTTTGAGGCAATCACCTCCAAAACCAGTGGACATCCTGGGGACAGGCATCGAGATTGTGAACACCTATAAGTACCTGGGTCTGCTCCTTAATAATAAGCTGGACTGGGCAGATCATATGGAGGCCCTGTACAGGAAGGGCCACAGCAGGCTCTACCTGCTTAGGAAGCTGAGAGCCTTTGGAATCCGGGGGGCACTTCTTAGGACTTTCTTCAACTCGGTAGTGGCATCAGCCATCTTCTTTGGAGTGGCCTGCTGGGGGAGCAGTATATCAACCAGGGACAGAAATAAACTTGACAAGCTGATTAGAAGGGCCAGCTCTGTCCTGGGGAGCCCACTGGACCCAGTGCAGGTGTTGGGTGACAGAAGGATACTGTCCGTGGTGAGCTCCATGCAGGAGAATAACTCCCATCCTATGCATGAGACTGTGATTGCGCTGGGCAGTACTGTCAGTGACCGACTGCTCCACCCTAGGTGTGAGAAGGAGCGCTATCGGAAGTCTTTCCTCCCCACCGCGGTTAGGCTGTACAACCAACACCGACCTAAGCGGAGATCATTACATACAGAGAACTGAAATATCTCTCTGCCTGTTAAATCCCCCCCCCCCTGCTACTTCCTATCTGTCTGTCTGCTATTAATGTAATGCCTCTCACCTTGGAACATTCCTGTACATGTTGTTTTTTATTTGTATCTGCTTATCTTATCTTTGCTGCTGTAACACACTGAATTTCCCCACTGTGGGACTATTAAAGGACTATTAAAAGGACTATTATTTCTGTCCAGGCCTGTTTCATGAGTTTTCTTTTTTAAAAATTCTGTTGAAGCATGGTTGAAAAGCAATGTCTGACTTTCATTTGTTCATTTTCGTAGAATTTTTATATATTACTACTTTTGTCAGATTCAAGTTATTTCTGTGACCATTGTGGGTTTTTCTCCCATTAAACGAGGGGTACCAACAATTTTGTTCATGTGTGTATAGGCTTGAAAGCCCAGGTTCAGCACTAATGTATCCTTGAAACATTCAGGATGGAATCTTGACAAATAGATTTATACTTTGGATAATGAGGAATGTAATTTAACATATTATGAGATGTTTCCGGACATACTGTAGGTGTGAAAAGAAGACCAGTTAAAATCAATCAACACTTAAAGGACATTGTAACAATAGGTCAAAGAGTTCTATGTAATTTAATATGTGAATTTCCTTCAACACAAAAAAGAAAGTTTTACCAACAGATTGAGGCACAGCGTGGAAGGAAATGACACTGAGATACACAATTATTTTTAGATGGGTTACTTGTGTATAAGTGGTAAGTATATACTTCTGTTGCTTAGGGATTAATTGTGTGAAATCTGCTAGCTTCAGACTAATACACGTACATTGAAGATTTTAAAGGAAGTCGATTGACAAGAAATTTACATTTTGTTGGGTTTGGAAGGTGGAGGAAAACAACAAGGACAGACAGGACATAAAAGAGAGAATCCCTTTGCCATATACATCCCTACATTGTAAAACATAATGGAGCAGATTAAGCTAAATGCACCAGAATTCTGGCTTCATTTACATATTTTTTTACCTAGTTTGTCAAGGGTAGTATGTAAGTAGGAAACTTTACTGCAATGGGTGCAGTTTAAGGTGCAACAACGGGGCAGATCAGAGGCGTAGCTAACGGGGGGGGGGGGCAGAGGGGGCGGCTGCCCCGGGCCCACTGACTTTTTGGGGCCCACCTCGGGACCGCCATTAATACATCCTTTATTTCTAACTAGATCGGTGTCTGCTGACACCGATCTAGTTAAAAGGCTTCCTGCAACTTAACAGTATTGTAAACCGCAAGCCAATACAGGCCTGCGGTTTACAAGATGCTGAGACCACAGACGGATGTCTGCTTCTCAGCACGGGCGGCGCAATGACGTCACAACATCGCACCACCTGCTCTTAGACACAGACGTCCTGTGCGTGGACAGGGAGGAAGCGGCGGCTCCATTCATCAGCATCGCAGATAGGTGAGTATGACTGTTTTTTGTGGGTATATTAATAGCATAGCTCCCAGTGGGGGAGTCCCGATTTTACACAGCTGTCCCACGGTCCAGCATAGCTTACAGTTTGTCCCGCTATGCCCCTGAAGTGTTTTGCTGTTAACAATCTTTATTAGGGTAGTGTAAAGGGTAGATGCTAAATCCTAGTGGGTATAGGACCTTTGATGATGTCATGACCATGTGATAAGACTTGTGTGGGCGGAGCTATTCTGGATACTGCGGGACAGACTGTGATGTTACACAGAAAGCTGCTGGGAACAGAGAGTGATCGAAGAGACAGAGACACAGCTTGTGTGAGGAAGAGGGGGGAACTGGGGGCAGATGTAGGGGCCAGTTAAACTGAAGGCAGATGAAGGGGGGGAATTAAACTGCTGGCAGATAAAGGGGGACATTAAGCTGGTGGTAGATGGAGGGGGCAATTAAACTGTGGGCAGATGAAGGGGGGTATTTAGCTGGTAACAGATGAAGGGGAAATTAAATTGGTGGCAGATAAAGGGGGACATTTAACTGGGGGCTGATGAAGGGGGCATTAAGCTGGTGACAGATAAAGGGGGACATTAATCTGCGGGAGCAGATGGAGGGTGACATTAAACTGGTGGCAACTGAAGGAGGACATTAAACCGTGGGGGGTAGCTGGAGGGGGACATGTCTGCCTCTAGTTGCCCCCAGTTTAATGTCCCCCTCCAACTACCCCCACTGTTTAATGTCATCCTCCAACTGCCCCATAGTTTAATGTCACCCTAAAGCTGCCCCAGTTTAATGTCCCCCTCTGGGGCACGATTAGAGGGACTTAATACTGTGGGGCAATTGGAGGAGAACATTATAATGTGGGGGCATATAATGTTAGGGTTACTGTAGGAGCATTATACTGTGTGGGGGCACATGAAAAAATAGATTAGAATGGGCGAAGTCAACGTATAAGTGGGTGGAGCTAAATTTGCCGCGGCGCGCATAGCATACCGTATATTTTGTCCCTCTTTCTGTCCTTTGAAAGTTGGAAGGTATGTAATAGTATAAGGGGTGGTTAGGAGGGGAAAATATAACTATAAAGGGAGGATTCATTAGGGGGCATTATGACGATGGGGGGTCATTTATATAAGGGTTATTACAGGGTATTATGAATACAAGGGGGGAGGTTATTTATATAAGTAGCCATTAGGGGGCATCATTTATATTAGGAGGCATTATGAACATAAGGGGGTGGTCATTGATATAAGGGGTCATTAGAGGTGCAGTATTTATGTCAGGGGGAATCAGGGGCATAATATGAGGGTCAATTCATTTAATTAAAGTTGCACTTGGGCTTTATTAAGACTAAAGCCCCACTACCGGGCTGCAGCAAAAAAAAAATGCTGCAGGAAAAACCGCAGCGGTAACATTGTGGTTTTTCCTGCAGTGCTTTTCACAGAAGGTCCGCAGATGTTTCCTCTGTGGACTTTCTGTTTTTAATACACCTATACAGAAACTACCAGCATTTCCATAGATATAATTGACATGCTGCAATTTCCAAAATCGCAGCGGTTTTGGAAATTGCAGTGCATCTGCTGCACATATTTTTCCGCAATATGTGGATGGGATTTGCTAGAATGCCACGTTTTTTTCTGTGGGTTTTTGCCACATGGGGCCCCATCCCATCCCCGCTTTGCAGTAAAATACACGCAGCGGATACGCTGTGATTTCCAAAACAGTCGCAGTTTTGGAAATCGCAGCATGTCAGTTATACCTACGGAAACATTAGCGGTTTCCCTATAGATATAATTGAAGCAGAAAGTCCACAGAGGAAACCTCTGCGAACTTTCTGTGCAAAGTGCAGCAGGAAAAACCGTGATCAATAAGAGGAGCTAAAGATGTCTGTGTTGCAAACTTTACAGAGACTGGAAGAGGTGGTCATGTCCGTCCAGATGAAAGAGATGGGAAATGTGAAGGATTAGTCAGAGACGTCACCGGTAAGTCACTAAATGTTACTGCACTGTATTCACCTAAATCATCTGCAGAGCCCTGTGTAGAGCCGCTATATACCACTATACGCTCACCGTATACTGATAGTATCGGTATACAAACATGTCCAAGTTGGGGGCCCACTTGGCCATGTTCTCCCCCCCCGTGCTGAACTCCTAGCTACGCCTCTGGGGCAGATATAACTTTTGTGGTCAGGGCATAGCTAGGCTCTGGACCCCAAAGGGGCCTCAAAGGTCCCACTGCTACATAAAATATACCACTATTCTAAATGACACAAGGTAGGGGCCTCATCAAAGTATTGCATTAGGGCCCAGAAGTCCCAAGTTATGCCTCTGATTGTGGTTATGACTTGATCCGGGTGTAAAATATGGCAAAATGTGGAGTATCTTGAAATATTCTGGGGAATATAGTTTGACAAGTAGGCGTAACAGAAAGGGGTTTATCTTCACAGGAAAGGTGATATGGCTTAAATGCTAAATAATATGGCAAATTTGGTGTTTAATTCTGGCCCAAAGTGACCCAACTAACAGGTGGTATAAATTTGAGTAAGACAGTCTAAAGATGTACCACATTTATCATCTATTATTTCCACTGTGTTAAACCTGGCAGATTTTCGGATTGTCTTTTACACTGTTAACTTTTAGTAAATGTTTGCCACAAAGAAAGATAACTAGGAGCCGTAAAATGCAAGACAGATATTGTACAATTTCCAGAATGAAAGTCAGTTTAGCAGAAGGAGGGGAACAGGAAAAATAGCATTTTTCTGTAATAAGATATAGTATGAAGGTTCTTATAATCATCTGTACTATTGATCTATTCAGAACTTGCTGAAAAGTTAGTGATAAGTTATCAGTTAGTGATCTGTCTATGTATGGAATTCAGAACTTTGTATCAGACAAAAATAAAATTCTGATCACATAAAGATATATTAAGAAATTAATTAGCAGAGTATTTTAATCTTATTTAACTATAAAATGATGGTATTTTAGAGTGGACACTAACATAAATTTTTCAACCATTATTCTTATTGCTCTGATGTGTCTTAAAGGGGACCTTTCATGTCCTCATCAATGTGCAGTATTATATACTGCGAGAAAGCTGACTGTGCTCTGAGTTCAGCGCACTGTCGTTTTTCCTGGTATGTGCCCCGGCGGTGGAGATATCGGTGCTGTTAATTTCGGCACTAATATCTACACACTGTCAGAAGGGCGGGCGTTACAGCCTAGCGTCATCGCTGGACTGTGAGGATTGCCCCCCTCCCTGACTGTACTCTAACATAGCCTTGTACTGTCAAAGGGGGAGTTCCTTACCGGCCAGCAATGACGCTGAACTGTGAGGAACACCCTTCTGACAGTGGTGACAGTGGGGAAATATCAGTGCTGAAATTAACAGAATCGATGTCTCTACCACCGGGGCACATACCAGGAAATACGACAGTGGGCTGAATTCAGCGCACTGTCGGCTTTCTAGCGGTATATAACATTGCACATTGATGAGGACATGAAAGGTCCTCTGTAAATAAAACAGCCTTGCAAATATTAATAAGCAACAAAATATCTTTCTATTCTGAGTATACAACATCTATACAGACCTATGTGTCTCCATGGTTACAGACTACAAACAGACCCTCTGCATACCTCCAGAAAGGAAAGGGGGCATATCGCAGGTTATATATACTTTAGCAACAGTTTTTTGCATAAAAATTTTCTAAAATAGACAATAGGTGCCCAGACTGCATGGCTACAGGAAAAGATTACACACTGGGTTTGTGTGTAGGCCGTAACATGGAGAAAAATATGTTTGAGTAGGAACTGTATATGCAAAGAGAAGCTAAAAACAATAATATAATAATACATTTTATTTATATGTCACCAACATATTCCCCAGCACTTTACAAATTGTAGGGTTCAAGTACAGACAAAATGAGATATTACAGAGTAATAAATCAATGGGACTGAGGGCCCTGCTTGCAAGAGCTTACAATCTACAGTATGAGGTAGAGGGGGTGACACAAGAGGTAGCAGGGGCGGCATAGGAGGTAGCATTGCTTATACAGTGGTCCAGACATTTTATGATAAAGTTTATTATCATTGC
Source organism: Leptodactylus fallax (assembly GCA_947044405.1). Classification (NCBI taxonomy): domain Eukaryota; kingdom Metazoa; phylum Chordata; class Amphibia; order Anura; family Leptodactylidae; genus Leptodactylus; species Leptodactylus fallax. The sequence continues at coordinate 1,423,329 of CAMRHE010000184.1, forward strand.
ACATATAAATTACGCTGTATGAGCCGTCACCAGTCAGTATCCTTTTATAAGCAGATGGTTTCTGGATATGCTAGATTACAGTCCGATAAGGCATCATATAATGTGGGATAATATAGGAGTGTGAACAGTGGAGGGTTTGTTTTAGTGATTCGAACTGCAGAAGGATTTAGTTTAGGAATTGTGATAGGCTGGTCTGAAGAGATGTGTCTTTAGGATGAAGCTGTAGAAATTGTCTGTTAATCTTATTATGTGGGGTAGCACATTCCAGAGAAGTGGTGCAACTCGGGAGAAGTCTGGGACACTAGAGTACTAGAGTGGGAGGTTCTGATATTAGAGGGTGCTAGTTTTAGGTCATTGACGGAGAGCACAGGTTGGGTTTTAGACAGAGATGAGGGAAGAAATGTAGGGAGGTGCATCATTATGGAGAGCCTTGTGGATGAGGGTGATAAGTTTATATTGTATTCTATAATGAAGAGGCATCGCTGTAGCGTCTAGACTGATAGATGAGCCTGGCTGCCGCATTCAGAATAGATTGTAGAGGGGAGAGTTTAGCAAGGGGAAGACCAATTAGTAAGGAGTTACAGTAGTCAAGGCGAGAGTGAATCAGGGCAACAATAATGGTCATTAATGTTTCCATGGTAAGGAAAGGGAGGATTCTGGAGATGTTTCAGGTGGAGATGACATGAGCGTGCGAGAGATTGGATATGGGGGTTAAAAGTCTGAGTCAAACATAACCCCAAGACAGCGGGCACACTGCCTCGGAGTTAAGATAAGACCATAGACTGAAATGGAAATATCAGGGTTAGATCTGTTAATAGATGGTGGAAACAGCAGTAGTTCAGTCTTTGAGAGATTCAGTTTCACATAAAACAAAGACATGATTCTTGAGACAGATGTAAACTCTGCTAATCACCAGGAAAGCATGTTGTCCTGTTTTGGTAAGAGTGTGGCTATTTATACATAGAATGATGTGTGCGATCTTCTCATGAGAACCTTATAAGAGTGCAGCACTACACTATCTGGCAATATTTCCTGCCGCATCATAAGGAAATTATTAACACAGATGTCCAAAAGACAACAACCCCATGGCCTGAGGAGGCAAAAGGCTGATAATGATTAATGCAATGACAATAGGCGCTCCATAGTACACAGTGTGCTGCTTCTGTGTAGGCTCTGTTAATTATGTAGTCATCAAGACAGCCATTAATTAAACGGAATATTGGCAGCAATTTCCAGACATTCCGTACAGCTTAGCAGAATCTTAGATGTGATCTTCCCTGATCAGGGGTGGAATAAAGCTACCATGGGCCCTGGGCTCTGTGAAGATTGTGACCTCCTGCCAGTCTAAACTTTTTAAAATGATCTGACGCTTACTGTCAGGATATGAGAGCAGATCCAAAGTTATGGCATAGATAAAAATGGAGGAGTCCCTTTGTTGACTTTGCAATTGTTTAGACAGAAAAGAGTGCAGAATATAACATTCATCAAAAGAAAAAAAACAGTCAGTAAAGACAGTTACAAACGAAAAGTCTTCTGTTTTTTTCCATCTGACATTTTTATATCCATTTTTCTGATCCTCTGATGAATCAGAACAATGAACCTAAAGGCGGTAAAGAAAAATTACATGAGGAGAGATCATACTTTGATGTGTCCATATACAGTGGCTTGCAAAAGTATTCATACCCCTTGAACTTTTTCAAATTTTGTCACCTTACAATCACAAACCTAAATGTATTTTATTGAGATTTTATGTGATAGACTTACACATAGTAGCAGATAATTGTGAAGTGGAAGGAAAATAATACATGGTTTTCAAAATTTTAATCAAATAAAAATCTGAAAAGTGTGACTTGCAAAAGTATTCAGCCCCCTGTACTCTGATACCCCTAAATAAAATCCAGTGCAATCAATTGCCTTCAGAAGTCACTTGATAAGTTAATAGAATCCAGCTGTGTGTAATTTAGTTTCAGTATAAATACACCTGCTGAAAATGTTCATTTATGAGCACTTCAGTGATTTTATCATTCCACGCTTTAGCGGCTTGTTTTAAACCGTATATACTTTTCTGTAGCTTACAAACCATGTTTGGTTTCTCTTTATCTTTGAATCCTGGAGGTTGTTCCATGTAAATTTCTTCTGTTAAATCTCCATTCAGAAATGCTGTCTTTACATCCAGATGTTTCAATTGCATTCCTTTAGTAGCTGCAACCGCAAGCAAAGTTCTGATTGTAGTATGCTTGACAACCGGAGCAAATGTTTCATCATAGTCTTCTCCGTATTTTTGAGAATAACCTTTAGCTACGAGTCTTGCTCGGTATTGTTCAGCGGTGCCATCTGTTTGGTATTTAACTTTAAAAACCCATTTACATCCTATAGCTTTTCTCCCTTTTGGTAATTCTGTCAGTGTCCATGTCTTTGAATCATGCATGGATTTCATTTCTGTTTCTGTAGCCTTTATCCACTTATTGGCCTCTTCTTCTGAAAGTTGAGATATATCCTCCCAAGATGTAGGTTCATATACTTTATTTGTACTTGCCTTGTATGAAAGACGTACAGGTGGTTTTCCTTTGTTTTCTCTCATTGAACGTCTTGGTTCTGTGTCTGTCTGTAGTTCTATCTCTTCACTTTCAGTATTTTGAACTTTATCAATTTCAACTTCTTTTTCATCAGATGTTCCTGCACTTATATCACTGTTGTCTCTCTCATTTCTCATTTCCAGTGATGTCATAATGTTATCATTTAGATCTTCAATGAATGTTACACTGTTACTCACCATAACTCTGTCTTTTTTAGGATCTAGGATTCTGTATCCTTTGCAGTTGTCACTATATCCAACAAATATTCCTTCTATGGCTCTGTTTTGAAGTTTGGAGCGTTTCTCTTCTGGAACAAAAACAAAGGATTTGCAACCAAAAACTCTTAAATGATTCACACTTGGTTTCTTACCATGCCACAGTTCATATGGTTTTTTTTTCAGTTTTCTTGAAAAAAGTCTATTTTGCAGATAAGTAGCTGTCATTGCTGCTTCACCCCAGTAGTTCTCTGGTAGTTTGGAATCTGTTAGCATGCATCTTATCATTTCAGTCAGAGTTCTGTTTTTCCTTTCTGCTACGCCATTTTGTTCAGGTGTGTATGGAACAGTTTTGTGATGCTCTATTCCATTCTGTCTTAAATAGTTCTCTATTTGGTGTCCTGTGAATTCACCTCCATTATCACTTCTAATGATGATTGGCTTCCTCTGAAACTTATTATACGACTTTGACACGTATTCTTCTAATTTACTGAAAACTTCACTTTTGTTCTTTATTAAGTATGTGACTGTGTATCTTGAGTAGTCATCTATAAAAGTCACCATATATCTATTACCTCCTGATGTGGTTACTTTCATGGGTCCACATACATCAGTATGCACCAAGTCAAGTGGTTTTGTGCCTTTTGTTTCACTCTCTTTAGGTATACACACTCTTGTAGCTTTAGATTTTATACAACATTCACATCTTACAATAATTGAGCAATCAGATATCAACAGATCTTTTGTCAAATTTTTGTTCTGTAATGCCATGATACTCTCAGGATGTCTGTGTCCTAAGCATCTATGCCACATGTGAATACAATTCTTGTGATCATGTGTACATAACTTAATCTGTTCCTTTAATGTGTCTAGATGATATAATTGTTCACCTGCTTTTACATTTATTATTATCTTGTCTCCTGCTAGGATTGTACATTCATCATCTTTGAATTTTACAGTAAGTCCTTTAGCTGTTAGACGTTTTACAGATAATAGTCCTCCATCTAGTCCTGGAACATATAACACATCCTTTACTAGTATCTTTGAATTATGCCCAAATTTATCAGAATAGATTAGCATTCCTTGTCCAGTACCTTCCGCGGTTATTTTGCTCCCATCTGCAAGGTAAATAGCTTCCTTCTTATTTAGATCAAGTTCAGTAAAGAAGCTCTTATTACTTGTCATGTGACTTGTTGCTCCTGAGTCAATATACCAACTCATTGATAACCTTTTATCGGTTACTTTAAATGTACCATTCCAGTGATCTGCATGTGGGTTAGATATTGTGCTTTTTACCTTCTGTTTACTTTCTTTATGGTATAACTTCTGTTCTGCTTTCCATATAGTACAGTCTTTCTTTAAATGTCCCTTTTTCTTGCATCTGAAACATTCTCTTGTTTCTGTTTTATAGGTCCTCTTATCTGTAATTTTAAGAGCATTTACACTGTCCTTTTCTGTGGAATCATTTGTTTGTTCTTTCCTTCTCTGGTATTCATCTATGAGTCGTGTTTTTACAAACTCTAGTGTAGTGTCTGCTTCAGGTCTTGTTTCTAGTGCATTTATCAAAGCAGTGTATGAATCCGGCAAGCTACACAATAATATTGCTGCTACATGACTTTCTTTAATATCTTCACCAACTGATCTCAGCTGTGTTATCACTTCCATCATGGAGTTTATGTGCTCCTGCATGTCTTCCTGTGCACTTAATCTCATCTTGTAAAGTTTCCTTAGCAGAAACAATTTGTGATTTAAGCTGGATCTTTCATGTAACTTTCGCAATGCTTCCCATATTCCCTTTGCTGTATTCTCATTCCTTATGCGGATTAACTGATCATCCTCCACTAATAAGCTGATAGTAGCTCTTGCTTGTCTGTTTTTCTTATCCCATGTCTCATTATTATCATTGGGTCTATCTGTAGTGATTACATCCCATAAATCATCTTTAGATAATAACATCTCCACTTTGAACTTCCATAACTGATAGTTCTCATTGTTCAGCTTAGCTACTGTAAGTCTGAGTTCTGAATTGCTGGTCATTTTAACTTGTCTTACTTGTTTGGAGAGAATTGTTCTGAAGAATCCTTTTGCATTCACTGGGTCTTTTTGTCTTCTATGCCTGGGCCCATAACCTGTTGCATAGTTGTGTCACAGAAGAAGCTTGAGAGTAGATTATATGGGATAATCAGCATTTACTTCTTAGAACATGAGGTAAACAGCATCAAAACATTAACACAGCAAAACTTGAAAGTAAAAAGGACCTTTTACAATAGAGAGATAAAAGCAAGGTACAACAAGTCTCACATAGCATACCATTACACTCTATTCAGCATATAACACTAATAACATCGCCATCTACTGTCAGATAGATGTAAACTCCTCCTGCACACAAATAAGTCTATCTGTTGCATATATATATGTATATAGTATATACCAGTGATGGCGAACCTTTTAGAGACCGAGTGCCCAAAGTGCAACCCAAAGCCCACTAAATTATTGCAAAGTGCCAACATGGCAATTTCACCTTAAATTAACCTGCCTCCCCAGCATCCCCCTCTTGCTCGCAAGCAGCCTGCACCCCCATTCCTCCCTCTTGCAAGCAGCTTACATCCCACATCTCTGCCCCCACACTACACCCTGCACCCCACACTACACCCTGCATCTCTACCCCCCCACTACACTCTGCATCTCTACCCCCCACACTACACCCTGCACCCCATATCTCTAACCCCCACACTACACCCTGCACCCCATATCTCTAACCCCCACACTACACCCTGCATCTCCCCCCACACTACACCCTGCACCCCATATCTCTAACCCCCACACTACACCCTGCACCCCATATCTCTAACCCCCACACTACACCCTGCACCCTACATACTGCACCCCACATCTCTCCTCCCTCACACTACACACTGCACCCTACATACTGCACCCCACATCTCTCCTCCCTCACACTACTCCCTACACACTGCACCCCACATCTCTCCTGCCTCACACTGCACCCTACATACTGCCCCCACATCTCTCCTCCCCCACACTACACACTGCACCCCCACATCTTTACCCCCATCTCTACCTCCCACACTACACACTGCACCCCACATCTCTATCCCCCACACTACACTCTGCACCCCACATCTCTCCCCCCACACTACACCCTGCACCCCACATCTCTCCCCCCACACTACACCCTGCACCCCATATCTCTAACCCCCACACTACACCCTGCATCTCTCCCCCCACACTACACCCTGCATCCCATATCTCTAACCCCCACACTACACCCTGCACCCTACACACTGCACCCCACATCTCTCCTCCCCCACACTACACTCTGCATCTCTCCCCCATACTACACACTGCACCCCCACATCTCTCCCCCCACACTACACCCTGCATCTCTCCCCCCACACTACACCCTGCACCCCATATCTCTAACCCCCACACTACACCCTGCACCCTACATACTGCACCCCACATCTCTCCTCCCCCACACTACACTCTGCATCTCTCCACCCAAACTACACACTGCACCCCCACATATCTCCCCCCACACTACACCCTACAGCTCTCCCCCCCACACTACACACTGAACCCCACATCTCTCCCCCCACACTACACCCTGCATCCCACATCTCTAACCCCCACACTACACCCTACATCTCTCCCCCCACACTACACTCTACAGTACATACTGCACCCCACATCTCTATACCCCACACTACACTCTGCATCTCTCCCCCCACACCCTACAGCTCTCCCCCCCACACACACACACACACACTACACACTGAACCCCACATCTCTCCCCCTACACTGCACCCTGAGCCCCACATCTCTCCATGTTCCTCCACTGCTCGGGATACTTTTCTTCATGTGAAGGACCTTCTTACAAGCAAAGACACGCCTACCCTGTCATGTGACCTTATGACGTCAGAAGGTCCTTCCAGAGTACAGCATTTAGCATGTACTGTGTAAGCAGCGGTCCTGTGGATCGCGGCCTACACTGACAGTTTTCAGCTGTATGTGCATTTTGCACATACAGCTGAAAGAAGCGATCACTCACTAACGGGGAATCCTGGACCGGATTCCCCGTTAGTGAGATATGGTGACGGCGCGCGTGCCAACTGAGAGGGCTCTGCGTGCCCTCACTGGCACGCGTGCCATAGGTTCGCCATCACGGGTATATACCAACATTATCATGTATTATTTTGAGTCTGAAAACTTACATGTTTATATAGTACTATGAATTGTTGCAAATTAAGAAACGTAAAGGCCCCCAAAACCTCAATATGTGTAAGATACATAAACAGATCAATATAAAAATGCTCACAATATTCTTTTCTAATTGGTCCATAACCGTATCTGCATACATTGATGTGATACGGCATAAAAGAACCAAAATACAGTTGGTGGGAGAATGGGGCATACGAGACAATGTACAGTAGTCTAGGCTGTTAAAGTAACAATCCAGATGTTTTATTTGTCTAATAAGTAGCATATGCGATTTAAAGAATAAAAGTGGGGCAAAAACTGCTGTATATAATATTTCTACAAAATTGTAAAGCGTTGTTCACACTTGTAGTTTATTTATTTAGCTTTTTATCTATTGGGGGCTCTTGTTTATGCCTGTTTTATTTGATGTGCCATGTATGGGCTGTGTTCCATCTTTACTTCTAATATTTCCCATAATTTCTTGTTATGCCTTTGACTTTGCAGAGATTGAAGGAATGAATTCTCATCATGCTGCACTTCCTAGATCAGTGATATAGAACATTTGCTGCCTGTCATCTTGATGCATGCATAAAAGCAGGTGGAATTTGCAACAAAGGAAATGCATAAATGCAAATGTATGCCTAGACTAGACCACTTTATCTCACTCAAATTAAATACAATAATACATTGTACAAAAAAACAACATTATTGTCATCAGGAACTTCTTTGCCCCAAGCACAAGCACATTTTGTAACCCCTTCAGTACATGTTACCATTTTCTATCCTGGTTATATGACTTAGGGTGGGTTCACACTTGCGCCAGCACTCTGTCTGCCGCGAATCCGACCTAAATGTCGGAAAACTGGATAGGGACTGGATAGGGACTGGATAGGGAAAGGTTTGCGAAGCTTTGCTTAAAAACCCATTCACTTCTATGGGTTTTTAATGCAATGCGCAGGTGTCCAATTGCACCCTCTGCGCCGCGAAGTCGTTTTCTTTCGTCAGAAACAAAGTCGGATATGCAGGACTTTGTGTCTGACATAAAAAAACTGGCTGTAAGCGCACACCCGCGCATTGCTTTAAAAACCCATAGCTTAGAGTGGATCTGGGGAGGGCAGGCTATGTGACAGGTGGACATGGACATGAATCATAACAGACCTCAGACAAGTGTTTTCCAACCTTTTCAGACTCAGGACACCCCTACCATATAATATCAGTATATATCAGTCTGCACCATCAGTAATGGTAGTGCCCTCACATGCATGTAAATATAATGCTTCCCAGTGGCCCCACACAATATAATGCTTCCCAGCCGCCTTCACAAAGCACAGTGCTCCACAGTAATCCCCATACAGTATAATGGTCCTCAGTGGCCCCTATAAGTACTGGTTTTGAGTTGCCCATACACAGTTAATGGTTCTCACTGGTCTCCATACAGTTTAGTGGTCCTCAGAAGAACACAGCAAAACTGTCCCCATTGTCCCTACACAGTATATTTGTCTTAATTGTCCCCATACAGTATAATGGCCTCCAGTGGCCAAAATTTGGGCATATACAGTTTGATGGCACCAGATGCTCCACACAATATAATGCTCCTCGTTACCCCCTGGTGCCTGAGTGTATGTATGCTTGATTTACTTCACTTCTACCCACATGCCACTGTCAGAGAGATATGCGGGCAAGAGTGAAGTTGAAGAGACGGAGAGAGAGAGTGCCGGACACCATGAGGAAGCTCAAAGAAGGTAACAGAAGGTGAGTATAAATTTTTATTTTATTTTTTTAACCTTCCCTGGGCCTTCGCCTATTATTCTCTGGGGTCTGCAGAGACTTCAGAGTGTAACAATTTCACTTTGACTGAACTTGTTCGACCTGAAACAAATCAGGGACCTGAGCCAACCAAACCTGAAACAACTCTTGGGAGGTTGGGAGACAGCAGTGATGCCACAGTACATGCAGTAACTGTGAGAGAAAAAGCAAAGCTTAGCCCACTGTAAGAGTCTTAGTTGTCTCAGCGAAATCGGCGGACAAAAAAGACCTGCAAGTCCGGCTTTTTGGTCCAAAAGTTTCATTTTAAAAGAATGGACACCCAACAGATCCCATTATTGTCAATGGGCACCATTAGCATCCGTTATTTTAGCGGTCCATGTGTCCATTGTTCTGGTCTTCTGAAGGATCAGAACAATGGACACAGGGGCGCAGAAGTAAATATAGTGTAAATGTTGTGGGAAAAGACATGAGAGAGACAAAGAGAAGTGTTCAGCATAATGGGAAACCTGCATGTGAGAAGACGCATCACTAAAACCAGGCAAATAGCACTGACTCAGGACACAGACAGGAACAGTGCAGAGAATATTACATGACTGCAGCCTGCAACAGGGAACATCAATATTTATACCACCCATGTGTCCCTCTTTTGGAGAGACAGTCCTTACTTCTCACCCATCCCTCAGTCCCTCTTTGTCCCTTAAATGTCCCTTTTTTGGATATTTGAAATAGATGTGCATTAATACACTGAACTATATTGTTCCCAAATTATATAATAGGTCATGATTTAGTGTAGACCTTACAATATTTATATTCAAATATTGTTTGCGCTAATTATGTAATACCAATTTAGTCATATACTGTAGATATGCAAACAAATTTTAAACTTTCCCCCAGTTAACTATAAGTGTCCCTCTTTGACAGTCCAAAAAGTTTGAAGACATCAAGCAGCCAGGAGCTAATGATATAAAGGAACTTTTTGAAACCTTGTTGGATGAGCGGCACATTAAAGGGGTTATCCAGCTTCCAAAAAATATCTGCAAATATACAGTGCCTTGCGAAAGTATTCGGCCCCCTTGAACTTTTCAACCTTTTGCCACATTTCAGGCTTCAAACATAAGGATATAAAATTTTTATTTTTTTGGTGAAGAATCAACAACAAGTGGGACACAATCGTGAAGTGAAATGAAATTTATTGGATATTTTAAACTTTTGTAAAAAATAAAAAACTGAATAGTGGGGCGTGCAATATTATTCGGCCCCCTTAAGTTAATACTTTGTAGCGCCACCTTTTGCTGCGATTACAGCTCCAAGTCGCTTGGGGTATGTCTCTATCAGTTTTGCACATCGAGAGACTGAAATTCTTGCCCATTCTTCCTTGGAAAACAGCTGGAGCTCAGTGAGGTTGGATGGAGAGCGTTTGTGAACAGCAGTTTTCAGCTCTTTCCACAGATTCTCGATTGGATTCAGGTCTGGACTTTGACTTGGCCATTCTAACACCTGGATACGTTTATTTGTGAACCATTCCATTGTAGATTTTGCTTTATGTTTGGGATCATTGTCTTGTTGGAAGATAAATCTCCGTCCCAGTCTCAGGTCTTTTGCAGACTCCAACAGGTTTTCTTCCAGAATGGTCCTGTATTTGGCTCCATCCATCTTCCCATCAATTTTAACCATCTTCCCTGTCCCTGCTGAAGAAAAGCAGGCCCAAACCATGATGCTGCCACCACCATGTTTGACAGTGGGGATGGTGTGTTCAGGGTGATGAGCTGTGTTGCTTTTACGCCAAACATATCGTTTTGCATTGTGGCCAAAAAGTTCGATTTTGGTTTCATCTGACCAGAGCACCTTCTTACACATGTTTGGTGTGTCTCCCAGGTGGCTTGTGGCAAACTTTAAACGAGACTTTTTATGGATATCTCTGAGAAATGGCTTTCTTCTTGCCACTCTTCCATAAAGGCAAGATTTGTGCAGTGTACGACTGATTGTTGTCCTATGGACAGACTCTCCCACCTCAGCTGTAGATCTCTGCAGTTCATCCAGAGTGATCATGGGCCTTTGGCTGCATCTCTGATCAGTATTCTCCTTGTTTGAGATGAAAGTTTAGAGGGACGGCTGGGTCTTGGTAGATTTGCAGTGGTTTGATACTCCCTCCATTTCAATATGATCACTTGCACAGTGCTCCTTGGGATGTTTAAAGCTTGGGAAATCTTTTTGTATCCAAATCCAGCTTTAAACTTCTCCACAACAGTATCAGGGACCTGCCTGGTGTGTTCCTTGGTCTTCATGATGCTCCCTGCGCTTTAAACAGAACCCTGAGACTATCACAGAGCAGGTGCATTTATACGGAGACTTGATTACACACAGGTGGATTATATTTATCATCATCAGTCATTTAGGACAACATTGGATCATTCCGAGATCCTCACTGAACTTCTGGAGTGAGTTTGTTGCACTGAAAGTAAAGGGGCCGAATAATATTGCACGCCCCACTTTTCAGTTTTTTTATTTTTTACAAAAGTTTAAAATAACCAATAAATTTCGATCCACTTCACAATTGTGTCCCACTTGTTGATTCTTCACCAAAAAATAAAAATTTTATATCCTTATGTTTGAAGCCTGAAATTTGGCAAAAGGTTGAAAAGTTCAAGGGGGCCGAATACTTTCGCAAGGCACTGTATTCACAGCAGTGCTAAGTCCTCACTGCAGTCTTTGCTTGGCTTTATTTTACTTTCTGCTCCTTGTATCACTGTTATTTATATGCAGTGGATATGTGGACAAACTACATTTCCCATGATTCATCTGCCTGCCCTCACTCTGCCATTTCAACTCTCCGCTGCAATAAAATCACAGGTAATCTATCACTCCCACTTCCGATGTCATGTGCTGCTGTGATTTTGCATTTGCTTCTTGAATGGCTCAGGGGCGGGGATGGTGGGATAGTGGTCTTGCAAATGATTCAAGTGCAAGTGATGAGGAAGTGTTTTGTATTGATGCATCCTGTAATTTGGCCCATATTTTTTAAAAAGTGGATAATCCCTTTAAATTTAAACTGGGTTGTTGAGCAAGCTGCAATGTATTTCCATGTGCTTTGCTGAACAAACAACCTTCCATTGAATCTGCTGACAAAGTACTGGTAATGTACAACAAAAGTGTTCTGAAAGCTAGGGGGACAAGCAAACTTAAATTATGCAACCCATGTAACAAAAAGAGTTATAGAGTAGAATTTACCGAGCTGGCTTGTGGTGATCATATAATATTGCTGAGATAGCGACTCAGGCTATGGATTTAATAAAGGTACAGTCACAAAAGATTATGGGTGTGAAGGTTTCCCAGAATATACAGAGTCCTGAACAAAAAGCAGAGCACAATTTGGATTTTCAGACTATAAAAACAGAGTATGCTGAATTATTTGAAGGCGATAAATGCTTGGAAGGTAAATCCAGACTAGAAATTGATCATACTATACAGCCTACCAGATTCCCTACAAGAAGAGGGTCTATAGCTTTAATCCAACCACCGAAAGAGGAGCTTCAGGGTTTACACAGGAGAGGTATGATAGCAGCAGTACATAAGAGCACAATCTGGATAAGCAGTTTGCTTGCAGGGAAGAAATCATCAGACATAATAAGACTCTGCATTGATCCTAAGACACTGAATAAAGCTCCAAAATTACATCATTATCCAATGTCTAAAATGGAAGATAATGTGTCAGATCTAACAAAAGCTAAAATATTTTTTGTATGTGATATAAAAATGGATTCTGGCATGTGGAAAAGGATGAAGAATGAAGTTTATTGACAGCATCTTCTCCATTTAGGACAGTATAAATGGCTGAGAATGCCCATGGGATTAAGCCCTGGCCCAGAAGTGTTCCAGCAGAAATTGAGTCAATCCTTAGATGTACTTTCTGCAGTAAAAACAATTGCAGATTGTTGGCATATATGATCTGGAATTTCCATTTGGGTCTAATTTATATTCACTATAATGTGTCCTTGTATCTCATACTGTATTTTGATAAACAAAACTCCTGAAGGACCCAAATATAAGTAACTTTATACCTTCCAACCATTGGGTTACCTATTGCTTATATATCCTAATCTGTACATACCTCCTTCATGTACAATGTATATTTTGTATTTGTAAAAATCTTCAATAAAATTAAGGTTATAAAAAAAAAAAACTATTGCAGATGATACTAATTGTTGGAGAAAGTGAGTGCAATAGACCGCATATTGTGGACCCACTGTGCCACCTAACCAGTTTGACTTTGGGCCACTCCCAAGCCTACTAAGTAGCCTACTCAGTTTTCACCCTATAACCCCTGTATGGGTAACTTTTTCGTGGGGTTATTACCAAGCGATTACCTCTCTGAGTGGTCTCAGTGTAGGTGGCAGCTGACCCAAAGGCCAGAGAGATGCTGGTAAGAAGTAGAGGGTTAGGCAAGAGAGGCAGCAAAGTTGCAGAGTTGTAGGAAGCCAAAAGTCATACACAACAGATCAGTAAACAGACCAAGGTCAATACATAGATAATCGATCAGAAACAGAAGCAGGAACACAAACAGCTGCAGGAACTGGCTTACCAAGAACCTCTGTTGCTCACGCACAGAGAAAAGGACTAAGCAGGTATAAATAGACCAGAGCTTTCTGGGATTGGCTGAAGGATCCACAGATGTGCATGTTAACTCTCAAGGTGCTGAGAGTGAGGGTGGACCAAGAGCCGTAGTAAATGCACAGCAGCCTGGAGAATCAGGAACTGAACAGTATGAACTAGAGGTAAGTTGGTGGCTGAGTTTGCTAGGACAGGTGGTATGGTGTGTAAGGGTTAAAATATAACTTGTATTATATTCTATACACTGTATACACAGGGAGTGAAATGTTCTGCAGACAAGTCAGCACAATTTAGAGCTCTTGCAGACACAAAGTCTGGGATAGCATTCAAGGCCTTGCTGTTCTCAGGAAAGATAAAAGAAAACATACAGATAAGTAATGAGAAGTAACACATATTATGAGAAACTGTGAATCTGCCTAGCAGCAGAACTGGAAAGAACAAATATGTACATTGGTCACATGACTGTTGTGTAACCAACTTGCCTTTAAAACTTGTATGAACTATGGAATAAACGAAATAATTCTTACTAGACTCCTGGGCGTGTCTGTACGTTTGTTTCCCGAGCTTGTTATTGTTCTTTATTTAATTTGGATTACGGTGACATCCATCCCGGGGGAATTTAACCCTCGACAGGTGGCTAGTGCAGATTACCAACATTACAGTGAAGATCATGGTAGTATAATGTTGTACTGTGTTAGCCATAAAATGTAGTGGAAGAGTGAAGAAATCATGAACAGAAGAAGATACAATTGTTGGATAGATGTAGAGTAAAACAAATAAAGCTGAACTTGGAAAAATTCAACATGGAAATTGCAAAGGTTTCATATATGGGAAATCTAACCTCAAATAGCATGAAAGTGGATCCTGAAAAGGCGAGGTCTTTACAAGACATGCCTAGTACTACAGATGTTCATAGAGTACAATACATTCTTGGCATGATAAGTTATCTTTCTAAATTTAGCAAGTATCTGTCAGACCTGTGTGAGTCACTAAGACTTAGAAAAGATGTACTCTGAGAATGGACAGAAACCTAGAAAACTGTTTTCTAATCAGTGAAGAAGGCAAAGAGTACCACCAGTATTGCCCCGATGGTGGCCATGACTGTCGTAAGTTTCATCCCATTAGAAGACTTGAGTTTAAAAAGGTTGTTCTAACTTGACAACCCCTGTTACTATGTCATGGAGAGTCCTTGGCTTAGAGGCCCCTCATTTAACAAAAATGCCGAAAAGAGCATAAAGGAGATTTTTTTTACTCAGTGAAGACCACACCAGATTCAACAAATGAGGCATGCCTGTTGCTCAATCTTCTATTGTCTTATAGGGAACCTGTCACTAGATTTTCAGCCACTAATTCACCATGTCAGTATACTGTTGGGAAATGACTTTCTACACAAGCCCCTGTCAAAAATGTGCATTTTAGAGGGACATTGACACTACTGTTATGAACATCTGGTACTCTCATCCGTCATCAGATGGACGTTAACCGTAGTAGAGTAGTGGACACAGACAGAGCCCCATCTGGCATCTATACGAATTGACGTTAAAGTAAAAACATGATGGAGCTTCACTGGCATCAGTCTTTTTATGTCCTTTGCTCTCCTCCTACGATGTCTGAACCTACCCTTAGCATTATATATAAAAAGATGTTATAAAATAGCAAGCACTATATGTAAATTATCTGAAAGGAGTCATGGGTGGTCACTGTCATTAGAATTCCTACCTTGACTGATGCAGAGGTTGCGTCATTTCAAGCCAACTCTGACCGCACTTCTGCCAGACATGTTCTTTAGGTTATTTTGTTATTCACATTATGAAAAAAGGTACAATTTGAATTTTTCTCCTGATCTGGAAAGTTTCCACAATGAAACTCATGGGGTTGTACATAAGCCTACTACACTTGGCATTGTACAGGTCTTCTCTATAAAGTTCCTGTAGCTTTCTGGTTATTACTATATACTTGTAAATGAAAGAGGCAGCTGCTCTCTGTGCTTGGCTAAAGATGATAGACTTCTTTCTATCGTTCTGATGAAAGCCATTCCATCTGAGATGAGTGGGGCGGCCTGTCAGTTTATAATAAATTCATGTTGTGAGAATGGAATTGTAGTTAATTTATGGAATCTGTCCAGATTATTAGCAAATCATTTAGTAAATTGTGTTGATTTGCATTGAAAAAGTCACCTGGATTCCCCATAGAACATTTGGCAGACGGCAATCCCTGTGAAAGACATGTTAATCACATATTCAAATTATGATGGACAGTCGGCCATTGATGTTACTGAACATATGATTGCTCAATTTTGTACCTATACTGCAAATCTTTCAATTAATCCATCATATCTAAGTCATTGCATTGAGCCGCAATTGACAGCATAGGAATTCTGATTTGCTTCCAGCTATACCTCTGGGTATATTATATCATCAGATTCACTGACAATCACTTAAAGAAGCTGTCCAGTTGGGAGCTTATACGTGATATGTAAATCATCACCTATAGGAGAAGGCTACCCTCTATTTATTCTTCTCAAATCTTGATCCTTGACTGCCTTCTAGATTGGGTCTATTAGGTCAGAGTTGTGATCTGTGACTACAGTGTGGCCACAGCGCTCACAGGAAGTCTGAAGAAGTCTGAGACACGCATCCTGCCTTGTCATTGGTCCAATGCTGCTGCTATGCCCCTCCCACTGCAGCTCTATCACAGGCTTTCTAGCAAGTCAGTGCATGAACAGATAGTTACCAGTATAACAAGAGCAACATGCAAGTTACTAAACCACCAGAGAGAAAAAGATGAACATTAGGTCATTTCAGTGTATATATTGAAGCAAATGAGCCGTAGCAAAGGACAGACTAGGCAGTTACCTTAAGGAAACATTTGGGCTGAAAGACACAAGAACTCACCACAATGGTCTTCATCCGCGCCATTTTCACAGTCCTTTATACCATCACAATGGAACGTCCGAGGAAGGCATACTGTGAGGTTTCCACATGGAAAAAAGCCCATTTTGCACACAGAATCAGACAAGGAACCTGTAACCACAGAGACAAATGAATATAGTCACTAAGAGAATTTCCATTTATTTTGGACATGCTAAAAAAATAGTTAGAAATCTATTTCCAATACCTTCAAGAAGTGATTCTACAGTTTCCAAATATGTCTCCGTTATTCATCTTTAGAGCACCATTTTTATGTAAATATGTGTTTTATTCATATGCAAGTTAGGGGAAACGTGCTTTACATGATAATGATAACAGGGCTCCCAAGATGAAAAGTAGAGGTATATTAAGACACTGTGAAATCACCTCTACAAGCTTCTGGGATTAGGTTTATAACTAATTTACTGCTGACATACTCCTTTTAACTAGGAAAAAACTTTAGCTACATGTACTATAATATATGCTTTAACTGTAGGAGCTAGCAACATGGGAGATTGTAGGAAGAGATAGATTATGATCCTACTAGTGAGACCACATGTGGAATACTGTGTCTAGTGCTGGAGACCCTAACTACTAAAAGACATAGATAAAATAAAGCAATTGCAAAGATGGGCTACAAAATGGTGGAGAGTCTAAAGCATAAAAAAATCTGGAAAACCTTAAAGGGGCTATCCAGTTTCTACAATTGATGGCCTATTATTAGGATATACATACCGTGAGCCATGCTGCTCACTCACCTTACAAACTGTAGTGGTGAGTGTGGGTACCGCTGTGCCATTGAAATATATGTGGCAGCGCTGCAGTACCTACACTCACCACTACAGTTTGTACGGTGAGTGAGTAGCATGGCTCGTAGTATGTAAACAATACCGCAAACCGTGTTGTTTTGGTATCGGTGACCCACGGGGGTCCCGGGTGTCGGATCCCCGCAGATCTAATATGGATGGCCTATACTAAGGATAGGCCATCAATGTTAGAAACTGGATAACCCCTCTAAAGAACTTAATCTGTATAGCCTTGAGAAAGAGGGGAAGGGGTGGCATCACCGAAACCTTTAAATATGTGAATGTATAAACAGGGTTCAGGAGGGAAGTGTTTTATTAAATAAAAAACTGAACATAACAAGGGATCTTTTTCTGCTGTCAATATTCTATGTTTCAGAATATGATCTGCTGTAATGAATCAGCGGTAGATTTCGCTGTATCCAACTGCGCCCTTACTGTTGCGCACTACACAGAGGAGCTCACGGCTCCTTTCTGAGCATCTCACTGAGCGGTGGATTCCGCTACATCTTACTACGCCTCTACTACCTATTAACAACCACTATATTACTACTACTACAAACACATCTAGTTTTTTGTACTTTACATGTTGGAGTACTACTTCCATAGCAGGCTCTTAGTATCCTGTACCATATGAATATGGCCACATTCTGTAACATTTACATACCTACATGCGGCCGTAGCAGTGAGCTCATGATATCATTAGAGATATATATCTATCCCATATGAATTATTACTCATTACAGCATTTATATACCTATATGCTATATAAATTATTCCATATATGGAAACACGGACAACAAGAGACCATAGCTATATACCCATAGTTGTCACTAATCATAAATTAAAAAACCTTTTTAACTTACTGGGATTATATTAATCTTTAATATGTACCATCATCAGAAATTTGAGGGGTTTCTTTCCCCAACACTGGACTATATTATCTGGAATTCTTCCAAAGACTATCCCCTTGTACATAATCATAATCAAGGATCACAAGAGATGACTTCATACGGGAAACTTATACCCTTTCAGATCAGTATTTCTGAACCTAACATTGCACTGAATATGTATATCTTAATAATGTATGAATATGTATATGCAATATGCAACCAACGTGATACTTTCTAAGAATAATATCTCCGTATACCTATGTAACCGTGTGATCACTGTAACCATATTAATCTATTCTCACATAGATATCACTACCTTGGCACGCTGCTATAAGAATAGACAGATGTATATTTATTTGGAATTGATGATGCTTCAGTTGACCATTTTCCAGGAGGGCATCTTAAAATAATGATAGATAGCAAAGTGTTTTGCTAGTGTAGTACAGGAAGCTCTCCCATGAGCCACCCAGGGTAGTTGGTTCTCTGAATCTTGACTGCCTCGGAGATATACTGTAGCCAGGAAAAAGAGGAAGGCAGTTCTGCTTGGAAGTAGAATGGCACAAGGAGGGAGGTGTCCTTGCAGTGTTCCAAGTTACAGAGAGAGAACTCAGAGCCTGGGCCCAAGTCTGGCCCAGAGTACTGTGATACCATGAGTCAGTGTAGACTGATTGCATTAGGGAGATGGGAGAAGCTTACATTGAGAAAAAAAGGTGTCTTCTTACCACAGCACTGTGTACAAGCTATAACACAGTAGAGACCAGAAATACCAGTCATCAGAGGAGAAGGCTTCAAAGTGCATACCCCTTATGTAATTCTAGCACCAACTACAGATTGGAGAATTGCTTTGATGCTAGAGACTGCCCTTAAGACAGCAAATGTGCAATTTAAAGTATGTTGCTGCTAGATTTTCCAAGTATATATTAGTTAACCTTGTTCCTGTTGAAAAGAGACATTGTTCCTACATGTCGGAAGCTACAAGTTGGAAGAAAAGGAGACTCCCTCCCCACTGGAGTACTGCTAAAGACAGGAGAACGGCATAGTGCAAGTAACTTTCTGCCTGTGTTGATTGGGATATTACATTGAATTGGTTTTTTCAGAAATTGGGGTCATTAAAGTAGTTGTCTAAGATTGGACAAAATTGGGATGCAGGGAGTAGTGCTATAAAATGGCAAATTAAGTCCAGGACTGCACATGCATCGCTTGGAATCCTGCCCTACATTTGTCCTCTCACTGAAGCATCTTCTTCTTCTCTTCCAGGTTCAAACCAGAACCTCAGGAAGGCGTATGTGCAGTATGCTCAGATACGTCCTGGACTACAGGAATATACTGCACGTGTGTGGTATTTCACAGCACTTCGGTGACGTCAGAGCAGTTAGAAGATCAGCTTCCACTGCCCAGGTGAATGTACTACATCCATGATGGGAGTGTTTACTAATAATGTGGCTGTGCTCGGCGATTGAAGTAAACGCCCCTTGTGCTCCAAGGTCCTCATTTGCATAAAGAATAAAACTGCTTTTTAGACCCATTCCTGGGTCTCTGAGACACTACAAAGGTATAGTTTTAATCATGATCACAACATTTACTGCACTATGGCAGCAGTTCAAACTGGCTCAGGGTGATGATAGACTCCCTTTAAGGGCGCCAATGACAGAATGCAACACACAACACAACCACTGGGTGGACACACACAGACACATATAGGAGAGACATCTTCTTACAGGATATTTGAAACCCAGTTTTGTATATATCTGTATTCTGAATTACACTGTAAAAGAGGTAAATCCCTGCTTCAGAATCCTCATCCCTTGGCCAAAGTGGAGAGCGATTACAAAGAGTGTCTGTCATTCTGGAGGACCCGTCCAGTCCTGTACTACACAGACAACCCAATATTACAAATGGACACTTTGTAATGCTTCATTTTCCCCTATGTTGGCGCTGCAGGGATATTAAGTACCTCCAAACAGGTTACAGTTTATCACGGTGATACTTTGTGATCAGCTCATTGTCAAGGGAGTCTTCTACCAAATCTGGATTGCCCATTTAATGAGGCGCAATGTTGCTTCTAAATTGTATCTTAAATTAAGTGTACATGATAATTAAAGCCTTTTCTAATTAACTAGCTAATTAACTATTTAACTATATAGTGATACTGTAATAGGTCAGAAGACATGACTATGGAGAACTATGGGGCATGGTGTATCTTGATGCTCTGTTTTCATTCAGCAAGGTGTGAAAGAAATACAATCCGGGGAGGGAATTGAGGTGATTAATATTATTTTACTATGTATATTGACAAAAAATAGCAAATTGTGCATGTTCGGGAAATGTAATGGAAAGGTCAACATTTTTTTCTTTTGGCGCGTGCTTGCATGCTAGACGCTCATGTATGTTGTGCAACGTTGATTTAACCTTCGTCAGGCTACATAATTTTACAACATTAACAGGCTGCATAGGAATAGGTACAATTGTACCTACTCAGCCGGACGAGGGTTAAATAACTTCAAAGTGCTGTCTACAATTATTAACAGTCCTCCCCTTTAATTGGTGAAAATATTTCCTTTGTCTGAGCCAGAATTATTTATGAATTATGTCTTGAATAAGTCAAGAGTATTACAGGCAGTTTATTTAATGTGGCATTTTTAACCTTTTAATGACATTGGCTGTTTCTTCTGCTGTGAATTTTAATTTTTTTTTTGTGCATTTTTCTAAGGATCTAGCATTCCAAGGGGCTAAAAGCAAAAAATGACCTTCTTAATGGTAATTGTCATTGTTAAGAGCATGTACAGTAAATTAGTATTAAGTCACCTATGTTGTCAAGACTTTTTTTCCTTTTTAGTACAGTTTTGCATGAAACATAACCAATTTCAGGTCACGTCCACATTTGGAGTCTCCGTAAGATACTCTGTTGCAGTATACGCCTGAAATCTGCAGATAAGTCCTGCAATAAGTCTTGCACACACAACTTTTTTGGCCGCAATTTAAAAGACAACAGACACCATTATATTATATTGTATGTAACCACTACTTTAGCGGTCCTAGCGCAAAGGAGATAAGACAAGGAAGCAAAACAAGCTAATGTACCTCCTTTCTGTTGAAATAATTCTTCTTGAGTCACAATGACATGCAATATATAACAAATATGAATGGCCGCAAAGATAAAACCGATAAAAATGTTTGATCAATTATCAGTATTTTTTATATCACTTTTTATTGAGTGCCTAGTCCTGGTTGTGGCCCTGTATAAGTGGGCCTCGCTAATGTCTAACCGCTCTGTACCATGAGTAGCCAGAGCACCCATGCTGTCCTACTCATGCCTGTCAAAGCCAAATGGAATTGATAGCATTGGGGGCCATTTAGGAAATTCTATTTATTCATAATCTTTTTACATATTCTCCATTAAATAAAGTTAAATGCTGGAAACAATGGATACCGAATGATTTCAATAGCCCCACTGTCATGCAAGGGCATTTATATTGAATCTGCTGAAGGACATCATCTGCATGCATGTTCTCCCTGTGTTTGCATTGGTTTCCTCCAACACTCCAAACGCATATTGACAGGAAATTTAGGTAGTGAGCCCTACTTGGAACAGTCTTGACAATATCTGTAAATATGTTGGTGCTATGTAAGTAAGCAAAATAAATAAATAAATATAAATATATATACAGTACAGACCAAAAGTTTGGACACACCTTCTCATTCCAAGAGTTTTCTGTATTTTTATGACTATAAAAATTGTAGATTCACACTGAAGGCATCAAAACTATGAATTAACACATGTGGAATTATATACTTAACAAAAAAGTGTGAAACAACTGAAAATATGTCTTATATGCTAGGTTCTTCAAAGTAGCCACCTTTTGCTTTGATTACTGCTTTGCACACTCTTGGCATTCTCTTGATGAGCTTCAAGAGGTAGTCACCTGAAATGGTTTTCACTTCACAGATGTGCCCTGTCAGGTTTAATAAGTGAGGTATTTGGACCACTATACACGGACTGCGCTGATCCAAAGGATATTAGCAAAAAATGATTTATTTCTCAAGGTATGGTACAGTAAGAACACTCAACGCGTTTCGGAACCAGCAAGTCCCTTTTTGCTGGTCCCGGAACGCGTTGAGTGTGCTTACCGTACCATACCTTGGGAAATAAATCATTTTTTGCTAATACCCTTTGGATCTGCGCAGTCCATGTATAGTGTTCCAAATACCTCCATTGTCCTCTCACCTCCTGCGGGTGTTACACAGTGACAGTAGCGATCCTATATCCACCTGTTAAATCCTCTTGAAGTTGGTTGTGTTATCAAACACAACCTAAAAAGGTGAGGAGCAAATTGTCTCCTCCCTTGTCTTCCTTTCATTCTAAATGATAATGCACTATGCACTGCTCGGTGCTTTTTTTCTTCTGTTTGTGTGCATAGGTTTAATAAGTGGGATTTCTTGCCTTATAAATGGGGTTGGGACCATCAGTTGTGTTGTTCAGAAGTCAGGTGGATACACAGCTAATAGTCCTACTGAATGGAGTGTTAGAATTTGTATTATGGCAAAAAAAAGCAGCTAAGTAAAGAAAAACGAGTGACCATCATTACTTTAAGAAATGAAGGTCAGTCAGTCCGAAAAATTGGGAAAACTTTGAAAGTGTCCCCAAGTGCAGTGGCCAAAACCATCAAGCGCTACAAAGAAACTGGCTCACATGAGGACCGCCCCAGGAAAGGAAGACCAAGAGTCACCTCTGCTGCGGAGGATAAGTTCATCCGAGTCACCAGCCTCAGAAATCGCAGGTTAACAGCAGCTCAGATTAGAGACCAGGTCAATGCCACACAGAGTTCTAGCAGCAGACACATCTCTACAACAACTGTTAAGAGGAGACTGTGTGCAGCAGGCCTTCATGGTAAAATAGCTGCTAGGAAATCACTGCTAAGGACAGAAAACAAGCAGAAGAGACTTGTTTGGGCTAAAGAACACAAGGAATGGACATTAGACCTGTGGAAATCTGTGCTTTGGTCTGATGAGTCTAAATTTGAGATCTTTGGTTCCAACCACTGTGTCTTTGTGCGACGCAGAAAAGGTGAACGAATGGACTCTACATGCCTGGTTCCCACCGTGAAGCATGGAGGAGGAGGTGTGATGGTGTGGGGGTGCTTTGCTGGTGACACTGTTGGGGATTTATTCAAAATTGAAGGAATACTGAACCAGCATGGTTACCACAGCATCTTGCAGCGGCATGCTATTCCATCCGGTTTGTGTTTAGTTGGACTATCATTTATTTTTCAACAGGACAATGACCCCAAACACACCTCCAGACTGTGTAAGGGCTATTTGACCAAGAAGGAGAGTGATGGGGTGCTACGCCAGATGACCTGGCCTCCACAGTCACCAGACCTGAACCCAATCGAGATGATTTGGGGTGAGCTGGACTGCAGAGTGAAGGCAAAAGGGCCAACAAGTGCTAAGCATCTCTGGGAACTCCTTCAAGACTGTTGGAAGACCATTTCAGGTGACTACCTCTTGAAGCTCATCAAGAGAATGCCAAGAGTGTGCAAAGCAGTAATCAAAGCAAAAGGTGGCTACTTTGAAGAACCTAGAATATAAGACATATTTTCAGTTGTTTCACACTTTTTTGTTAAGTATATAATTCCACATGTGTTAATTCATAGTTTTGATGCCTTCAGTGTGAATCTACAATTTTTATAGTCATGAAAATACAGAAAATTCTTGGAATGAGAAGGTGTGTCCAAACTTTTGGTCTGTACTGTACATATATAGGGTTCCACAGGGGCACACCATGTAACTTCTATTGAGCACCTGGAAGACAGGACCCAAAGGAGATCAGCTATATGCCTTATTTTGCTGGGTGGTGAGAACCAGTACTGCAGAATGCGTAGCAGCAGTGAAAGGTGGTGTGGCCCCTTCAGAGAGCTGATTGGTAGGGTTCTGGGCATTGGTGGCTAAGAACATTGCAAGATGACCAAAATATAAGTATTTTATATAAAAGCTAGTTCTACAATCACACTGATTTACGCTTGCTCCAGTATTTGTTTCCCCGCTGCTAAGCCCTGCCCGTCACACCAGAAACTACTCACACACTACAGGTAATGCCAAATCACCTTTTGGCACCAAATATGACAAACTAGTGGGGCCCAGTGACCCTGCACCCAGCAACATGGTACCAAGTCCAACTAGCATGTTACTACGCTATTGGGAACCAGTTCACAAATCGAGAGAGCATAATATATGTACAGAATATGATAAAGCATACACAAAAGTTCTGTATATATAGCATCATATCTGCTATAAAGAATAGTTATAGCGTAACATAAAAACTTGATATAAAAATAATGCAGAAAAGGGTACAAGAAATCATTTCTGCTTTGGTACTGCACCTCATATAGCATAGGTCTGAAGAAAAATGGCTGGAGCCAAGAAGTCTTCAGAAATAAAGTCATACCAGAGTAACAGGTTCAGATCTCAGATGCTGTTTTATACTCCAATAGTGCCATGCCCAAAGGGTTCACACAGGTTTAGGCCAGGTTTCAGATGCAAATTTATTCCCCAAGGGTCTCATGCCCAAAGATTTGACACAGGTTCAGGTCAGGTTTCAGATGCAGGTTTATAGCCCAGGTTTATACACAGGTTCAGCCTCAATATACAGGTCAATAAATAACAAGACACAGAATTTGTCAAACAGGTTCAGGCATGACACTGAGGTCCATGGGCTGAGCAAACTGTAACGAACAGTGGATTGTGAACCTACTATGCTACTAAACCAGTCTGGATTGGGTTCACCTTTAAGGGTGTTGTCCAAGCAGACTTCCCAGTTTTCATCCTTTAACCCCTACATGGGGATCTGGACTTCAATGTGGAGATTCTGACAGGTTGTTACCTCCTAAGTTCATAGCAGTCGACCAGGCAAGTCAGGACTATGGTGCAAAGTACCTCAGAAACAGATGGAATTCATAATGTGAACATAGGATACAAAAACAGGACAGACAGAATACATGCACAAACTTAAAAGCAACAGGGATACAGGACTGAACATACCAATAACAAAAGTCAGGGCTAAAACAGCAATCCAGGACAGGATATCATAAGAGGTATCAGAATTATTGCAGAAGCCAGAGGCCACAGGTAACAGAGATATTGCAGGAGCCAAAGGCCACAGGTAGCAAAGATATTACAAAGGCCACAGGTAACAAGAATTGCAGACAAAGCAGAAGGATATGACAAGAACTGACCAGGGCATAGAACAGACTTGGCAGGCAGAGAGAGCAAACAAAACAATAGCGTGCAAATGGAACTGGAACAGGAAACTGAACTCATTGTTCAGCCAGAACCAGACTTAAATACATACAGGCAGACAGGGATTGGCAGGAGGAAGCTTACTAGGTGAGAACACTATAAAGAGACAGAAGCACACACATAAGCAGCTAGGTCTGCTAGAAAAGGCAGAGTGCCAGAGTTACATTCACCATCTTACAGGTCCATTGTGGGAGATGTTAACAGTTCTACTGACATCTCAGTCAATGACAGGATGGGTGGCAATCTTTATTATAGATTTATCTCTACACCGAGGGTTATTAGTAGTCCACATAGTCAAGTGACGGAATTACAAGATAATAAGGAAGAGACTTTTCCAAGGCATAAAGACCTCTTAACATGTGTGTATATTTTAATGTAGTCTGAAATTAACCGAGAGACTGTGGTTATTAAGCAGATTGGACTTTAACTGCAGAGACAACAGATATTACTTCTCAGTTCCCAACCACTATTAAACTAGCAGTATGAGCCTGGTTTAATTAAGAAGCTCCTTGGCTTAATTAGGATGATGTCTAAGTACTGTCATTACTGGGTGGCATAATATCCTGTCCCTTAATGGAAGGGCTCGTGCCAGCGCGCTAAGTAAATATTTACTGACTTTCTAACATTGCAGAGACATTTCCATTAAACTTTCCACGTACTGCACTTTCTCTCGATTTTATAAATGAAACAGAAATGAAGGAAACAGGATGATAGTAAATCATCAGATCCGTATGTTGGCTTCTCTTGAAAGATCGAGATCTTCACAAAATCAACGAATGCCATAAATTACTGACAGTGAGATGTATACTTGGGCTCTTAGAGGGTAGCTTAAATGGGATAATAAGTCACTTCTGTAAATGAAATATTTTGTAAATGAGTATACATAAGGTAATTCATCTCACCCAGGTACTGATCTTTATGTAAGGCTCAGTTTCATTAATGAATATGAGACATGAGAATGTGGACCATTATTCAGGTAGACTTATCACAATAATGTATGACCATCAAAGACTTAACTTTGCTGTCTCTAGTTTCTTAAACACTTTACATGCAGGCCTTAGATCATGACTGAACACTTTTATATATTTTTGGGCTGTAACATTAATTTAGTTCAGGTTTTTCAAATAAATTTTGCGTCTCTTTCTGGTAATACATAGGGCTTTATATTTATGTCATTGCATGTTTTTATATTTTTTTTAATATGTGGGAACATGCTACTAAAAAAATTTAAATATAGTTTTTCTTCTCTGTTATGGAAATTTTTATATTGGTGACACATTGTTTTGTGTAGAAGGTACAGGGCTAGAACCTGGGAGGTGGTGTTTTTTTTTTTTATTTTACTTTATTTCTTATTTGTTTGTTTTTTTTCTTGCTGATTCCCCTGTAAATGGGGCTAATGCATTAGTTCCAGTTATGGGAGGAATGCAGCCTTCTAAATTGAACTGCAGAGCTGATGTGGGATTCAGCAGCTCATACAGTTTCTGGCCCCTGGCGGATCACATTATCGCCAAGTTGGAGGGAAGCTTACCAAGGCAGCTCCCATAGCTGTGTACATAGTGCTCATAGAGCATTGTGTATACATAAATTAGGATGGAAGATACCATAATAAGCTATCCTGTACTCACCCTCGGATGTCCGTGCCTGCTCCTGCAAGGACTTAAAGGGATTGATCAATATTCAGAGACAAATGTTATTGTTTGTATAATATAGAGATCTACAATTTTCCAATTAAATTTCTGTATCAATTCTTCACGGATTTCTAGATCTCTGCTTGCTGTCATTCATTTCGCAGCTGGGTTTTATGTTCTGGGTCCTGGTGATAGTCTCTCCATTTAGGTTTTCTGTATAACTTCACAAATTTTTGTAATTAAGGCATACCTATCATTTCAGGTGACTTTTTAGGATAAGCTGCTGTGTACATAAGGAGTAACACTATTTTGGCCATTAGATGACTTTGTAATTGCAAGATTTTGCAATTTTTAGCCACTTTCAGCTCTACAGGCTCTTTCTTTTATTTACAGTTCTCCCTGAGCCGGTCGGTAGAGCCTAGTTGCCAAACAGTGCTTACAGTAAGTAGAGAAGAATCTGCTCCATAATTCTTGCCCACTCACTCAGACGTACTAAAATGTACCAATGTGAATCAAGCACTTGGGCTGAGATAAAAAGTTCTTATATAGGTCCAGCATAAGTATAAGCCTCTTCCTCTGCTTCTGCTCACTCTTCCCTTTCCCCTCTCCATATACATCTATAGACATGTGCAATCTAATACATGTGACCTGCAGACGAGATTTTAGAATATGAGTCAGTTTAGCTGGGAGGAGAAAAGAAGTCTGATGAAAGAAAAAAACATTTTACATTTTGACAAGATATATCGCAAATTCTCTTATATTTGCATACATTGTTGAATTATGCAATGTCTGTTGAACAATAGTGTCTTTTTAACTTTACTCTAATTTGGTTAAGGATTCCAATTTCTAATGTAACTAATTCCTTACAGTATTTCTACACGCTAAGAAAACCCTTGACAGGCTGCAGATCTCAACACAGCCACTGGACGGCCTAACACAGAGGATAGCATATCATTTTGTGATAGCATATCTCTTTGTGTTATTATATTGCAGAAGCTGAATTTCTCTTTTGTCTTCAGTGTTTATATTCAATAACTACCAAATGTCGAAGAAAAAATAAATAAATGTGGGCCATGACTTAGAACAAAACATGAGTTTACCTTTACTTAAAGATTACTTTATCTGTCTTGTCTTTATCTACTTGTAAACTGATAGAAGCAGAATGCTTATGATAGAAACCCTCCTTCTTGGCACTCTGGAAACTAGATACAGATTTGTCCTTACTTACCTTTCCTCTTGACTGGACATATCCTGATATTTGTATTCTAATGTGACCAGCTTTCTTAAAAACACATGCTTTCACAATGCACTGTCACAAGATGTCTATCCTATATGTGTGTGGCCACACAGAAGTAGTGTTGTGAATTGCAGTCTGTCAATGGTTTTGTTAGCATGTTGCAACATTTTATTAAAACTCTTTCATGAAAAACTGGAGTCCTTAACCAAATGATAGCAAAGGAAGACTGGTCAATACAGTAGCATATTCCCCTGCTTTCAGTAGAATATTATTATGTCCAAATCAAACCAAGTTGCCATAATGTTGCTGTAACTTGGCACCAGGGTGAGTTGACACCTGGCTAAGTATTATAGACCCTAATGGGTCATAATCAGATGAGACGTACTTGACACTAAATCCTACACTTAAAGGGGTTTTCCCATTAACATAACCATATCCATATTTGTAGATAATTAAAAGTTAAACATTTTAGCAAATATAAGTAGTTAAAATTTCTGCAGAATTTTTCAGATTTTCTCTAACCAACTTAGTGCTGGCAGTCTGTCTAGATCGGTTGCCATTGGATATGACCACAAATACAGAAACTTTCTATGGTCTGGGACTTATCATGGCTGGGTTTTTGACATCCTTATTGTAGCTGGGTTATCAGGCAGGGACACTACATGTATGAAAAGATATCCCTGCCACAATAAGAACATCATGACTGATTTTTCTGACCTAGAAAGGTCCTGCATTCATGGTCGTATCCAATGGCAACCGATCTACACAGGCTGTCGCCACAAGATATTTGGAGAAAATCTTTTGAGGAGTGGTAGAATATCTTTAAAGGGATTTTCCAACCCCAACATCTGTTTTTTTTTGGTTTTTTTTGATGATGACCTAGCCACAGGGTGCCGTAGGCTACTAAAGTCGTCAGACGCTACTGCTTTGGACATGGTCACAATCAGCTTATTCACGTAACAGTTGTAGTGGTCTGAGACTATTACTTGAATAAGCTGCTTATGACAGTGTCCACAGCAGTAGTCTAATGCACCCAGAGACTGCTGGAACAGCTCATTGGTGGGGGTCTAGGTGTTGAACCCCCACTGATCAGATACTGATGGCCTATCCTATGGATTAGTCATCAGTATAAAAAGCAGGAAGACCCCGTTAACTAATTTGTGAAGTGCTGCGGAATATGTTGGTGCTTTTTAAATAAAATGTATTATTATTATTATGCATTCACTGTTAATTTTTTTTTATTGTAAATCGGAGGGTCATCTTAATAGTAACAGTGGATGAAAAACGTAATTGTTTTTATCATTTTTATTTAAATAAATTTAATTTATCTTTGATATATTTTTTCATTTTCTCTCTAACATGACTCAATATCACTTATTATTTTTACTATGTCATTTGTTTCCTATTTTTAGAACGCGCCATCGTCACTGTAAATTTCCGGTCTGCAATGAAGCTCATAATTTTCCTATCGCAGATATTCACACTAGGGCCGATGATATGCAAGAGGAAGCTAGGGAATGCAGAGAATATATTACAGACGTGATAACACTTACTTATAGTATGACGCATTAGTAGTATAGCACACCATAGTGTACTACAATAACAGCACAACCTGGCATCAGTCATGTCAATGATCACTACATCTGTGCAGACATCATGTATGGCAGGATGTGAACTTTGGACTCCAATGCTGTAAGTCAGTAGCACTAACTCCTGAGCTATTGTGTTGACTATTTTAGAACATGGCTCTTAAATCTAAAAAGTTGGAATCTCCTTAGATCGACCATTCACTATACTGTATTTTAAGGCTAATCCGGAATCTGTCTTCAAGGAAAGTCATTGAACAGATTGATTTGGTGATGTGTCAATATATTTCCATGATAACTTCTCAGTGAAGAAAAGACGTTTCATTTCAGTTCAGAAAACTATGGAGGAGATTTATAACAAGAGGGTTTCAGTTTTGCAGGAGTCCACCTTGGTATCATTTGTGTCAAATTTGTGGATAAGTTGCATGATATTTAATAAATCTGGAACATCTATAAGTCTAGGAGCTTATTTAGACAACTGAAATCTTTGGCCGGGTGTTGTCCATGATCCCTGAAAAATAGAACATACTCTGTTTTTTCACAGATGAGTCTCTTGGGTTCATTTTATGAACCAATTCATCCATAGTGGTGAATGGGTCAATGAAAAAAATATCACATATGGATCTGTTAAACGCATGGCAGAATCTCTATGTGAATAGAGAGTCACACTATTGTCCTGAGATGTTAATCTACTTTTTATGTTACCCAATCACTGGACTGAGATTGTAACTTTTAGAAAGCAGTAAGAGTAATAAGAGTAATAAAAGCAATTGAATCCATAAACTAAAAGAATCTTGACTCACCTCAAATTAAATCAGTGATGTTAATTACTATCAATCTTCGAAGCTGGATGAAGAATACAAAGACCTTGTTGACACAGGATATAAGTTTTAAATTAAATGTGTTGCTTAAATATAGGGTTAAAGTAAAAAAAAAAAAGATTGTTTCCCATTTCGAAAATGATCCAGTGTGTAGTATAATATTGCTAAATAACTTACTGACAGATTTATTGTGAAGTTATGTGCTCCCCTCCGGAGTACTGACCTCCTCTCTGCTCTTCTAATGCACACAGTGTTTCATGTATAAATAGGAGGTCAAACTCACAATGCCAGTCTATTTGGGCTTCAAACTGAGTCCCATAGACCTAAACTGTGAGTTTGACCTCTGGTTCATACAGAAAACATTATGTGCACCTAAGGAGCAGGGAGAAGGTCAGTGCTCCAGATGGGAGGATATAATGTGACAATAAAGCTGTCAGAAAGTTAGAGTAGGTTCACACTAGCGTTCACTATATTTTCGGGGTTTCTCTCCCTGAACCCGCTTAAAGAATGTGGAGAGAAAAGTCCTGGAAGCAGGACTTTTCTCTCCGCATTTTTCCACCTTTTTCAGGCGGAAACCTGGAGGAAACCTCAAGCAGACCCGAAGAGCAGAAAGTCGAATGTTAGTGTGAACCTAGCGTTATTCAGTAATTTTACCCTGCCCATAGGGTCATTTTAAAACAAATGTAGGGGGGCTTTTACTTCTTTAAATACAGGACGAAATGCTTTTTTGATAACTTTTTTAATACAATCTCAAATTTAGCTAAAAGAAAAACAAACAAAACATAACAGTTTGAACAACGTCAAGGGGTTACATTACAGTAGAGATTGACATAATACTGTAAAGCACAGGAAGTTAGCCATACAGGGAAGACTGACCTACTGTCTACACATGGGAACAAGCCCCGGACTTGTAGTCAGACTCAGATCATATGTCTATTCTACTCATAATGAAAGGTTTCAAAAAGTTTAGAAGCAACTGAGATGAGATGAAACAAATTACACAGTTATAATAGTATAGGTAAATTAGAATTATATGTGCAAATATTATAAGATATTATTATTATTATTATATCTCCTCAATGATTATTTAGTTATAGCTTGTTAGCAACAGGAATATAGTACATATATATACACTCATAAATAGAGTGTGAGTTTTAAGAGCGTTTCAGTCTAAACATATACTTAATGTTGCACTGTCATGGAAATCATCATGAGGCTAAGGCCTCACGTAGCGTCCCGCAGCATAAAAGCAGTGCGGGAAAAACCATGGCGGCAACGTATCAAGGTTTTTCCTGCAGCCCTTTTCACAGAAAGTCCGCAGAGATTTCCTCTGCAGACCTTCTGCTTCAAGTAAACCTATAGGGAAAACGCCAGTGTTTCTGTGGGTACAGTATAATTGACATGCTTTGAATTCCAAAACCATGACGGTTTTGGAAATCGTGCCGTGTCTGCTGCGCGTATTTTGCCGCAAAGTGGGGATGGGATCTGTTGCTGTCCATTTTTTTTTTGAAGGACAGCAACAGATCAGATTTTTTTAACATTGATGTCTATGTAAACGGATGACTATCTGTTTGCAACCATTTGCGATCATTTTTTGCATACATTAAATGAATGAACAGTGATCTGAATAGAGTCTTAGATAACCAGTCCTTGTACTATCGCAGGGGTTTCAAGTCAGGTAACAAGTGTAACATTAAGACCAGGTCTATGTTCTGGGCAAGACTACCCTTTAATGCTGGTCCCGGGTATTAATTCTCATAAGCTAAGTCAGGTTAAGGCAGCAACATCTATATGAGAAGCTGAATTGTTCTTTGCATAGGAGATGTCCTGTTTTCTTAGTATTGTTTTGAGTCTGTGCCATGTGAACATGAGTGGAGTCTTTTTTACATTATGAGTCATGTTTGAGCTCCACATCTAGTGTTTGTATGTTATTTGGAGCCTTATTTGACCTGCTTTCCAGGAATCATTCTGATCATTCTAATTTATTGTTTCCTTCTTGTTTAATTCTAAGTTTTCTCTCCACAGATCTACAGTAAGTGCTTATACAGACGACAGGTCCGTGTACTCAGCTGTGAAAAAGTCCTTTGTTCAAGGCCAAGTGTACAGCCAAGGGTAATCTGTTACCCTGGATCCCTTATAGACTTCAATCTATTCAGGAATCTGTGAAAGCGGCCAGAGAAATAGCATTGCTATTATATTATTTAGTGGATCGGTCACATAGACTGTTGGTCGCCTGAAAAGATCCATTATTTTCTATGAGGCCGTGTGCTGGGCAATAAAAAGACAGCTAGCACACAGCCATGAAACCCTGTTTGTGAATCAGCTATAAGGCAGATCAGAGTGACAGAGAGACAGCACTTGGGATCTGTTTGGGTTAAGTGACTGTATTTCCAATCTGTCTGGTAAGTACTGTATGTATCATTCTTATTTATACATTAGGCCAACTGGTTTTGCTCAGCTAGTGATGGCTCCCATTTTACAAAATTTCAATTTTTTGAAGTTCAGTGGGTGGTCCGTCTTAGTGTTTAACAGCCTTCCACATATGATAAAGCTGTCAATCACAGAGTAGGACCGCCCACTTGACTCCTAAGGCCAGAAATTTAAATAAATAAATAGCTATACTGAGAGAAGGTATGAGAAGAGTTAGCTCTTGCTCCAGATATTGGAATGGATCAACCCTATATGTCAATGTCTGATTTTCAAGAGTCTGATCTGGAATATAAACCAAACCAGAAATCTCTTCCAAAGGGAAAAGACATCCAACTGCAGACAACTGTTTCAGGGTTCTCATGCCTGATACATGCAGAGCAAGGTGCTAGTTGCCTATGTGAGAGGTCACTGACGTCTATTAGGAGGTGTACTGTTATACTGAAATTTTGCCCACAAACTGTATATAAATCTTCTCAGCTCATTTTGTTCTAAAGCATACGGCCTGCAGTTGGGATTCCATTTCCAATGTGAGAGGCTCCCTTTAAATGCTATCTGTATTGTATTCTTAGAAGGAGGACACATGGAATTTACATTCATCTGTTTAAAAAGCTGATTTTTTTTTCACGATAGAGCCAACTTTATTCCTTTCATGGTTTGTCTGCTGCCCCTTTAATAAAGAAATCAAGAAAATCCTGGCCGTACCATCACCCATACCACCCAGGACTGCATATGAGGAACAGAATAATTTGGCATGCTTTGTAATATATGAAGTCCCAGAGGTAATGCAAGACCTAACAAAATAGATCTATTCTTAGGATAGGTCATAAATATGAGGTTGTTGGGGTCCAACAACCAGCACCTCCGCCGATCTGTTGCTCTTCATATAATATAGGAAGCAGCTGATATGTAGGGGCACTGGGTATTGGACCCCCACTAATTTCATATCCTAAAGATATTTCATTAATATCAGGTCTTGGATATCCCTTTAAAGGGGTTTCCGATGAACATAACCATTTTTGTATTTGTAGACAATTAAAAGTTAAACATTTTTGCAAATATAAGTAACTAAAAATTTAAACATTTTCTTTAACCATCTAAAGGTGCATATGTCCGGCGAAGCTATCAGTTTCCCTCCAGCGTGGTGTACACAAGCTGAGGAAAACTGATGCCAGGACGGATCCAATAGTTTTCTATGGGATCGGTTCTGGCACAAGAGGCATCAGTTCTGGCGCTGTTTGGCGCCGGATCTGTGCCTCAGCCAGATGGAAAAGCACTACCAGCGTTTTGCCATCTGGCTTCCTTAAAATTTCATTAGCGCCGGATGCCGCCGGGTGCTGCCTGAAGATGGATGCGGCAGCACCCGGCTTCTGCACAGTCTATGTACAGTTACCGGCTTCACTACTGTACCTGAGTGAATTGCTCAGGATCGGTTAAAGCTATAAAGAAACACTTGGATTCATTTCAAAGATGAGAATCTCATCTCATCAAGATCAGCATGATCGTCCTTACACATCCTGAGCGATTCGCTGGTGAAAACTATGTTCAGCACTGAAATCCCAATGCAGATCCCAACATCGTTTTAACAGTGAGATTCTCATCTTTAAAATGAATCCAGTTGCATCTTTGTGGCCCTAACAGATCCTGAGATATGGGACTCTCATGCAGCATCTTAGAGCTAAGGAAGGAGGGGGAGAAGTGGAGCTGCAGACTGCAGAGACAATGATAACTCATCATTGTCGGTGCATAAGCTACAGATGACCCCAGGGGGGGGATAGCAGGGACTTCTGTCCATGTTATCCCCTCTCCTATCAATCAGAGATCATACTATACTTTTGCTCTCTGATTGTCACATAGAGGGATCATGTAATACCCCTCTGAGCCTAATCACAGGGGTATCTTCTGTAATGCCCCTCTGAACGTAACAGGAAGTTTATTGGCGCTGTGACCCAGACATTTACCATCATCCAGGTTGCAGTGCCAAAAGAGTTGCACCAAAGACTTACACAGTCACCAATAAAGTTTACATTTTTTCACTGTCCTGTCCTGTCCATACCTGATCTTTATAGAGCAAAATACTCCGACCGCCTCTCTAGTGATATCCGTTACACACTAAAATAATAGCAAGAACGATTATCATTAGAGATGAATGTATAAAACATTTCTGACAAACGGCAGTTCCATCAGTCAGATAACACATTTTTACCCATTAAATGTCACCATATAAAATCCCAGTTTTTGGCAGTTTTCAGATGGGTGCTTTTTTTTTTGCACCCACAGTACAATTGAAACCCCTGCACCTCCAGTAGGTCATCAGACTCTCTAACACCAGTAATGATGAACTGCAGGAACTTCAGAGGTTGTGTTCATAATACGTGAGCAATAAAGCGGTCGTGTTACACACATTAAAAATAAATTAATAGGTGACTTATCACTTATCACATTAGTTAGGGATAGGGATTATAATTATTCATTAGAGTTACAATTTTTATAGGGTGATAGAAAATTATATTCTTATGTAAGCTCCTATTTAATTTGCATGCACAAGGTTAAACTGGGGACAGAGGGATGGGGACATTAACTGTGGGGACAGCTGGAGGGGGACATTATAGTGTAAGGCACCACTAGGGAGGCATTATACTGTGTTAGGGCCTCTAGTGGGACATTATAATTTGTACAAGTCGGGTATTCCTAAGTGGTGGTGATGGGGGGGGGCCCACTTATGAAACCATTGCACTGAACCCACCAATGTGTTAAAACAGCCCTGCTAAGGAGCATACTGAGGAGGAACAATAATGGGAGCACTAATGTCAGTACCCACAATATAATGTTCCTTAATGCCCCCCTACAGTATAATGCCACATTAGTTGCCCCCCACACCATGTAATGCCATGTTAGTGCCCCCTACACAGTATAATGCCACGTTAGTGCCCCCGGCACAGTATAATGCTATGTTAGTCACCCCATACCGTGTAATGCCACATTAGTCGCCCCCGATCTAATCCTTATTTTTCTTGTTTAAACCTGGGGTGCGTCTTATAGTCAGATGTGTCTTTTTGTCCAAAAAATACCGTAGATACTGGACATGTTCAGCTTGGACCTTTACTTGATGGCAGATCCCGGTCAATGGAAGTTTACTAAAAGTAGTTGATTACCCGTACTCTATTGGCCTCGGCAGCCCATCATGCCTTGTGGACCAGCTTGGTAAAAACTGATAGTAAAAACTGATGACAACTTATGGTTTTGGAGTAGAAATTTATAAAAAAGCCTGATGACAACTGATGCATTTTGGCATCAGTTTTGGCATCAGTTTTAATGACTAAGGGACAAAAAAACTGATACTGATGCAACTGATATATGTGAACCTACCCTATTCCAAATTGTAAAATTTTTAACTAAACTGAATAATCTGGAATTCGTCTGCTGAGGACTCCGGGTGAATGACGTTACAGAAGAGCGTCAGACATTGCGAGGAGGCCCACAACAGGTAACAGAAGGTGAGTATAAATATTTTTTTATCTTTATCACATCCCCTGGACCTCCAGTTATTATACTCTGGGCCCCAGAGTATAATAATTTCCATTCTGGTAGAGTTTAAAAGATTTCCTTTAGCCATCTTAGTGGTGACAGTCTGTTGTCTTCATCAGTTGACAATGGATACATTCATGGATGCAGGGATGTTCTATGGTCTGGGACTTGTGAGAAACCCAGCCATGATTTATTGTGGGCAGTTAGGGACACTACATGTTTGAGAAGATAACTCGGCCACAAAAAGGAGATCATGACTGGGTATCTGACAAGTCTCAGACCATAGAAAGTTTCTGCATCCATGGTCATATCCATTGGAACTGATCAAGACAACAGATTCACCACTAAGATGGCTAGTGAAACTCTTTAAAATTCTGCAAAATTTGTAATATATATTTGCAAAAATTTTTATGTTTTACTTTTCTACACATGTAAATATTGTCAAGTTCTTGGGAAAACCCCTTTAACATTTAGCCCTCTTATTGTATTACAGAGAGGAGAAATTTTCTTGTTCTTGAAATTGGCTGATGTAATGAATCAGTATTTTGGGTAAAGCGCAGTGAATATTAATAAAAGTGACAGATGCTGTTTCACATACAATTTGTTGTAAAGGTCCCTGTTGTGGTAGAACTGCTGAAGCATTCTGTGTAGAAGCTGTTACACAATGAATTTCCATATGCTAACATTTAACCCATGAATAACTCATCTGAAGTTAGTCTCTAAATGCTCACCATAGTAAACACTTAATATTTTAAAGAACCACTATAGGAAAAATTATACAATGGGGAGTCTTCCTAAACTAAATGTGGCAGAAATCTGGCTTATTTTGTGCCAAAGAAAAAACTGGCCTTCGTGTTTTGCCCCAAATGTATAGTATAAGGGTATGGATTGTCAGATAAGAGTCAGTACGGCCCACATTTACTAAGGCTGATGTGTCTAGAAAGTGGCCAAAAATGTACCTCTACTTATTTTGAAATAATAGGAAACAATAAAGTAATAAAACTAGCTGAATAAATTAGATGCAACTGCACTGCAGATATTAATCTAAATCATATAGTATTTACCTAGTATAATTTAGGTATAAACATGAGCCATGTAAATTTTTTGAAGATTCTGTCAAAGACTTATTACTCCTAATTTTCCTTGTGTGTAGATAATTACTAACGTTCCATTTCTACAACGTTCCTTACCTCCCCCGGGAATTATACCTGCTGCTGTTTTCACAGGAATACTCTTGATCTTACTTTTTTTTTTTTTTATATTATATATTGTAGTTAGTCCCAGGAGGCAGCAATACACATGACATTTACTTTACAAAGGGATTCTAAAAAGTTAGAGCTTTTCCACGCATGGAAAAAAAAACACAGAAATGCTTATGTTTTTGGAAAACGCAGCTAGTTAATTTTACCTGTGGGAAAGCTGCAGTTTTCCCATAGCCTTATATAGGTTGGAAAGGCAAAACTGAAATGCTTTCTTCAGCTGTTTTTTCCTGTAGTGTTTTTTAGCTACATTTCGATACATGTGGCCTTAGCCTTAGGCTGAGTTAAAACATTGCAGCAGTATTGTGTCCAAGATGCATTCAAAATATAGCTGAAACCGGTCTAATATGCTGCTCAGCATAGCTTTCAAAGCTCTGCGCTACATGCTAGCACAGATTAGGCCCCATCATGGCCATAATTTGAGTGGCTGCTATAGGAAAGTCCCCCATTATTTTTATACAGGTTTGATTAATCTCCCCAATCTTCAAACCTGTCTTCATGTACGAGAATGGTCTGGCACCATCAGTAATAGTGTTTGTATTCTATGTGCTAATGTAGATGTTTTATATTCTGGTTTTGTATTACACACTTTATGTAAAGGGTTAATAACTTGTCTATTCTGTGGGTGCTCTCTTTCCAGTAGGCACCTCATTTACATAACAGGCAGGATAACAATAGAAGGTAACACCTCTCTAAATAACACCACTGACTCATCATTATTACAATAGATTATGTCACAGTATCTATTCCCCCTCCCTGCAAAGAGCATTTCTGGAAAACTCTCCCATGGAACTTAATGAGTGGGCTCTAGTCCAATGTTACCTATGGCCATGTGTATGCTGTTAAGCATATCACTAAATGCTGTTAACAGAGCAGAGGAGAAGTTGAGGCAAGATGGCAACCCAAATAATTATATACAGAAAATAGAATAAAATAAATCTACAATCAGGAAAACAGATTAGAAATAATGATGTATTTTTCTATCTGCTCTTGATAAATAAAAAAATGATGATGCCTTCTGTGAAGAATATCGCCTCGCCCAGCCGCCTGGCACGCCTGCGATCAAACTTCTTTCTTAACCTCCCACTCACACACCATGAGTGGACCGGGTCATAGGATAAAAACGAAACGAGCGATATAAATTTTATATGTTTAATAACCCAAGTGGGTCGGTATGGATTAATAGCATATACAGAAATATACAATATTAATATGATCAAGCATAAACATACAAGCAAAAGGGCAATGATACAATACACCAAAATAAAGGAAAATAAAGATTAGAAAAAAATACCTGAGCACACAGCTTTGTCCTAGCTGTCTCTCTTCCAGGCTCAACACAATGACTCGTAGTCCGTTTCTCTAGGCCACAGCAGAGTTTTGGGCCTAGGGCGCAAGCTTAAGCAAGTTGCATAAAACAATCCTTCTACATGCTGTCCAGAACTAGGCCCTCAAAGCATTCCTCAGTAGGGCAGGCCCTCTCATCTTCTCCCAGATCAGAGCTCCTTACTGCCTCTATGCTGAATGACCCCAGAATCCAGGTCTGCCCACAGCATATGGCTAGTGCTCCACCCACCCCTTGCACCCAGGCAGCCCCCCTTCTCCCACCTTTGCAGAACCCTCGGAGAGAAGGGTGAAGTTAAGGCTTGCTATCCCCCATCCCATCTGGCCAGGGATAATAAAAGTGCCTGGCTATAGCAAGCCATCTCCAATGAACACACATAAAACCAGTGAAGCGTATCGTCCAGCAATGTGGACTCAACTAAAGCACCGCATTCCAAGTGGGGGAAGGACTGACCTAAGCAAGTAAAACACACTTCCAAGAAAGATATAAAACTGACGGTCGGTTCATCACACCTTCTTTGTTGGTAAATTATTTTTCCATAATATTCTGGCTAGCTCTCCTTAAGACATCTCATCTGTTTCAACTTCAAGATCTGCAATACTTCAAATAAAGGTCATTGCTAGTACGCTTCAGGCTTCTGCATGTCAGATCTGTTACAGATGTTACACAGTACAATTACAGTCCATTTACTCTGAACTCAGCAAATCTAGTTATTCATCTATCATATTAACTCTTCAATGTATCCTGACAACTGTAACACTAATCTTTTCCATTAAAATTTTCCCTGCCCCACTACTGACATGCCTGTTTTAGTAAATACTTGCATTCCACATAACATTTCGGGATCATTGTTTGATAGAGTTATGTTATTGTGCTCCTCTGTTATTCCTCTCAGAAATTATGAATAAAATGAAAGGAGTGTTAACGTTTGGACGTGTGTCCCTGAATAATCTGACTTTATCCAACCAGTGCTGACTGTGTAGGGACAAACACCTTTGGCAATGAAAATGGTAACTCCAAGTTGTCAATTTATTCATAAATTTCTAGTTGGAACAACAGAGAAATGGCATACCTTAGACTATGATAATGATGTCACCTAAGGTCCTGGAAGCTGCCCTAACTGCTGCTGATAACACTGACCAAGGAAATGAGGGCAAGGTAGTAAGGGTATGGTAAATGGACTGTGAGAAAGGTGGGAACTATGTGCAGTATATGAGAAGGGGGCTATAGGGACCAAGTTATGTTGTAGGTATTATGACAGAAGATGTATGGCAGAAGAACGAGAGGGTGAATATCATGAATATGAGGTCACATGGTAGTTATCAACAGTATCTGCAGGCAGCAGAGAGAGACCTTCTGTCTGCACACCAACCCATGCTAGAAAAAGAAAGGTCTTATGTGAGTTACTGAAGAATGTCCAAGCAGGATAAGGCTGGGTTCACACGTGTGCCAGCTCTTCGCTGGGGGATTCTGCATTTTTTCGCCCTTTTCGTGTAGAACCATTTTTTTTTTTTTTAGCAAATTCGGTTTCTATTCAGGGGTCCCAAAGTGGATCCTCCGAACGGAAACCCGAATGCAGGTGTGAACCTAGCATAAGAAAAGTTGCTGTGATGAGAGAACTATTACTACTGAGGGGATGATATTTCAGACAATATGAGTCAAAAAATAACTGTTC
This sequence comes from Leptodactylus fallax, assembly GCA_947044405.1. NCBI lineage: Eukaryota > Metazoa > Chordata > Amphibia > Anura > Leptodactylidae > Leptodactylus > Leptodactylus fallax. The sequence continues at coordinate 1,464,120 of CAMRHE010000184.1, forward strand.
CTTTAAAGGAAGCTGTGCTGCAGATCTCTGCACAGATGGTGGCCATAAGAGGTTCTGTGCAGGTAAAAACAGAGAAGAGACAACAGCTGTGCCTCTTCATTCTCACAATTGATGACAGCTTCCCACTGATGAGAACATTATGGCATATCATAGCTGTATGTCATGACTTTCTGTGATGGAAAAGCCCTTTAAAAATAACTGTTATCTTTTTCTTTCACTACAATTCCTAGTCTCATGATGTGCTCTAAGAGAGTTATGGCTATGAGCACAACAAAGGACAAACCTTTGTCTAATTGAAGACCAGCTTGAAATCAGCAGAATATAGTGACTCTTTGTACAGTCTTACAAATAGGATCCTGATCTGGGGACCCCCATACGACATCTATATGGACATTGACTGCCCTTATGGAACACCGTCTTTATGCACAGACTATAGTACTATTATTCAAAGGAGTTGATAGATTTGTAGTTATAATATGTTATAATATATATTATATATATGTTATAATACTGTGTTAAGGTTAATTACAAGGTAATATAAATGTAATTCCCAATGGAAATAGAAACTATCTTTATTAACTCCTTAACGACACATAATGTACTATTATGTCACTAAGATGGTATGGAGAGAGCTGATTATCGCTAACAGCTGCAATTGGGCTGAACAAGTTTGGAATGAACCACAGCTTAAATTGGCTTAAAACATAGTATATGACACGGTCAGGGCCACTAAGAGCCGATTGTGGCTGTTAATCCATTAGATGCCTTAGTCAACTGCAACCAAGGAATTTAAGTGACGGTGGAGCATGGGCGACACTATATTGGTTCCAATATGTCATTGGAGGGCGACCACCAGTTGTAATGAAATATTGAAGGCTTCCAGGCCTGTTATTACTGAGTTTCTATTACATGCTGCCATACAGTTGTATTGCAGTATATTGTATAAGCAATCTGACCCACTAGGGTTCAGGTCTCCTAGGGCAGGGGTTCCCAACCACCGGTCTGCGGACCAGGACCGGGCCATTGGGGTTTTTTTGCGGGTCTGCGGGGCGGCGGGCTGGCCTCACTAGACGTGGCTCCCGGCACAGAACATTATGTGGGGCGCGGTGGGTCGGGTTGGCCATCTGGCCACAGTGTCGTGGCTCCTGGCGGGGACCTGGTCTACAGTGCTGTACACTGAGGTCCTGCCAACACCCCCGGTCTACAGCACTGTTTTGTGTATAGCGCTGCTAAGTAAACCAACCACCTCCATAAAAAAAAATGATGGGTGTCCCAATGTGGAAAGACATTTTTACATTTTTCAAAGTTTTTGAAAGTATTTGAAGGCATTAAAACATGATAAAACTAATTAAATTGGTATTGCCTTGATCACACTGACCAACAATAGAAAGGTAATGTGTCTTTTTTTACTCCCCGGTGAACACTATAAAAATAAAATCTGTAAAAAATGGCGCAGCTGCGTTTTGTTCTTTTATCAATTTTACCTCATTCTGATTTTTTTCCAGCTTCCCAGTATATTCTATGGAATATTAAATGGTGCCATTATGAAATGCAATTTGTCTCATAAAAAATAAGCCCTCATTTGACTCTGTGAACTGAAAAAAAAAAAAACTAAAAAAAAAGTATGGAGTAAAAAAATGAAACTCAAAAATAAAAAATGGTTGCGACAGGAAGATATTAATATAATCCTTTAGCCCAGAATAAATTAACTTGGATTTACTTTGTGGTACTTGTAATTCTATTACTGTATATATGATGTACATCTACAATACATATAAATAAATTGTCATGAGCACAGAATTTCTAAATAGGCAATTTACAAACAGGTCACATCTTTATAGATTTCGTGCCTGTTAATATTTAGCTACTTCCCAAATTGCTCACAGTGGAAAGTTAAGTACACATAAAATATTAGTACTGCCATGGGACCAACTACAGCTGTCGATGAATAAACCCTTCCTGGGAACAGACATCTTGCATTATTTATACTGCTCAACTAAACAACATAAGAAATGTAAAGACAATAATAATAAAACATATACAGAAACGATGACGCTTTAGCCAAGGGCAACCACCAAATTCCAGCTGTCACTGTCTGACTGCTACAAAGAAAACTGGAGTCTGAGCAGCTTAATAGAGGTTAGAGGAGATTTATCAGTAGTATTACGGGGAGCATACCATTATGAGTTGGCAAAAATGGTGCAAAGTGCATCAAATTTATCAAAATGGTGCACTTGGCATGATAAATTTTATGGAACCTGCTAATTGTTGTAGACACTTTTCCTTGCCCCTTCTCATATGTATATGCATATTAAAATATTTTTGTGCATTTTATGACTTCTCTTACCCACACCCTAAGGTCTCATATACATGAGTGTGCAGGCTGAGTGAGTTCTGAATTTTTTGACATGCTCCGTTAACCCTTCCCACTTCAGCCAATTTTTTCACTGTGCAGGCAAAATGACATGCCACCTGTATTCTATGGGTCAGTATGATTCGAAAGATACAAAATTTATATAGTTTTTTTTGACATTTTAACCCATTAAAAAATATCTTAAACTAAAAAAAAATAAAAATTCTTGGAATCGCCATATTCTAATGCCAATAACTTTTTGAGGGGCTAGATGTACTTCTTATTTATATCATTTTGAGGAATATCTATTACTTTGTTCACTTTTTATTCAAAAAACAGCTAAAAATGGTAGTTTGACTCTTGATTTTTTTTTAATAAAGTTGAAGTTTGTAGACTGAACACAAGGATAGCTAATGTGTATGTGTTTAACTTTATTTAAGTACTTTTATATGTGTTCTAGGAAAAGTAGAATGAATCGAATTAAAAAAAAAAATTACTGTTATATTTAGACCCTCTTCAATAGGTCCAGTGATCCACCCCAAAATGGCGACACCCAGGAAAATTGGTCAAAGATGACCAAGGTATCAGAGGGAAAATGTCTGCAATCAGTGTGCGTATTGTACAGTGGAGATCCGGCAGTGATGGCAGCCACTCATTTAACTTTAATGGAGGATTCTTTTTCAATTTCACAAAGCAAGATAGGCCCTGCTCTTATAATTAAAAAGATACAGAGGCATAACTATAGAGGTAATGGCTGTAGTCACAAGGTCTTAAAGGGGTTGTCCGGGATAAATAGAAATCCTACACTAATCTAAACACCCTCCCCCCACCTACTTTCTAAATTACATAATTCAGCAAAAGTGTATAGTTACCCTGGAGCAGTCATGTGACGTCAACAATACTCCCCCACCCATGCTTACGTGTCCTCCTTCCAGACTTCCTTCTGCGGGAAACAGTTTCTCCTCCTTCTGTGACTTCTGCCCGCGTGTGTACAAAACAGTCGGAGTCCTGGTTTTGCGCTGTAGCCTACACTCCATCTCTATTGTGCAAGAGTGGGAACCCGAAGGAGCCGCCCAAGCTTGCACAGTAGAGATGGAGTGAAGGCTACAGCACAGTGCTGGGACTGCTGTGCAGGCGCTGGCAGAGGCAAAGAAGAGGAGGAGCCATTCCCTGCAGAAGGAAGTCTGGACAGGAAGAAGACAGGTAAGAATAATGGGGTATGGGGTGGGCTGAGTTAGTTGGGAAGGGCTAGTAGTGGGGGGATAGCTAGGGAGACAGGGAGGGGGTGTTAGAGAGGGAGGAGGAGTGAGAGAGAGAGAAATATAAAAAATATCCTCAGATAATAAAATAATCTCAGATAACCCATTTAAAGCTTTGTGGAAAAGCTCTGGGTTTTTTTTTTTTTTTTTTTTGCACATTTTGCTTTTTTTCTTTGCTCCAAAGCCAGGAGTAGCTTCAAAAGGAATGGGAAATATAAAGGAAGCTCTTATACTTCTGCTAAAGCTACTTCTGTCTTTGGCTAAGGCCCCTTGCAGATAACCGTGTGCTATATGTTTTTCCCAGATAGCACACTGACCCATTCATTTTCTATGGGCCCAAGCTCACTACCATGTATTCCACAGATCATTGTGTGGGCTGAGAGTCCATGCCGCAAAATTCAGAGCAAGTCCTGTGCTGCTTAGTGTTTATGGCAGAGACTCGCCTATAGAAGCCTATGGGAGAGGGAAAACCATATATTTCCCTATTATTGTCCCCCATACAATATGTCACCTCCTTTATTGGCCCCCCTACAGTATACTGTCCCTGTACAAGGCATATACCACTCTTATGGTAAAATGTCATAGTAAGAACTGATGGTAAACACTGATGACAACTTATGACAACTGATGGTTTTGGAGTAGAAATTTGCGTAAAAGCCTGATGACAACTGATGCATTTTCGCATCAGTTTTGGCAAAACCCTCGACAAAAATTGCAATTCAGAACACAACTATTGGGTGGAAACATAGGATAGAAATTTTACAACAAGTATTGAGAAATCATCTCGCTCCACATATCTCTAAATATGGTTGCGTTAAAGAGGAAAGATAAGTAAGGAGACATCTGTACATGTGGACACATTTGGTACATCATTGTTCTCTATACCTCCAATTTATAGAGATTCAATTAGCCTGTTTTTAAGTTGGCAGAATAATAAATGTTTAAGATGAGCGACTTGTCCTCAATGGTGATATGACTTTTTTTTAGTAAATACCTGTATTCCTCTATAAAATAATGATTTTGGAGAATCTTTTCTTATAACTCTTTATTGTGCTGTTCCTAGAAAAGTATAAATAAATTGACCCCTGGGTGTTACCAGTTGAGTAGTGTTGTTACCCCGTGACACTGTCCAATTAGTGCTGGAAATGCCAGACTGTACGGACACACCTCTTTCACAAGGGTGATGGTCGCACCCAGTTGTAAATTTATTAATACATTTCTAGGAGAAATAATAGGGGAGTTGCTCCAGAATTGTTATTATATTTATTTAGTAAAACAGACATAGGAGAGGTAACAACAGTGGTGGAACTACTGTCATAGCAGCGGCTGCTATAGGGCCCATGACCTTAGGGGGCCTGATTGTCTCTCTGCTGCTTTTTTTTTTTAATAGGCCGTTACCTGGTGGTTTACTTACCAATCACCACCAATCTCCTGCCCATGTGTGCCTTTTCCTCCATTTCCCCTTTAGTGCTCCAGGGGTCCCCATGTGTCAGGTTGGTGATACCGAACAGTGACAAGGAGTTGATGATATTTTGCAGCGTCAAGATGTCGCTGATGCTATTCACCATGGTGCACGGGACCTCATGGAGGCTGAAGGGTTATCGGAGATGGCCATGGCCAGGATTGTGGATCAGTAAGTAAATGATGGCCTTTACCTGCTATTATGCCATGGGTGTCATTAAAGAGTGCTTTGTAGTGTGTGGGGGCCAAGAGCAGGAAAACATATTTAGATTCCTTACATGCCACAAGCCAAAATGTGCTATTTGCTGCAAATACACAAAGGTTTCCTTCATCATATATAGAGGGATGAATGGATGTTTATTCCATATTAACCTTTTTTATTTTGCTTTGTGTAACCTTTCTAAGATCTTGCAAGAATGTATACCTACTTACTTTATGTTTTTGTTATTTCTCCATTCATATGTGTCTGTCCTTACCTTTACTATTTTTTCAACATATCGACATATGTGGCACAAGATGTCCAGATTTACAAAAAAAAACCCCATAATTTTGTGATATAATGTCACAAGAGAACTATCCTATATGTGTCTATGTCTGGCCACCCAGTGGTTGAGTTGTGAATTGCAGTTTATCAAGAGTTTTGCTAGTATGTAGCAATATTCTACTAGAATCTGTACTAGAATCTGTACCCAAAATCAAGTTAAGATATGAGTGGACACATGTGGGATATGAATTACAACATATGGCTGCATTATGTGTTTTCTTGTCACAGTATACTTTATTATTTATACAATTTTGGATGTACATGGAGTATTGCCTGCCTGTGTTTTTATCTGTGGAGTGTGGATTACGTGCTACATTTGTTTTACTTGTTTTACACATACAGATGAAAGTTAAGCAGAACTTCTGCAATAGGTTGGCCTGCTGCCGCATGATATGTTATCATAAAAAGCAACAAAAACCAATGAAAAGTCATTGAAAAATGTTTTTCCAAAGACTTTTCATTGGTTTCTGTTGTCTTCTGTGATAAGATATCATGCTGCAGCAGTTTAACCAATTGCAGAAGTTCAGGTTAACTCTGCTACATCTGTACATGTGTTGATTTTTTTCAATTACGTACTGCATTGTGCATGAAATCTTTTTTTTTTTTTTTTGATAATTTGTGTTCAGATACATCCCTTTATTGTAGGATTGTTGTGCTGCTATCAATAATGAAATCGCAGGAAGCAATTATGTGTGGTGTGAATCACTTTTACAAGCCTATTCCTGCTTCCCCAGATGCCTAGTTTGTTCTCATGGTGAGTACAACCTATTTATGATTCCGAATAAATAAAAAGAAGCATGACCTGATGCTCCATACTGAATACATTGACATCTGAGCAAGTCTGAGAAATGTTATCGTATCTAGCTGTTCTGACCCTAGCATCAGAGATCACTGACTAAATTAATATTCCTTAAAATGGCAGCAGTAATGGTAAAAAAATTAGATGGCTGTAAAAAGTCACTAGGGGGTTAATTAGTGGCCTTACCAAGACATAGCATCCCTATGTGTGCAAAGTATAGCTGAATTTATGGCATAAATTTGCCACTAAAAGTAATAGTCACACCTTTACAGAGTGGTATTATCTGTACATGACCATCTACAGGAATCACATTGATTATATATTGTGTATCATCATGTTGTGCAAATAATGTTTAGCTGTCCTAGAATTTTCTATGGCAACTCAGCAACATAATAGCTAATAGGTCATAGTTATTTTAAGACAAGGGGTTATCTCATTTTATGCTTAATCTGTGTTTATTGAAATTTTTTTGTGTAGTACAAATAACAAAGTAAAGAACATAGGCAAATGGGTCTAGTATGGATGTAAAAAGAGTATGTAAAGAGATGTAGCAACAAAGGGCACTCAAGTGTCTGAACTCCGTAACAACAGAAAGACTCCCAAAGATGCCACAGCATTGGGTACCCAGGGGAACATATGTGAGAGGCAGGCAAATATACCACACTTGCCCATGTTTGACAACCTATTCATTCTGAATGAGTACCCTGGAGTTTGTGATGAGCTGTACAGTTGTATATAGTTGCATATTGTATGCTGATTATATTATATTATATGGACTAATGCCCTTTGGTCACAAGATGCCACTATTCCCCCCCTGCTGCTCCTCCACAGACTTTGATAGAGACCTGTTGGTAAGAGGAAGTGCTACATAGGAAGCTCTGATGTGGCATTTTAGTTGGTTAGTCTCCAAGCATCTGTGAAAGGCAGAGTGCTGGGATAGGATCTTTTGCCATCCGCGATGGAGAACTTTCTGCAGAAACCGAGAGTAGCGCTGGGTGAACAGAAACAACCTCTTCTACACTCCTCACCTTAGATGGGAGAAGATCACACAGGAGAGCGCTGCTGAGGAGCAACGAAAGCCGTGCCTCACAAGGAGCCGCATCGGGAGCTGTGGCTGAACGTATGACAGTCCAGAGGCAGTGCCACTTACAGTGGAGGAGACCCCGCATCATCATCAGCTATTTCAGCCAGAAAGGTCCACGACCCGGGTCAGTAAGCCTGAGCTCAGGTCCGCCACGTCTACAACATGCATGCAACAATAGTTAGCTTTGGCGCCAAAGTTTAGGATTAGGGTGTTAGCATTTTCTATTCACATTCACACACAGTTTGGCCTGTTGCTATTAGTTAAAGACAGCATCTTCAGTTAATTTTTTGCATTATTAAGGGCTTGTGAAAGATCCTCAGTGCGCCAACACCGCGCTGGCCCACACCAGCATTGGGAACAGAGGCAAAATGTTCACCAGCTCATGTGTCTGCAGAATGATGGTTCTACTGAAAGAAACATTATGTCATAAAGTTATGACTAAGGTCCATTAAAGATGCATTGAAAGTATTGGACATGCCACCTCCACTCCTAGTAAGCAGGGTCGTGAGCTTCAAGCTTCTTAGCTCTAGATTTTTTTTATTTAATCTTTATTTTATTGAAGTTTTATAAATTTTATACACAAAGAGAAAAGTAAAACAACATAAATAACAAAACACATAGAATAGAGGTCGGGCAGACAAGAGCAGTGTGCGCGATGGGCGCCCATTACATTAACGTGATCGATTTGGAAATAACAAAACATATTCATTAAACAAACAAAATAGCGGGCAGTTCCGGTAGCCCAATAACCTTTGGGAAGGGAAAGATGTTCAAGCCTATGTAAGTCTGGAGAATAGCAGTATGAATGCATAGGTGATCATGATGGGGGGGATAGAAGGGAGGTACAAATAGGGGGGAGGGAGGTAGCGGGTGTTATGGATCAGTTACGGGGGGGAGGGGGAAGTTGCATTGCCAGGGTTTCCATGTTTTACAGACGTTCTGTCTGGAGCCCTGGTCCCAACTGCAATGTTCCTTGAAGCTGAATAATTGGTGTAGTTTGTCTTTCCACTGTTAACGTGATGGAGGTTCAGGTTCACGCCATCTTAGAGGGATAAGTAATTTTACTGTAGTTGTGAAACATGTGATCAGGTGGGTTTTTTATACCCCTTAAAAAACAAAATGGTCTGAGGGCTAAATGAAATGTCTCTGTGACAAATATTTCTGACCTCACCATTGATGGCTCTCTGAGGTTTGGATCTCAGTGCAGGTGAATCAGATGTGAGAGAGAGATCCTTCAGCCGACCCACATCTCCTACAGCGGTTAGAGTAAGAAAAGTTCATTTTGTTTAGGAAGACTGGTGTTCTGTACCTCCTGGTCAATAATTGAATTTACTTTTCCTGTAGCTTCACACATCTAGAGGAACCATGTGAATAGGATAGCATGTATCTTATCTCAAAGTCAGAGAATTTCAGGCCAAGCTCAGTCTCCTATTCTCTAACATAGTATGGTATGGGGGGTGAGGAATTTAAAAGCAAGTGGGCATAGATATTGGAGAGCGACTGAGAGAGTATATACTGTATGTTCATGTCTATCGTTTGGAAGGAGGGAGTGGAGGTCTGGAACAGAGGGAATTAAAGAAACAGCATGTAGTGGAGTAGAGAGGAGGTGTGTCCATGGCAATTTAAGGGTGGGCAACACTTTCGCCTGTCAGCATGGTAGTAGGCCCAACGGCATAAGGGGGAAGGTTGGCTAGTTTGTCTGGGGGAAGTAGTGACTTCCTTCCAAGCCCAAGCTGTACTTCTAATAACATCACTTAAAACCTGCAGTGAATAGGAGCCAGAGGGATAATTGGTGGGTAGGCTTTTTTTTCCATCTTTTCCAATGTGTAAGGAGGATAGGGGTCACTTTCAGGTCCAACTATTGGGTTAGGTGAATTGCTTTGTGATAATTATAAAGGTCGGGCATGGCTAGTCCACCAGGCATCATGTTTTTTGTTAGTAGGGAGAAGGCCAGCCTTGGTTGGGTTTTTTGCCATAGGAATGAGATGAAGAGGGTCCAGTGGTGCAGTGGCATTAAGAATTTCCGATTTATCAACGTTAACTTTGAATTTGGACGCCAGGCTGAATTGTTCAAAGATTCGAAGAATTGATGGGATACCTTGGGTTGGATTTGTTACAAGAACTGCTAAGTCATCTGCAAATACCGCCGTTATGTGATGGAAGTTTTCAGTTTTAATTCCTCTGATATCGGGGGACTGCCAAAGTTTTTGCATTAAGGTTTTCATTACCAGGATGAACAGCATGGGGGTGAGTGGACATCCCTGTCTGGTGCCATTTCTTATATTAAAGGAGTCTGAGAGCGTGTCGTTGACTCGTACAGTCTGATATAGACAGTAATGATGTCAGAGTGTCTAGGGACAGTCAGGGACCGCTATCCTGACAGTAGAATGCTTAATTAGCACATCAGATGTTGAAACTAACAGGAATTATTGCTCAGGACCAGAGAACAAATTCCAACTGTGCCAGAATCAGTGAGGCGGACCCTATTGAATGATGCAAAGAGTTGGAGTTGGTGGAGGTGATGAAAAGTCCTCTTTAATATAAAAGATAGTTTTGTTGGGAGTCCGTTATTTGAGATCCCCACTGACCACAAGAACAAATTGATTTTTAGCAGGGGCATAACTTGAGGGGGTGCAGAGGGTGCAGCCTGATCCAGGCCCAGGAGTCTTAGGGGGCCCATGAGGTGTCTCTCTCCAATATGAGGAGACCAGTACTATAAATGATACATTATCTTGAGGTCCCTGGTACAGATGTTGCATTGAGGCCCAGAAGGTTCACCTTATGCTTCTGTGTCCCATCTGTTTTCAAACTGAATGTTTTCATATCTCCAAGATATGTTGACAGTAGTTCCATTTACTTAAAAAAACTTGCAAAGAACATTTCAGGCTGATGTAAATATACATTTATTCAGTCCATTATGATTTCTGAACATGGACTGAATTCATGAAATATCTATAAAAGAAAATGAAAACATTTATTTGCTTATTTTTTGACAAAGTGATGTGGCCGCAAGTGGACATTGAAGACAAATGTATTTGAAATTGTTAACATGGTAAAGACGCATGGAAATGTCCTTAAGTTATGCCATTTCTATAATTTTTCTAAGCCCTTTCGATGTAGCAAATGTTAAAGGGGTATACCCATCTCAAGGATCCTATCTATACTGCTAGCTTATGTAAATTAAAGAGTTTTCCTAAATATATTGCTTTAGCAATGCTGCTTTGTTTTCCTGCTATGTATAATAAATAAATATATATAAATTATTCTTCCCATTGTTTACACAGCATTTCCATAGTGCTGGACCTGTGTGATAAGACAGGACAGATGACATCACTCACTGCTCTCACTGTTATCTACAGCCCTGCCATTCAGCTAATTGCAGTTTGCTGATAAAGCCACTTTTGTTATCTCTCTATGTAAACACACAGATAAGACTTCTAGAGTCCAGCCTCTAGAACCTGTGAACATTATTTGCTCAGCATTTACAGTGGGTACAGAAAGTATTCAGACCCCTTTAAGTTTTTCACTCTTTGTTTCATTGCTAAAAGCAAAAAAGTTCATTTTATTGCTCATTAATGTACACTCAGCACCCCATCTTAACAGAAACCCCCCCAGAAATGTAGATATTTTTGCAAATTTATTAAAAAAGAAAAACTGAAATATCACATGGTCATAAGTATTCAGATCCTTTGCTGTGACACTCATATTTAACTCACATGCTGTCCATTTCCTTCTGATCCTCCTTGAGATGGTTCTACTCCTTCACTGGAGTCCAGCTGTGTTTAATTAAACTGATTGGACTTGATTAGAAAAGGCACACACCTGTCTATATAAGACCTCAAAGCTCACAGTGCATGTCAGAGCAAATGAGAATCATGAGGTCAAAGGAACTGCCCAAGGAGCTCAGAGACAGAATTATGGCAAGGCACAGATCTGGCCAAGGTTACAAAAGAATTTCTGCAGCACTCAAGGTTCCTAAGAGCACAGTGGACTCCATAATCCTTAAATGGAAGAAGTTTGGGAAGACCAGAACTATTCATTGATCCAAAGATCACTGTGGCTGAGTTCCAGAGATGCAGCAGGGAGATGGGTGAAAGTTCCACAAAGTCAACTATCACTGCAGCCCTCCACCAGTCGGGGCTTTATGTCAGAGTGGCCCGAAGGAAGCCTCTCCTCAATGCAAGACATATGAAAGCCCGCATAGAGTTTGCTTAAAAACACATGAAGGACTCCCAGACTATGAGAAATAAGATTCTCTGGTCTGATGAGACGAAGATTGAACTTTTTGGCGTTAATTCTAAGCATTATGTGTGGAGAAAACCAGGCATTGCTCATCACCTGCCTAATACAATCCCAACAGTGAAACATGGTGGTGGCAGCATCATGCTATGGGGGTGTTTTTCACCTGCAGGACGACTGCTTGCAATTGAAGGAAAGATGAATGCTGCCAAGTACAGAGATATCCTGGAAGAAAACCTCTTCCAGAGTGCTCTGGACCTCAGACTGGGCCGAAGGTTCACCTTCCAACATGACCCTAAGCACACAGCTAAAATAACAAAGGAGTGGCTTCAGAACAACTCTGTGACCATTCTTGACTGGCCCAGTTCACCATCCAACCTGACGAAACTGGAGAGGATCTGCAAGAAAGAATGGCAGAGGATCCCCAAATCCAGATGTGAAAAACTTGTTGCATCATTCATGGCTGTACTAGCTCAAAAGGGTGCTTCTACTCAATACTGAGCAAAGAGTCTGAATACTTATGATCATGTAGTATTTCAGTTTTTGTTTTTTAATAAATTTGCAAAAATATCTACATTTCTGTTTTTTTTTCTATCAAGATGGGGTGCTGAGTGTACATTAATGAGAAATAAAATGAAATTTTTTGCTTTTAGCAAATGGCTGCAATGAAACAAAGAGTGAAAAATTTCTGTACCCACTGTATATTAGATTTCTAGTAATCATAAGTATTGTGATGCTTCATAGTGTCCTGTTCAGCAAGCTGGGGGGGGGAGGTGGCTTTGACTGTTTGATAAGGAATACAGGAAGTAACAAGAAGAGACAGCAGGCAAAGTTGCTGAAACAGGGAGATGGGAAAACCCCTTTAAGATAAATCTGATAACTTGCTATAGCATGATATCTCAAAAGTCATTGAAAGCCATTGAAAGAAAAGTCAAGTAAGTCAAGCACTGATGTTTTAAAGCCTAACAAAACTAAATTTCTAACAACTTTTGATTTTGTGGCATTATTTGTGTTATTAATAAATTTTATAATAGTCTTTATTAACAAAGTTTGTCTCCTTTCTGTGAAATCCTGCATTTATTTATTCTTTCCCTTGCCTCTCTAATGAAAGCTCTCCCTTGCTTCTCACTGTGTATGTTGTATGGGCTTTTGTGCGTAATAAAGAGAAAATGTAGATGGGGAAGAATCACTTCAAACTGTTATATCTCAGTCTTTAGAAAACATAGAAACTTTCTTCTGGTGTCATATGAAAAAATAGATTCTTAGCAACCTTACTAGATTCACTTTTACCTGTATTATAATCAGAGGTATCAAGAGTTGAAAGCAAGCTGGGATTAGGATTTTTATTTGCAACTGCAGCTGCTCTCAATCCAGTTTCTGTCATTGATATCTCTGGAAAAAAATAAAGACATAACTGAACTTTATTGTTCTATGAAAGATGAGCATCTCTTCATTCATACAACACCAGAATCAAGTTTCTATGTTTTATAATTCCTGAAATATGACTGTTTGAAGGGACCCTTCCCTACCTTCATTTTTCTTCATTACACACAAGCTCGTACACTGTACACAGCTTGTAGGGAAACAAGGGAAAGAATAAAGAAATGCAGGATATCACAGAAAGGAGACACAATGTGTTAATAAAGTATATTACAAAATTTATTACTGACACATATTCTGCCAGAAAATCATGTTGTTAGAAAGTTTAGTTACACTTTATATAAAAGATTTGGGAGTCAGAAGAAGAATATAGCAATAAAATATTTTAATGAAAAGTATTTGATAAGGTTTTTACACAATTTTGGCAAACCTACAAAAAAAAATCCTAGAAACTTGAATCTTGCCTTTACACTTGGCTTATCTTTAATTCTCCGTAATGTGACTTAGACATTTTTTTCCATTCTCTATAGTGCTTTCTTGAGCTCTTCCTTCTTTTATTATGACAAAACTTACTTATAAAGCAATCAGCAATGTCAGCGTTACCTAGGATAATAATGATTCACCTCCAAGGTCCTTGTAGTAAATAAAAGGATGGCTTAATGCACATAAACCACACACATCCAATTTATATTAATTGAAATTGCTTCATGGTAAATGATGCATTTCCCCATTTCCCATTAAACTGTGCATTGCTTACAGAATGGTAACGTGTGTATGAAATAGACATGACTGGTTTTGTGGATTGTTCAGGTCATGACTAAAGCTGGCCATACACATTAGCTTTTACGCTGCTGAAGTGGCAGAGAGTGAACATTTGATAAATAATTATTCATACATAAACCTATGAATGTTCATCCTATACTGCCGACTATCAGTAAAAATTGGTTACAACCAAAATTGGCTGCATTGGATTTTTTTGGCTGTCAATCATCTGTAATTGTTTGTGTATGAGCTAGACTGGCGGACTTGTGGACCATTTGCGTATTGAAGGCATGTATTTTTCTAAATATGGGCTTTTCAGAAAGCTGTTGGTGGAGGCGAACGTTTGCATAACGGTTTGTATAAGGAACGTTTGTCGGAACATTTGTTGTTTGTGTGTTTTTATCTGTACAAACAATCGATGAACGTTTGCTCCAGATGAGCAATAGCTGAAAATTGTGTGCCCAGCATTATATGTCATTTTAGTTTTAGATTACTTTTAAAATGTTATCCAATAAAATACAGTATATTTAACCTACAATATCCCGAGAATAAGTGATAAATATAGTACATGACTGCATGATCACCATCACCGGGAACCCCATTGAAGGGCTCCTCAATGACCACTAAAATAAGATTCTTGAGGAGTTTCAATGAAGCTCTGGTTACACATGTGCACAACTGCTCTATTCAATCTCTATGGGACTTATGGAGATAGCTAAACACTGTATTTGGCTATCTTTATCATCAACATAGACAATGTAGGAAATTATTATCCCATCTACACCACCTTCCTAGCATAAATGTGTGATATCGTGGTGCACATTTGGAGCAAGGACCTTTTTTGTGTCAAATGTGCGCCACATCCTCTATTCTGCATTCTGTTGCCATATTCCACAAATGTAGGTAGAGCTGGGATGGGATGTCTCAGCTTAACATATTTATTCTAACTTATGCCAATTTTCTCGTATACGTCATACAGGAAATCTGCGCCAGTTACTCACTTGCGTAGAGTTCCATTATGGTGCATGGGCATAAGCCTGATTTATTTAGAGGCTGGTGTCTCCTTACGGCTGTCAGGCCCTTTCTTAAAGCAGGTGTATGAAACCCCAGTCTTAATAAATCTGCCCCACTTAAAGCTCCAGTGTGCATGCTTGACCACCATTGAAGCACCTCCTCATTCTAGTCATTGGTGGGGATCTCAACCATGGTGCCTTCAGCAATCACACATATATCATTTTCTAATAACATTTCTTACTCAATCCTTTGCCTCCTTATTTTCAGTTGTAAAGTTTCTTAAAAGTTTACTTTATCTCTGACATAGCACCATTCAGTATCTGTGTCCCACTTATATAGCTTAGATTGTGCAAACAGAGATATCCATCATTATAAATTAGCTTAATATCTTTCAGATTATATATACAGTAAGTAATATTTTAACTGCAAATACAGGATTAGAAGTTTTCAAAAATCTATAAAAAGTCAAGTATTTGCTCAAGGCAAAATACAAAAGCGTAGCTCGCCTGCAGTCTCAGATTGACAATGGTCTTGAAAATCTGTATCTAACTTTTGTCACAATGAAACTTTAAGTTTCAATTTGGCACGATATATGTTCAATCATAAAGCATATGAAATACTGTAGAAATATTCCAATACCAGAGAAATATTCTGTATCTCTATTATAAAATCTCAGCAGAGGGGTCTGCTCCATTGAATGTCATTCAGTATACTCTACTACAGTAGACTCTAGTCAAAATAATATTAAGACATTAATGTACTACAAAAAGCAATTTTCTGGCCAAATATTCAAAATGCAGCAATGACCACCAGACCAGTCAGAAGAGATATACATATGTAAGTTTTACAAGTTAAATATACATCTGCCGCAAACTTTATCCCTTTAAGGACACACGGTAGTTTCCATATTTCCATGTCCGTCTTCCAAAATTCACAACTTTTTTATTTTTCTGTCGATATAGCCATATGAGTTTTATTTTTAGTTGGCACAATTTTTATTTTTATTAGATTTTATTAATGTTTTTTTAAGGGTCAGTATGAAAAAATGTACAATTCTGTTGTATTGTATGTTTTATTCTTATATTTTACTGCTATTACTGAATAAAGGGCCATTTTTTTTGTGAAGGTAAACTATTTGCTGGGGTCACTCCATAACTTTTTTCACTTTCTTTTTTTATCTATTTTACTGATATTTGACTTTGACCTGGGATCTCTTAATTCCCTTTACAATATAATGCAATATTTCTGTATTGCAGTATATGGTAGATTACCTGCCTATGTGTCTTAGGGCAAGGCAGCTAGGAGACTGTTGATTGGTCTCATGGCTGACATGGCAAAACCTTGGATCACCACAGGCTAACTGGGGGGGGTAGGTGGTGAAAAAATGGATGGGATCTCACTGATGAGAAATTGTCTAACTGCCCTACAGCATCACCTTAGGGGGAATTAAGTATTACATGGTGCCCTGCACAGGTCCTCCAGAGGGAAAGACACCACTGGTTGCAGCCACTCTACCCCATGGCTTGTTGAGATCTTGAATCATTGACTCTATCATTTCCTATACTGTATTTTAAAAATGGGTATTCTAAACCCATTGCACATTGCTGGACTAGGAAGTACATAAACTGGCAGGGACTGGTAAATGTCAGAATGGGAGCAGTGAGAGGAGTGTGACTTCTTTTAATATTTTATAATTTTCAAGTCTTTTTTTTTTTTTTTTAATGTTAGCTGGACAACCCCTTTAAGTCTACCAACAGTGAAAATAAGTATGTGATATACTGAATAGTTTTATATGAATCTTTTTTCATATCTATCTATTTCTCTATTTCATATCTTTTTCATATCTATCTATTTATCTATTTCTCTATCTCATAACTTTTTCTTATCTATTTGTATATCTCATATCTATCTATCTAAAAGAGAAGAAAGTCCACAGCAGCACCAGGATAATGGCGGGTGCTCAGCCCAGAGCTTCTGGTAACAGCTCCACCTAAATATCCAAGGAAAAAGGTAGCACTGCCTTTTTCTTTGAATATCTATGTATCGATCTATTTCAAATCTATCTATCTATCTATCTATCTATCTATCTATCTATCCATCTATTTCATATCTATCTATCTATCTATCTATCTATCTATCTATCTATCTATCTATCCATCCATCCATCTATCTTCTTAAAGAGAATCTGTCACCATTGCTGACATGTCTGTTTTAGAAAATACTTATTTTCCCCATAAACAACAATTCTGGAGCCTCTTTTCATATTTCAACTTTATGTACGATTCCTCCTAGAACTTTATGAAAATGTGATCTAAGAGTTATCCATTGGGGTTGGGTGTCTGTACACTCTCATGCTGTCCAATCACTGTAGACATAGAGAGTTTGGGATTCAACCCCTCGACAAGGAAAATGTAAGGGTCAGTTGAAAATTGATTAATTACATTTTAGTAGCAATAACAAATAAACATCAAAATCCAAGTTCTAAGACAGTATGATCTAAAATCGTTATTTCATGGGGAATAGTAGTATTTAATAAAAACAGACATGTTGGGAGAGGTGACAGATCCTCTTTAAATATATGTTTGTACCAGTCAAGGATCATTTCTCATGTTTTTATTCTCTTTAGAATCATCTTCTTTACTCAGTATTGGAACAACATGAATAATTCTCAACAATTCTGTTAATTTTCTGTTAAATCTTCCAACAAATAAATGGATGACTCCATCATGTAAATGACAATCATCTACACAGAGTCATATGTAAAGTATATTTTCCAGTTAATTTTATATTGCACTTGAGAATAATTTAGGTACAGACCTACATACAGCTGACTACAATTGTCTATGGATTAGGTTACATCCTTTCTGTGAATGGTTTTTAAGAGATTCTCTGGAAAATGAAATGAATGTCCATTTTTACTGCATAGTCTTCGTACATTATAAAATGCTATTATGTCTTGTTATGAATTTGATGTAGAGTAGTAAGATTTCTGGCCATTAATTTTAAGATTTTCATGAGTAACATTTTTGGCACTCGACAAAACGGGATTCTGGAAGATATGATTTATAGTACATAAAATTCTATCTATGCATTATATTAGGCATATTGTATTGATGCACATGGCAGAATGAATGGTTTGAAGGTTTTATTACAATCTATGACAGAGGTAGTCTATTATTTCAGGAGGAGGGGGAGGAAGAATTGACTTGCAGACTGAATACTGTTCAATAAATACAGTCCATAGTAATCTAAGGAAACCTGGATTTCCAAAAATGGTTTGGAAAGCTACCAACTGGACAGCCTGATTCCTTTTCATTGACAATTTTGCAAACCCTTTAAAGACTATTAATTAATAATGTCTTATGGGCAAGACTAGAATCATTCCAATAGATAGGACTATGTAATACTGTATATGTTATGCTCTGGCCACATCAGAAACTCAAATAAGAAAGACCTTTGCAACTCCATAATTATGCCAATCCTCCTTTTTTTACTCACTGCAGATTTATTTACTTATGCTTTGACGATAAGTTGAAGGGACCATTAATCTTTTTGGCTTTTGCACCTCTTTTCATATTTAAAAATGTCAATGAGATCAAGTTGCTTTGAGAAAAGGTGCTACACTTGTGACACAATCATGAGAAAAACAAAGTATACCCTCTTTATAGTCAATGGTTTTAAGTATCATGACATACAAAAAAATCTGGTCCTTAGACGGTCTTGAAATTTGTTAAATTCAACTTCACATTAACAACACATAAAAATTAACAACGTGTGATTTAATAAAAGCAAGGCCAACATGCAGAAGCAATGTGTGAAAAATTAATAATTGCGTCCATAGGAATTAAGAGAGTAAGTAGCAGTCAGGTGCTGATAATCAAATGTCCTTGATTAATTGATCATCATCGTCAAGTGTGACCATGTCTGTACAGTTTGTTGGTCCGGAGCATTCAGGCATGTATTAACACAATGCCAAGGAGGAAAGACATCAGCTAGGATCTTAGAGAAGCAAATGTTGCTACCATCAATCTTGGTAGGGTTATAAGGCTATTTCCAAACAATTTGAAGTCCATCATTCTACAATGAGAAAGTTTGTTCAGAAGACGAAGAAGTTGACAATCTTCCCAGGAGTGATTGTTCCAGATTAACCCCAAGGTCAGACCATGCAATCCTTAGAGAAATTGCAAAAAAAACCAGAGAGCTACATCTAAGACTTTACAGGTCTCAACATATTAAATGTCCAAATTCATGACAGTACAATTAGAAAAAGACTGAATAAGTATGGCTTCTTTCTACAAAGAATGTGGTAGCAAAAGATAGGATCTGTCACCAAGTACAAAATACTAAATGTCATACATCATTTGTTTCTCATTCTCATCAATTTGATGTCGACCCATTCAATCTGTCAATCTTTGATCCATCTGCCAACCATTTAAAAAATTGAGACCCTGGAACATTATATGAAATTACATTAAATTATCTCTTATTCACCAAGTGGGCAGTAACCTTTTGTTTTTCATAGAAAGTAAAGAGGTCCCGCCCACTTGGAGAATCATAGGTAATTTCCATGAGCCATATCTTTTGAACAGGTAGACTTTTTTTTAAAAAAAAAAACCCACCAGATTGCTCAAGGGCACAGCGAGAGTCAAATTATGTATGGCATTCAGTATTTTGTACTTGGTGAAAGATCCTTTTTAAGTTTGCAATTGTGAGGCATTTATCCATCAGCTAAAGCTTGGCCAAAGCTGGGTCATGTAAGGACGATGATCCAGAGAAAACCAGAAACTCTACAACAGAGTGACTGAAATAGAAAAGAATGAAGGTGTTGCAGTAGCCCAATTAAAGAGGTTGCGCGGGGAAAATAAAATATTTTTAAAATAGGGTGGGGGAGGTAAAAAAAAGATTTTAAAAAATCATACTTACCTGTCCCCGGTGCTCCAGTGCCTTTCCAGCACAGTCCAGTCCTTTTGCTGGGCTGTCTTCTCAAAGTTAAACTGCTTGTGGGCTGTGACATCTTGGATCCCTTCTGCTAAAGCCACTGATTGGTCTCAGTGATCATGTGAAGTCCCCACCACATGTGATCGCTGAGGCCAATCAACGGCCTCAGGTAGTGACGTCACGTGCCCTTCTCTAAGGCCGCTGATTGGCCTCAGCAGTAGTCATGTGTGGTGGTGAAAAAGAACAATGGACAGGCAGAACCCGCCTGCACTGGGAAGCACCGGATCTAAAAGATCTAAAAAAATGGCAATATCTTGGCAACACAGCCAATGATTCAACCTATCTATATACGGAGCTCAGGTGATATGCTGGGTTCTGGTGACAGGCTCCCTTTTATTTATATACTATATTAAGATGAACAAAAATTTGTAGCTCTTTGGCTGGAGAAAGGTCTTCAACAAATATGTTCTATAATGGTATCCTAATACATGCATTTCTCATGGTGATATATTTTATATATAGTAGCTTTGTTTAACCTAAGCTCGACATAGGTTAGGGTATTTTTCTGACATGTTTTAAATGTGCCCTCCAAAGTGTATGACAAACTCATTGGTCTGATTTATCTAACTTAGTTGTATATTATTAGAACACATGGCTGTTTTCTTTTCCAAACACAGTGCCCCATCTGCCCACAGGTTGTGTTTGGTATTGCGTATTAACCCCAGTCGCATCAACAGAGCTATGTTGCAGTAGTAGACAAAAATCTATGAGCAAGTATGGAGCGATATCTGGAAGAAAGAGCTTCTGTGCAACCACCTTTATGTGGTTCGTGTAGATTTACAGAAACATGGCTTCCTTTTTCCAGAAACAGCACCACCCCTGTCACTGGGCTGTCTCTGGCATTGCAGCTCAGCTATTTTAAACTGAATAGGCATTGTATGACTAGGCTGCATATGACACACCACACAGCATGGTGGTGTTTATAGAAGAAAGCATACATGTTTTCTAAGCCTATGCAAACCCTTTAACTTCATAATGACATTTTATGGTCAGAAGTTACTGAGTACTGTTTTGATATACTGTAAGTTGTTCTGTAAGCGTTAAACATCTAGAATACATTTACAGTGAAATGTCTTTCTCTAATGTACTTGTTATGTTTGGAGCTCCTTAAATAGTTTTCTATTTGCAGCATGGATTCATTGCGGAGCAGAAAGCTGTTCAATCTTCATAATTTTTCTAATACAAGTAATGCCTGGCTTAAGCTCAAGTGCCAAAATGTGTAAATGTGATGTGCTTTTAAGATTCCTATTGCATACAGGGTGCCTGTTCTGATAAATGTTGTGCAGCCACCATTTAAAATACAGATCTAAAATTGAAGTAAATGCTCCATCTGAGCTCAAAATGTCAATTTTTACTTTTGTAGAAACATAAAACTGTGACATCAAATGGAATTTGACTTTCTCATTTTATAAATGGAACTAAAATCTTCTTTATGGGTGGCAAAACAATTGCAATTGTGTTAGTGTTTGTATGCAATAACTATCTATTATTCTTAAAGGGACTCGTCGCGTAGAACAGGCAGTTGAATTTGTAGCAATCATGACCAGGAATACTCAACTACTTCTTCTAGGGTCAACTATCAGGCATGACTATAACCTGTCCAGTATGACATGTACTCTCTGACCCCACCAGTTGCTTTTATGCCCTCATACAGTAATAGTGCCCTTATCTGTGTAACACACTATGATGAAGCCTCCTTAGTGCCCCCACTTAGTATAATGCCCCTTAGTGGCCTCCGCATGGTATAATGTTCTATTAATGTCCTCACACAGCATAATCCCAATTAGTGACCCACAAACAGAATAATGCTTCGTTAGTGGTCCCCATTACAGTGAAATGCCACCATTTGTACCTCCACACAGTTTAACACCCCATTAGTGCCCCCACACTGATAATGCCTAGATAGTGCCCCCACATAGTATAGAGCCCTCTCTACCAAACCATGTGCCCATCTGTAGGGAGCCCGCTGTACATTCCCCCTTGCGCCATAAAGACAATGACAGAGTTCTTCAGAAATACTGATCTCCCTACCACTGTCCCATTTGCACAGATATAGGACAATAGAAGCAGAGATCGGCAATCCTACCTGCTGCCTACCCAGCAGTGTAGTCACGATTGTGGTATTGTTGGGTAGGCAGGAGGGATGATGGCCCATTCCTGCTCTGCCACTACTGTGTTATATCTGTGCAAAAAGAACAGCTGTCAGGTGATCAGTCTTTCTCTCAATCACTATTATTAAGAGACTGGAAGGCAGGAGTCCAGATAACTGGCGGCTGCAGCCAATGTTCGGACCACAATCCAATAGTTGAGTACACCTGTAATATACACTGGGGTGGCTGCATCTGTACACAATATCACATCTAGTTTTTTTGACAAGGGGTCATGGACTGGATAAAAAGTGACCTTGGCTTAAGAAGCCGCAATGTGCACCACAGATGTGTGCATAAAATTCTAGAATAAAGTGAGCCAGCTATTAGGTAGTATAAACCTAGACTAGACAGCCTGAACTTGTACCAGATTTATTACCCAGCATCAGTCACTGTGATAAATGTTTCACATTTTCAGACTGTCTGTCCAAGTTTATAACTATTAGTAAATGTAGACCAGAGTGTCCAAGATGTTTTCAACCTCTGAATGCGAACAGCAATGTCTGACTATTTCCATTCATTGACAGCATCTAAAGGTCAGTTCACATTAGAAAGTTGCAGAAGTTTTCATTATACAAGCTTTAATTATATAACTATGGAAGTCTTTTTGAGATTTTTTTTTTTTTTTTTTACAGTTTTCATTTTTTTAAATTATTTCACACCATAAATGAGCAAGTAGTATCTGACTGAATGGTGGAAAATATTTAGGGAACAAAATACTTCAATTTAAAAAGTTTATACATTAACCAGTGAGAACCACAAATTACTTTCCATTTCATGCAGATAATACCCAGTTTAAGAATGTTGGATATTGCCTACATTCAGGGCTGTTTTAACACATTGGTGGGCCCAGTGCAAAGGTTTCATAAATGGGCCCACCTGCTACCCCCTCAGTTTAATGTCCCCCTCCAGCTGCCCCATAGTTTAAAGTCCCCCTGCAGTTTCCCCCTGTTCAATGTCTCCCTCCATCTGTTCCCACAGTTGAAAGTCCCTTCTGAAGTTGTCCCCTGTTTAATGTCCCTCTCCAGATTCCCCCCCAGTTTAATGTCCCCCTCCAACTGCCCCCACAGTTTAAAGTCCCCCTCCAAACAAAAAAGCAAAAAAAAACCACTATTATTCACCTCTCCATTCTCCCCTGCTGTTCTATTCTGGAGTCTTCAGGGAGCTGTAGGAGCAATGTAAGTGACATCATCGCATCATGCCTGTAGCTCCCTGGGAAGAGAGAGGATGAGTGGTGAAGCAGGGAGCGGACAACCCCCTCGTTCATCAATGTATGCAACTCATCGACCTCTGCTGAAGTTGGGGCAGCCCAGAACGGTGGGACAGCAAATGTAGGACTGTCCCGCTGTCCCAATTGGGCCCCTGCATAGGGCCCAGTGCAAGTGCTCTGTTGGCCCTATGGTTAAAGCAGCCCTGCCTACATTTGACAGCTAGGACCAACTCCATTTCCTAAGGACTGTGGGATCTTTTTTTTTTTCAATTATGCTATAAAGTATTCTGCAATAATAGGCAATAATAGGCATCATTTTAAGGTGCATAAAAGTTAGTATTTAAGATACATGATTTTTTTTAATTGGTCGATTGATTAAAATAAGTAAATCCATAATTTCTCACATTTTACCCTGTATGCTGTCTGTTTTATATAACTATCAATATAAATAATGGCAACTATTGCATGGATATGTTTATGTCTACTACCTCATACATGTACATGCTTCAATACACTGCTCCAAACCCACACATATATACATGTGCAAATGTGTGCACGCGTAACTGATCTCCAATTTCGTTAAACATTCTACTTTGTCTTGAAACCAACTATACACAATTTCATGACTTGCTAACAAAATCCCTTGAAGGCTATAATTCACCCTCCATTACTGGGTGGTCACACATAGAAAAACATAGAGACAAATAGGATATTTAGGACATTACTTTGTGATAGAAAAGTTGCTTATCTGAACATATCTGAACATGTCTAGCCAAGAGTACAGGTAAGGAGGATACATCTGTATATGATATTGTTAAAGGGAGAGGAACTCAAAAATGATCCTCATCTTTACTGAGCTGAACCAGACTTGTCATACTTCAGAATCTCAAACATGGGTGTGGACAGCTTTATAAGAGGGCTATTTGGGATACTAAACCCCAGATCCATAAGGACCTGTGGGTGGTTTAGTGTGCCAAATTGCCCTGACAAGTTGCTCTTTGAAGAGGTCCTGTAGACTCTCCTGACATGTCTGTTTAAATTGTGGAATGGTAACATGCAAAGTTCTGAGAAAAGCTGCTCCAGAATTGTTATTTCATGGAGAATACAATTATATCTACAAAGGACACGTAGAAGAGGTGACGGGACTACTTTAAACACAGTAGGTTCACTTTCAGATCCTTAGAGCAATATAGGACCCTCTAAGTTTGTCACATTGAATATAGCTGTCCTTCTCCTTACTTCCTACTGCTTCTTTTTCCATGCTGTTACCTAATACTTTTGACTTTTTTCTGTCTGCTCTCCCTTGTCACCTCACATTTTCTTTCTGTCCATCTTTGCTCCTTACCATTTAGGTTTTCTATTCTGTCAGCTGTTTCGGTGTCATCGGTTTAATTTAATGAATGTTCTCATTCTAACACCATGTCTTTTAGTACTACGGAGATTGCACAATGACAATACGTTTTTGCTGTATAACTATTTCCAACCTAGCTCCTCCATGTGTCTTCTCATTAATCCCCAGATAACAGCTCAATGAAATCTCCTCTATGCAGATGACCTTCTTCTCTCATGTATTCTTTCTCATCCCCTTCAGGATTTCATCTTTAAAATTCGATATCACAGTCGCTACAAAGCTCTGAATATGACGTGTAACTTACCTCTCCCCCCAAAGAGGGTAACTTAGTGTCTTCCTATTGAGAAGCAATAAGTTGGAATCTGACCAAGGTCAATATCTGGATTTATTCCAGTTTCCTACTAATTTGAGACAAGGACTAATGTGAATGTCGACAAACTTTGTGCACAAATTAGTTCTCATACAGGAAGTTTAATTTAATTATTTAATTTATTTATTCAACTTGGTTATATAGTGGCAACATATTCTGCAGCAATTCACATCACTCACTGTCTCAAGCTCACAATCTAAATTCTCTACCAGTATGACTTGTATCCAACATATCAATGTCTGACTCATTAAATAGCCTTGAGACATAGCTAGGGTTTAGGCAGAGTCTACTCCAAAAAGAAGAGACTCCTTGGTGTAGACAGTTGTATTGCCACTTGTCAGTACAGATATTTGATGTATATCTAATGTGTATATCCAACTTAACACTAGACATAAAAATAAGACGATGGAGGGGATCTATCTAGATTGGTGTAATTGATGTTGGTCTTGATGTTCTCTGTGGGGCAAAATTAGGTGTTTTCCCTGACACTCTGATGCCTAGGAAAAAATCTAAGGCATCTGGGCTGCAATGGATTTTAACATCATTTATGCCACTTTTTTGGTGTAAATGATAATGAATATGGTGTGAAGCCCCGTTGAAGTCTCCCCCCTGCTCACTCTTGGAATTTCCATCTATTTTCATCTATTTTATACCACTTTTCTGGCAAAGAGTATTTGATGAATCCTCTCCTCTCTATGCAGCTCCCTTATCATTCCCTGGTATCTAGAGAAAACCATCATACTTCATTACTTTCTGGAAATTAATAATCTATTCATATTTTTCAGCCTAAATAATGTATTTCAACTACTATAAAGCATGCAGCACTGTCAACAATGGTGGGTCCATAAGGCCAGGGGTCAAAAAGTTACCCCTCACCATACACTAAGGTTGATTAAACTTCTTTGATCCCATTTCTGATTTCCTTTGATAGCTGACAGTCTCTGCATTGTGAATTTATTACTTCTGCCTCTGGTTCACTTCAGGGAATGACAGGTGAAGAGGATTTATAATACCCAGCCTTCCACTGTCAGAAATGAGAGAATTAACCATTTGATGCCAAAATAAGCAGTTTGTCAGCAGCAAATAGTCAAGGAGAGTTTCTGTGGAGGAAGTTGTGGCACAAAAGGAATGAGATGACCTTACTGATAACATTGACTGTTACTTGAAAGTAAATGGGAAATCACATGACAGATGAATCGGCTATAAGCCTGCAAAGAAAGCTGCTAAATTATACATTCCAAAAGGTTACAAGCCCTAGTGAATATTTATGAGCAGTCATTCTGATATACACCATTATAGTCAAATAGTGACATAGATCACGTCTAACAAAACCAACATTTCTCAGATCGATTATACCCCAATCATTGCTCATGTAGTTATATCCCTCAATCTAACATCTAACCCTATTCGAATGTTCTCATTGTATTTGTGTTTAATACAGTTAATATGTGTAATTTAATTTAATTTGTAATTAAATTTGTTTAATTCATTACAATATAATTCATGTTTATCTGTGGCAGTAAGGCATTTCATAGTATTATTTCTCTAACTGTAAAGAACCCTATATTCATGTTGGAATTACCTTTTCTCCATCTATAAAAATATCCCCCTTAATTTGTATAATTTCATTTAATTTGTAATTAAATTTGTTTAATTCTTTACAATATAATTTATGTTTATTTGTGGCAGCAAGACATTTCATAGTGCAGGCACTCTAACTGTAAAGAACCCTCAATTCCTCATATTCATGTTGGAATTGCCTTTTCTCCATGTATAAAAAAGTCCCCTGAACCTTTATATAGAAATGAATAAATAATGTATAATTTCTGACATTTATACGTGTACTGTACATGAGATCACCTTTAAGCTCAGTAAACCATAGACGCTTCTCATCCAATTCAATAATCTAGTCACAACTTTTCGAACCCTCTGTTGCCCTTTTTTACAATATGGAACCCAAAACTAATTCCCATATTTGTTGCATGAAAAATATAAACTTCAGAGCTCAGAGTTTTTAAAGTTCTATTATATTATTGTATAGTCCTAACAAGATTTTTTGCAAACATAAAAAACCTCTATAGCCATAGATATCAATATCCTCAAAAATGTCCAGAAAAATAGAGGAAAAAAAACTATAGATTCAAATTTTCTACCTTATTACTTGGTGCCCTCTTCACCTTTGCTTCACTTCTTCTATGTGCATTACAATGTGTGAAATTGGTTTTTTAATGAATTAGGCACTTTCTTCACTCATTTTGACAAGGAACCAGTGATATTCTATGCATGAAAACAGAACCTTTTATGTGACCACACAGAAGTCTCCGAAGAACGAATCAGTCACAGCATGAATGTCTATTTCTATTTTAAATTGCAGAAAAGAATATAGGCTAACTATGAGCAGATGTCGCCTGCTCAAATAAAATGGGAAATAATTTGGATTCTCATGTTGACAACAATATTATAGTAAAATGCAAAGAGACGCTGTCGCTGCTCTCTGTTGAATATTAATCCAGGAGTTGTGAGGAATCACCACAGAGAACAGTGCACGGCAGATGTGAAATCATAAAAAACCACCTAAACTGCAACTGATCTCCTGCATCTTATCACCCACCAGAATACAAAAATACAAAGCAAAAACTACATAAAGGGTGAAAGTATATGGGAAGAAAATAGATGCTGAAGGATGAACAAAACTGATCTATTGAAATACAGTAACCAATTGCAAAGACTAATGGGAAGGGGTTATACAGGGGTTTTTGTTTTTATTTTTAATAATATCAAATGTAATTTTAAATGAAGATTTTGTAGAATAATAGAAATTATTGTATTATTAGTACTGTACATGCCTATATGTGCATTTTATGTACTTAGTTTTAATTCTGCTTACCTGTTAAAGGGATACTCTGGTTACTTCAAGTTACCCACTAGTGACAGGAAATGTGTAACTTGCTGATCAGTGGGATCTGCCTGCATACCCTCTATTCTATCCCTGGCCATTCACCTGCAATCCTGGGCAATTTAAGGTACCTTTGCCTATAGTAAGGTGTCTGAGCAATAAAGTTTCTAGTGTCTTGCATCGGGGTATCTTTACTGTGTATTGTGATTTCCCATGTCCTATCGTCTCCCTGTTTACCAAACTCTAAACCTGTTCTATGTGCTGCGACCTCTGCCTCATTACATATTCATTCTGTGCCACCTACCTGGACCTTTCCCCTTAATTCATGATAAACAAGCTCTGCCTGTCCTGACCTTGGAAACACCAACAACATAGTACAACATATGGATGTAAATAGTAGTAAAAAAAAGGAATCTATCTGCTAAACAAGCCACATCCTGTACATAACATTACGCCCCTTTATTTGTGCCAGCGCCAAATATACCAACATATACCAACCAAAGACAGAACTGGAGCAGTGCACAAAAATATATAAAATCTAAAGTTTATTGCATAAAATATATATTACAACATAATAATATTAAAGACTAAGCTGAGACACAGTACAAAAAACAGCAGCAGACTGTATTGAGATACAAAAAAAACATATGGGAGCAAAATATGAATGTAATACATAAATATTGTATATAAATTTAATGAATAATCTGAATAAATATGAATAAATAAATTCATAAATAAATAAATACATATAATAAACCAAATGAATTCATGAAATTGCATTTTTGTTAAATATGCAGTAAACCCATGGTATGAATCAAAGCTAGTAATACCAAACATAACATTAACAATAGTAATGTCCATACGGAGGATACAAATAGCTCTATGCACATACCCATAGGGATGTTGCCCTGGTCGTTCAACTGTGCCTTGCTTTTTGACCTTGGTTTGCTTCTGCAGCTCTTGACCCACTTAGGTCTGTTGTCACTGTGCTGAGACTATTAATAGAGGTAGCAACCTTGTGGGTCCCTGCAGATAACAGCAGATGCTCATATTAAAGGGTGAAAACCAGGGAACTACTTAGGGTGTGTTCACACGGAGGAATTTGCCACGGATTTGGGGGCGGATTTCGCCCCCGAATCCGGAAGAGATTCCTCCCGGAATCCGCCTCCCATTGTTTTCAATGGGAGGCAGAGATCGCAGTAGGTCGCGGAAAAAAGAAGCATCCTGCTCGATCTTGCCACGGATTCCGCCCCGCGTTGTCCGCGGCTCGAGACACCCTCCTGATTAGACCCATTAATTTGGGCCTAACAAGGAGCGGGATGCCGCGACAGAATGCTGATGTACTGCAACAGCATCCTAGCCCGCAGCGAAAATACCGGCGGCGGAAAATGAAGAAAATTCCTCCTTCATTTTCCGCTGTGTGAACATACCTTTAGACTGCACCCTTAGGAGTAGCTCCAAGTAAAATCATTTCAGCTGCATATCCACTGTATGTCTACCTTTATAAGGGTTTTCTCATCTCAGCCATGAAAGGATTCCATGAATGCCAGTATCCCCACCACATGGAGGAGGTTAGGAAATATGGACACAGATGTTTTATAGAAACAGTATAGCACAGCAAAACCCCATATTACCATCTCAGCAACCCTGGAAATAATCATTTAACTTAGCGTCTCATGAAGTCAATTCAATACAATATCACAACATGCTAACAAAACCTCAGAAAGGCATTATCTGGCTGTGATGTCCTATAGACACATATAGGACATTACTTTGTGGCACAATATCACAAAACAATGTTGTCTCGAATAGCCATTTATCTCTTCACACTTATCTGGAGTCTATCCAGCTAAGAGTAAATTAGGGGAATATAATTGCACTTTCCCATGAAGTTACTGTAATAAAGAGGTGTAGCGTTATTCAATGAATTGCAGAAGAATCTGCAGCAGAGTAATTTGCATTTTTATCGATGCTTTATCAATTAGACCCTGAAATTTACCGTCCATTAGGCGAATTACAGAGTTATTAGAATAACTTAATGGATACCAGGAAATCAGGAATTTTTAAATCAAATTAACTACAGATGTAGCAGAGCTGAATTGAGGCTTTTGAAGCATCTGTGCTGAGTATGTCATTTGGCACAACCTCAAAATATGGGTTTCCATAAGGAATCAAGGTAAACTTCCAAGTTCATTATTATTATTTATTTACATAGCACCATTCTTCATGGTGCTGTACACTTCTGAAGGGGTTAACATAACAATTATAATACACAAAAATAACTAGATGACAAGATCTACTTCCGGGTTGAGGAAGGACCGGATACAAGAAACGTTTTGAAGGTGTAGTTGGCAAAAAATAATAAGAGTTTGGATGTGTGGCTTGAAAGACAGGGCAGAATCAAAGGTTGCCCCAAGGCATTGGACTTGTGAGAATGGCGAGAGAGAGGGGACCCATCAACTGTGATTGATAGGTCAAGAAGGGGGGCTGAGTAAGATGGAAGAAAGATGATGAACTCTATCTTATCCAAGTTCAGTTTTAGGAAGTGGCTATATAATACACATATATCTCTTAAAATTTAGGAGTAATGAATAATTTTTCTAATGTTTCGTTGGATAGAACATTAATAACCACCAGGGCTTTTGCACCACTGTTTTACATTAAATGAAGGATTTTATTTATGACAGCATATTTTTTTGCATTTATATGTAGCTTGGGAACATATTTTTACACATCAGAAAATGTGTTGTTCTGTGCGGGTTACTCTAAAGCTCTCATCAGAAATTAGCAAGCTGTTCTCGAAGGCATAAAAATATATAAAAAGTTGTCAAATAAGATCTTCCTGGCAGTATGTTAATAGGACATCCTTAGGTACTATACATTTTTCAGTTTTTGTAGAATCTAACATTGATACGTGCACTGTGTCCTGAATTAAAACTGGTAATATTGCTCTGGGAGTGTGCTGTATCCTGATTATTTTTATAATTACAGTTGTACAAATGCATTTTTGTTCCTTAGAGTAAGTATAATATGAGATTTTTTTTTTTTTTTTAGTCTTTGGTTCTCAAATTCTCAAAAGTCTGCATCAAACAGCAATTTTTAAAAGCTAAAATATAATATCTTTATAATGTTGATACTGTATTCTTGAATTGCCCTTGTGATTGAAGTTCAAACCAAGCAGGTATTTTTAGGCTGGATTTATATACCTGGGTATAGTGTAGCTCATACAGTAGCTTCACCACTTAGATTGTTAGATGCATTTGTAGTTCCTACACTAAATCTTTTGCAGAGACAAAAAAATTCTAATTTTGGAGGTGATGATATTGCAGTCATGAAGTTTATTCTTCAAAAACATTGCCCCCAGTGGTCAGTAGTTATATTGTCATGGGAGGTGTGAAATATGTTTCCTGGGATATCTATATTAACTAAACCTCTTATTTTTTAAAGAATAATGGGCTTTTCAGTGTACTATAATGTTTTTAAAATGTAAGTGACACCTCAGCATGTACAGGTATACTGTATGTTGTACAGACTAAGGCATATATGGGATTAAGTGTTGATGTAATGTTTACATAGAGTGGTAAGAGGATGATGATATTTCCCACATTATGATTATATTTGCACACATTAGTGAACATTAAGTGAAAAAAAATCTTAACAGTAATAATGCAGCATTTAAAGAGGACCTTTCACTAACTAACGCTCTTTGCATCCTTCAATAGGTGCCACACCAAGGATACTGGTGCAGTTGGAATCCTTCTCTAGCCTCACCGTTCTTGAGCAATACTTTCTGTTAGTTTCAGCACCCAATTTGCTAATTAGGCTTTCTGCTGTCAGGTGGGCAGTTCACATGTTCACAGTGAGGACTGACCACACTACCCGTTCAGTAATAGAAAGAATGGAACAGCATGTCAGATGTTTGTCTGCTCAGTGTGGATTCTATTTTTCTTAAATCACATCTACAAGTGAGTATTATCCAGAAATATTACAGCTATTCAAGTATATCCAAGTATAGAATGCGACATTTTAGGTTAGAAACCCATCATCAGGCATGAATTTAGGGTACAGTGCTAAATTGTAATGGCATATCTTCAGATGAAGTCCCAATATCGTAGAGCCCAGAGGAACATGGGGACGAGAAACAGCGCTTCCTGTTTCCTGATCCCATGGCCCGCTGGATTATAGCCACTTCTATATGTGATTTTATAAAAAGAAAAACCACACTGATCAGACAAACAACAGGCTTGCAGTACAAAAGAAGTCTATTATGAGATTTCAGAATTTGCTATTCATTATAAAGAGTGAATAAAAAACCCCCAGATATTCTATAACAATATGTTTCACATAAATATATGTTCAGTGAAATACTATATCATTTTCTGACACAATTCCTCTAAGTGGATATTCCTCTCATGATGGATAGACGGAAATGCAAAAAAATAAAATAAAAAAATAAGTTCAGAAAACTGCATCCAAACTCTAATCCTCAAGTGTGATCCTTGGAGGATTCCTAGAAGGAGACAACTACCATTGTGTCTTCTTGTATCATGCAGCTAAAACCACAGTCTTTATCAATTTCCCCTCCATGACTTAACAAAGGTCAAATAAATCCTATTTTTAACTAGCACCAGATATTAGGTGGAAAATGCGTGGATTTTGTTTTCTACCCAGGAGTGTTGATTCATGTACATAAATCATACAATAGAGATACCTAGAGAGAGTGCTAATGTTGTTTTGAGCCTCCCCTTTAGAATGATGATGTGTTCAGATGGGTAGAATATAATAGAAATGTGTAAATACAACACAATTGACAAAGATGATGCTAAAATTGTGCATCTTTATTCTGTTACTCTGAAAATAGGAAATAATATAAATGTAATATTATGTAGTATTAGTATTAGTAGTATAAAGCAGCTTAAAAAACTTAAAAAAATAAAGTAACCCAATATTCCTAAGAGAGCTAGGATTAAAATGTGGAGTGCATTAGGAACAGGGGAGAGAACCAAATCATTTAATTTTCAGGTGGGCGAGAGCGTGGGAAAGGGTTAGTGATATAAGCACTTAATGGAAGATCACCAAAATGTTTCAGAAATTAGGATTGTTTCTTGTTTCCCGCTGGTCCAATTAATCAAGTCTATAAATGTGGCCAATTTTTGCTGTCCTTTGGGAGATCGAAGGGGGAGTCAAGTCCATATCGATGAGAGTGAAAGGGTCAGCTAAGGAAACCACATTTCAAGGAAGATGCTAATAAAAAAAACAAATAAATAATTTTTCTCTTAGTTTAGCTACAGAAATTTGTTTTTTCATGAAACCAGTTCAATATAATATTGTGGCATGTTAGCAAAACCTTTGAGAATACACAACAAAAACACTGGGTGGCAGCACAAAGACACATAAAGGATAGGCATATCATGACATAGCATAGTGAATTGTGTTGTTCTGAAAAGCTGGTCATCTTATGACACGCATCTTGGGATTTGTCCAGTCAAGAGGAAAGTTAAGGAAGGATATGTATGTGTTACTTACTGCTCTACAAATATGTAACAGTGTCTTTAATAGATGAAAATCACTTTTTTAGAAATAAGGTTTCCTGAGAATACACATTAATGATGTATCCTTAGCATGGTCCGTCAATGTGTAATGGATAGTGGACAGACCTAGAAGCAATCATTGATTGATGGAGATAAACTAATGTAGCATGTAGTATTTGCTGAATTTGGGACAGTCCACCATTGCTTATGCTATGATAGCCTAACTCCTCAACCAGTATCTTGGGAGCCACATGTTACTCGTCATGGAAGCCTTCAGTTATGGCCTTAAGCACTGGTTACAATATGATATAAATACTAGCAATATTGAATATGTATCCGAACCTCTCAGTAGTGCCAATAAAATATCTGCAAATGTGTTCAATGTCTTAATTTATTTATCAAAATGTATTTTTTTTTTAAATGAATGTGACTCTCGACCACCAGTCAAAGTTGAAAGTGTCTCACATTGAACAAAAGGCCGTGGATCTGGCCTAACCTAAGCTATCAGTTCTCTGTGCATGATTTGCTGAGAACATTTTATTGATGGGGGTGTCAGTTGTCATACCCTCACTGATCGATATTGATGACCTATGCTAAGGATAGGCATCAATATTTTAGCCTAGAAAACCCCTATAATTCATATTCCCAGAAAATCCCTATGAAATTGAAACATGTTTAATTTGCTGTTGCTACCACTTATACTACTTTAATTTATCCACATACCATAGACTTCTCAGAGGTTCTACACAGATGTAACACTGTCATGTGCATGGACCTTCAGATTACCATACTATAAATTCCAAATTTAATATTTTGGCTAGTAAGAATATAAATAGCGATCCTAAAGCAATATTTGTACTCAATTATTCACATTATAAAGTATCTCAGAGTAAGTTTAGTTAGGAAGTTTCCAGCTGTATTTATTAATACAATTTTCTAATCTATTTTCGACAACTCCCTAGAGTTGATCTGAACAAACCCTTTGTTTTACAGATAAACACGTTACACAGATATAATCTGTTACTTTAGGTTCACCCTCTAGCAATCTTGCCTAAGCAGTAGCACAGTGTCATATAATGCCTTCTTTTTCTTGGGAACCCAGATCGTTACAAAGATCACAAAAGGAAACTAAAGTAAATATATAATTAAAATAAGATATACCCATTGGTTTGTGCTGCAATGTGGTATGTATGTGTATGTATAATTTGAAATCAGGTTCTTGGTCCACATCCAGATGACTCCAGGCCTGGAACGGTTTTTTCTTTAACCTCTAAAGCACAACCAGTTTCTAGGAAACCAAGCAAATACTTTAACTTTATCACATTATGTTTTACAATACAATATATGAGTGGTTTGTATATCTTTAGCTGCATGGATCACTCCCTATTCACTACTTATATCAGTGTCTTTCCTTACCATTCCTTTTGGCTGTGTCCCACACAGTTTTTCAATAAAACATAATTTTCTGATATTCTGTCACAAAATGTCCATTCCATATGTGTCTATATGTGGCCACCTAGTGGTTGTTGTGAATTGCAGCTGGTGAGATCCAATGTGTGGACTCCCATTGTTTCATTTTGTCAATCAGATTGCAGGCTTTCAAGGGATTTGCTAGCAAATGACAAGATTGTATTGAATTGGTTCCTTGATAAGCTCTCCTTAAGCAAATTTGAGATAAAGAGGTATTCACACTAAACTGATCTTCAATTTGGTTAAGGCCTCCAATTTGTTTTGAAAGCAATTCAATATAATATAAAGACTAGAGATGAGCAAATCAGTTCGCAACAACCCAGATTTGACCGGAATATTCCAAATTGTTAGTTTTTTAATGAAACTGAACTATTTGGAATACGTCTTGGACTACTTAAATGACTGCCCCCTATAAATTATTATACTCAGGGGTCTCTTCAGACCCCAGAGTGTAATAGCTTGAGGCCCAGGGGATGTGACAAAAATTTTAAAAAAAATACTCATTATATACAGTGTCTTGCGAAAGTATTCGGCCCCCTTGAACTTTTCAACCTTTTGCCACATTTCAGGCTTCAAACATAAGGATATAAAATTTTAATTTTTTGGTGAAGAACAGGTACGGACGTTACAAAAGACCATAAAATTAGCACCTATGTGGTATCTAGTAGGCCTGAGCCTGAGCAGCTGACACAAATCAGCTATCTATGCATCGACTATGATGGGGAGGCTCCTCTTTCCTTAAGACCCCCCTGACCTCTAGGCCAATCACTTCAATAATAGATCACCAAATCATATTGGTTTTATAAAAAAAAAAAATCAACTTTACCTATTTTAGTAAAAATTACTATTGTGCTAGGAATTAATAGAAATCCTACTTCACAAACTCTAAAGGTGGAATTTCCCTTTAACATAGGGTACATTACTTGATAGAATTGTATATGGGTTATGGTAAAAATTCACCATATAATTGTTATTGACTTTCAGTTATGTAGGTTACAACAAGAAACAGGACGAGAAACAGGGCATAAATATCAAGCAACATCTTGCTCATAGGCAGAGAGACCTCCTAACCTCTCATAAATATTATATATATATATATTATATATATATATATATATATATATATATATATATATATATATATATATTATTATTTACTACAGACCAAAAGTTTGGACACACCTTTTCATTCCAAGAGTTTTCTGTATTTTCATGACTATAAAATTGTAGATTCACACTGAAGGCATCAAAACTATGAATTAACACATGTGGAATTATATACTTAACAAAAAAAGTGTGAAACAACTGGAAATATGTCTTATATTCTAGGTTCTTCAAAGTAGCCACCTTTTGCTTTGATTACTGCTTTGTATACTCTTGGCATTCTCTTGATGAGCTTCAAGAGTAGTCACCTGAAATGATCTTTCAACAGTCTTGAAGGAGTTCCCAGAGATGCTTAGCACTTGTTGGCCCTTTTGCCTTCACTCTGCGGTCCAGCTCACCCCAAACCTTCTCGATTGGGTTCAGGTCTGGTGACTGTGGAGGCCAGGTCATCTGGCGTAGCACCCCATCACTCTCCTTCTTGGTCAAATAGCCCTTACACAGTCTGGAGGTGTGTTTGGGGTCATTGTCCTGTTGAAAAATAAATGATGGTGCAACTAAACGCAAACCGGATGGAATAGCATGCCGCTGCAAGATGCCGTGGTAACCATGCTGGTTCAGTATTCCTTCAATTTTGAATAAATCCCCAACAGTGTCACCAGCAAAGCACCCCCACACCACCACACCTCCTCCTCCATGCTTCACGGTGGGAACCAGACATGTAGAGTCCACCTTTTCTGCATCGCACAAAGACACGTTGGTTGGAACCAAAGATCTCAAATTTGGACTCATCAGACCAAAGCACAGATTTCCACAGGTGTATGTCCATTCCTTGTGTTCTTTAGCCCAAACAAGTCTCTTCTGCTTGTTGCCTGTCCTCAGCAGTGGTTTCCTAGCAGCTATTTTACCATGAAGGCCTGCTGCACACAGTCTCCTCTTAACAGTTGTTGTAGAGATGTGTCTGCTGCTAGAACTCTGTGTGATATTGACCTGGTCTCTAATCTGAGCTGCTGTTATCCTGTGATTTCTAAGGCTGGTGACTCGGATGTACTTATCCTCCGCAGCAGAGGTGACTCTTGGTCTTCCTTTCCTGGGGCGGTCCTCATGTGAGCCAGTTTCTTTGTAGAGCTTGATGGTTTTGGCCACTGCACTTGGGGACACTTTCAAAGTTTTCCCAATTTTTCGGACTGACTGACCTTCATTTCTTAAAGTAATGATGGCCACTCGTTTTTCTTTACTTAGCTGCCTTTTTCTTGCCATAATACAAATTCTAACACTATATTCAGTAGGACTATCAGCTGTGTATCCACCTGACTTCTGAACAATACATCTGTGGGTCCCATAAGGCAAGAAATCCCTCTTATTAAACCTGACAGGGCACACCTGTGAAGTGAAAACCATTTCAGGTGACTACCTCTTGAAGCTCATCAAGAGAATGCCAAGAGTGTGCAAAGCAGTAATCAAAGCAAAAGGTGGCTACTTTGAAGAACCTAGAATATAAGACATATTTTCAGTTGTTTCACACTTTTTTGTTAAGTATATAATTCCACATGTGTTAATTCATAGTTTTGATGCCTTCAGTGTGAATCTACAATTTTTATAGTCATGAAAATACAGAAAACTCTTGGAATGAGAAGGTGTGTCCAAACTTTTGGTCTGTACTGTATATATATATACATACAGTATATATTCTATATATCTATATTTATCAATTTATATATGAAATATTATATATTATTTTAATAATATTATTTGGTTCTTTTATGATCATAACTTTTTCAATATTTCAATATATTCATTTCTATTTAGAAACTTCCTCCAAAGCTGATTTGACAGTTACCATATTATAAAACCAAATTAGCAGCAATCCAGGGTAGAGAAATCAAAGCATATGTTCTAGGACTAATGTTGCCGGGAGTCAAGTATTTTACATAAGAAATCTGAACCAGATTATGGACTGCTTAATAGGCTATTAGAGATACAGTACATTGGATAGTGGAGAACTGAGCCAGAAACTTTCCTTTTTTATTTTCCATATTTTAGTAGTCAATTCCAGGTTGCTTTGATGTTAATATGGCAGAACTGACACATTTACACTGCCATTTATAAAAATTATTTACTCTATGCACATCTGGCTCAAAATGGCAGTGAAGGAATGGGAAAAAAAGGGGATAACCAGCAACAATTTTTTTTGTAGAAAATTGCAGAAAATGTGACCATGCTGTGGACAAACCCAGATATTAAGAGACCAGAAGTGATAATAATACCAATACAGTAATTATAGCATAGCATACAGGCAAGCTAGGCATCTGTCTAGGGTAGCTAAGTTTATGATATTTCTTTTTTAATGTTTCTTTTGTGAAGGAAGGGGCCTAAGGCTGCACATAGAAATCATGGAAGTCCATCTCCAATTCTTATTATATTTTCAGAGTGTGAGCGCCCTCTTTTGGGTATCAATTTACCTCGCCTGACAGATTTTACTATACTTTAGACCAGGGGTCAGCAACCTTCGGCACTCCAGCTGCTGTGAAACTACAACTCCCAACATGCTCCATTCACTTCCATGGGAGTTCCAAAAACAGCAGAGTAAGTATGCATGCTGGGAGTTGTAGTTTGACAACAGCTGGAGTGCCAAAGGTTGCCTAACCCTGCTGTAGACCAAAAAATGATGTATAATAGTTAAAAAAATTGCTAAATTTATTAAGAGGCCTGTGTCTCTTAATACATTTGGTGCATTTTACAGTCCAATTCAGATTATAGAATTTATCCACCAAAATACTATATACAGTAATACTCCTGAGAGCAGAACTAAGCAACTCTGTAATGTATGTAATTATTTATTATATCTTTGTAGTCTGTAAGTGGAACCAGGGGCGAACCTCTAATGAGGCGAAGTGAGGCGGCTGCCTCAGGTGGCACTATCTGTGACTGCTTGGAGGGGCGTCATTTTTCCTATCTATTTAACCTAAACCAGCCCAAGACAGGCCGCTTTAAAAAAAGGAAAAAAAAAAGCTGAGTGGGACCTGTCCTGGGTTGGCTTAGGAGACATCTGCATCTCGGCACAGGCGGCGATGGTATGACGTCATCACGCCTCCTGCACTGAGATGCAGATGTCCTATGTGCTGGTCAACAAGAGGAGGCAGCGGTTCATCAAGAGATCACAGGTAGGTGAGGATAACTTTTTTTTTTTGTTTTTTATTAATAGGCAGTTACCTGCTGTCTGTTTATAGTGACCGTGTGATGTAATTCCAGCCTTGTCACATAGACGTGTATAGGACGAGGCTGTAGTTACATTACATGGCCGCTATGAAAAGAATGACACTATGTAAGCAGAGAGGCGGTCACGGACGTTACACAGATACCACAGTTCATTCAAACAGCTGATCAGTGTTCTGATTTAAGAATTCTTAAAAACTGTTTTATAACTTTGTGTATTGTGTATATTGTGCAACGATAGCAGTGTGTGAAGCTAGTAGCATGGAAACTCAATTTTTTTGGGGGGAGGGGGTGCGTCTTTCTATAGTCACTCCTGAGTGGAACATATACTGGACGGCAGTTCTCTGTGACTCTGAACATACATACAACACATACAGATGTTTTATGATGTTAACTTGATTTTTTCAATAGATTTCAATGGCTTTTATTGTTGTCTTTGTCAAGATATCACGGTACAACATGTTATTAATGTAATGTTAAATTTTGCTACATATGTAATATCAAAAATACCAAAATGGATACCTTATCTAAAGTTCAAATCACCTTCTCACTCCACATAAAAGAATCCATCACCTTATCCAATGTACTGGAAAAAATAGTACAGAATGCAAAGAGGCGAAATGCAACAAGTGAGCCTAGCTGAAGATTTATGTTTTGATATCAGACAGATATATGTGCAGATCAAAGAAGAAAGGATTAAGAATAGAGAAGTAAACTAATGGGATTGTATCATTGAGGTACAATAAGAAACTAAGGTTTGTACTGTAGTGATACTCTTCGCTTTTTGGGTTTCTTTTATCCTTTTTACCTTGGTTATAGCATTTGTCGTGCTCTTATATTGCATTATATACAGTTTGGCATTTTAATACTTACACATCTATCCTTACTTTCTGTTTAGGCTCAACATATCAGATGTGTGGCATGTGATGACCAACCTTTAAAAAAAAACATGTGATATCTATCCTATGTGTCTATATGTGACCACCTAGTGACTGAGTTGAATGTTGCAGCATGTCAAAAGCTTAGCTAGCATGTCCTGATATTGTATTTGATTCAATTAGTTTAATGGCAAGTTGGAGTCATTAGGTCAGGGGCCCCACAGTGCGAATACGCAGCAAAAAAACGTTGTGTATTACAGTACCTGCAAAGTGGATGGGATTCAGGCTAATCCCATCCACACACACACATTGCAGTAAAAAATCTGCAGCAGAAAATAGGGACAGGGGAAAACTCTGCGGACTTTCTGTGAAAAGTGATGTGGAAAAAACTGTGATGTATTTCCACCGTGGTCTTTTCCGCAGCACTTTTTGGCTGTGGCTCACTAAATGGGGCCTTAGCCTTAAAGGGATTTTAAGATAAAATAAGATAATCCTTTAATAGTCCCACCATGGGGAAATTCAGTGTGTTACAGCAGCATAGATAATACAAATACAAAAGCTCCAAGGTAGAGGCATTACAGGGACAGTAGGTGCAGATAAAACGTTAAAGGTAAAAAAGTAGTAGAAGGGATATCACAACTCAAGATCTTTCTGTTCTCTGTATGGAATGATCTCCGCTTAGGTCGATTTTGGTTGTACAGCCTGACCGCAGCGGGGAGGACAGACTTCTGATAACGCTCCTTCTCACACTTAGGGTGAAGTAGTCGGTCACTGACAGTACTGCCCAGCACTATCACAGTCTCATGCATGGGATGGGAGTTATTCTCCAGCATGGAGCTCACCATCATGGAGCTGATTTTTTTTTCCCTCCAAAATGACACCTTTTTTGTTCAATGGCTGGACTGATATTGCAGCTCATTTAAGTACTAGGAAAAAAGCATATGCACCTTTTTTTTTTACATTTTGGAGAACAAAAAAAAAAATCACAGATACATCTTTTAACACTAACTATAAATAAACTTCCATACAATCTGTAGATAAGTTTTCGAACAGTTGGTAATACTGACACTAATCCACATATGTTAGTTGCATTTTGTAGATCTGCATTGCTATAGAGAAGCTTTGTATTCAATGGGAAGCAGAGGTCGAAGGAGGACATTGAAAAAATAAGCTTCCAGCTCGATCTTGTCGTGAATTCTGTGGCTGATTCAGCCATAGAACCTGCAGTATGACCCGCTCATTTATAAGCTGATTTATCTGATCCGGGAGGCCGGAGGGGTGGAAATAAAAGGAGAATGTGAGGCATAAGCCTGCCTCAAATTCCTCTTCCATTTCCACTATGTGAACATAAACTAAACTAGTATTGCCTAACTACCTTAAAATCCAGACTATAGCTGGCCATGCTCACTAGATATAGCTCCGTGCACAGAATTAGCATATAAGAATAAAGTATTTATTTCAAAAACGGCATCGGAGAAAAGCTAAAGAAAGGTAGGGATAGAATAGCCTTTCTAAAGGCTATTCCAACATGTCGTTAGGCAAATTTGCCTAAATCTAATGATAGAATCCCTTTAACTTTTTATTGTCTACAAATTTGTGGATAAACCCTTTTAAGCAGAGTCATAGCTCAGCTTTCTTTTGCCTGGTGCAAAGTTCAGTTCATTGTCGTAGACAAGACAGAATGGTTTGTTGGCACCCCTTCCCCCAGCATGTAGCATCCAGGGAAAGTTCCCCATCAGTTCCTCTAAGCTACACTACCATTTAAGAAGTACTTACCAAGCAACAGAAAGACAGCACTGAAGCTAGGAATCCCATATCACAAATTCTATATTTTTCACTAATCTTGGATGTGCACTCAACAGAGTAGTTTAGCAGCATTTTATCAGAACTAAAATTTATATTCAGTCATCCACCCTCACAGGTAGAATTTTATATCCTTTTCATAGCAATAGACACTGAACCAAGGAAAGAAATGTGAATGATTTGTGAAATTTCCTTGTGGGCTGCGGAAGCCATCATGATGAAATAATCTGGGAAGTTGAATGCTATATATTGCTAGTGGAGAATGTGCTTTGTAGTGAAGAATATATCATGTTTGTGTCCATTTCTATATGGCCTGTCTAAGTTTTCAATGATCTGGGCAAATCCAATGTATTATGATTGTTTTAAAGGAACACTAAACCTAGAAATGGATACAAAAGCAAACCAAAAATATTGTTGCCCTCGCTATTTGTCAATTTGTCAATTTTCTGTGTAATCCTGGAACAAACAGTCTTAAGGGAGACCTGTCACAAGGTCTGAAAAGTCCAATGACATACCCCATCTGATAGGCGC
Organism: Leptodactylus fallax; assembly: GCA_947044405.1. Classification (NCBI taxonomy): domain Eukaryota; kingdom Metazoa; phylum Chordata; class Amphibia; order Anura; family Leptodactylidae; genus Leptodactylus; species Leptodactylus fallax. Next base: position 1,506,517 of record CAMRHE010000184.1, read on the forward strand.
TGTCACCCGGAGCATTTTGATGTTTTGTTTATCCAAATCCATTTTGGATTTCCAAAGATATAAGCCAGTGATGGCTAACATTTTAAGCTCTGTGTGTCAAAATTTGTAAAAAAAAACCTAGCTTAACTCGGGTGCCGCGTCACATCTAGAAATATCCATAATTTTGTGATATTTGTAGCTCTAATAAAAAAAAGAGTTATATTTTTGATAGATGTATTTGTATTATATGTATTTCTGGCCCATTACATGGTATATGACCCCCTTTTTCTGGTCCATCACACGGTATATGACCCCCTTTTTCTAGTCAATCACATGGTATATGACCTTCTTTTTCTGGCTAATCACACGGTATATGACCCCCTTTTTTTAGCACCCCACACGGTATATGATCCCCTACTAGCCAAGTGGGTGGTAACATTGCATGACTGCACAAAGAGAGACCCTGTCACCTGATAAACCACAGTGTCACAGTGATAAACCACTTGACTAGGAGACTCTAATTTGCATCACCACTAAAAGGGCTTATATCTTTGGAACTCCTGAAAGGATCTGGATAAACAAAACACCAACATGCCCAGGACTTTTCAGATTAGGTGACAGGTCCTTTTAAAAGAATCCTGTAGAGATCACAAAGGATATTTTTTTGCTGATCTGATCCATTTTTATCTGGAAACCACTATGGGGCAGGGCTAATTAAGGTAGCAGATAAGGCAGAGGGGGAGGTCTCCTGCTTTAGCCAGTTGTCTTACAGCCAGACATGGGACAGGAATTACAGGGGAGACCTGACTGAACCTAGGGGCACAGATATAATATTTGTATTATATAGTTTTCAGTTTGAACCTTAATATATAACAAAATAAGACTAAGGACAAGGAAATGACAAAGGCAGGAAGTGCTGGGATATTTACATTTTTTTTGTGCATTTGCTGTTTAGTGTTCCTTTAATAAAGAGGATATTGTACATATATTGTACATATCGGTACATACAGTATCTATATGAGCGCTGTATTACAGCTTTAGAGGTAATGCCGTAAGTCATGTGCAGAAATCCTAGTAGTCCTGGTGGCCTGGAGAAATAACAGCAATCCACAATTAACCACTATTGACTTAAAGGGGTTTTTCCATTAACATAACCATATTTAAATTTGTAGACAATTAAAATTTAAACATTTTTGCAAATATAAAGATGCATCTTTTCAGGCAGGCTTATCATAAATCCTAATGTAAATCCGTACTCAGTTAGAATCTCTAAAATGAACCCTCCTCTGTTCAAGCTCCCAGATTACCCCAAAGGATATTATGCCGTATTGGACTGTAACTTTATATGTCCAGACACCATCTGCACAGTAAAGGACACGACTGGTGATGGCTCATACAGCCTTATATATGTGTCATGAAAGTAACTTCTATCACATAAACTGCTTCTCCGCTGTATAAGCAATGCTACCTCTGATACCGCCCCTGCTACCGCTTGTGTCACCCCCTCTACCTCATAGATTGTAAGCTCTTGCGAGCAGGGCCCTCAGTCTCATTGTGTGAATTGACTATTTCCCTGTAATTTATCTTTTTTGTCTGTACTTGATCCCTACAATTTGTAAAGTGCTGCAGAATATGTTGGTGCTGTATAATTAAAATGCATTATTAATATAAACAATTTTAAAATTTCCTGAGTTTTAAAGATTTCCTCTAACCTTCTTAGTGGTGACAGTCTGTTGTCTTGATAAGTTGCCAATGGATATGACCATTAATGCAGGAACCTTTTATGGTCTGGGACTTGTCAGAAACTCAGCCAATATTTCCTTATTGTGGACAGGTTATGACACAGAGACACTACATTCATGAAATGATAAATTGCCCACCATAAGGAAACAATCTGTGTTTGTGACAGATCATAGAAAGCTCCTGCATTCCTGGTTGCATCCATTTGCAAGCTATGAAGACAGCAGACTTTCACCACTTAGATGAGGAGAGAAAATCTTTAAGAATCTGCAAAAAAATTAATTATTTAGAATTGCAAAAATGATGATTTTTAACTGTCTGCAAATTTAAATGTGGTGATGTTCATGGGAAATTAATATCATAAGGTTAAATGATAGAAATGTTGTTAAAGAGATCCACATGCTACTGTAATTGAAGGATTATAGATGTAAAGGGGTTGTCCAGTTTCAGCAAATAAATAATATTGTTTGTATACTGAAAAGTTCTACAATTGTCCAGTATTCTTTCAAATCCTCAAGGTTTTCTAGATCTCTGCTTACTAAAAATCAGTCCATGGTCATGTGATATACAGTCCGTGGTCATGTAATGGACACACAGGTGCACAACTTGTAACAAGACAGCTGTGATTACTGTGCAATGACTATAACGAGCTGTGCACCTGTGTGTCCCTCACATGACCATGGACTGTATATCACATGACCATGGACTGTATATCACACAGGAGCATAACTAGCAAAGACTGGGCCCCCCAGCAAACTTTTGACTAGTATAGCGCCCCCTTTTCATTCCCCCACACAGTATAACGCCCCATTTACACACACTATAATGTCCCACAGCAGCCCCTCCACACAGTATAATGTTCCATAGCAGCCACTCCACATGGTACAATGTCCCACAGTGGCCCCTGCACACGGTATTATGGCCCATAGCGGCCCCTGAACATGGTATAATGTCCCATAGTGTCCCCTGCACACGTTATTATGTCCCTAAGAACTATTATTATACTCTGGGGTCTTTTGAGACCCCAGAGTATAATGATTGGAGACCCTAAGTAGGTGAAAAACATAAAAAACAATGCTACTTACCTCTCCCGGGCTACGACGCACTCCCTGCTGCTTTCGGTCCTCTTCAATGTCGGCACAAACGTCACGTGGGCCAGACCAGCGTTGCGACGCATTACAACACCGGCCTGGCCCATCTGACGTCTGGGACGTCACCAAAGAGGCCCGAAGACTGTTGGAAATCCCGCCGGATCCCGGAAGAGGTAAGTAACACTCTTTTTTATGTTTGTCACCTCCCTTGGGTCTCCGATCATTATACTCTGGGGTCTGAAAAGACCAAAGAATATAATAACAGTAGTATTTGTTGGGGTTCGCAGGCCCGCAGGTAACGAGCCCTATTTACTTACCAATCCCCGCACCTGCTCACAGCCGCATCCGCTTCCCCTTGTGCCCTCCAGGGGGCCCCAGCGACATGATATGGGATGCAGAAGGGAAAGCAGAGGCGGCCATGAGCAAGAGCGGGGATAGGTAAGTAAATAGGGCCCGTTACCGGCTGGGGTTACTCCAGCAGGTAACAGCCTATTTAAAAAAAAACAAAAAACAAAGATCCCGGGCCCCGTGGCAGCCGCTCCCGCTGCTACCCCAGTACTTACGCCACTGATATCACATGGCTATGTAATGTATATCACATGACCATGGACTGATTTTTATCCACTGGAAGTAAACAGAATGAATGACATCATGCAGAATGTAGAAAAACGCAAGGAATTGACACAGAAAGTATATTGGAAAATAGTAACTGTTCATTATAAAAACAATAACGTTTATTTGCACGGTGGCTCAGTGGTTAGCACTGCAGCCTTGCAGCGCTGGAGTCCTGGGTTCAAATCCTGCCAAGAACAACATCTGCAAGGAGTTTGTATGTTCTCCCCCTGTTTGTGTGGGTTTCCTCTGATTACTTTCCTCCCGCGCTCCAAAGACATACGGATAGGGAATGTAGATTGTGAGCCCTATATGGGACAGTGACTGACGATGTCTGTAAAGCGCTGCGGAATATGATGGCGCTATATAAGTAAGCATAATAAATAAATAAGTTTGCTAAATTAATTATTCATTAAATATTGAATCATTTATTTAGTTAAAGGTCAGATAAGGTAAAGATGGAATTGCTGCTGAAACCTTATAGAATCAGGACATCTGGATATAGGGGTCTAGTCTGCGACAAAGCAAGGTTATAAAGCTTTTTTTTCAAATCTAAGGCTAAATGTCATGTAAATACCAACCATGTATACTCATGACTTGCTATCTAAAGTTTGCTGGCAGTCTTTTCAATGAGATTCATTTACAGTAGGGATTTAAGGTTCCTTGTTCGATGATATTAAGGAACAATATACAGGAATGTTGTAGTCGTTCGGCCAATAGATTAACATTCTTGTAGAGGGTTTGCAAAGGAGATTTTCAATATTTGCAGATGATACTAAACTCAGTAAAGTAGTCAACACAGCTGAGGATAGTGTAATATTACAGAGGGATTTGGAGAGGGTGGAAGATTGGGCTAAGAAATGTCAAATTGTGTTTAATGTGGATAGAGGTAAGGTTATGCACCTGGGTCGAGGAAATAAAAAGTAAGATTTTGTAGTAAATAGTCAAACACGGGGTAAACCTGCCACTGAAAAAGGCTTGGGCATATTGATGGACAATAACGTCCAAACTTAAAGGGGTTTTACGGGCAAAAATATATATATATTTTTTTTTTAAAAAGTCTGTTAGTGCTATTAATGGGTTAATAAGTACACCCATTACCTTTAGCAGTGTTTTGAGTAATTTCTGGGTTTCTCTGGGAGCTCCTGGCATCCTCTGCATTTCTTTACATGGTGTAGCTTCCTGTTCTTTCACTCCCTCACACCCCCCTCCCTGTTTCCATAGCTTGCCGGCCAAGTATTAGCCCTTCTTAACTAACTCATTCCACCCCATCATACTTACTTATCTTCCTGTCTGGATCTTCTGAGCACGGGAGATCCCTTCCTTCTGCGGGGGCAGTCTCCTCCTCCTCTTGACGTCTGCTAGCGCCTGCGCAATAGAGCCGGAATGCTGGCAGGCTCTATTGCGCAGTATGAGAGGCCGTCAGACGTCAAGAAGAGGAGGAGCCAGCCCCCCAGAAGGAACTGAAGATCCTGACAGGTAAGTATGATGGGGTGGAGGGGGTAATATTGTTGACGTTCCGTTTCTGGAAATGGAGAAACTGAACGTCACTGGAAAATCTGAAAATGTGCCCTGGCGATCTAGGTAAATATACTTTTTTGGTAAAGTAAGTAAGTTAGAAGTTAGATGGAGGGGGAGACCGTTTAGCTTAGTGCAGAAGGATGATTTTATCGCGGACAACCCCTTTAACTTCAGCAACCAGTGTCAGATAGGTGCTGCTAAGGCAAATAAAATTACAGGATGCATTATTACAGATAAAATTTTAGAATGCATTAAAAGAGGTATAGATATTTAAGAAATTAACAGAGCTTTACCTCTGACACTATGGGATACCCTGCCATGGGATCTTATGATGACTGATACAGGTTCATGAAATGCCTGTTTGCTTTTTTTTTAAAGTTAGAATATTACAATATCACATACAGTGGGGAAAAAAAGTATTTAGTCATCCACCAATTGTGCAAGTTCTCCCACTTAAAAAGATGAGAGAGTCCTGTAATTGACATCATAGGTAGACCTCAACTATGAGAGACAAAATGAGAAAACAAATCCAGAAAATCATATTGTCTGATTTTTTAAGAATTTATTTGCAAATTATGGTGGAAAATAAGTATTTGGTCACCTACAAACAAGCAAGATTTCTGGCTCTCACAGACCTATAACGTCTTCTTTAAGAGGCTCCTCTGTCCTCCACTCATTACCTGTAGTAATGGCTCCTGTTTGAAATTGTTATCAGTATAAAAGACACCTGTCCACAACCTCAAACAGTCACACTCCAAACTGCACTATGGTGAAGATCAAAGAGCTGTGGAAGGACACCAGAAACAAAATTGTAGACCTGCATCAGGCTGGGAAGACTGAATCTGCAATAGGCAAGCAGCTTGGTGTGAAGAAATCAACTGTGGGAGCAATAATTAGAAAATGGACGACATACAAGACCACTGATAATCTCCCTCGATCAGGGGCTAAACGCAAGATCTCACCCCGTGGGGTGAAAATGATAACAAGAACAGTGAGCAAAAATCCCAGAACCACATGGGGGGGACCTAGTGAATGGCCTGGAGAAAGCTGGACTAACGTAACAAAGGCTACCGTCAGTAACACACTACACCGCCAGGGACTCAGATTCTGCAATACCAGACGTGTTCCCATGCTTAAGCCAGTACATATCTGGGCCCGTCTGAAGTCTGCTAGAGAGTATTTGGATGTTCCAGAAGAGTATTGGGAGAATGTAATATGGTCAGATGAAACCAAAGTAGAACTGTTTGGTAATAATAATAATAGTCCTTTAATAGTCCCACAATGGGGAAATTCAGTGTGTTACAGCAGCAAAGATAAGCAGATACAAATACAAATACAACATGTACAGGAATGTTCCAAGGTGAGAGGCATTACAATAATAGCAGACAGACAGATAGGGCGTAGCGGGGGGGGGGGGGGGATTTAACAGGCAGAGAAATATTTCAGTTCTCTGTGTGTAATGATCTCCGCTTAGGTCGGTGTTGGTTGTACAGCCTAACCGCGGTGGGGAGGAAAGACTTCCGATAGCGCTCCTTCTCACACCTAGGGTGGAGCAGTCGGTCACTGACAGTACTGCTCAGCGCGATCACAGTCTCATGCATGGGATGGGACTTCTTCTTCTGCATGGAGCTCACCACGGACAGTATCCTTTTGTCACCCACCACCTGCACTGGGTCCAGTGGGCTCCCCAGGACAGAGCTGGCCCTTCTAATCAGCTTGTCGAGTCTATTCCTATCCCTGGTTGATATACTGCTCCCCCAGCAGGCCACTCCAAAGAAGATGGCTGATGCCACTACCGAGTTGAAGAAAGTTCTAAGAAGTGCCCCCCGGATTCCAAAGGCTCTCAGCTTCCTAAGCAGGTAGAGCCTGCTGTGGCCCTTCCTGTACAGGGCCTCCATATGATCTGCCCAGTCCAGCTTATTATTAAGGAGCAAACCCAGGTACTTATAGGTGTTCACAATCTCGATGCCCGTCCCCAGGATGTCCACTGGTTTAGGAGGGCTTCTGCCTTTACGGAAGTCCACCACCATCTCCTTGGTCTTCCCCGCGTTAATCTTCAGGTGGTTCCGGTGGCACCAGTCCACAAAAACCCGGTTCAGTTCTCTGTACTCCCTATCATCATCATCTGTGATGAGACCCACTATTGCAGAGTCATCAGAATACTTCTGTAGGTAACAGCTGGATGAGTTGCACCTAAAATCTGCAGTGTACAGTGTGAAGAGGAAAGGGGCGAGAACCGTACCCTGAGGTGCCCCCGTATTACAGATCACGGTACCTGACACACAGTCTTGGGCTCTCACGTATTGAGGTCTATTTGTGAGGTAGTCTAGGATCCAGTTGGAGAGGTGGTGGTCCACTCCAGCAAGGCCCAGCTTGTCCCTCAATAACCTGGGCTGTATGGTGTTAAAAGCACTGGAGAAGTCAAAGAACATTATTCTCACTGTGTTCCCTGGTTTCTCCAGGTGAGACAGAGCCCTGTGCAGAAGATGGATGATGGCATCATCTACCCCAATGCCCGGCCGATAAGCAAACTGGAGGGGGTCCATAGCGGGGCTCACTAGAGGGCGGAGATGTGTGAGAACCAATCTCTCCAAGATCTTCATCAGGTGGGATCTCAGTGCTACAGGTCTGTAGTCATTGAGGTCCATAGGGTGGGGTTTCTTTGGAACTGGTACCACACAAGAAGATTTCCATAATTCAGGGACTATTTCCTGCCTCAGGCTCATATTATACATATATGTAATTATACCACACAGCTCGTCGTGTTTGGAGGAGAGTGAATGCTGCCTTGCATCCAAAGAACACCATACCTACTGTGAAGCATGGGGGTGGCAACATCATGCTTTGGGGCTGTTTCTCTGCAAAGGGACTAGGACGACTGATCTGTGTACATGAAAGAATGAATGGGGCTATGTATCGTGAGATTTTGAGTGCAAACCTCCTTCCATCAGCAAGGGCATTGAAGATGAAACATGGCTGGGTCTTTCAGCATGACAATGATCCCAAGCACACTGCCAGGGCAATGAAGGAGTGGCTTCATAAGAAGCATTTCAAGGTCCTGGAGTGGCCTAGCCAGTCTCCAGTTCTCAACCCCATAGAAAACCTTTGGAGGGAGTTGAAAGTCCGTGTTGCCCAGCGACAGCCCCAAAACATCACTGCTCTAGAGGAGATCTGCATGGAGGAATGGGCCAACATACCAGCGACAGTGTGTGCCAACCTTGTGAAGACTTACAGAAAACGTTTGACCTCTGTCATTGCCAACAAAGAATATTTAACGAAGTATTGAGATGAACTTTTGTTATTGACCAAATACTTATTTTCCCCCATAATTTGCAAATAAATTCTTAAAAAATCAGACAATGTGATTTTCTAGATATGTTTTCTCATTTTGTCTCTCATAGTTGAGGTCTACCTATGATGACAATTACAGGCCTCTCTCATCTTTTTAAGTGGGAGAACTTGCACAATTGATGGCTGACTAAATACTTTTTTCCCCACTGTAAGTGCTAAGTTTTTTGGAGATGGAGCGTTGATGCAGGGATTCATTCTGATCACCATATTTAAAGATAGGAAGGATTTTTCCCCTAAAATGGGGCAATTGACATCTGACTCATTGGTTTTTTTGACTTCTTCTGGATTAACACAATAGGATCAATTGCACTTGATAGACCCGATTTTTTTTTTAGTCTTATCAATTAGCTATGTTCGTACCTCTGAACATAGAGTTTATATAAAAGCTTATCCCCTGGCAGAAGAAAGGATGGGACATGTTGAAATGTAATATGCCCAATCTTTGTTTCCTATGTTATCTGCTGTCAAGGTCAAGTCCAAGGTCCTCAAACACAATAGATTATAGATAGATATATTGACAAACTCTGTGTACTGTATGGGCAGCTAAAGCTGTCAAAGATTTGCAACATTTGTGCTGAAAACTCTTCATAATTGTATGATAACGATTTATAGTTTTTAAAAATGTGAAAAAGGCTGAGCCCCACATTACGGAAACGCAGCTTTTTTTGTTGCAGATTTTGTTGCGGTTTTTTGAGCCAAAGCCAAGAATGTCTACAAAAGTAATGGGAAATATATAGGAAGTTCTTATGCTTCTACCTTCTGCTCAATCCACTCCTGGCTTTGACTCAAAAACTGAAATGAAATCTGCAATAAAAAAAAGCTGCTTTTCCGCAACGTGAGGCCTCAGTCTTAAGATTTTAAAAAGTGCATAATGCAAAAACAGAATGAGTATAAGTAATATTAATAATAATTTAGATTAATAATAACTTTTATCATTTTTGTTGCTAAGATATAGCAATGACAGTAAACTGGGTCAACGAACTAATGGAAAGCATAGGAAAACAAAAGCTTTTTGTATTATGCAGAAAATTGTATAAAGCAAAGATACTAAAGTTTTTAAGTATAAAAATGAGCTGGTACACTCGGTCAGTGATATTGGCAAATTAATATACTTTGGAATGCTTAGGGGAACTTTGTCTGGGAAAAGCATAACTTCAGTGATAAATTTCTCCCCCTCAGGTGAGAGCAATGCCATGGTAACATATTTCATTGTCTTGCTGCATAGGTTTTTATGCTTATAGTAGCAGTAAACCTGAAAGATTTACAAATAACCCTTATGTAAACTTCATCTATTGGAAAAGTGACTTTGTGGTACCCATAGCTTAAAGTTGTGCACTGAAAGAAAAATAGAATCTGCAACATTTAGACTAGGCCCCCTATGGAGATAGAAGGATTTGGTGTTTATTTCCCTTGCTATGCTTTTTCCATGATTTAGTAAATTTCTCACCATCTTGCCTTCTAGCGGCTCTTACAGTATTTTCACACAGTCGAATTTGAAAGCTGAAAAATTTAACTTTTTTCAATTTGTAAATTCAGCACCAGTTAGGCAGAATTTTTCTGTTTTCCTTTCACTTCAATGGGTGTCTGACAATACAAGTCTATGGAAGAGCACTGTCAGGGGGGCATTCCTCACAGCCCAGCGATGACACTGAGCTGTAAGGGCCCTCCTTCTGACAGTGGAGAGATATCGGTGCTGATATCTCCAGCACCAGGGCACATACTGGGAAAGCCAACAGTGTGCTAAATTTAGCGCACTGTCGGCTTTCTAGTGGTATATAATACCGCACATCTATGAGGACGTGAATCTGGAGAAAGGAGTCCTGTAGAGACTCATCACCCATTAACAGGGAAACTGGTTAATCCTCCTTTCTCCTCATTTTCATTGACATTGCTCCTTTGCCAATCCCTTCATTGGCTACCCAATGACCAGCAAATTGAGTTTAAGATTTTAAAGACAATCCCAACCTTTCTCCTTCATACATCTCTGACCTAATCTCCCTCTGCATCCCCACACTAATCTCCTCTCAAGACCTCCTCGCTCTGCTCTTAGCCGCTCTTCATACAACTGTCTACAAATTTTTTTTTCAAAAAAAGCTTTTAAAAATATAAAAAAATAAAAGTTCAAATCACCCCCTTTCCCTAAATCTCAATTAAAGATAAATAAAAAATTAATCTTAAACAAATTATGCATCCCCATGTCTGAAAATGCCCAGTCTACAAACATATAAAAATAAATACAAATGGCCAAATTGCTATTTTTTCACTATTTTGCCTCCCTTAAGAAAAATAAATAAAAATCGGTCAAAGTGACATACATTCCCCAAAATGGTATAAATAAAAAGTACATCTGGCCCTGCAAAAAAGATGCCTTATGCAGCACAATATTGCAAAAATTTTTTTTTTGCAATGTTTGGATTTTTTTTAAGGGGCTAAAACATTAAAAAAACTATAGAAATTTGGTATCGTCAAAATCATAATAACCGACAAAACACAGGTGAAATGTCATATTGGCTGCATAGTGAATACCATGAAAACAAAGCCCATAAGAAATGTACACAAACGCAGTTTTTCTCTAATTCCACTCCAGTCTGATTTTTTTTCCATTTTCCCAGTACATTGTATGGAATATTAAATGGTACCTTTACGAAGTACAATTTGTTCCAAAATAATTAACCCCTTACATGGCTTAGTGAACAGAAAAATAAAAAAAATTATGGATGGTGGAAGGCAGCGACTCAAAAACGAAAATTGAAAAATGGCTGCGGCGGGAAGAGGTTAATGGTCCACTAAAAATAAATAATAATAAGGCCTAGGTCCCCTTACTCCAGGAGCCCATAGAAGTCACATGGCCTTTCTCTATGGTTAGTATTCCCATGACAAGTTGCAGTGACTTAGTACATTTTCCTTTGATGCTTCACATACAGATGTTCTTGGCAGTATATTCATGGAAATGTTTTTTCATATATTGGACATAGCCACAATGAAATAAGTGAATAAAGACACATTTATTTGTAAACTTGCTGGGTGTTTCATTATTCATTGGAAAGACCAAAATTTCTATTGAATTTTCAACATTTTCTAATCCCATATCTGTTTAGACGTCTGCATTTATATCTCAGGAACACATTACTGCTTTTGGTTGTTCATTATTTCTTGGGTCATGCTCAAGTGTCCTGTTTGGACCAGAGAAATGAAAATCTCTAATTGTTATTGAAAGCAGTCTTATTGTTTACAGGACTGGAAGATGCTATTCCCAGAAAGCCTATCATTGAAATATGTTTAAGTCAGAATCATGCCAAACTAGGCAGATTGGCAGAGTATTATTTGCCACTAGAGAAAATGAAATAAGATTACAGTAATTTCAAGTTAATAACTTGAAGAGACTCTCGATGATTCCTTTTTGGAACTTTAGTTGATTAACTTTTTTATTGCATTGTTCCTGTATTTTTGTCCACTGTGGGAAATATTTTGCACTACTTTCAATCAAATACCTGTTACAAAGTGTAAAGTGATAGTTTTCTATTGGATTAGGTGATATCCGACCCTACTGGTCATACAATAAAATTGTAAGTAAGACAGGACAACGAGAGGGTATATTGGGCAGGTTGGAAGGTAATCTACTCCCTTTGGCACTGGTATAAAAGGAATAAATAAATAGGCAAATGAGAAGACTGAGTGCTACTGAACCTGTCCTTGTCTTGTGACTACTTATGACTTTTAGGCCAATGCAACATGTAGAAGTCTCTCATCAAAAGATGTAAGCCTACGGCATTACTTTCTGGGACTAGCCACCGGAGACAAGAAGATACTCTGGTGGATTGACCCCCGATGCTTATCATGGTAACCAGGGGGTCCAGGGGTAAGATTGCCACCCCTCGGATCCCCCACGATAAGATTGCAGGGTCTGAGGGATTGCCATGGCAGACAGAAGGCTGAGCAACAGCTTCCTGACTGCCTATACCCATTAAACATAATGAGTCTACTGTATGTGCGAAATGCTGCTATATATTGCTATATATTGCACTGAGAATCAGAGATCCCAAGTTCAAGTCCCCTTGTGGGACAGATCAAAAAGTTAAAAATAAAGAAAAAAATAAACAGATAATAAAAAGTTCAAAATATCCACCTTTACAATGAGAAAACACAACGTTAAAAAAAAAAAAAAAAAAAAAACAAGTTAGGTATCCCCATGTGCATATAAGTCCCCACTATTCAAAAATGATGTTATTTATTAGTTATATATATTATGTTATGAATGCCGTAAAAAAATATACCACAATGCACAAAATAACGTATTTTGATCACCTCACTTTCCCCAAAAATAGCATTAAAAAATTATCAAAAAGTCATACATAACAAAAATTGGTACAAAAATAGTACAACTTGCCTGCAAATAAAGAGCCCTTTAATATCTCCGTGAACAAAACACTTAAAAAGTTATAGGTGTCCGAATACGGTGATCCCAGGTAAAAGTGACATTTTATTTGAAGCAGTAAAACATAATAAAACCAATATTAATATGGTATCGCCGTAATTGTAATGACCCGCTGGACAAAGCTGCCATGTCATTTTTAATGCAGATTGAACACCGTAAAAACAAAATGCAAAAAATGATGTAGAATTGTGGTTTTTTTCATATGAGCACCCCAAAATTGTTAATAAAAGCTAATCAACTTGTCACGCAAAGAATAAGCCCTCACATAGCTATGTCAACAGAAAAATCTAAAAGTTATGAATTTTGGAAGCTGGGGAGGGAAAATATAAAAAAAAAAAAGTTGCCAAACAGTAACATACAAATTACCCAGTGTCCTTATTAAAGGGAGTCCTTCACCAGAACCCAAATATCAACCAAGCTCTGAATATAGATAGGTTATGGTCAACTGAATCAAATGGTGTTTTTCCGCAGCAGATTTTTTTCTACAATGTGTGGATTGGATTTGCCAGACTCTCATTCACATTGTAGGTACAGTATAAAGCAGCGTTGTTGAGCCGCAGCGTTTCCTCAGTGGCAAAAACGCTGCTTTTTCACAACATGGGGCTTCAGCCTAAATATCATTCCATTCATTAATAGAGTTAGGAAAATGAGCAGAATTTGGAGAAAGCCTCATATGTTATTGGTGAGAAGACTTGTGCTAATAAAAATCATTTTCCTTCGTTCTTATTTATAGTGGCCAACTCTCTGATCTGAATTAAGACCTCAGTGTTTCGTATAATCAAAAGCATCGTAAATAATAATATTTGGATGGGGAAGAAAACCAGACTAAGTTAATATATCCTTCTAAGCAAGGAAGTTTTTCAGTGCCTAATTTTAGTTTGTATTATATGTACACATCTGGTGTCTCTTAGAAATTGGGAGAAGGATGGGTATTAGGAATATATTATATTCTATTTGGTTTGTGTGGGCATCCCTGGAATATGGCCATTGGCTTGCTATGGGAAATTTATGAGTTGATGGCAGATATAGGTAGCTTTAAATAGTTAATATTCACTGAAAGAGCATGTGAAAAGTGTCCAATAGCAGGAGAAACATGTTATATAAAACTTAACTTTTAATAATACATTCTAAAATGGCGACTCGGACCTAAAAAACAAGCAGATAAATAAATGCTATCTATCTGTACCTAGTGAAGATTAGTGCAATAGAATGTGTGAGCACTTAAACTATTAGCTACACCGGGGTCTTTAAGTAAGAAGCCCTATATTGTATACAGTGAAGGAAGCTTTAAGTAGCTATCTGCTATTGGATTAATGAGGACCTTTCACCACCTCTACGAAGTCCAGCTCTTTGCATTTATTAGGTCCTGCTCTACTGATTCTGGCACAGCTGGAATTTTCTTTAGTGCCCACCATTCCTGAGCATTAAGTGCGATTAATTTTGGTACCACTGCCTGATATGCTATTTATTTTCTCTACTGTCAGCTGCGCAGTGCCAGACAAGGGATGTTATTCTGAGCTCTGACACTGTCCACCTCTGTTTGGAGCTCTGAATCCCACCCTTTGCTTTACACTGTCTGACACCACCCACCTGACAGTACAGAGACTAAGTAGCATATCAGGCACCAAAAGTAACAGCACTGATTGCTCAGGAATGGTGGGGGATAGAGAAATAATTTCAATTGTACTGGAATCAGTGGAGCTGCACCTATTAACAGATGCTAAGAACTGGAGTTGGTGGATGTGAAGAAAGGTCCTCTTTAATTAAAGAATGTATTTAATGGATATAGCTGGCGGACATAGTCTTGGTACACGTACAAAATTATGCAATGTAACGTAGATAATGGATATCTATATATATCACATTGATATCTGTATTTTGATATTGTAGAAAAAAATAAAAATAGATGTAACACTAATGGTTCTACATTCAGTAGGAGACCTACATTACATACACATATGCTGGTACCTACTACTTGTGTAATATTTGATTATTCTTCAACAATGCTACCAGATGTACCTACTGTATGTAGCGCATGTAATTGTCTTGACGGATGGTGTTTTTAATGTATTCAGTTACTTCTTGACTTACTTGTTACCATTCATAAAATCAGTCTTTTACTACAAAGATTATGTCGCTGTAGGATTTTTTTCATTCCTTCTAAAATTAGGTAATTACCATCTTAATGTATAATGACACCACTTAATATCCTTACCATAAGAACAAAAGTCATATTCTTTAAACCATTAATCTTGGAAATTGGCTGTATCCTATTAGCTGATAACAGCCTGTTATATTGGCTGATCAGGTAGAAACTTCCAGTCTGGTCGAGAATATTACAGATGTCTAGAAATTAGTGAAACACCTCAAGGACAAAATAATTTTATAATGTTAAATAATTTACAAACCTAAATGTATCAATACTACAGCATGACATGGTGATGATCTGGTTGGCTGCCACCATGCTGCATGAACTCATCTTCTGTCAACAGAGGACAAATCACAAATAACAAGATACCAATGGCCAAGAAATACAAGGTTTTCGCTAATGCTACATTTACAACTGCGTATTATGTCCAGTTTTCTGGTCCCTCGGAGGACCAGAAGAATCAAAAACAAACCAAAACAGACCCTGTAAATAACCTGAATGGAGCTTGAGTGGTTGCATTGAGTTCCAAAAGGTGTCCATTTTTAAAATTGAAATCTGGGCAAGATTATAGGGGTGGCCATGTTGTCTGAGCTCCTCTTAAGAACATTTTGAAATACTGTTTGCTTTACAGCAGCCACATGGACTACAGTCACATTGACATCTGTGGGAGAGTTTTCTAGGCATGCTCTGTGTAGAGGTTATTATAAGGGAGAAAGTAAACCTTCACCATCACCTATTGTGAATGGTGGAACTTCTCAGAGATTAATAACAGCAGTTCTGGTTCTGAGCAACAAAACTGCCAGATGAACCTCGAGGTTCACCCAACACTAGTATATACAGTGTCCATATTAGGACATCCTCAGATATCAGTGTCAAACATCAGATTAATAGCAGTTTACAACAGTGACTTTGACTTTTATTCTGACAACGACTTTGACTTTGATTCTGACAACGACTTTGACTTTGATTCTGACAACGACTTTGATTCTGACTCTCACTTTGATTCTGACTTTCATTCTGACTCTGACTTTCATTCTGACTTTGATTCTGACTCTGACTTTGATTCTGACTCTGACTTTGATTCTGACTTTGATTCTGACTCTGACTTTGATTCTGACTTTGATTCTGACTCTGACTTTGATTCTGACTTTGATTCTGACTCTGACTTTGATTCTGACTCTGACTTTGATTCTGATTTTGATTCTGACTCTGACTTTGATTCTGACTCTGACTTTGATTCTGACTTTGATTCTGACTCTGACTTTGATTCTGACTCTGACTTTGATTCTGACTCTGACTTTGAGTCTGACTCTGACTTTGATTCTAAATCTGACTTTGATTCTGACTCTGACTTTGATTCTGACTTTGATTCTGACTCTGACTTTGATTCTGACTCTGACTTTGATTCTGACTCTGACTTTGATCCTGACTTTGATTCTGACTCTGACTTTGATTCTGACTCTGACTTTGATTCTGACTTTGATTCTGATTCTGACTTTGATTCTGACTCTGACTTTGATCCTGACTTTGATTCTGACTCTGACTTTGATTCTGACTCTGACTTTGATTCTGACTCTGACGACTCTGACTTTGATTCTGACTCTGACTTTGATTCTGACTCTGACTCTGATTCTGACTCTGACTTTGATTCTGACACTGACATCTGCAGTTTCTGATTGGCCAACAGATGAGGTCCGCCCCCTATATAACTGTACTTTACAGGGGCTTCAGACTCTTCAGACCTCAGTCCTCACAATAGTGGCAGAAGAATCATTTCAGTGCATCAATAGGTACAGACATTTCTGACTTTTACTTATCCTAAATAATACTTCATGTTTACTGCTCCCTTAGGGGGCATTCACACTACTGTTGTATGTCTGTTCTGATAGGGTCTGTAAAAAAAAAATGGACACCTATCATAACAGACCGTAACTGATGTTAATGTGTCCGTTTTTTAGACTCTCCGTTTTTGCTTATTTTTTTGTTCTTCTTTCTGAGCATACGCAGAAAAAAACCCAAAAGTATAACGGACGACCGTCCGTTACTTTCAGTTAGCCATAGACATTAATGTTAAAAAATAACACACGGTTAATGCCTGCACCCCGCGTTATTCTGTCCGCTAAAAAAAAAAAACACATGTCATGGATTTGGTGAGAAAGGACATTAATAGTGAATGGCATCTAAACAGGTCCCATTCACACTGTGCAGTTTCTGGGCTGGTTGAAAACCTCAGATGTTCTCTGACTTTCATCTGTGATTGAGTCACAAGTCAGCAGTCAGTATGAAGCACATACAATGTTACACTGTGATTGGCCAGGATGCCTGACCTCTGAGTGAACTCACTGCTCACACTCAGCAGTAGAAGATACATTGTATAAGGCTGCAGGCTGAGAGCTCCATGAGTCTGATAAAAAGTTGTCTGACACAAAGTTGTCTGATATCTGACTGAGTCACAGATGAAAGTCAGAGAACATCTGAGGTTTTCAAGCAGCCCAGAAACTGCACAGTGTGAATGGGACCTGTTTAGATGCCATTCACTATGCTGTGCCAGTAAATTGCCACAAGTTAGCCACTGGCAAATCTGTAGATAGCCCAGGGGGGATTTCACAGGGATTTGATATGTTGTCCATTAATGTCCTTTCTCACCAAATCCATGACATGTGTTTTTTTTTTTTTAGCGGACAGAATAACGCGGGGTGCAGGCATTAACCGTGCGTTATTTTTCAACATTAATGTCTATGGCTAACTGAAAGTAACGGACGGTCGTCCGTTATACTGTTGGGTTTTTTCTGCGTATGCTCAGAAAGAAGAACAAAAAAATAAGCAAAAACGGAGAGTCTAAAAAACGGACACATTAACATCAGTTACGGTCTGTTATGATAGGTGTCCATTTTTTTTTTTACAGACCCTATCAGAACAGACATACAACAGTAGTGTGAACGCCCCCTAAGGGAGCAGTAAACATGAAGTATTATTTAGGATAAGTAAAAGTCAGAAATGTCTGTACCTATTGATGTACTGAAATGATTCTTCTGCCACTATTGTGAGGACTGAGGTCTGAAGAGTCTGAAGCCCCTGTTAAGTACAGTTATATAGGGGGCGGACCTCATCTGTTGGCGAATCAGAAACTGCACGTGTCAGTGTCAGAATCAAAGTCAGAGTCAGAATCAAAGTCTGAGTCAGAATCAAAGTCAGAGTCAGAATCAAAGTCAGGATCAAAGTCAGAGTCAGAATCAAAGTCAGAGTCAGAATCAAAGTCAGAATCAGAATCAAAGTCAGAATCAAAGTCAGAGTCAGAATCAAAGTCAGAGTCAGACTCAAAGTCAGAGTCAGAATCAAAGTCAGAGTCAGAATCAAAGTCAGAATCAAAGTCAGAGTCAGAATCAAAGTCAGAGTCAGAATCAAAGTCAGAGTCAGACTCAAAGTCAGAGTCAGAATCAAAGTCAGAGTCAGAATCAAAGTCAGGATCAAAGTCAAAGTCAGAATCAAAGTCAGAGTCAGAATCAAAGTCAGAGTCAGAATCAGTCAGAGTCAGAATCAAAGTCAGAATCAAAGTCAGAGTCAGAATCAAAGTCAGAGTCAGAATCAAAGTCAGAATCAAAGTGAGAGTCAGAATCAAAGTCAGAATCAAAGTGAGAGTCAGAATCAAAGTCGTTGTCAGAATCAAAGTCAAAGTCGTTGTCAGAATCAAAGTCAAAGTCGTTGTCAGAATAAAAGTCAAAGTCACTGTTGTAAACTGCTATTAATCTGATGTTTGACACTGATATCTGAGGATGTCCTAATATGGACACTGTAAGTATAAAGGTGTCATCTCTCTGTAACTATATAATGAGCTGGATACTGAAATTGTGAGTGCCACTTAAAGGGTAGCAGCTTTGGGGCTTTGGGCTTAAAGGGCTGCAATCTAGTGGATAAACTTTGTTTACAAAGAAAAAAAAATCACTGTCTTAGTGCTATCTAGCATTTTTAGAAATGCTCTAGTAAACGTATCAACATATTCCACATTCCAGTTTTGTCCTTGTTTCAATTGAAAATCTATTGTTTTACTCGGTACTGTAGACTGTAGCAAAGAGGCAAAGAACCAAATCTGTAGAGAGTAAATTCATCTAAATGGCTGGCTTGCGAAAAAATTAGCACATAGAACACAACCTAAGTCAGGGGTCAGCAACCTTCGGCACTCCAGCTGCTGTGAAACTACAACTCCCAACATGCTCCATTCACTTCCATGCGATTTCCAAGAACAGCAGAGCAAGTATGCATGCTGGGAGTTGTAATTTTACAACAGCTGGAGTGCCGAAGGTTGCTGACCCCTGACCTAAGTGCTTGTGGATACAGATGCAGCCTGATTTATAGCACATTTCAAGCCGCTATAAATTTTCTATTGGCAATAACCCACTGACAAAAACATTCAGATAAATCACAGGATCATATCACTAAGTGGCCTTTCTGTCAACAAAGTAAATTATTTCAAAGGATATACGTGGCTGCTTTTGTATGCAGAATATGATCATTACAACGCTTTGCAAACAGTAACAAATGTTGGAAGACAAGGTGACAAAAAAAAAGAGGAAATAAAAAAAACTTTTTGTATATAATATCAATAATCTCAATAAACAGAGCAGAGGGGAAGGATTTATGGTATACCAGACATCAAATGAGAGATAGTTCTGCTTTAGTATGAGAAATCTTGATAGGTGCTTGTCTGTTGAAATTTAGGACGTCATGTCCAGACTTAATGTGCAGAATTGCTCATTACAAATTTGAGACAGACCTGTGCAGAATCAGGGATCAGTAAGCAGAGGTCATTATATTGTGTGGAGTCCATTAAATGGAGAATTATACTGTGTGGAGGCCAGTAAAGGGGCATTATAGTGCATGAGGTTACTAAATCTGTATTATACTCTGTGGGAGGGACCAAAGGGGTATTATACTGTGTAGGGGCACTAAAGGGGCATTATATTGTGGAGCAGTCCAGTGTTAAATATAGACTTGTGTAGCATAGGCAGTCTGGCATTTTATAAAAAAAAAATATTTCAATGGGACATGGCATGTAAATTTTTTACAGTATTGTTGCAGTCTATGGTATAAGTGATCTAATGATCAAAGGTTCAGGTTCCCTGGAGAGGAGGGTAGATAAATGTAAAACATTTTTTAAAAATTAAAAATAAGAATATTTAACTATTCAAATCAACCCCTTTCACTGGAATACATATAGAAATAAACATAAATACAATGGCATTCTCACCATCTCAAAATGCCTGTATTATAAAATATATAATTTAACTCATACAGTGTAGGTTGTACTGGGAAAAAAAAAATCAGAATGGCCGAATAAACGTTTTTTCACTCTTTCTCCTCTCGTGGTCCCTTTTTTGTTTTTTTCCTGATGTCACATTCTAAAAGCCATAACTTTTTCATTTTAATGTTGACATAGCAATATAAGTGCCTAATTTTTGTGAGTTGTGCTTCTGTTTTGGGAAACATTTCACTTATTAATCAAATTGTATTAACTCTTTCTTTGCAGGATGGCAAAATAAGACAGTTTTGCCATCTTTTTTTATGTTCTAAATTTTGTGTGGTGCACTGAACGTCAGAAATGACATATTTATTCTGTCAGTCAGTATGATTACTGTGATATCAAGTTGATATAGGGTTTTTAGGTTGAACTAGTCTTGCACAATAAAATAATTTACTTGACAAAAATAATTTGTTTTAGTGATAACATATTATGGGAGCCATAATATTTACATTTTTTTTATCATTGGAGGTGTGTGAGGGCTTGTTTTTTGTGGGAATGTCTGTCTTTTCTATTGGTACCATTTTGGGTTATATGTGACTTTTTGATTTTTTTTTAGAAATTTTTTTAAAGCAATTGGAGGCACTAAAAAAGTGATTTCAATTTTTAATTTTTTTATGGTATTCCCACTGTTGGATAAATAACATTCTATTTTTATACTATCGTTTGTCTATTTATCTGTTTATCTATTTATCGTTTTGGCTATTTATTTTTTATTTAATTTTTTTTATTTTACACTTTACTTTATTTTTTCCTAACATTTACACATAGTCCTGGGAGCACTAGGACACCAGGTGATGTGATTGCCACAATAATACTACATGGCAATGCTTCTGCATTGCTGTGTATTACAATTTTGGAAGGTAAAAATAAAACCCTCAGTATAAAAAAATTGCCATTGGCAAGGTTTTATAGTGAGGCTTGTGTGGTTGAAGTGGGGGCTTTCACTAGACCTCCTGTCAGCATGGCAGTGACTCGGCACCACGCGATCGCATCATGAGGGGTGCCGATAAGGATGGCAAAAACAAAGAGACCCCTTGGATGCCACCATCATTCACTAATCGCAGTTGTTACAGGAGGATGTCAACTGTGTTGAGCTGGTGCCATCTTCATGACATACTATCATGTCAGTTTGAGGAAATGGGTTCCTTACTTATTAAAAATATTAATTTTATAATGCTGTGATTGTACCGACCAGCAGAATGTAAGTAACATGTCATTATTATTGGAGTTATCACCATTAGAACAAATCCTGTTAAGCAAATGGAAAAATTGTGTTTTTTTTACAATTCCAATTTTTTCCAGTTTCATCCAATTTTGAATTTTTTCAGATTCCCTGCAGAGAATGTTAAATGGTGCCATTATGGAGTGCAAATTGTCCCACAAAAAAATAACATCTTATAGCAACATCTGTGAACAAGAAAATAAATTTTAAAAAAGCCATAGTTTCCGGAAGGCATCAAGTTAAAGTTGAAATGCAAAACAAAAAAAACAAAAAAATAATTGCGGTGAGAATGCATTATGGGAATGGGATGGGAGGGAATTTATTAAGACTGATATATACAAGTTCTGGCAATCTGTGTGATAGAAACTGAAATCTACACCAGCTATGAGAAATATTTGTCTATCTTAGACCCGAACCTTTCATAAAATCCTGCCAACTTTTTGTGAAAGTGGATTGTGGGGTATAAAATAACATAAAGTCTCACATTTTTGTGCAAAACTTTTTGGCTCAAAAAAACTGTTGCATGTAGCTTAATACATTTACCCAACTGTACTTAAACTGTACAGAATAAATTATATTACGTGTTTGCCTAATGCTATATTGATTCATGGACTGTAAATTGAATAGTTTACCCATATTAGGAAGTCCTGATTTTTTTTATACTGTATGTTGCTTTTTATTTTTTTATGTTCCTTTTAATTATCCTGAGCCTATAAAATAAGACATTACCATTAATAGTAACATTTACTGTACTCTTTATGCTCAGTAATGTGACCAATGAAGTTCAATGGCAGAAATGGTAAAACATTTACTATATCTGATCATATCATCTTTCTCTAAGTGCACATTATATCAAATTGCACACACACAAAAAAGAAATAAAAGAATGAAGTTATCATAAACACAGTGTTACGAGCTCATAAAAAATAACATGAAGTTTGGAGATATGTCAAGATAAAAACCAAACCATAATTAAGATATGTGACTCCTTCATTTTACTAATTTTTCAGCCAAATTATAGCAAGTCTTAAAAGTAATAAAAATGACCGGACTTTAAACACTGACAATGCAGGTCACTCATGAGATATTGTTTAAAAAATGCAATTTCCTACAAAGGTTTAACATACAACACATTCTACACAATCTGAGAAATCTGCCAATTTTTTTGCATATGTGTTGGAATATTTTTAGTAAAAAAAAACTAGGGAACACACCTCATTTGTAGGTTGACACCATAAAACATACATACATTAATACTTTTCAAATAAGCTAGATAAAGCTATACAGTCCTATACAGAAGTATCTGGGTAACAATGGACACAGAGAGACAATAAAAGCTCCATCATCTAAAAGTTTGGTTTCAAGTGAAACAAGTATTAACTATAAATGCTTGGCCAACATGCAGATGTGTCCTTTCTTACCTTGCCTCTTGGCTCAACATCCTGAAATCTATGGTGCAAAAGGACCAGCTTTTAAAAGAAATTTTGATCTTATGTGTCCTATGTGTCTATTAGGTTGGTTTTAAGTTGTAGTTTATCATTGGTATTGCTAGGATATTGCAATATTGTATTGACATATTGGGGCAGATTTACTATTATTGTCTAAAAGATAGACAGTGCAAACTTAGACTAGACAGTCTTAAACTGCAACAGATTTAAAGTGATAGTGTCAGGAATTCCAACACACTAGCTCCTGTTTGTAGTTGCTGTCTTAAGGTTTCTATGACCACCAAACTCTGCTTGGTTCTGTAAAGCCTGTAAGAACTTTGAGATGCATTTGAAACTGAATTTTACTTCTTGACCAAACTCCAGAGTCAAATTCCACATCATCCAGGTAGAAATTTTCTATCTCCCATTCACTTCAATCAAACATAATGATTATTTTTTTTGCTAGCTGATAAAATCTAAAATCTATCTGGTTTCAGGCGGAATTTGTTGCTAATCCACCTCAAATTCACTTCCAAATTCAGCCGTGTGAATATACCCATAGACTTCACATTACAGGATAGTGTCAGATAATAAGTAGCAGTTTACTTTTGGGTTTCAGACCTAATCTGTTCCTAGGGCGTTTTAGGGGATACTTCTACCTGGGACTTGCATACATATCCATTCCATAACAGTCTAAGGGTCCATTCTGAGCACTCCATAATGAATCTCAGCAGTGCTCACTGCTGTTGCCTTAAGATTGCCATGCTGACATTTGAAGTTTTCTCTCAGATATCGGAGATGCTGAACCAAGTGTCAGCTGAGGAGGGCTATTTAAAGTCTCTTCTGAACTCCTCATGTACCTGCTATTATTTAATTAGATAATGGACTCCGTACGTCAAAAGTTTCAGGCGCATGGAGAGCATCAAAAGACAAAATTTTGCTGTATGTAAGGCGCCTTACATACAGCAAAATTTTGCCTTTTGATGCTCTCCATGCGCCTGAAACTATTTGGGATTATCTCCTGTATATTATTTTTCAAGAGTCTGATGAACGTTAATTAGACTGAAACGTCACAACTATAACTGTACTCTACGCACTGTGTTTGGGAAATAAATAAAACATATTACACTATACCAAACTTTTGACGTACAGAGTCCATTATCTATGACAAGTTAAGGGTTGGGACCCTACTCTGCACAGACTGGTGATACTATCCACATCCATTAAGATGCTATTATTTAATTGTTACTAGGTAGGCTCCAGAGCTCTGTACAGATCTGTTGGTTTGCTGTACTACTGACCTTGGCCTGTTTACCAGATATTTGTTTGTTATCTGATTTTGGTTTTGACTGTGAACTCTTGGTTTGACCTCAGCATGTTTACTCCTTTGATTCCGCTTCTGTTTAGTTCTGTCTTGTGAGTTTTTGCTGTGGGTCCTGGTTAGAAAATAGCAAATTGGTTTGTAACAAGCCAGATTCGACCCAAATATTTCATATTGTTCAATTTTCAATGGAATTATGGCTGCCACGAGTAGATGATAGCGGGACCACCAACGCTATTATCAGTGGTGGTCCCGCTATCACAGAAGAGCCGCTACCACTATTAAATTCAATAGTGGCAGTGACTCTTCTGTGATAGTGGGACCACGGCCGTTATTATCGCCTATCCCTGTGCTGTGGCACTATGATGTCATAGTACAGGGATAGCAAAAAAAAAATCATAGCAGAGTTGCTGACTCCAGCTTCAAAATAAATTATATTATACAGTTACAGATAAATTGTAGAATTAATTAGATGCAGAGCTTGTTGCATATTTAGTGTCTTAAGAATCCAATTACTAGTTTTTTCCTGAATTAGTGGAGCTTTAGGGTATGTTCACATGGCGGAAATGGATCCTAATCACTGGAATGTCTTACACCATGGTTTCTGAGGCTAAATCAGCCATGAAATCCTCAGCACAATTGAGCTAGACTCTTATTTTTTCAGAACAAGGACAAGTTTCCTGCTTGTTTTCAATGGGAGGCGGATTTTTGGCAGAATTTGACATTGATTTTTTTTTTTTTTTTATGTAATCCACCTCAAAATCAGTGGCAAATTCTGCTATGTAAACATACCCATACTGCTTCTGTCTAGTCATGACTGTCAGTCATTTACAGAGGAGTTAGAGCAGGAGTTAGAGTTGTAGTCGTGCTGTGGAAAAACAGGAGTCAGAGCCGGAGGTTTGGCCTACTGACTCCACAATCCTGTTCTTTGATAATCACTTTTCATGTTCTGTTGTTTTGTTAGCAATTTGGTGTCAAGTTTACCTTCTGATAGTTAGTACCATTAAATATATGACAGAAACTGAACTAACTGAAATAACACAAAAGACAATGGGTCAAGTAAAAGTCAAGATCACAATGAAAAGTGCTGCCCTATTATATTGAACCAGCCTGTAGCATTTTATAAAACTAGACACCAGACATTATAAGAGTGGAGTACAAGAAAAAAAGAGAAAGAAAAGGGGCAAAACAGTCAGAAGAAGATCGGTTGCAAAGTAGGTGGAGTAAAGGAGATGGAGGAATCACTCACCGAAGAGGTCGGATCCTCTGTTCTCATTGTACAATATCATTCATTGTAAAAAACTGATGAGAGATAGACGAACAACAAATGGTTTTAGACTAAGGCCCCACATTGCTGAAAATGCTTTTTTTGTTGCAAATTTTGCCGTGGTATTTTGAGCCAAAGCCAGGAGAGGACTGAGGTAGGAATATTAGAGTATACAGTATAAGAGCTTGCCATTCCTTTTGTAGCCACTCCTGGGCGTTGTCTGAAGTCATCACCCTGTTGTAAATGTACATCACAGTGGATGAGCTGTGGACCCAATAGTCAATAGTAGTTAATCTGCTGTGGACCCAGCCTGATACATTGATCCTAACCACACAGTGCTAGAGGAAGTACAAGACTGGGTTCATGGGTATGGAGAAATTAGTCATTTGGTGGATGAGTGATTGG
Organism: Leptodactylus fallax; assembly: GCA_947044405.1. Taxonomy (NCBI): domain Eukaryota; kingdom Metazoa; phylum Chordata; class Amphibia; order Anura; family Leptodactylidae; genus Leptodactylus; species Leptodactylus fallax. The sequence continues at coordinate 1,532,336 of CAMRHE010000184.1, forward strand.
ACTGTTGGAATTCCAGGCTTGAATTGAAACAAATACTGACCATGAACACTTTGCCAACATAAGTAAGTTTTTGATGATCATAGTATGATATACAGAACAAATGATGTAACATGTCAGGAAATTTGTAAATGTTTATGAGATGGATTCTTCTTTCATGGAACAACAGAGCCAATGACCCAGTGATAATCCATTGCCTGTATAATCTTCTCGAATGTTTCAGCAAATGCATTTCAGGAGAATAAAGACCTATTTTTTTCAAAGGATCCTTGTTTCTAAGCACTTATATACTCATGTTCTTTTTAGTTTTACATTTTCATGTTGATAGATGGTACAGCAGTAGATGAGAAGTGATGGACATTGGAGGCTAGAAGGCAGGAGCACCATAGGAGAGAGAATCTCCATGGCTGCTCATCACTATCCAGTATAAACACTTTTGTTTTTCACTTGACATTTTTGGAATTGCATTATTTTTGTTATGACTGTTTAAAATGAGGATTTGAGAGTTTAGACTGTAGACAGCAGAAAACCTGGAAGGACAAGATTCTGTAGGTGGTGCCACAAAGTGAAGTTCATGTTTTGAGAATGGTAATGGATTTGAGTTGTAGTTCATGGTTTGGCCCATATTCAATAGTTGTGAGTGACTGAGGCATGGTGCACAGCTGTTTGTTAGACAAGAGAATAGTTGCAATGCAAGGAAACAAGCAAATTCTCAAACCTTCATTTTTATAATACACTGATGAAATTGCAAATCCAGTGAATCCACAGTATACCTCTATAGTGTGTAACTATGGCAGCTTGGTGCAGCTACTTTCGATGGTAACGGCCACAAGGTTACTCACACACTCGGCATGCTGCTCAGCTCCCTCCCTGCTGCTGCCAGCATCTTCCTTCAGCTACCTCCAGCTTTGCTCTGGATTGTCATAGGACGTGCATGCCTATGCCTCATCTTAAAGGGCCAGTGCATGCACTCAATAAGTGTCCTTAGTCAATCCCAGTTAGCTTCAGCTCTATCCCTGATGCCTGAGCAATATTGCTTCATAGCTTTATGTGAGGTTATCGACTATAATGTTCTGACAATACTATTAGCTACTATATAATGATATAACATGGCATTGTGATGCATGAAACCACTTCTCTTGTTTTTGGAAAACAATCAAATAAAAAAGTATGTTTGCATTGTTTTGCTACAGAACCATACGGTGTGTGCAGTGATTTATATACACTAGTCCTGAACAGTGGTGTAACTAGGAATGGCTGGGCCCCAAGGCGAACATTTGACATGGGGCCCCCCCCGACCGCCGCCCCCTGGGACGTCACCAAACAGGCCCGAAGCCTGGAGAAGCACAGGACAGGTAAGTACATTGTTTTTTATGTTCCCTCACCAACTCTGGGCCTCCGATTATTATACTCCGGGGTCTGAAAAGACCCCGAAGTATAATGATAGCAGAGATTGTGGTGTTCGGCCCACGGCCTCACATACCGATCCCCGCTCCTGCTCACAGCCGCCTCTGCAGAATCGGAAGCGCAGACGGCCGTGAGCGGGACCTCGGGGAACGGTAAGTATATAGGGCCCGTTACCTGCTGGGGTTACTCCAGCAGGTAACGGACTATAAAAAAAAAAAAAAACGCATCGGGGGCCCGCGGGGCCCCGTAATGTCCCGGGCCCTGTGGCAGCTGCTACCACTGCTACCCCGGTAGTTACGCCCCTGGTCCTGAATATTGACCGTGGCTTTGACTTTGGCTAGTACCTGTATACGCTCTCGCCTTCTCCCTGATGTTTTGCACCTACTGTATGTGTAAGAGACAGCCAATGTTGTCCTAAGCTTCATTTGTCTGTATAAACTGTTAATGTTGAATGTATTTCTGTGATTCTGTTCCTTTAAGACAGCAGCCATTGTAATTGTGACATGATGCTGGAGTGAGACCCCCCCCTTTTATGTCAGCCTGCCTGTTCTGCAGACAGAGTGTGAGCAGAGCAGCAGGAAGTGACGAGACAGAGAGCAGCAGCCATCTTAGCAAGTGTTGTATTGAACTGGTGTGGAGATTTTTCTGTACAGCTAAGCTGTATCTTGGTCCAGAGACAAACAGAGTGTAAAGAGACAACAGGACTAGTGAGTCCACGTGAAAGGAACTGTGCTCAGTGGCTGATCAGTGAGACTGACATTGTGACTGTGTATATGGATACCACAGTTAGAGACTCGCAGTGCTGTTGATGTACTGGACAGCACCTGCTAAACCCCGGCTTACAACCCAGCTCAGTGTATGGATTCGGCAGGACTGTCAGTGTGCTGAGTGGAATCTGCTGTTGGATTACATTGCATTCATTGGGTTTCCCTGTTAAAGAGGACTTCATTTCTCCCAAGATCCTGATAACAGTGAGGAGAGGACGCTTCACTATAAAAGAAAGGAACGACTTTGGGCCCCACCGCGCGCTTCTACGGACTGTAAGCGGTCCACCTGGACCACTGGGGAAAAGGGGGTGCACCCAAATGTGATGTCAGGGTCAGTTAGGGATAGTTTTGAGTATATTGTTCATTCAGTGTCCATACTGCAGAAGTGGACAGAGTAAAAGTAGAAACCATTGCAGAATTTGCCTTGAAATTGTTCATGCTATATTGTATATTTTGCTTGTCTTTATCCCTGTCATTTTACCTTCAAATAGCCTTTATTAACTTATAGTAAATATATATTCTTTTCTTGAACTACCGCGTGTGCGTTCATTTCTGGTTGCGGAGTCCAAACCACCTGCCTTGCTCTCGGTTCACAAATTGGCGTAGTCGGCAGGATTCGAACCTGCGCGGGGAGAGCCCGGTACTTCTCCTCACTAGATCTGGCTAGTGGGTATTGGCAGGTGCCGATGGCCACAAAAGACAAGGAGAAGACGGCATTCATCTTGCCCATGGGACTATACGAATTTAACCGGATGCCCTTCGGGTTGACAAATGCACCCGGAACGTTTCAGCGGTTGATGGAGAAATGTCTCGGTGACTTCAACTTTGAGTTCACTCTCATCTACTTGGATGACATTATAGTGTATTCTGCGACCTTTGAAGACCATCTCCACCAGTTGGGGCAAGTATTTCGAAGATTGCGGGAACATGGGCTCAAATTGAAACCCAGTAAATGTCGGTTGTTCCAATCTGAAATTGATTACTTGGGTCACTGCGTATCAGGAGAAGGGGTGAGACCATCAAGAGACAAGATAGCGGCTGTTCAAGATTGGCCAATACCGACTACCCTGCGAGAAGTGAGGGCGTTCCTTGGAGTAGCCGGTTACTATCGACGGTTTATTAAGGATTTCGCCAAGGTAGCAGCACCACTTAATGCTCTCCTACGAGGCACATCCGGTGGTCCAAAGAACCGGTCCGTGAAGTGGGGACTTGAACAGGAACAAGCCTTCCAGGCATTAAAGGATGCACTGACAACAGCCCCAATCTTGGCATATGCTGATTACCACTTGCCGTTCCAGCTGTATACGGATGCAAGCCTGTATGGTCTTGGAGCAGTGCTTTCCCAGCTTCAGGATGGCCAGGAGAGGGTCATAGCGTACGGCAGCCGGTCTTTGAGAGATTCTGAAAGAAACCCCGAGAATTATAGTTCATTTAAGTTGGAGCTGTTGGCACTGGTATGGGCCATGACCGAGAAATTCTCTGAATATTTGACCGGTGCTGAAGTTTTAGTACTGACTGACAACAACCCACTAGCTCACCTGGAAAATGCCAAGCTCGGGGCGTTAGAGCAGAGGTGGATAGCCCGAATGACTAAGTTCAATTACCGCATTAAGTATCGGTCCAAGACAGAGAACCAGAATGCTGACGGGCTTTCTAGGGTAACCGCCCAGACCCCCACAGTAGACGTGGATCATGAGTTGGAGCATGTGGAGGTGCCCGACTTCAGCAGATTTTCACAGGCCTTGGCCGCCGCTAATCAGTTTGAGATGGAGGGGACTGAAACGGCTCCTTTCTTTGGTCCCTCACGACAGGAATGGGCACAGATACAACAGACCCATGAGGGGCTGGCACAGATGATCAAGTGTGTTGAGAAAGGCCAGAAGCCCTGTAGAGAGGAAAGAGAACGACTGACACGTGAGATATTATCTGTTCTGAGTCAGTGGGAAAAGTTGGAGATGAAAAATGGAGTGCTATGCCGAAAGGTCTATTTACCTTCTGAGATCGACATTCGATACCAAATTGTGGTGCCTAGTGAACTGGCTCGCTCGTTGGCAGTTGAGGCTCATAATAAGAATGGACATTTTGGTCATGAGAAGACCTTTCGTTGGTTACAGCGACTGATTTACTGCCCTGGTCTTCGTCAAATGGTCGAAGAAGTATGCCGCAGCTGTCGAACTTGTGAGATCCATAAGGCAATAGAACAGAGAGCTCCCCTGCAAACCATCGTGACCCAGGAACCTTTAGAAATCGTCATGATAGACTATCTAATGGTGGGCCCATCCAATAGCGGACACCAGTATTGCCTCGTAATGGTGGATCACTTCACCAAATTTGCGGTGGTAACCGCCACCAAGGACCAGACAGTTGAGTCAGCAGCTCGTGCTCTGTGCCAAGATTTCATTCGAGTATATGGGTGCCCTAAACGCATCCACTCCGACCAGGGTGCCTGCTTTGAGGGACACGTAATGAAAGAAGTTCAACGTATCTACAGGATAAAGAAGTCGCACACGACTCCATACCACCCTCAGGGAAATGGGGCCTGTGAAAGATTCAACAGAACTCTGCTACAGATGCTGCGGACTCTGGAGGAAGACAAGAAGTTACAGTGGCCTCAGTTCTTGTCTGAAATGGTGTGGGCCTATAACAATCAGGTCCATTCTACAACGGGGTACTCTCCTTATACACTTCTCTTTGGGCGGTCTGGGCGAAGTATAGGAGAATTACAGTTGGATGATGTGGATGGGTTCCCTCCGAGGGATCCAACCTCTTGGGTGCGGGCGCACCGGCAGAGACTTGAGACGATCCATCGATTGGTGCGGCAGCGCCTGCAAGAACATCCCCATCCTGATAAGACCCCAGTGCAAGAAGCACCATTGCAACCAGGCGACCTGGTGCTAGTTTGTGTCAAGAAACCCCAAGGGAAATTGGAAAGCCGATGGGAGGCTTTGCCGTATTGTGTTGTTGGCCGCAAGTATGCAAATGGGCCAGTGTACCAGGTCCAGAAAGAAGGAACTGATTGTGTTCGAGTACTTCACCGAAATATGTTGCGCCTGTGTCATTCTGAAGGGACAAATCATGATGGGCCTGCCAATGTGAATGAGCTCCCACAGTCAGAGAATGGAGGTGCGGAATGGGCCTCAGACGAGGAGGATGATTGTTGGCCGATCCCTGCTCCTGGGGATGTTCCACCTGTGACTACTGTATCTCCGGCCTGTGCCCCCTCAGGTGCGGAATCCGCTGGTCCTTCTCAGCCCATAGCTGCAGCACCCCATAATATACCACCGGTCCTCAGACGGACCACTAGGCCAAATGCTGGTATTCCCCCTATTCGGTATGCGCAGGATGAGTTTGTTTGGCCTGCCATACATCGGTATACTACCACCCTGTGCATAAAAGTACAACCCTCTGGATATACAGTCATAGGCAGGGACTGCCAATCTTAAAGTGGGGGGGAATATGTAAGAGACAGCCAATGTTGTCCTAAGCTTCATTTGTCTGTATAAACTGTTAATGTTGAATGTATTTCTTTGATTCTGTTCCTTTAAGACAGCAGCCATTGTAATTGTGACATGATGCTGGAGTGAGACCCCCCCCTTTTATGTCAGCCTGCCTGTTCTGCAGACAGAGTGTGAGCAGAGCAGCAGGAAGTGACGAGACAGAGAGCAGCAGCCATCTTAGCAAGTGTTGTATTGAACTGGTGTGGAGATTTTTCTGTACAGCTAAGCTGTATCTTGGTCCAGAGACAAACAGAGTGTAAAGAGACAACAGGACTAGTGAGTCCACGTGAAAGGAACTGTGCTCAGTGGCTGATCAGTGAGACTGACATTGTGACTGTGTATATGGATACCACAGATAGAGACTCGCAGTGCTGTTGATGTACTGGACAGCACCTGCTAAACCCCGGCTTACAACCCAGCTCAGTGTATGGATTCGGCAGGACTGTCAGTGTGCTGAGTGGAATCTGCTGTTGGATTACATTGCATTCATTGGGTTTCCCTGTTAAAGAGGACTTCATTTCTCCCAAGATCCTGATAACAGTGAGGAGAGGACGCTTCACTATAAAAGAAAGGAACGACTTTGGGCCCCACCGCGCGCTTCTACGGACTGTAAGCGGTCCACCTGGACCACTGGGGAAAAGGGGGTGCACCCAAATGTGATGTCAGGGTCAGTTAGGGATAGTTTTGAGTATATTGTTCATTCAGTGTCCATACTGCAGAAGTGGACAGAGTAAAAGTAGAAACCATTGCAGAATTTGCCTTGAAATTGTTCATGCTATATTGTATATTTTGCTTGTCTTTATCCCTGTCATTTTACCTTCAAATAGCCTTTATTAACTTATAGTAAATATATATTCTTTTCTTGAACTACCGCGTGTGCGTTCATTTCTGGTTGCGGAGTCCAAACCACCTGCCTTGCTCTCGGTTCACAGTATGTCTCATGGCTCCAGGCCAGCCATCATCTACACTGGTACTACTCAGAGAGGTAGTGGCGTGGTATTCTCCCGACCCCTGGCAGCAAAGACCAAATCCAGTACAGGGGTTGAAAGGTGAATATCAGGAAGGTAGCTTAGACAATGTCCTTGGGAATGGCCCAAACTCAACCTGCTTAGGTGTCATCATGAGTCTACATCCGGTGATTATAAAGTACAGACCCATAAAAGATTTCTTTTCAGCCATGAAGACAGAATGTCTCCACAGGACCTTCGGTGACATTTCTCTATATCACACAGCATTATAACTCATAAGATTGAAAGAATTTTGCCTATTTAGTCAGAACAATATGGGGCTATAAAGTCAATACAGTATAAAATTTCTATTGATAACAAATATAAATGCAAAAATTGTTTACTACTGACTAAGCACTGTGCTATATCTGCAGTTATATTATCTAAATACCCTATTGTGATGAAATGTGAGTGTCACAGTCCAGGGTCTTTCTTTTCACACATCATAGCCCCTGAAGAAATAGAATTGAATGAAATTCTTTGTGATAGAAACTGGCTTACTTCATTTCTGAAAGTCTTTAGTTATCCAAATATTATATGCAAGTTAGAAATTCAGTGTTATAATTGAAAAGAAATCTCTTGTGGAACGCACAAAAATCCCTCTGATAGACAACACAGGACCATGTCAAGACGTTCAAGTTTGGGACAGAGATAATGTGTACATGACCATATTCTCATTATGGCTTATGTATACACTAATGCAAAGTCCCTGTATGGTGGCCCAGGGAGTCACTACTTATTATAGATCCTTAGGTACATTGTGTGCCACCATATGCTGCATCCATAAGGCCCTAAATTCTGCCCTAGATAAATTAGTACTAGACATAGACGAACCTCAAAAATTTGCCACATTGTGCAAATTTCGGCTGAGCTAGGCAGCGAGAGTCTCAGCATAAATCAGTCATGCCCTGCACCAGTCCAAGCCTTTATTAAGACTGACGTATGAAACTGTCTCAATATTTCTGATATGCCTTGTTGAATACTTATCCTTTTTTACTTTCACCTTTCTTTCAGGTATGTCTTTTGCTGCAGTTAGTTTGCTATAATATTCTACCCATCAAGAAGCAATGGAGATCAGTTGAGTGTGGAGGTATATATATCCTGTCAGAGAAAAATGTTTCCTTGTCATATTAGCAAGCTGTTTCCCTGCTCTCCCTCTAAAATTCTGCTATATCTCTCTAGATATAGACTGAAGGTCACATGACTCAGATTACACAGGTGTATAGAAGTCTATGGAGAGGGGATCAGTAAGCAGAAGTATAGAGAGATGCTGGGGCTAGGCATTTATTATCACAACCAAACTTCTTTACTCAGATCAGTTCAGGCTTGTAATTTTATGTCTATGTCCTGCATGATCCTGGGGCTGTTTCTGAGTGAGAATAATAGACAGTTATAAAGCAGATTCTCCTCTACTTACTGTGTGCAGTTTATGGCAGGTAGTATTCGCTCACCAGTTCAGGGAGAGTGGCAAACTACAGACTACAGTCTGCAGAGGGGAAAATTGCAATCTATGTAATATATATATATATATATACAGTACAGACCAAAAGTTTGGACACACCTTCTCATTCCAAGAGTTTTCTGTATTTTCATGACTATAAAAATTGTAGATTCACACTGAAGGCATCAAAACTATGAATTAACACATGTGGAATTATATACTTAACAAAAAAGTGTGAAACAACTGAAAATATGTCTTATATTCTAGGTTCTTCAAAGTAGCCACCTTTTGCTTTGATTACTGCTTTGCACACTCTTGGCATTCTCTTGATGATCTTCAAGAGGTAGTCACCTGAAATGGTCTTCCAACAGTCTTGAAGGAGTTCCCAGAGATGCTTAGCACTTGTTGGCCCTTTTGCCTTCACTCTGCGGTCCAGCTCACCCCAAACCATCTCGATTGGGTTCAGGTCTGGTGACTGTGGAGGCCAGGTCATCTGGCGTAGCACCCCATCACTCTCCTTCTTGGTCAAATAGCCCTTACACAGTCTGGAGGTGTGTTTGGGATCATTGTCCTGTTGAAAAATAAATGATGGTCCAACTAAACGCAAACCGGATGGAATAGCATGCCGCTGCAAGATGCTGTGGTAACCATGTTGGTTCAGTATTCCTTCAATTTTGAATAAATCCCCAACAGTGTCACCAGCAAAGCACCCCCCACACCATCACACCTCCTCCTCCATGCTTCACGGTTGGAACCAGGCATGTAGAGTCCATTCGTTCACCTTTTCTGCATCGCACAAAGACACGGTGTTTGGAACCAAAGATCTCAAACTTGGACTCATCAGACCAAAGCACAGATTTCCACAGGTCTAATGTCCATTCCTTGTGTTCTTTAGCCCAAACAAGTCTCTTCTGCTTGTTGCCTGTCCTTAGCAGTGGTTTCCTAGCAGCTATTTTACCATGAAGGCCTGCTGCACACAGTCTCCTTTTAACAGTTGTTGTAGAGATGTGTCTGCTGCTAGAACTCTGTGTGGCATTAACCTGGTCTCTAATCTGAGCTGCTGTTAACCTGCGATTTCTGAGGCTGGTGACTCGGATGAACTTATCCTCCGCAGCAGAGGTGACTCTTGGTCTTCCTTTCCTGGGGAGGTCCTCATGTGAGCCAGTTTCTTTGTAGCGCTTGATGGTTTTGGCCACTGCACTTGGGGACACTTTTAAAATTTTCCCAATTTTTCGGACTGACTGACCTTCATTTCTTAAAGTAATGGTGGCCACTCGTTTTTCTTTACTTAGCTGCTTTTTTCTTGCCATAATACAAATTCTAACACTCCATTCAGTAGGACTATCAGCTGTGTATCCACCTGACTTCTGAACAACACAACTGATGGTCCCAACCTCATTTATAAGGCAAGAAATCCCACTTATTAAACCTGACAGGGCACACCTGTGAAGTGAAAACCATTTCAGGTGACTACCTCTTGAAGCTCATTAAGAGAATGCCAAGAGTGTGCAAAGCAGTAATCAAAGCAAAAGGTGGCTACTTTGAAGAACCTAGAATATAAGACATATTTTCAGTTGTTTCACACTTTTTTGTTAAGTATATAATTCCACATGTGTTAATTCATAGTTTTGATGCCTTCAGTGTGAATCTACAATTTTTATAGTCATGATAATACAGAAAACTCTTGGAATGAGAAGGTGTGTCCAAACTTTTGGTCTGTACTGTATATATATATATATATATATATATACAGTACAGACCAAAAGTTTGGACACACCTTCTCATTCCAAGAGTTTTCTGTATTTTCATGACTATAAAAATTGTAGATTCACACTGAAGGCATAAAAACTATGAATTAACACATGTGGAATTATATGCTTAACAAAAAAGTGTGAAATAACTGAAAATATGTCTTATATTCTAGGTTCTTCAAAGTAGCCACGTTTTGCTTTGATTACTGCTTTGCACACTCTTGGCATTCTCTTAATGAGCTTCAAGAGGTAGTCACCTGAAATGGTTTTCACTTCACAGGTGTGCCCTGTCAGGTTTAATAAGTGGGATTTCTTGCCTTATAAATGGGGTTGGGACCATCAGTTGTGTTGTTCAGAAGTCAGGTGGATACACAACTGATAGTCCTACTGAATGGAGTGTTAGAATTTGTATTATGGCAAGAAAAAAGCACCTAAGTAAAGAAAAACGAGTGGCCATCATTACTTTAAGAAATGAAGGTCAGTCAGTTCGAAAAATTGGGAAAACTTTGAAAGTGTCCCCAAGTGCAGTGGCCAAAACCATCAAGTGCTACAAAGAAACTGGCTCACATGAGGACCGCCCCAAGAAAGGAAGACCAAGAGTCACCTCTGCTGCGGAGGATAAGTTCATCCGAGTCACCAGCCTCAGAAATCGCAGGTTAACAGCAGCTCAGATTAGAGACCAGGTCAATGTCACACAGAGTTCTAGCAGCAGACACATCTCTACAACAACTATTAAGAGGAGACTGTGTGCAGCAGGCCTTCATGGTAAAATAGCTGCTAGGAAACAACTGCTAAAGACAGGCAACAAGCAGAAGAGACTTGTTTGGGCTAAAGAACACAAGGAATGGATATTAGACCTGTGGAAATCTGTGCTTTGGTCTGATGAGTCCAAATTTGAGATCTTTGGTTTCAACCACCGTGTCTTTGTGCGACGCAGAAAAGGTGAACAAATGGACTCTACATGCCTGGATCCCACCGTGAAGCATGGAGGAGGAGGTGTGATGGTGTGGGGGTGCTTTGCTGATGACACTGTTGGGGATTTATTCAAAATTGAAGGAATACTGAACCAGCATGGTTACCACAGCATCTTGCAGCGGCATGCTATTCCATCCGGTTTGCGTTTAGTTGGACCATCATTTATTTTTCAACAGGACAATGACCCCAAACACACCTCCAGACTGTGTAAGGGCTATTTGACCAAGAAGGAGAGTGATGGGGTGCTACGCCAGATGACCTGGCCTCCACAGTCACCAGACCTGAACCCAATAGAGATGGGGTGAGCTGGACTGCAGAGTGAAGGCAAAAGGGCCAACAAGTGCTAAGCATCTCTGGGAACTCCTTCAAGACTGTTGGAAGACCATTTCAGGTGACTTCCTCTTGAAGCTCATCAAGAGAATGCCAAGAGTGTGCAAAGCAGTAATCAAAGCAAAAGGTGGCTACTTTGAAGAACCTAGAATATAAGACATAGTTTCAGTTGTTTCACACTTTTTTGTTAAGTATATAATTCCACATGCGTTAATTCATAGTTTTGATGCCTTCAGTGTGAATCTACAATTTTTATAGTCATGAAAATACAGAAAACTCTTGGAATGAGAAGGTGTGTCCAAACTTTTGGTCTGTACTGTATATATATATATATATAGACCTCTTTACACTTTGACATACAACCGTGATAAAGAGGCATCGTCTACGTCTAGAGGAAAAAAAGTTTTACCACAAGCTTAGGTGGGTTTTCCTTTCAGTAAGAGTTGTGAGACATTGGAACAGCTAATAACTTGTACAAGTTTAAGAGGGGTCTGGATGTCTTTCTTAAATGTAAAATTATCAGAGGTTATGAGATTTAATCCAGTTGTCATTCTCTTGATCTACTTGGTAGATTTATAGTTTGGACTAGATGGACTTATTGTGTAAGTGTTTTTGTCCAACCTTATCAAATATGCTACTATGGTATTATATATCAGCAACAGTGTTATTCTCCATGTATACAGATTGTACAGTGCAATTGGTGTATTCAAAGTTTGGTTATACATTAGCTATGCTTTAAGGACTTCTCTTGTGCTCTACCCAATTGGTATAATTCACTGGCCCAGACTATTAGAATTCTTCTTAGCAATGCCACCTCGAGGACATACTTTCTACTGGATCAGACCTATTTTTAGATTTATTTTTTACTCTTTTAAATGGAAAACAAAGATATTATTATTTTTATTGTGACACAAGTGTGAACTGAATCTAACTTTGACTGGTGCTTATAACCATAGGTCTGATGTAAAGTTTACACCAGTAGACTACTGAAAAATAGATATGCATAGTTTTAATTAAAATACCCACATGGTCGTGCCTGGGTGACAGGCAGTCCCTGGACAGATACGGGTGGGTCCTATAATTACAAGTATCTCACTATAATGCTGCCTTACTTGAACTGTCTCCTTTTTACATAACCAATGTTACATAATATAAAGGTGAAGGTGCCAATTTTATGAGGTATGATCTCATTTATTAAAATATTTATTATGACATGGTTATTGTCATTGGTATTGTAAGCACATATATCCCGTAGGCCACGTTCACGCTTGGGAGCTTGTTGCTGTCTTTCCACTATGGTTTTTTCTTGCAGTAGAGAAACTGCAGCTTGCAGACGTGAAAAACTGCACATTTTTAGAGCACTTTTTTTTTATTTATACACCATTCTTTTTTATTTTATTTATACCCACAGCTGTGTGCATTGTCTATACACAGAGACATCATCATGTTCATTTTCTCTGTACATTACAGCTTTTATATCTCTGTATTGTGACTTCACTGTACTTATTATAATCCCTGTACTGTGACATCACTGTTTATATTCCTTATAATGTGACATCACTGTGTCTTTACAATATTGTATCTATACTGTGACATCACTGTCTTTTAATTCCTTGTAATATGACATAAATGGCCCAGATTTATTATGCCTTGCATGCCAGTTTTGTGTCATACAAGGCATAAAAAGTTGCAATTTTTTGCACAAAACCCTGTTACGACTTTTTAAGCTCTGTATTGCCTTTTCCATTTTCCCAAAATCGAGGCATGGCGAGGATATGCAATGGGCAGAGCCATTGGCACCTCCAAATTTACCATCATTTATGCCAGAAATCTGTCAAATGATGCAGGAAATGTATGCCTATTAGCTGGTGTATATTACCCCCCAGAAACACAGCCCAGCGGAGGGTGCGCCTCATTTATGAGGAGGCATGCAGCTGATCATATATGAGACACACTCTTCACTGTTACTAATGCCAGTCTTCATAAAGCTGTTCCACTGTGTTTATAATATCTGTACTGTGACATCACTGAGCGTGTTGTCTCTGTACTGTTATATCACTGTGTTTATTATATCTCTACTGTGATGTTGCATTGTTTTTAGCCCTGTACTGTGACATCAGTGTGTTTATGATCTGTGTACTGTGACATCACTGTGTTTATATTCCCTGTAATGTGGCATCACTGTGTGCATTGTCTCTATACTGTGACATCACTGTCTTTATTATCTATGCATTGTGACATTAATATGTGCATTGTATTGATATTGCATTATTTTTATCCTTGCACTATGACATCACAGTGTTTATGATCTATGTACCATGACATCACTGTCTGCGTTGTCCCTTGATTGTTATTGTACATCACTTTGTGCATTATCATACGACTGAGGGCATGGAAACGCGAAATGGCCGTTGCCCATACAGCCGTCTAAGGCATAATTTTACTTCATATTGTGTCCCCCCCCAATGAACTACCAATAAAGAACAAGAAGTTTTAGAGATACATGAGTGCCGCTTCACTTTATTCTACCTTATATGGGTTACTTTGTGCATTATGCCTGTGCTTTACTGACACAAAAATAAGATACAGACAGAAATAATTATACAGATATAACAGAGTTAATCTGACTTTCTATAGAAGGATAAATTGCTGCAGCTTGAAGGCAACAAAAGCCAATAAAAAGTCATTGCAAAATTTCTTCAGTGGCTTTTCATTGACTTTTGTTGTCTTCTGTGATAAGATATCATGCTGCAGTAAATTATCCTGCTGCAGAAGGTCCTTCTGCTACATCTGTCAGTTTTTTTATTTCCTAATCTCACTGCTAAAAGTGGTCATTGTAGAGTAGGGACCCACTCCACAAAATTCTATAGGGGCCCATGGTTACTTGTTACAAACCTGACGCAAGGTTCACACATGCTTTCGGGTTTCCGTTTGGGAGGTCTGCTTGGAGACCTCTTAAACGGAAATCTAATCTACTTAAAAAAGCGGTTATTCTTGGAAATCCGCAATCCCCATAGACTATAATGGGGTCCGCCAGATTTCCACCCGAAAATGGCAGAAAATGCGGAGAGTTAAGTCCTACATTTTTAAAGCAGAATGGGGAACAGAATCCCTGAGAGGAGACCCAGCACTAGTAAAAACCTAGCCTTACATATACAGAGGTTTTGGTGTGGGTGTAAACAGGTCTGCAATGGGTACCATTCAACATTAGGCTGGTCCTGTACTCATCAGGATAAGGTTGCAATTGAGCATGGTGGAGATCAAAACCAAGACAACCAGAGCCCTAGGCAAACGAGAGTTCCTGACCCTAGCAATTCCATTGTTAAACACAACTATTTCTTGGATTTTGGTATATTTTGTCATAAAGATCAAAAACGTATTCTCCCATTAAGTGCACTTACAGATGTGGTGATAGGAAATATGTTCCTATACAATTTATGACTGATGAGGAGCTGAGAGGTAGCAAATGCTGGCAATAAACACGAGATCCCATAAGCCTTTTTATCCCTTTGAAATCTTTCACAGGTTTTATATTGTCTGTATCTGGTTCTATAAAGTGACAGGCTTTATGTGGCTTCAGTAAATGATAGCATTTACTAAATCATTACATAAATTCCCTAGATGCCACGCTTATGACAAAACAGTTACAAAGTCAACTGCAATCTTTTAGGCAGACCAAGAGACACACACACTTTGCCTTTGTAGCTGTTTATGAGAAAACAGAGATGTCACATTTATCCTTTATATTAACCCCTTACTGTCACAGCCAGTTTGGCTTTTATAATGCAAACATTTTTGGTTTTTCATCCCCTCCTTTCAAGACCTACTTTTAAAAACTTTTTTCCATTGACATAGCCTTGTGAATGGAGCTTGTTTTTTTGTCATGAGTTGCATTTTTTAAGTGCCACTACTTTAGGGTGCATGTCATATCATGAAAAACTTTGATTAACTCTTTCTGGAAGGGAATGAAAGAAAACATCAATTCCACAATTGTTTTTTTATTTTCTTTATGGTGTTTACAGTGTGATACAATTGACATGTTAAGGTCACTGTTACTATTACAGTGCTACTAAGTATTTATACTTTAGTTTTTTATTGTACTACTATTGCATAATAAAAGATTAAAAAAATCATTTTTTTGTGCTAACATTTTCGAGAGCCATGGGGGTTGATTTATGAAAGGAATTTTATTCCACTTTTCTGATTTGGCTAACTCTGTGCTAGTGTGTTATTTTTTTGCATCAAACTTATCAAAAAGTCTAACACTTGTTTATAAATTTGTTACAGTTTTCCAGGTGGAGGGTACAAGGGTTCACTAAACATTTTTGAGACATTTTGTAAGACAAGTTAGAAGTGGACTGTGCTTGCGCAAAAATGTAGGGACCTTTGAAAAAAATGAAAATTAAGGACATGTTACCTCAATTATGGTGATACTAAATTTTTATAGTTTCTTAATGTTTTATTTACTTTTATTTAAAGAGCAAAAACATTTTTCTTTTATAGAGTTGTGTGAGGACTTGTTTTTTGAAGGTCGAGGAGTAATTTTTATTGGTCCGATTTGGTTTACTTTTTATCACTTTACTAAGGATGAACAAAAACAGAAATTAATTAATTTATTTAATTTGTCATTAACCATGCTACATGAATAATGTAATAACCTTATAGTTTGGGTTTAGGGATAATCATTTGGATGGGTTATTTTTATTTTTTTACATAAATAAGGGAAGAAACTATTTATTTTTATGCTTTATTTTTAATATTTTTTATTAAAGGGGTTTTCTGTGACTTATGCAGGTGATCTATCTTTAAGATAGGTCATCAATATGTGATGCGGAGGGGGACCCCCAGCATTCAGCTGTTTGAAGTGACTGCAGGGCTCATGAGTAATTCTCCAATGTTTTTTTCCCTTACCAAACTTCACTAGAATTTTATTTTCGCTGCATAATAGAAAAAAAAAACCTCCCATGGAGAATTATGCAACTAGTGCCTCAAGCAGTAGCATGACTGGCTTTTATACATCACCATTGGGTGTGATCCTGGGTTCAAACCTACATCATGCCTAATGAAAAAATACATAAAATAAACCTTTAAATAGATGGGCGGATCCCCTTCTGTAATTTCCTTGGTGTGTATACATATATATATACAGTACAGAAACAAAAGTTTGGACACACCTTCTCATTCCAAGAGTTTTCTGTATTTTCATGACTATAAAAATTGTAGATTCACACTGAAGGCATCAAAACTATGAATTAACACATGTGGAATTATATACTTAACAAAAAAGTGTGAAACAACTGAAAATATGTCTTATATTCTAGGTTCTTCAAAGTAGCCACCTTTTGCTTTGATTACTGCTTTGCACACTCTTGTCATTCTCTTGATGAGCTTCAAGAGGTAGTCACCTGAAATGGTCTTCCAACAGTCTTGAAGGAGTTCCCACAGATGCTTAGCACTTGTTGGCTCTTTTGCCTTCACTCTGCGGTCCAGCTCACCCCAAACCATCTCGATTGGGTTCAGGTCTGGTGACTGTGGAGGCCAGGTCATCTGGCGTAGCACCCCATCACTCTCCTTCTTGGTCAAATAGCCCTTACAAATTCTGGAGGTGTGTTTGGGGTCATTGTCCTGTTGAAAAATAAATGATGGTCCAACTAAACGCAAACCGGATGGAATAGCATGCCGCTGCAAGATGTTGTGGTAACCATGCTGGTTCAGTATTCCTTCAATTTTGAATAAATCCCCAACAGTGTCACCAGCAAAGCACCCCCACACCATCACACCTCCTCCTCCATGCTTCACGGTGGGAACCAGGCATGTAGAGTCCATTCGTTCACCTTTTCTGCGTCGCACAAAGACACGGTGGTTGGAACCAAAGATCTCAAATTTGGACTCATCAGACTAAAGCACAGATTTCCACAGGTCTAATGTCCATTCCTTGTGTTCTTTAGCCCAAACAAGTCTCTTCTGCTTGTTGCCTGTCCTTAGCAGTGGTTTCCTAGCAGCTATTTTACCATGAAGGCCTGCTGCACACAGTCTCCTCTTAACAGTTGTTGTAGAGATGTGTCTGCGTGCTAGAACTCTGTGTGGCATTGACCTGGTCTCTAATCTGAGCTGCTGTTAACCTGCAATTTCTGAGGCTGGTCCTCATGTGAGCCAGTTTCTTTGTAGCACTTGATGGTTTTGGCCACTGCACTTGGGGACACTTCCAAAGTTTTCCCAATTTTTTCGGACTGACTGACCTTCATTTCTTAAAGTAATGATGGCCACTCGTTTTTCTTTACTTAGTTGCTTTTTTCTTGCCATAATACAAATTCTAACACTCCATTCAGTAGGACTATCAGCTGTGTATCCACCTGACTTCTGAACAACACAACCCCATTTATAAGGCAAGAAATCCCACTTATTAAACCTGACAGGGCACACCTGTGAAGTGAAAACCATTTCAGGTGACTACCTCTTGAAGCTCATTAAGAGAATGCCAAGAGTGTGCAAAGCAGTAATCAAAGCAAAAGGTGGCTACTTTGAAGAACCTAGAATATAAGACATATTTTCAGTTGTTTCACACTTTTTTGTTAAGTATATAATTCCACATGTGTTAATTCATAGTTTTGATGCCTTCAGTGTGAATCTACAATTTTTATAGTCATGAAAATACAGAAAACTCTTGAAATGAAAAGGTGTGTCAAAACTTTTGGTCTGTACTGTATATATATATATATATATATATATATATCCTACTTTATAGTAGGAAAGTAAAATACAATAAACTCATTTTTGTAATACACTTTATTAAATGACTGTCACAAAACCTTGGATGGAACATAAATAAATCTGGTATCGCTGTAACCTGATAACTAATAACTAAATGCCATAAATAAAAATGGCGCAATTATTTATTTTATTTAACCAGTAACAATCTAGGGTCCAATATTACTATTTGGTGTCTAAGTATATTTACCTGTGCCCTTTCATAAAGTCCATGCCCCTTGAAAAGGCCACTCCATCTTTTTTGCCACAAAATGCCATTCACGAATCACCATGTGATGGGCTCTCCCAAGTTGATGTCTCTGGATCTGGCTGTCAGATCTCATGTCCTACAGGCAGTATATACAGACCACATACTCAGTGTACTTGTAGCTTTTTTTTTAGTGTTACTGATAATAAGATGATTAATTTTAGTATTCTGGCCAGTACTTGTTTTTAGCCTGCTCATGCGTGTATTGTGCCAACTGGCTAATATCAAGAGTTTTACTGGAGAAAATGTGGCAAGTTTTAGTTTTTCTGTTATTTCCAAATACTGCTGCCTAGTTTCACAGAAAATTTAAGGCAATCTAAAACTAAAAAATATTAATAATATAAACAATTGCCTTCAGCAATACAAACATTAAAATGGGGTTTCTGTCAGCAAAATTATGCATTAAGAGTAACAGTTTTCTTAAGGAGTTGTCTCCAGCAACCAGGGGCATAACTTGACAAGGTGCAGCGAATACAGTTGGACCTGGGCTCAGGATCTTTAAGGGGCCCATAAGGTGTTTTCCCCAATACAAGGACACCAGTATTATAAACAATACATCTTAGTTGATAAAGTAAATAATACAGCATATGAGTGAATAATAAATATGCCCCATAGACTTCTAATGAGCCCATAAACATATTGCTGCTTGCTTTGCCAAGCAGACCCAGTAGGAATCTAAGGGGCATAGCGCTCAGATTAGCGTTTCTGCCCCTTTTGTATTAGTGTGATTAGCTAGGTCTCAGTACCTAAACCCCCACCAGTGAAAACTTCAGACATTCCACTATGACATGAAGGTTTTATAAAATGGCAGTTATAATTTAACAATTCTTCTGGTTACCCTTGGAAACAGACAACAGTTTGCGTGCACTCTGTTGTCTGACATGGTGTAACTGTCATCTGGGCTCCAATGGGATACATCAATTGTGATAGAGGTGCTTAGTATGACTTTTATAGTATATGGAGGGATGCTATAACATCAATGTGCTGACTTTTTACAGATGTTTCTATGGACACTGTCTAGTTGTATGGATATGTTAGTGTAGAGTATTAATGTGTTCATCATGTGAGTTAGAAAAAAAAAGAAATTTTTCCTTTAAATTTAACAGGCATAAAACAATCCAATCTGAAAGGCATTATCCTGACAGAAATTGCGGAATGGTTTTCAGAAATGAAAACATACCTAGTCTAACACTTCCCATGTCTGTTATAGATTTTTCATTCATGACATTTTCTTAAAAACATTTCAATATTCAGAAAGAATTTTCAGTATTTTAGATTTTACAAGCTTCTTGCTGATGTGTACTGGCTGCAATACGCTATCCCCATCAGAAGAGATCCAGAAATCCGAAGCCAAGTTTTGTCAATCACAAGTTCTAGCATTTATTTGTTCAAAGATGAAAATGAGATCACATAAATTCCCCTAAAGTGCCAGTCAAAGGTGAGGTGGCTTCCTCTCTGTCATTTTAGAAATGCAGTGATCTGTACATGATGTGTATGCTGTGGATTTGTGGCTCAATGGTCCAAACATCATCCTGACTTGTCCTAGTACTGGGAAGCAATCAGTGTTCTTTGTAAATTATGCTTTATGGGCAGGAAACAGTTAATACAACATTCAACTAGAGTTTTCAAAGGAGTATTTCAGTGGGTAAAAATATATTAGAATCAGAAGAAGAATCGAAAGAACATATACAAACCAATTTCCTGCCACCGCTATTCCAAATTTGCTCAATCTGTTTGCATCAAGGTTACTCTTGACACACAGGAAATGTTCACTTAGCCCAGGGGTCGGCAACCTAGGGCACGCGTGCCACTCTTGGCACGCGAGGCTTATTTCCCTGGTACGGCAGCGGACTCCTCATCCAGCAGTTTCGATCTGACCAAACACGTCCGAAACGAAACTGCTATTATTATAATGTGGGGTCTCTTCAGACCCCCGAGTATAATAAGCGGAGCCCCCGGGGAGATGATCAAACATAAAAAACAATGTCACTCACCATTCCACGCTCCGCAGCCGCAGTGTACTCTTCAGGTGCTTCTGCCTGGAGGGGGGGGGCGGGGGCCGGGGGGGCCCGGCCGGGGCGGGGGGCGTTACGGCAAAAGGGCCGGGGGGGGCCCGGGGGCGCAAGGGGGGGGGGGGGGGGAGGGGGGGGGGGGGGGGGGGGGGGGGGGGGGGGGGGGGGGGGGGGGGGGGGGGGGGTATGTGAACCGAGAGCAAGGCAGGTGGTTTGGTCTCCGCAACCAGAAATGAACGCACACGCGGTAGTTCAAGAAAAGAATATATATTTACTATAAGTTAATAAAGGCTATTTGAAGGTAAAATGACAGGGATAAAGACAAGCAAAATATACAATATAGCATGAACAATTTCAAGGCAAATTCTGCAATGGTTTCTACTTTTACTCTGTCCAATTCTGCAGTATGGACACTGAATGAACAATATACTCAAAACTATCCCTAACTGACCCTGACATCACATTTGGGTGCACCCCCTTTTCCCCAGTGGTCCAGGTGGACCGCTTACAGTCTGTAGAAGCGCGCGGTGGGGCCCAAAGTCGTTCCTTTCTTTTATAGTGAAACGTCCTCTCCTCACTGTTATCAGGATCTTGGGAGAAATGAAGTCCTCTTTAACAGGGAAACCCAATGAATGCAATGTAATCCAACAGCAGATTCCACTCAGCACACTGACAGTCCTGCCGAATCCATACACTGAGCTGGGATGTAAGCCGGGGTTTAGCAGGTGCTGTCCAGTACATCAACAGCACTGCGAGTCTCTATCTGTGGTATCCATATACACAGTCACAATGTCAGTCTCACTGATCAGCCACTGAGCACAGTTCCTTTCACGTGGACTCACTAGTCCTGTTGTCTCTTTACACTCTGTTTGTCTCTGGACCAAGATACAGCTTAGCTGTACAGAAAAAATCTCCACACCAGTTCAATACAACACTTGCTAAGATGGCTGCTGCTCTCTGTCTCGTCACTTCCTGCTTCTCTGCTCACATTCTGTCTGCAGAACAGGCAAGCTGACATAAAAGGGGGGGGAGTCACTCCAGCATCATGTCACAATTACAATGGCTGCTGTCTTAAAGGAACAGAATCACAGAAATACATTCAACATTCACAGTTTATACAGACAAATGAAGCTTAGGACAACATTGGCTGTCTCTTACATATTCCCCCCCACTTTAAGATTGGCAGTCCCTGCCTATGACTGTATATCCAGAGGGTTGTACTTTTATGCACAGGGTGGTAGTATACCGATGTATGGCAGGCCAAACAAACTCATCCTGCGCATACCGAACAGGGGGAATACCAGCATTTGGCCTAGTGGTCCGTCTGAGGACCGGTGGTATATTATGGGGTGCTGCAGCTATGGGCTGAGAAGGACCAGCGGATTCCGCACCAGAGGGGGCACAGGCCGGAGATACAGTAGTCACAGGTGGAACATCCCCAGGAGCAGGGATCGGCCAACAATCATCCTCCTCGTCTGAGGCCCATTCCGCACCTCTATTCTCTGACTGTGGGAGCTCATTCACATTGGCAAGCCCATCATGATTTGTCCCTTCAGAATGACACAGGCGCAACATATTTCGGTGAAGTACTCGAACACAATCAGTTCCTTCTTTCTGGACCTGGTACACTGGCCCATTCGCATACTTGCGGCCAACAACACGATACGGCAAAGCGTCCCATCGGCTTTCCAATTTCCCTTGGGGTTTCTTGACACGAACTAGCACCAGGTCGCCTGGTTGCAATGGTGCTTCTTGCACTGGGGTCTTATCAGGATGGGGATGTTCTTGCAGGCGCTGCCGCACCAATCGATGGATCGTCTCAAGTCTCTGCCGGTGCGCCCGCACCCAAGAGGTTGGATCCCTCGGAGGGAACCCATCCACATCATCCAACTGTAATTCTCCTACACTTCGCCCAGACCGCCCAAAGAGAAGTGTATAAGGAGAGTACCCCGTTGTAGAATGGACCTGATTGTTATAGGCCCACACCATTTCAGACAAGAACTGAGGCCACTGTAACTTCTTGTCTTCCTCCAGAGTCCGCAGCATCTGTAGCAGAGTTCTGTTGAATCTTTCACAGGCCCCATTTCCCTGAGGGTGGTATGGAGTCGTGTGCGACTTCTTTATCCCGTAGATACGTTGAACTTCTTTCATTACGTGTCCCTCAAAGCAGGCACCCTGGTCGGAGTGGATGCGTTTAGGGCACCCATATACTCGAATGAAATCTTGGCACAGAGCACGAGCTGCTGACTCAGCTGTCTGGTCCTTGGTGGCGGTTACCACCGCAAATTTGGTGAAGTGATCCACCATTACGAGGCAATACTGGTGTCCGCTATTGGATGGGCCCACCATTAGATAGTCTATCATGACGATTTCTAAAGGTTCCTGGGTCACGATGGTTTGCAGGGGAGCTCTCTGTTCTATTGCCTTATGGATCTCACAAGTTCGACAGCTGCGGCATACTTCTTCGACCATTTGACGAAGACCAGGGCAGTAAATCAGTCGCTGTAACCAACGAAAGGTCTTCTCATGACCAAAATGTCCATTCTTATTATGAGCCTCAACTGCCAACGAGCGAGCCAGTTCACTAGGCACCACAATTTGGTATCGAATGTCGATCTCAGAAGGTAAATAGACCTTTCGGCATAGCACTCCATTTTTCATCTCCAACTTTTCCCACTGACTCAGAACAGATAATATCTCACGTGTCAGTCGTTCTCTTTCCTCTCTACAGGGCTTCTGGCCTTTCTCAACACACTTGATCATCTGTGCCAGCCCCTCATGGGTCTGTTGTATCTGTGCCCATTCCTGTCGTGAGGGACCAAAGAAAGGAGCCGTTTCAGTCCCCTCCAACTCAAACTGATTAGCGGCGGCCAAGGCCTGTGAAAATCTGCTGAAGTCGGGCACCTCCACATGCTCCAACTCATGATCCACGTCTACTGTGGGGGTCTGGGCGGTTACCCTAGAAAGCCCGTCAGCATTCTGGTTCTCTGTCTTGGACCGATACTTAATGCGGTAATTGAACTTAGTCATTCGGGCTATCCACCTCTGCTCTAACGCCCCGAGCTTGGCATTTTCCAGGTGAGCTAGTGGGTTGTTGTCAGTCAGTACTAAAACTTCAGCACCGGTCAAATATTCAGAGAATTTCTCGGTCATGGCCCATACCAGTGCCAACAGCTCCAACTTAAATGAACTATAATTCTCGGGGTTTCTTTCAGAATCTCTCAAAGACCGGCTGCCTTACGCTATGACCCTCTCCTGGCCATCCTGAAGCTGGGAAAGCACTGCTCCAAGACCATACAGGCTTGCATCCGTATACAGCTGGAACGGCAAGTGGTAATCAGCATATGCCAAGATTGGGGCTGTTGTCAGTGCATCCTTTAATGCCTGGAAGGCTTGTTCCTGTTCAGGTCCCCACTTCACGGACCGGTTCTTTGGACCACCGGATGTGCCTCGTAGGAGAGCATTAAGTGGTGCTGCTACCTTGGCGAAATCCTTAATAAACCGTCGATAGTAACCGGCTACTCCAAGGAACGCCCTCACTTCTCGCAGGGTAGTCGGTATTGGCCAATCTTGAACAGCCGCTATCTTGTCTCTTGATGGTCTCACCCCTTCTCCTGATACGCGGTGACCCAAGTAATCAATTTCAGATTGGAACAACTGACATTTACTGGGTTTCAATTTGAGCCCATGGTCCCGCAATCTTCGAAATACTTGCCCCAACTGGTGGAGATGGTCTTCAAAGGTCGCAGAATACACTATAATGTCATCCAAGTAGATGAGAGTGAACTCAAAGTTGAAGTCACCGAGACATTTCTCCATCAACCGCTGAAACGTTCCGGGTGCATTTGTCAACCCGAAGGGCATCCGGTTAAATTCGTATAGTCCCATGGGCAAGATGAATGCCGTCTTCTCCTTGTCTTTTGTGGCCATCGGCACCTGCCAATACCCACTAGCCAGATCTAGTGAGGAGAAGTACCGGGCTCTCCCCAGCGCTGAGAGGG
The DNA here is from genome assembly GCA_947044405.1 of Leptodactylus fallax. NCBI lineage: Eukaryota > Metazoa > Chordata > Amphibia > Anura > Leptodactylidae > Leptodactylus > Leptodactylus fallax. The sequence goes on from CAMRHE010000184.1 coordinate 1,556,536, forward strand.
ACTCCTCAATCCGTGGCAAGGGGTAGGAATCTCGTACGGTGCAAGCGTTTAACTTCCGATAGTCTACGCAAAATCGGATGGACCCATCTTTTTTTCTTACTAACACCACAGGAGCTGCCCAGGGACTCTGGCTTTCTTGGATGATCCCACCCTGTAGCATCTTAGCTAACAGTTCTTTTACTTCCTGATACAACTGTGGAGGAATTTGTCGGTAGCGCTCTCTAATTGGAGGGGTGTCTCCTGTGGGAATCTCATGGTAGATCCCTGTGGTACATCCAAAATCTTCAGCATACCGTGAAAAGGCGGCTCGGTTCTCCCACAACAGTTCATCTACCTTCTGCACCCATTCCAGAGAACATGAACTTGCATCCATCTTCATCTGTTCTCGAATTGCACGGCCATTCCATTCAGAGGTGGGTTCCTCATCTTCTCCCATGGACACAGTTACGGTCCACTCATCCCTTTCAGTCGGCTTCAGCTGCATTGGAGTTACTTTCCTTACTTCCTCCGGAGTCACATAGATGTTAGCCAGCTGCCTCCCTGGGGTCAGGTCCACACTCTGGTCCTGAGTGTTTACACATCGAAGTGGTACTCTTCCATTGCGAACTATTGCCAAGGAACGGGCCACTAGCGGATCAACACCTCCTTCGGCTGCCTGCAGTGGTTCTACCAACACAGCTATGCCCTCTAGTTTCCGACAGGTGCCTACGGGCATAGACACTATTGTCTCCCGACTGGGTGGCAGTGTAACTTTTGTATGCAAAGGAACTGAAATTCGAGCCAGAGGACGCTGCGCATCCGAACTTTTCTGTAAGCCACATGTCCGGATCAGCCGCTGGAAAGCTGTTTGAGTAGGCCGATGGGTGGTGGTTTCTTTCCAATAACCGTGACCTTTCTTTTCAAAGAGGATCTGATCTAATTCTTTTAACACATTCATCCCCAAAATGACAGGGACCTTTACTTCATGTGACTCCTGTACCACCACAATGCCTTTCCTACCCAGATCTTGGCCACATACCCGGACATTCATCCAGCCCACTCCCACGACTGGAACTGGTAACTGGTTAGCTGCGACCACTCGTACGAATGTATGGGGATCATATTTCACATGTTGCTGGAAGTACCGTTCATAACAGTCTCTACTCAAGGTCGTTACTTGGGAACCCGTGTCAATCATCCCGGTAACCGGAATACCCTCCATTTCCACCTGTATAACAGGACTTGCAGCGATCAGGTCATCATTAGGGCATTCTCCCCACATAGTCTCCTTGTCAGTCTCCCCTACTACACGCCCTACAGCAGCAGGGGACTTCAGTTTAACGGCGGTCTCTCATAAGTTTGTCGCTGCTCTGGACATCTAGCAGCAACGTGGCCCATCCGTCCACACTCCCAGCAGCGTATCTCCCGTCGTTCTGGCCATCTGTTTGGGCCCCTTCGGTAAGCCCCTTCGATTTCTCCTGAGCACTGCATTAACTGATTTGGACCCCTTCGGTAGGTCCTATCCTCATCCCTCCAGCGGGGTGGTGAGTGATTCTGATTTTCTGGGTATGGACGGCTCACCCTTTCACCTCCAGTTTTCTGGAAGTCTGCAATTTTCATAGAATGTTCATCACAACGGGTGTGCAAGTGTTCCATTTGCTCTTGCAGTTTCTGCATTACTGTGAGAATTTCTTTAACCGTCCCCTTTTCTACTGTCTCTGAGCCAGAACTAGCCCCCTGTGACAAAGTAACTCCAACTGCGGTCTGGGGCTTCGGGAACATACTATTGGCACGGGAGATGGCCTCTACCTGTACATCATGGAATTTAGCATCAGTCTCTCGTCGTATAAAATCCTGCATAGTCACAGTTAAACTGCCGTCACGTATCCCCAGGACAAACTGGTCACGGAGAGTCCGATCAGGGTTACAGAAGGCTGGCGAGCCCCCTCTTTCCTTCACTTGAATATCTCGGAGCAGTTCTTGTAGGGCATTTGCATATTGGGGAAGGCTTTCATTCTCCTGTTGTACCCTCTGGAAGAACCGAGCCTGCAGAGACCCCAGCAATGCAGTTTCTCCATAAATGGTTTCTAGAATCTGGACTACTTGCTCAAATGTCTGCCTTTGTTCAAATGGCCTCAATATCACCGTGGTCTTAGCATCCCCTTGTAATGTCAATATTGCTAGCTCTACTAGTACTTCTGGTGCGGTCTGGTACATTCGCTGTATCATTCGTATCTGTTCCACCCACATACTCACTGACATATTATTGCCATCAAATTTAGCTAACTGACTCATTATAGCCCCTGCTGGCATTCTTCCTCCAGCACCATTCTCCCGAATGGGTGCGTCACCGTCCATTCTGGTAAGCGGATCCTGCCGACTACGCCAATTTGTGAACCGAGAGCAAGGCAGGTGGTTTGGTCTCCGCAACCAGAAATGAACGCACACGCGGTAGTTCAAGAAAAGAATATATATTTACTATAAGTTAATAAAGGCTATTTGAAGGTAAAATGACAGGGATAAAGACAAGCAAAATATACAATATAGCATGAACAATTTCAAGGCAAATTCTGCAATGGTTTCTACTTTTACTCTGTCCAATTCTGCAGTATGGACACTGAATGAACAATATACTCAAAACTATCCCTAACTGACCCTGACATCACATTTGGGTGCACCCCATTTTCCCCAGTGGTCCAGGTGGACCGCTTACAGTCTGTAGAAGCGCGCGGTGGGGCCCAAAGTCGTTCCTTTCTTTTATAGTGAAACGTCCTCTCCTCACTGTTATCAGGATCTCAGGAGAAATGAGGTCCTCTTTAACAGGGAAACCCAATGAATGCAATGTAATCCAACAGCAGATTCCACTCAGCACACTGACAGTCCTGCCGAATCCATACACTAAGCTGGGATGTAAGCTGGGGTTTAGCAGGTGCTGTCCAGTACATCAACAGCACTGCGAGTCTCTATCTGTGGTATCCATATACACAGTCACAATGTCAGTCTCACTGATCAGCCACTGAGCACAGTTCCTTTCACGTGGACTCACTAGTCCTGTTGTCTCTTTACACTCTGTTTGTCTCTGGACCAAGATACAGCTTAGCTGTACAGAAAAAATCTCCACACCAGTTCAATACAACACTTGCTAAGATGGCTGCTGCTCTCTGTCTCGTCACTTCCTGCTTCTCTGCTCACATTCTGTCTGCAGAACAGGCAAGCTGACATAAAGGGGGGGGAGTCACTCCAGCATCATGTCACAATTACAATGGCTGCTGTCTTAAAGGAACAGAACCACAGAAATACATTCAAAATTAACAGTTTAAAAAAACAAATGAAGCTTAGAACAAAATTGGCGGCCCCTAAAAAAAAAATTTTTTTTTTTTTTTCATAAAATTTTTTTCCCCCCCTTTTTTTTTTTTGGGTGTTTTGAGCGCCCCCCTAAAAAAAAAAAATAGTGAGTGGGAGAAAAAAATAAAAAAAAAAAAAAATAAAAAATTTTTGGGGGGGGGGGGGGGGGTGGTGGGAGAGGGTGGGGGGGGGCGCGGGGGGCCTGGAGCATAATACTGTGTGCAGGGGCCACTGTAGAGCATAATACCGTGTGCAGGGGCCGCTATGGGACATATACCATGTGCAGGGGCCGCTATGGGACATATACCGTGTGCAGGGGCCGCTATGGGACATATACCGTGTGCAGGGGCCGCTATGGGACATATACCGTGTGCAGGGGCCGCTATGGGACATATACCGTGTGTAGGCGCCGCTATGGGACATATACCGTGTGCAGGGGCTACTATAGAGCATAATACCGTGTGCAGGGGCCACTAGAGAGCATAATACCGTGTGCAGGGGCTACTATGGAGGTTAACACAGTGTGCTGGGGCCACTATGGGACATATACCATGTGCACGGGCCACTATGGGACATATACCGTGTGCAGGGGCCACTATGGGACATATACCGTGTGCAGGGGCCACTATGGGACATATACCGTGTGCAGGGGCCACTATGGGAGATATACCGCGTGTAGGCGCCGCTATGGGACATATACCGTGTGCAGGGGCCGCTATGGGACATATACCGTGTGCAGGGGCCGCTATGGGACATATACCGTGTGTAGGGGCCGCTATGAGACATATTGCTGTGTGCAGGGGTCGCTATGGGACAAATACTGTGTACAGGGGCCGCTATGGGACATAATACCGTGTGCAGGGACCGCTATGGGACATATACCATGTACAGAGGCCGCTATGGGACACATACAGTGTACAGAGGCCGCTATGGGACATAATACCGTGTGCAGAGGTCGCTATGGGACATATACCATGTACAGAGGCCGCTATGGGACATATACCGTGTACAGAGGCCGCTATGGGACATAATACCGTGTGCAGAGGCCGCTATGGGACATATACCGTGTACAGAGGCCGCTATGGGACATATACCGTGTACAGAGGCCGCTGTGGGACATATACCATGTTGCAGGGGCCGCTATGGGACATAATACCGTGTGCAGGCGCCGCTATGGGACATAATACCGTGTGCAGAGATTGCTATGGGACATTATTCTGTATAACGGTGTGTTTTCTATATTAAGGATGTGTTTTTGCACAGAAAACTCAAGCTTTGTTTTTTTTTTTTGTGCAAAAATGCACCAGTTTTACATCGAATGAAAAAGTTCCAGTGGCCTAAGAATATAGCTGCATCCAGATACATAGTGTGTTTTCACCATAAGGATGCCGCCATACGGTGCTCCTGGACACATTTACCACTAATTGGCGGCTGCACATGGACTTTCATTGCTTCTAATCAGAAAGTACAGGAGCGTCCCAGGAAATAGCAGTAAACGCATGTGCCCTAAAGCATCTGGTGGCAGCACTTCTGTGTTGTGGTATATGACTTTAGTTTAGGGGTCGTCAGACTTACAATTATTGATCGGCACTCCGAGTACCTCATCTTTGATTTTTTTTATTAAAATCGGCACGCCGAACAGAAAAGGTTGCCTACCCCTGACTTAGCCAATCACTGGCCAAGGAGTGGCATTTCCTGTGTGTAAGAGATGGGCCAGGAAGTAGAGAAGGACAGGATAGCCATGCAGCGTAGGAAACAGAGTGGCGTGGAATTGGCGAGTATTACTTCTTTTAATTTTTCAACCCATTCTGAACAATTTCTAAAAACATTTTACTCATTTTACTGTAAAACCTCTATAAGTCTATGATCTAAAGGGTGGACTGCTTAGAGGGAACACTAGTGATGGGGTTCCCATTTCTTCTATTCAAAATGTCTTTATAGATTGTAAGCTCTCCCAAATAGGGCCCTCACTCCTATTGTTTGACATGTTAATTTTTTGTCTCATTACAATATCAAATATTGTCTGTTCATTTACCCTCTGATTTGTAAAGTCATGCAGAATATGTTGGTGCTATATAAATAAAATTATTATTATTATTTTTCTCCTGAAATGAAATGTATCCCATTACTATTAAATGTGGCTGCTGGTGCCTATGCCCTTTATCCAAAATTCAGGGCTCATCAAATCCGTTGTATCACTCCATTACTATAATGAAATGTTAGCTTGTAGAGTATATTATATGGTTAGCACTGTTGCCTTGCAGCATTGGGGTCCTGGGCTCAAATCAAATCTAACTAAGGGCAACATCTATAATAAATAAACTCCTTGATCGTAATTCACATCAATGGACTCACGTCTACGAAGGACCCATGAAAACATATGCAAAACTCACAGTGCATCCATTTTTCATAGACAATTTTTTTCAATGTTCGTGTCCATAAATTATAAAAATGGTCAGTCTGAAATGTATGAAAAATATGTGTAAGAGACAGCCAATGTTGTCTTAAGCTTCATTTGTCTGTATAAACTATTAATGTTGAATGTATTTCTGTGATTCTGTTCCTTTAAGACAGCAGCCATTGTAATTGTGACATGATGCTGGAGTGAGACCCCCCCCCCTTTTATGTCAGCCTGCCTGTTCTGCAGACAGAGTGTGAGCAGAGAAGCAGGAAGTGACGAGACAGAGAGCAGCACCCATCTTGGCAAGTGTTGTATTGAACTGGTGTGGAGATTTTTCTGTACAGCTAAGCTGTATCTTGGTCCAGAGACAAACAGAGTGTAAAGAGACAACAGGACTAGTGAGTCCACGTGAAAGGAACTGTGCTCAGTGGCTGATCAGTGAGACTGACATTGTGACTGTGTATATGGATACCACAGATAGAGACTCGCAGTGCTGTTGATGTACTGGACGGCACCTGCTAAATCCCGGCTTACATCCCAGCTCAGTGTATGGATTCGGCAGGACTGTCAGTGTGCTGAGTGGAATCTGCTGTTGGATTACATTGCATTCAGTTGGTTTCCCTGTCTGTTAAAGAGGACTTCATTTCTCCCAAGATCCTGATAACCGTGAGGAGAGGACGCTTCACTATAAAAGAAAGGACCGACTTTGGGCCCCACCGCGCGCTTCTACGGACTGTAAGCGGTCCACCTGGACCACTGGGGAAAAGGGGGTGCACCCAAATGTGAAGTCAGGGTCAGTTAGGGATAGTTTTGAGTATATTGTTCATTCAGTGTCCATACTGCAGAAGTGGACAGAGTAAAAGTAGAAACCATTGCAGAATTTGCCTTGAAATTGTTCATGCTATATTGTATATTTTGCTTGTCTTTAGCCCTGTCATTTTACCTTTAACTAGCCTTTATTAACTTATAGTAAATATATATTTTTTTTCTTGAACTACCGCGTGTGCGTTCATTTCTGGTTGCGGAGTCCAAACCACCTGCCTTGCTCTCGGTTCACAAATTGGCGTAGTCGGCAGGATCCGCTTACCAGAATGGACGGTGACGCACCCGTTCGGGAGAATGGTGCTGGAGGAAGAATGCCAGCAGGGGCTATAATGAGTCAGTTAGCTAAATTTGATGGCAATAATATGTCAGTGAGTATGTGGGTGGAACAGATACGAATGATACAGCGAATGTACCAGACCGCACCAGAAGTACTAGTAGAGCTAGCAATATTGACATTACAAGGGGATGCTAAGACCACGGTGATACTGAGGCCATTTGAACAAAGGCAGACATTTGAGCAAGTAGTCCAGATTCTAGAAACCATCTATGGAGAAACTGCATTGCTGGGGTCTCTGCAGGCTCGGTTCTTCCAGAGGGTACAACAGGAGAATGAAAGCCTTCCCCAATATGCAAATGCCCTACAAGAACTGCTCCGAGATATTCAAAGGAAGGAAAGAGGGGGCTCGCCAGCCTTCTGTAACCCTGATCGGACTCTCCGTGACCAGTTTGTCCTGGGGATACGTGACGGCAGTTTAACTGTGACTATGCAGGATTTTATACGACGAGAGACTGATGCTAAATTCCATGATGTACAGGTAGAGGCCATCTCCCGTGCCAATAGTATGGTCCCGAGGCCGCAGACCGCAGTTGGAGTTACTTTGTCACAGGGGGCTAGTTCTGGCTCAGAGACAGTAGAAAAAGGGACGGTTAAAGAAATTCTCACAGTAATGCAGAAACTGCAAGAACAAATGGAACACTTGCACACTCGTTGTGATGAGCAGTCTATGAAAATTGCAGACTTCCAGAAGACTGGAGATGAAAGGGTGAGCCATCCACACCCAGCAAGTCAGAATCACCCACCACCCCGCTGGAGGGGTGAGGATAGGACCTACCGAAGGGGTCCAAATCATTTAGTGCAGTGCTCAGGAGAAATCGAAGGGGCTTACCGAAGGGGCCCAAACAGATGGCCAGAACGACGGGGGATACGCTGCTGGGAGTGTGGACGGATGGGCCACGTTGCTGCTAGATGTCCAGAGCAGCGACAAACTTATGAGAGACCGCCGTTAAACTGAAGTCCCCTGCTGCTGAAGGGCGTGTAGTAGGGGAGACTGACAAGGAGACTATGTGGGGAGAATGCCCTGATGATGACCTGATCGCTGCAAGTCCTGTCATACAGGTGGAAATGGAGGGTATTCCGGTTACCGGGATGATTGACACGGGTTCCCAAGTAACGACCTTGAGTAGAGACTGTTATGAACGGTACTTCCGGCAACATGTGAAATATGATCCCCATACATTCGTACGAGTGGTCGCAGCTAACCAGTTACCAGTTCCGGTCGTGGGAGTGGCCTGGATGAATGTCCGGGTATGTGGCCAAGATCTAGGTAGGAAAGGCATTGTGGTGGTACAGGAGTCACATGAAGTAAAGGTCCCTGTCATTTTGGGGATGAATGTGTTAAAAGAATTAGATCAGATCCTCTTTGAAAAGAAAGGTCACGGTTATTGGAAAGAAACCACCACCCATCGGCCTACTCAAACAGCTTTCCAGCGGCTGATCCGGACATGTGGCTTACAGAAAAGTTCAGATGCACAGCGTCCTCTGGCTCGAATTTCAGTTCCTTTGCATACAAAAGTTACACTGCCACCCAGTCGGGAGACAATAGTGTCCATGCCCGTAGGCACCTGTCGGAAACTAGAGGGCATAGCTGTGTTGGTAGAACCACTGCAGGCAGCCGAAGGAGGTGTTGATCCGCTAGTGGCCCGTTCCTTGGCAATAGTTCGCAATGGAAGAGTACCACTTCGATGTGTAAACACTCAGGACCAGAGTGTGGACCTGACCCCAGGGAGGCTGCTGGCTAACATCTATGTGACTCCGGAGGAAGTAAGGAAAGTAACTCCAATGCAGCTGAAGCCGACTGAAAGGGATGAGTGGACCGTAACTGTGTCCATGGGAGAAGATGAGGAACCCACCTCTGAATGGAATGGCTGTGCAATTCGAGAACAGATGAAGATGGATGTAAGTTCATGTTCTCTGGAATGGGTGCAGAAGGTAGATGAGCTGTTGTGGGAGAACCAAGCCACCTTTGCACGGTATGCTGAAGATTTTGGATGTACCACAGGGATCTACCATGAGATTCCCACAGGAGACACCCCTCCAATTAGAGAGCGCTACCGACAAATTCCTCCACAGTTGTATCAGGAAGTGAAAGAACTGTTAGCTAAGATGCTACAGGGTGGGATCATCCAAGAAAGCCAGAGTCCCTGGGCGGCTCCTGTGGTGTTAGTAAGAAAAAAAGATGGGTCCATCCGATTTTGCGTAGACTATCGGAAGTTAAACGCTTGCACCGTACGAGATTCCTACCCCTTGCCACGGATTGAGGAGTCCCTCTCAGCGCTAGGGAGAGCCCGGTACTTCTCCTCACTAGATCTGGCTAGTGGGTATTGGCAGGTGCCGATGGCCACAAAAGACAAGGAGAAGACGGCATTCATCTTGCCCATGGGACTATACGAATTTAACCGGATGCCCTTCGGGTTGACAAATGCACCCGGAACGTTTCAGCGGTTGATGGAGAAATGTCTCGGTGACTTCAACTTTGAGTTCACTCTCATCTACTTGGATGACATTATAGTGTATTCTGCGACCTTTGAAGACCATCTCCACCAGTTGGGGCAAGTATTTCGAAGATTGCGGGAACATGGGCTCAAATTGAAACCCAGTAAATGTCGGTTGTTCCAATCTGAAATTGATTACTTGGGTCACCGCGTATCAGGAGAAGGGGTGAGACCATCAAGAGACAAGATAGCGGCTGTTCAAGACTGGCCGATACCGACTACCCTGCGAGAAGTGAGGGCGTTCCTTGGAGTAGCCGGTTACTATCGACGGTTTATTAAGGATTTCGCCAAGGTAGCAGCACCACTTAATGCTCTCCTACGAGGCACATCCGGTGGTCCAAAGAACCGGTCCGTGAAGTGGGGACCTGAACAGGAACAAGCCTTCCAGGCATTGAAGGATGCACTGACAACAGCCCCAATCTTGGCATATGCTGATTACCACTTGCCGTTCCAGCTATATACAGATGCAAGCCTGTATGGTCTTGGAGCAGTGCTTTCCCAGCTTCAGGATGGCCAGGAGAGGGTCATAGCGTACGGCAGCCGGTCTTTGAGAGATTCTGAAAGAAACCCCGAGAATTATAGTTCATTTAAATTGGAGCTGTTGGCACTGGTATGGGCCATGACCGAGAAATTCTCTGAATATTTGACCGGTGCTGAAGTTTTAGTACTGACTGACAACAACCCACTAGCTCACCTGGAAAATGCCAAGCTCGGGGCGTTAGAGCAGAGGTGGATAGCCCGAATGTCTACATTCAATTACCGCATTAAGTATCGGTCCAAGACAGAGAACCAGAATGCTGACGGACTTTCTAGGGTAACTGCCCAGACCCCCACAGAAGACGTGGATCATGAGTTGGAGCATGTGGAGGTGCCCGATTTCAGCAGATTTTCACAGGCCTTGACCGCCACTAATCAGTTTGAGATGGAGGGGACTGAAATGGCTCCTTTCTTTGGTCCCTCACGACAGGAATGGGCACAGATACAACAGACCCATGAGGGGCTGGCGCAGATGATCAAGTGTGTTGAGAAAGGCCAGAAGCCCTGTAGAGAGGAAAGAGAACGACTGACACATGAGATATTATCTGTTTTGAGTCAGTGGGAAAAGTTGGAGATGAAAAATGGAGTGCTATGCCGAAAGGTCTATTTACCTTCTGAGATCGACATTCGATACCAAATTGTGGTGCCTAGTGAACTGGCTCGCTCCTTGGCAGTTGAGGCTCATAATAAGAATGGACATTTTGGTCATGAGAAGACCTTTCGTTGGTTACAGCGACTGATATACTGCCCTGGTCTTCGTCAAATGGTCGAAGAGGTATGCCGCAGCTGTCGAACTTGTGAGATCCATAAGGCAATAGAACAGAGAGCTCCCCTGCAAACCATCGTGACCCAGGAACCTTTAGAAATCGTCATGATAGACTATCTAATGGTGGGCCCATCCAATAGCGGACACCAGTATTGCCTCGTAATGGTGGATCACTTCACCAAATTTGCGGTGGTAACCGCCACCAAGGACCAGACAGCTGAGTCAGCAGCTCGTGCTCTGTGCCAAGATTTCATTCGAGTATATGGGTGCCCCCAACGCATCCACTCCGACCAGGGCGCCTGCTTTGAGGGACACGTAATGAAAGAAGTTCAACGTATCTACGGGATAAAGAAGTCGCACACGACTCCATACCACCCTCAGGGAAATGGGGCCTGTGAAAGATTCAACAGAACTCTGCTACAGATGCTGCGGACTCTGGAGGAAGACAAGAAGTTACAGTGGCCTCAGTTCTTGTCTGAAATGGTGTGGGCCTATAACAATCAGGTCCATTCTACAACGGGGTACTCTCCTTATACACTTCTCTTTGGGCGGTCTGGGCGAAGTATAGGAGAATTACAGTTGAATGATGTGGATGGGTTCCCTCCGAGGGATCCAACCTCTTGGGTGCGGGCGCATCGGCAGAGACTTGAGACGATCCATCGATTGGTGCGGCAGCGCCTGCAAGAACATACCCATCCTGATAAGACCCCAGTGCAAGAAGCACCATTGCAACCAGGCGACCTGGTGCTAGTTCGTGTCAAGAAACCCCAAGGGAAATTGGAAAGCAGATGGGAGGCTTTGCCGTATCGTGTTGTTGGCCGCAAGTATGCGAATGGGCCAGTGTACCAGGTCCAGAAAGAAGGAACTGATTGTGTTCGAGTACTTCACCGAAATATGTTGCGCCTGTGTCATTCTGAAGGGACAAATCACGATGGGCCTGCCAATGTGAATGAGCTCCCACAGTCAGAGAATGGAGGTGCGGAATGGGCCTCCGACGAGGAGGATGATTGTTGGCCGATCCCTGCTCCTGGGGATGTTCCACCTGTGACTACTGTATCTCCGGCCTGTGCCCCCTCTGGTGCGGAATCCGCTGGTCCTTCTCAGCCCATAGCTGCAGCACCCCATAATATACCACCGGTCCTCAGACGGACCACTAGGCCAAATGCTGGTATTCCCCCTGTTCGGTATGCGCAGGATGAGTTTGTTTGGCCTGCCATACATCGGTATACTACCACCCTGTGCATAAAAGTACAACCCTCTGGATATACAGTCATAGGCAGGGACTGCCAATCTTAAAGTGGGGGGGAATATGTAAGAGACAGCCAATGTTGTCTTAAGCTTCATTTGTCTGTATAAACTATTAATGTTGAATGTATTTCTGTGATTCTGTTCCTTTAAGACAGCAGCCATTGTAATTGTGACATGATGCTGGAGTGAGACCCCCCCCCCTTTTATGTCAGCCTGCCTGTTCTGCAGACAGAGTGTGAGCAGAGAAGCAGGAAGTGACGAGACAGAGAGCAGCACCCATCTTGGCAAGTGTTGTATTGAACTGGTGTGGAGATTTTTCTGTACAGCTAAGCTGTATCTTGGTCCAGAGACAAACAGAGTGTAAAGAGACAACAGGACTAGTGAGTCCACGTGAAAGGAACTGTGCTCAGTGGCTGATCAGTGAGACTGACATTGTGACTGTGTATATGGATACCACAGATAGAGACTCGCAGTGCTGTTGATGTACTGGACGGCACCTGCTAAATCCCGGCTTACATCCCAGCTCAGTGTATGGATTCGGCAGGACTGTCAGTGTGCTGAGTGGAATCTGCTGTTGGATTACATTGCATTCAGTTGGTTTCCCTGTCTGTTAAAGAGGACTTCATTTCTCCCAAGATCCTGATAACCGTGAGGAGAGGACGCTTCACTATAAAAGAAAGGACCGACTTTGGGCCCCACCGCGCGCTTCTACGGACTGTAAGCGGTCCACCTGGACCACTGGGGAAAAGGGGGTGCACCCAAATGTGAAGTCAGGGTCAGTTAGGGATAGTTTTGAGTATATTGTTCATTCAGTGTCCATACTGCAGAAGTGGACAGAGTAAAAGTAGAAACCATTGCAGAATTTGCCTTGAAATTGTTCATGCTATATTGTATATTTTGCTTGTCTTTAGCCCTGTCATTTTACCTTTAACTAGCCTTTATTAACTTATAGTAAATATATATTTTTTTTCTTGAACTACCGCGTGTGCGTTCATTTCTGGTTGCGGAGTCCAAACCACCTGCCTTGCTCTCGGTTCACATATGTGACAGTTGGAAAACAGCTGTTACAAATGGACTTTATCATCCATTTTGAATGACCATTTTTTATATCGTTCATGTGCGTGTTGCTTTATATTTTGTATCACATGGGTTATATTTTGGTTGTATCACATAGAACACGTGTTCTATGAAACATTGCAGCGTAATAGAGTTACAGAAAGGCTCCATAGACTTCTATAGGTGCCACATTACTGCCACTTAGAACTGAGAAAATGCATAGAGTCTTGGTATGGCTCCATGCACAAGCCCTGAATGTTTTCATGGACCACCCTGATTTATAGCTGGTGTTCACGCACTCGTGCTTGTGTATATTTCTCGATTATTCCATTGTTTCTATACTGTTATGTCAGCACATCATTGCCAGGGGCCCCTGTGTACTAAAGGTGTTATTCCACATGTGGTCGCCACATTGAAACACTAACACACATCACATGTGTATATGAGCACAAAATATATACAGTCTTTCCTCGGGTTTATAACTCATAAACAATCCATGGTAATAACAACAGTCTCTATTGACTCCCTATAATATCACAACTTGAATCTCTTTAGATGCCAGGCACATATCATTGGCCACATTAACTGATAAACATGAATGTCCGAGAGCAGGAAATTTATCACAGGAGACTGTTTTCTCTGGGTAAATACACTTCAAAGATACTTCAGAAACACCACTGAACACTAAGTAACTCCACAGAAATATTTACTCTATAAATCACAAAAATAGTGGAAGCAATATAAATAGCAGAAAAGCAATTTTCGTAATAACTACCCGGTTCTGAACCTTTTAAACCATTTTAAAACCTATAAACACCATTAATGTTTTATATTAATTTAGTTTATCCATTTTACAAGGATTATTTCGAGGCTTTGATCTTTTTAAATTTGGGTTTTTGTTTCACATTAGAAAAAAAAAGTTTCCCTCAGTTTTGGGTAATATAATATAACAGAGATAATCTAAGAAAAATAACTATATACAATATAATACAGCAAGAGAAAATTCAGACAGCACCTCCGAATTGTGAATTGCTATGGCAGCAAGTTCTTATGTACATATCATATATACATAAATATATATACATATTTGATAAATATAAATTAATATATTTATATTTAATCTATCTACCTTTTATCTATACACATGTGTGTTTTATTAGTCTTGTATAACTTATCAAAGTCTTTTAATCTATATTATTATTATTATTATTGTGTCATTTTATCACTGTAATTCAATCTATAATGTTATTTTATAAATATTTTACTATTTTATTTTATATTAGTATCATGAAACTTTTTTCAATTCAAAATCTGTTGGCAAATTAAAACAGAGTAGAATAAAATAAAAAAAAAAAAAAAAGTAAAATAAAAAAAAAAAATAACAACAAATAGAATATACTGTAACAGCAATGTGATTAAATGTGTCCCATTGTAGAAAAAATTATAAAAGGGACATCAAAAATTGTCAATATATGGATTAAGATTAATTAAATACATGTAAATATAGTAAAAATGTTAATATGTTTATGCATTTATTTTATTTTATTTTTTTTAGAAAGTTTTTATATACATATATATATATATATATTTTCTGAAATCTTATGAAATCCAGTATTTTACCAGAACACTAAGGACCACATGTAAATTTTAGGATAATGAGCTTCTTATCATATTTAACCCCAAATCTGTGTATTAAATAACTGTGGCTAAACTAACACCCAAAGTCAGTTTAAAAGGATAAGAATAAAATAGTGATTTCTTCATTATAGTATAGTATAAAATACAGTACTGTATATATAGTATATATATATATATATATATATATATATATATATATAGTAATACATCAGATATTGTAATTAAAGAGTTGTATGAGATCTCTAACCAGTTGCATTCATTCAGATCAAATATCTGAGATCTGTGATCCAGTAAAGTAATCAATGTGAAATGTCCTGACACGTTTACGACTAGATCAAATCCGTGAAATTTTACAAAGTCGCCCTGCCAGAACACGTCTGCTCTCCTACACATTTTCTGGCAAATAGAAGACACTTCTTCACAGCTTAAACTATTTTTTGCACAAATGCCTGAGTCAAGCAGAGAGATGTCTTTTAGGCGGCAGTAATGTATGTCCTGCCTTAGTCACATCTGCCAATATGACAAGGCTGTGCTCAGGAGTAAAATACCTCGCTTCTCATTTTAGATGAATTCATTTGTTTGTTTGCCTTCTGTCAATACATTTATATCTCATCCGTCACATTTAGTGAGAAAACATAGTAAACACACAATAGGCCAATGCTCTCAAAGCAGGTGAGCTTTGCCGAATGTAAATATGCTTGTATATTCCAGCACATTGAAGGTCACAGTAAAGAAGTAATGTACCAAAATATCACATTTACAGTCTTTATGGAAAGTGTTCAATGAGGTTTCTTATGTCCATAATTAAAATGAATATCCATGACAGTGCTCAATATTATTAGTCATCGACTAAGTAATAAAGTAATAAAAACCAAGTAATAAAAATATGTAATAACCCAACAGTACATAAAATTATTATAAATACAGGCATATATTACATGCATAAAGATATATATATATATATATATATATGTAACTATTTATATATAAAGAGTATTGTAAGCACATTTACCATAAAAATCCAATTACATCCTTAACTCTTAACTTAATATTAATACATATGCAGAGTTTTAACCTTGGTTCCCTATTGCCTTTATCCAGTACAGGGTAATCTATGGGGATATTCATTACATGTCTAAGATAAGGAAGATGACCAATATCTTGTTCTGTGTGTCTGCATTGACCCAAACTTCAGGACCAATGACAATTGTAACCATACAATATCATACAAAAGTATAAATAAGCAATGCCAATGCAGCAAATGTACACTGTGTACTATATATCTCTATATATATATATACATATAGATATATAGATATCTCTATATATATATCTATATATATATTATAGGTAATAAATATAATATATAGACAATATATACACAAATATACATATACGTATGCAAATAAATAACTGGAACCAAATGGCATCATCAAATGGCCCTAACTCCATAGCTGCATGGTAGCTTTCCACATGACGCACTATACTATACACTATATACTACATAAAATCAATGGCGTGAGTTTTAAAAAATTCTCATTTGAAAATCTTATTAACAAACAAATTCTAAATTCCATACATCAGATCTGATGGGTCATACACGACCATTTTTCCTTTAAATTCTAACTTTTTCATACAGTCCATTATCTACACCAAATTTCTATCACAATCACTTTAAATCCAGAAGTGACCTATTTATTTATTTTATTTTTTTATACAGACGTAGCAGAGCCAAGTCAGTGGATTAGAACTGTGTTTGTCATTTGACAATACTTGTGTTATTTGTTGTTTTCAGCAGGACTGCAGGTAAAAACTCTTTAGCACAGAGCACGGAAGAAACTGAAGTATGACAAATTTAGCTCTGCTGCATCTGTATAAAGGTGAGTTTCATTAACACAGGCTACGAAGGCAAGAAATGATTCTGTTCAGGAATAGCACAGGCATGCCCTTTCTATGAGCTTCTTTTACCTGGCACCCACACGCCAGTGTAGTCATTAACATAATATGCACAAAGCAAAATATAGACAAGTCCTGTAGAAATTTCTTTTAAGGCAGAATGACACAGCACTGGTCTTACCTTCAATGTGTAGAAAAACCAGCAGCTGAAGGAGAAGAATCATTGTAGTCACCATGGTCTAAGAGTAGGAAAAGGCTGATGGACTTGTAGTTATGCTTTCTTAAGATACCTCACAAGCTACTCTGAGACAGAAGAGCCCTGTGCAAGCTTCTCACATTGCAGAGCATGCTCAGATGGCACAACTCGCAGCTACTGAAGCAGATCTTGCTTGGCAAAGTGATGCTCATTACACTGTTCTGAATATTACAACTAGGGCTGACTTTTGCATACTGGATTTATTCCGACAGATCGGAATCAAACCCACTGAATATATATTGAGTATGTTTAGGGGACAAAAACACGTCTGCTATGGGTAATGCATGTGGCCACAGTTAATGCTGTCATGGCAATCATGTATTATCAGGATTAGACGAGACCTATGAGTTGGCGTCATATGCCATCTACCAGGTTAGGGTGTGATATAGTATAATAGTACGGAATTCATTTTCTATTTTACTTGCATATTTGTGTGGCGTGCTTTTGCATTCAGTATATGCATGGGAAGCGACACACATGCTTTAATGAATCTGAAAACTACATAGAATAGAGATTGTAAAGTCAATGTGTACTTGACTAGACATGGAAATTAGTATAATTAGTATTCCAGATGGAATGTCCACTTAGGATTACATACAGTCATATGAAAAAGTTTGGGCACCCCTATTAATCTTAATCATTTTTAGTTCTACATATTTGGGTGTTTGCAACAGCCATTTCAATTTGATATATCTAATAACTGATGGACACAGTAATATTTCAGGATTGAAATGAGGTTTATTGTACTAACAGAAAATGTGCAATATGCATTAAACCAAAATTTGACCGGTGCAAAAGTATGGGCACCTCAACAGAAAAGTGACATTAATATTTAGTAGATCCTCCTTTTGCAAAAATAACAGCCTCTAGTCGCTTCCTGTAGCTTTTAATCAGTTCCTGGATCCTGGATGAAGGTATTTTTGACCATTCCTCTTTACAAAACAATTCCAGTTCAGTTAAGTTTGATGGTCGCCGAGCATGGACAGCCCGCTTCAAATTATCCCACAGATGTTCAATGATATTCAGGTCTGGGGACTGGGATGGCCATTCCAGAACATTGTAATTGTTCCTCTGCATGAATGCCTGAGTAGATTTGGAGCTGTGTTTTGGATCATTGTCTTGCTGAAATATCCATCCCCGGCGTAACTTCAAATTCGTCACTGATTCTTGTACATTATTCTCAAGAATCTGCTGATACTGAGTTGAATTCATGCGACCCTCAACTTTAACAAGATTCCCGGTGCCGGCATTGGCCACATAGCCCCAAAGCATGATGGAACCTCCACCAAATTTTACAGTGGGTAGCAAGTGTTTTTCTTGGAATGCTGTGTTTTTTGGACGCCATGCATAACGCCTTTTTGTATGACCAAACAACTCAATCTTTGTTTCATCAGTCCACAGGACCTTCTTCCAAAATGAAGCTGGCTTGTCCAAATGTGCTTTTGCATACCTCAGGCGACTCTGTTTGTGGCATGCTTTCAGAAACGGCTTCTTTCGCATCACTCTCCCATACAGCTTCTCCTTGTGCAAAGTGTGCTGTATTGTTGACCGATGCACAGTGACACCATCTGCAGCAAGATGATGCTGCAGCTCTTTGGAGGTGGTCTGTGGATTGTCCTTGACTGTTCTCACCATTCTTCTTCTCTGCCTTTCTGATATTTTTCTTGGCCTGCCACTTCTGGGCTTAACAACTGTCCCTGTGGTCTTCCATTTCCTTACTATGTTCCTCACAGTGGAAACTGACAGGTTAAATCTCTGAGACAACTTTTTGTTTCCTTCCCCTGAACAACTATGTTGAACAATCTTTGTTTTCAGATCATTTGAGAGTTGTTTTGAGGAGCCCATGATGCCACTCTTCAGAGGAGATTCAAATAGGAGAACAACTTGCAATTGGCCACCTTAAATACCTTTTCTCATGATACACCTGGCTATGAAGTTCAAAGCTCAGTGAGGTTACAAACCCAATTTTGTGCTTCAGTAAGTCAGTAAAAAGTAGTGAGGAGTATTCAAATCAATAAAATAATAAGGGTACCCAAATTTTTGGACCGGTCAAATTTTGGTTTAATGCATATTGCACATTTTCTCTTAGTACAATAAACCTCATTTCAATCCTGAAATATTACTGTGTCCATCAGTTATTAGATATATCAAATTGAAATGGCTGTTGCAAACACCCAAATATTTAGAACTAAAAATGATTAAGATTAATAGGGGTGCCCAAACTTTTTCATATGACTGTATACATTGTTCTCTCCTTTTCTCTTCTTGTGGGTGTAGCAGAGCTAAATTTGTCATTTAAAGGGGTCTTCTGGCATCAAATGTAGTTTTTATACTAAGGACCTATCCACAGGATCTGTGCAGGACTTGGGTGCCGGACCCCCACAGTGGTTACAACTAGACTCTGGCATAAATGTGGTTCATTTGGGCACATCTTAGACGGATCTTGGCAGAACTTCATGCATCTGGTTTGAGCTATAATTTTTCTGCATTGGTAGATGTGTGGGTGTGGCTTGTCAGAAAAAGGGGAAGGCTTAAATGCGCCAAGATGCAACAAAAATGAGCCAAAATTGTGTCGTAAAATTCTGGCTCAAAGTAATCCAACTAAAAACTGGTATAAACTTAAACTAGACAGTCTAAAGATACGCCAGATTGGGGCGTGGCTTGGGATCCGATGGAGTAGGACGCACTTTGGAGGAGCTCCTACCTTACCGTCAGCTAAGTGGGACCATTTGGGACATACAGAACCCCATGGCTAAAAGAACGAGCCGGACACCGGCTGTGGGAGACCCTGCACCCGCGGACAGGTCACAATCTACCCTGTCCGCGTTCCTGCAGCCGGCAACAGCTTCAGCAGCGCGGGCCTCCACGAGGCGGCGGCCATCTTCCTCCGCAGCGGCGCCGACCGCCTCCGGAATAACTACCGCGGCAGCTCCGCTGGCAGCGCGAGGGGCTCCCGCGCTGCAGAGAGGTCTCCCTGTTAGGCCTCCTGCTCTTCTGGAGGCTGAAAGCCCGGGCGCTCGATCTTCACCGCCGGGTAAGACAAGAGCTGCGACCGCTCACATCGCAGCGCTGACTGCCCCCCCTCCCCCGCAGCTTCAGCCAGTACACTCCTCAGCGGGCTCCCCCACGCAATATCAGGGGGACCCAGCGTCCCAGGGGACCTCAGCGACTGCCTCTCCTCCCCACATGTCACCATCTGACCGTGGGAGGCCTCCCTAGCCCTGTGGGGGATCCTCTCACCCCCCCGGCAGTCCTTACAACTTCCTAGCCTCATGCCCTTGCAGCAGCCCCCACCCCTCCTAGGAGATGAGGAGGCAGACTTGGGGACGACTCCTTCTTTGTCCCCCCTGGCTATCTGTACCCAGCTCTCCCCGCCGTCTGCACCGCCACCCCGACTTCCGCTACAATCTGCTCTGGCAGCCTCTTCTGACCCTCCACCATGGCTTGATTACCTTGCTCATCTACCGTCAAAAGAGGACTTTGACTCCCTGGTTGCTAAAGTCACAACGGCATGTCGTTCAGAGATACGCACTGAAATCGCTGTCCTGCGGCAAGATCTCCAGCATATTGCAAACCGGGTTGATACCCTTGAAGATGATCATGACCAGACCCGATCTCATGTGTCTCACCTCCAGGACACTGTCCTCTCCCAATGCCAGGTGGTTAATGACATGCAGCGCCATTTGAAGGACTTGGACAACCGGGGCAGGCGCAATAATATCAGAATCAGGGGTCTGCCTGAAGCTACCCAGGAGGAGGATTTACATGCTACCTTGGGGGAGGTTTTCAACTCCATCTTGCAGGAACCACCTACGCATAAAATTAAACTGGATAGAGCGCACAGGGCCCTGCGTCCCAAGGGATCTGGCCCCACTCCACGTGATGTTATTTGCTGCGTACACGATTATGCATTGAAGGAAACCATCCTTTCCAAGGCCCGTCGTCTTAAAGACTTTGAATTTGAAGGAGCCAAGATTCAACTTTATCAGGATCTTTCTTGGATTACGCTACAGAAAAGGAGATATCTGCGCCCTCTGCTGCAGCTTCTGTGCGACCGGCAAATACCGTATCGCTGGGGATTCCCCTTTTCTTTGACAGCTAGGCACAGTGGACGCTCTGCTACTCTGCGGTTCTATGCAGACCTGGAGCCATTTTGCACTGCTATGGATATTCCTCTCCCAGACCTACAGAACTGGGAACTGATTGCTCCGCCACCACCGCCTCCCCCGGTCTGGACGGTCCAGAACCCGACTAGACGCCAGCAACGTTCTTCCAGAAGATCAAGGGTGGAACTCCCTCCTCCGTGACTGTATCTTTTTTTCTCGGCCCTCCTAGTTTCTGGGAGGGATATGTTTACTTTGCTCACTAGGGGGTTCTGTTGTTATTGCTGTTTATGTTTATACGCATTTTTCTTTTTATGGTCCCACTACTTTTTTGCATTTTACTTATGTTTCAGTTTGGGCGGTCGGGTGGGTTAGACTCCCCCTTCCCCCCAGTGACTGACAGATGTTACTATCCTTAGGTCCCCAATTGTCTATTTTGATCTGCATATTGCTGATCCTCTCCCCGCCTCCCACCTACTCCCCCCTCTACTGTGGGGGCTTCGTCCAGCTGTGGACCCACTGGTTGGGCCCCGGAAGGGTCATTTGTGGCCCTGACTTGGACATTTTTTTTGCCCCCGGCCGGGAGATATAGTCCCGACCACTAGATTTAGTTTAATTGTGTTTTTTAAATATTTTTGTTTTTTATTTGTTATGCCTCGTCCTTTTGTGTGTCTTTTGTCTCTTTCCCCTCCCCTTCTGTCCCTTCTCTTTTCTCCCCTTTTTCAGGTTCGGAGACTCGTTTGGCTACAGTGGCCTGGACCCTTCACCTTTATTTTTTTCAGGGCTTCCGACTCTCGATGGTTGGGTGAGATTTGCCTCTTCCTCATTTTTCCTTACGCTAGCTACAAACCCACTCTGTTTTCTCTATGGTTAAGTGCATTACATTAAATGTCAAGGGCCTGGGCTCCAACTCAAAACGGCGAATGGTCCTGCGGGAGCTTCGCTCCCTACAGGCAGAGGTAGCTTTTCTCCAAGAGACCCATTATGATCATACTGGCACGTTTAATTTTGCTCACCATTACTTCCCCTCCGCTTACTCGGCATATTGTAGTCGTAGGAGGGGGGGAGTAGCTATTCTGCTTTCTCGTACCTGCCCTATCACTGTTTCGGCCTCTCATTTAGATCCCCAGGGTCGATATATTATCTTGGAGGGGCTTTTACACGGTCAACCTATCACTTTGTGTAACATATATGCCCCTAACTCTTCTCAAATCCCCTTCCTTAAACAGGTCCTGGGGAAATTGCAAATGTTTGAGGGATCTGCACTGTTACTGGGAGGAGATTTTAATATGGCTTTTTCTGAAAATATGGATAGATTCACCCTCAATAATGATCCTCCTGGACCCTCGCAGACAAGACTAGCAAAGGAGTTTCGCTGCCTTGTACGGTCGGCTGCCCTCTATGACCTTTGGCGGGTGGACAATCCCTCTGCTCGCTCCTTTACATTTTACTCCCACCCCCATAAAACCCACTCTAGAATAGACTACTTTTTCGGTAACACATTAACCCTTCGCTTATTCAAGTCAGCTGACATAGGCCCCATATCCTGGTCCGATCACGCGCCCGTAATGCTAACACTGTCTCCCTCCTGCCCTCCGACAAAACGTTGCCATTGGCGACTTAATGAATCCCTCCTTCATTCACGAGAGACCCAGGGTAAACTTCGTACCCACCTCCAAGAATACTTTCGAGTTAATCTTGAATCAGTCCCCGCTATATCTACACTGTGGGAAGCCCATAAGGCAGTAATGAGAGGTCACTGTATTGCACTGGGAACACAGGCCAAGAGAAATCGAAAGGTCAGAGAGGAGGCTTTAACTAGTAGGATCAGATCCCTAACCGAGAGACTAGCGTCACGACCCACAGTATCCTTGCTGCGTCAATTGGTAGCTGCTAGGGCGGACCTCCGCGACCTCGCTACCCAGGCCACCCGTCGCCTTCTCCTCTACAGCCGCCAGAGGTATTATGAGAGGGGAAATAAGGCCCATACACTCCTAGCCAGAACCCTGAGAGACCGCCGGGTTTCCTCTACACCTCATGCTGTCTGAGATTCCCAGGGCACCCTACAACACCACCCCGACACTATAGCGACCTTGTTTAGAGATTATTACACTACACTGTATAACCTTCCCTCGCCTGCTGGGAGAGGCCCCTCCACTACAGAGACAAACTTGCAATCCTATCTGACCTCCTGTCGGCTCCCGGTCCTCCCGCCCTCAGCTCTCTCTTCACTTAATGCTCCTATATTGGGCGAGGAGTTAACTGCCGTCTTGGAGGGTCTCCCTAATGGTAAAGCTCTGGGCCCTGATGGGTTCACTTATGCTTATTATAAAACTTTCCATTCTGATCTCCTCCCTCATATGTGTAAACTCTTCAACTCTTTTTTGGATGGAGCCCCGATCCCGCATACTATGCTGCACTCCCACATTTCCTTGGTCCCAAAGCCACATAAGGACCATCAGGAATGTTCTAACTATCGTCCCATTGCCCTCCTGAATACAGACCTCAAACTATTTACAAAAATTTTGGCAAATAGGCTTGGCCTTTGGCTTCCGACTCTCATCCACAAGGACCAGGTGGGATTTGTCCCCTGTCGCCAGGGAGGAGATAACACTAGAAGGGCGGTGGACTTGATTGATGTAGCTAACCGTTCTTCCACCCCCACTTTGCTTTTAAGTCTGGACGCTGAGAAGGCCTTCGATCGCCTTGATTGGTCATTTATGATAGCCACCCTCGAGAGTTTCGGGTTCTCGGGGGGCTTTCCTCGCGGCCATAAGGGCTCTCTATTCCCGCCCCTCGGCAGTGGTTAAGCTACCTAATGCTTCCTCCCAACCTTTATCCATTCGAAATGGAACCCGTCAGGGATGCCCCTTGTCACCTTTAATATTTGCATTGTGTATTGAACCCCTGGCGGCCCAAATTAGATCTGCCTCAGATATCAGCGGGGTATTTGTGAGGGATAGGGAATTTAAAATTAGTTTATTCGCAGACGATGTCCTGTTGACCCTCACTAAACCCCATACCTCCCTCCCAAATCTTCTCCGAGTTTTAAAGGAATATGGAGTCCTATCGGGCTATAAGGTTAACCCTAGTAAAACGGAAGCCCTGCCTCTAAATATCCCAAGCGAGACTTTGCAGTTGCTTAAGACTAATTTTGCTTTCCAGTGGAGGGACCACTCATTACGTTATTTGGGTGTCCAGTTATCCTCTTCATACCATACACTGTATTCAGTCAATTATCCTCACCTGTTTCATGAGCTCCGCTCTCTCCTAGATAAATGGCGTCCTCTCCATATTTCTCTCCTAGGCCGTATAACTGCGGTTAAGATGACCCTCCTCCCCAAGCTTCTTTATTTCTTCGAAACCCTCCCAGTGGCAGTCCCTAGGTCCGACCTGAAATCGCTACAGAAAGCAATCTTCCAATTTATATGGAATGGCAAACGCCATCGCATTCGCCGATCAGTGATGCTGGCGGGTAAGTCGGACGGGGGACTGGGGGCTCCACACCTGCTGCATTATTACTGGGCTGCTCATTTGCGGAGTATACCGTTTTGGGCGGCATCCCAGGCACACACAAAATGGGTGGAGATAGAGAAGCTTTGGCTAGCTCCTGTTCACCCCAATGCATATCTGTGGTCCTCCTCCCCCCCCTACCCTCTACCCCGCTGCTAGGCCCTATCGGCTTTACCCGGTCTATCTGGAATACTTGTTCTAAGCTCTTTCGATTGGCCGCTCCGCACTCATCTATAATTTCCTTTTTATATAATCCACTCCTTCCAAGCGGACTCACCGCCGCTATGGTCAGGCCCTGGAGTGGGTTGGGTTTGTTCCACATAGCAGACTTGGTGGACCCGTCGACCTTGGAGCTCAGGTCCTTCGACTACCTCACTTCCATACAGCACTTGCCTACCTCAGAGTGGTTCCATTATCAGCAAATAGTCCATTTTGTTGTTTCCCAGTTTGGGTCCACCCGGGTCTCCCTCCCCACAGTTTTTGAACGACTGTGTCGGGCAGGTACCTCCACTAGAGGCCTGATTTCAAATATTTATATGCTCTTGACCTCTCAGGGGGGGCAGACCCCGGTGGCCCACAAATATATGACCCGGTGGTCTGGAACCCTGGGCACCCATATTCCGCACAGCCAGTGGCAGGTCATATGGTCCCGTGCAGCTTCATCCTCTTCCTGTGTAACGTTTAAGGAAACGCAATACAAAATACTTATGCACTGGTATCATACCCCAGCTTTATTACATACTCTTAACCCCACTATTTCTTCTAGTTGTTGGCGATGCCAGGCAACACTTGGAACACTGTTTCATGTTTTTTGGGAGTGCCCCTTAGTTCGCCCTTTCTGGCTCGAGGTTGAGAGGATGACTCACATTCTTTTCATCCAGGGTATTCCCCTGGATCCCATGGTTTATCTGCTTAATCTCCCTCCAAAAGGTCTCGGTAAAAATACATCTAAATTATTCCTTTACTTGTGTACCGTGGCCAAAACACTTATAGCACGCCATTGGAGAAAGGCTCTTCCCCCAGCAGTCTCAGAATTGATAGCCCGTCTGAAGGACATCCGCAGTCTGGAGTACTTGACTGCCTCCCTCAACCATACGGTAGAGGCATTTGAAGCAATTTGGTCCCACTGGGATTCCTACTGTGCCACACAGGGTCTCTGATGCCTGACTCCCAACTTTGTTTCTCCCCTTATTGTTTCTTTCCTTTGTCATGTCTTTTGTATTCCCCCAAATTGAGTCTTTCTGTTGTTGTTTTCTCTGATGTAACAGATTATTTGCTTTACATTTGCCTTGTATTTCTTTTAAAAAAACTTTTTCAATAAAAATTAGTTAAAAAAAAAAAAAAAAAAAAAGATACGCCAGATTTATCATCCAGAATCAGTCACTGTGATAAATCTGATGTATTTTTAGACTGTCTAATTATTAGTAAATCTGGACCAATGTTATTATGATGTGCTAGATTTAACCACAGAAAACACACCCCATGAATTGTGACATACTCCACTCTGCCACATCTGTCCACAGAGAAGACATCTTGTAGTTATTAGGAACCTTAAAATTAGAGTTTGTAACTAGAATCTCATTTCCGCTGGACAATCTGTACCTAAAGGATTAGCGTAAAGGATTTAAATAAATAAGAAGTATTTGAGCCAAGCTTTGGACAGTTTAGGTCCTGGATCTCAGTAGAATTATTCATGTCCCCGCTGGCATACATGAGTACAGAAAGTAAGTGGGAAATACATGCCGTAAAATTGTTCATATTTAGTTTGTGCTTTCTGTGCAAGTGACATGGCTGGAAGGATTGAAGATATGTTCAGCATATACAGTGGGGAAAAAAAAGTATTTAGTCAGCCACCAATTGTGCAAGTTCTCCCACTTAAAAAGATGAGAGAGGCCTGTAATTGACATCATAGGTAGACCTCAACTATGAGAAACAAAATGAGAAAACAAATCCAGAAAATCACATTGTCTGATTTTTTAAAGAATTTATTTGCAAATTATGGTGGAAAATAAGTATTTGGTCACCTACAAGCAAGCAAGATTTCTGGCTCTCACAAACCTGTAACTTCTTCTTTAAGAGGCTTCTCTGTCCTCCACTCATTACCTGTAGTAATGGCACCTGTTTGACATTGTTATCAGTATAAAAGACACCTGTCCACAACCTCAAACAGTCACACTCCAAACTCCACTATGGTGAAGACCAAAGAGCTGTGGAAAGACACCAGAAACAAAATTGTAGACCTGCACCAGGCTGGGAAGACTGAATCTGCAATAGGCAAGCAGCTTGGTGTGAAGAAATCAACTGTGGGAGCAATAATTAGAAAATGTAAGACATACAAGACCACTGATAATCTCCTTCGATCAGGGGCTCCACGCAAGATCTCACCCCGTGGGGTCAAAATGATCACAAGAACGGTGAGCAAAAATCCAAGAACCACACGGGGGAACCTAGTGAATGACCTGCAGAAAGCTGGGACTAACGTAACAAAGGCTAACGTCAGTAACACACTACGCTGCAAGGATCCTGCAGTGCCAGATGTGTCCCCCTGCTTAAGCCAGTACATATCCGGGCCCGTCTGAAGTTTGCTAGAGAACATTTGGATGTTCCAGAAGAGTACTGGGAGAATGTCATATGGTCAGATGAAACCAAAGTAGAACTGTTTGGTAGAAACACAACTCGTCGTGTTTGGAGGAGAGTGAATGCTGAGTTGCATCCAAAGAACACCATACCTACTGTGAAGCATGGGGGTGGCAACATCATGCTTTGCGGCTGTTTCTCTGCAAAGGGACCAGGACGACTGATCCGTGTACATGAAAGAATGAATGGGGCCAGGTATCGTGAGATTTTGAGTGCAAACCTCCTTCCATCAGCAAGGGCATTGAAGATGAAACGTGGCTGGGTCTTTCAGCATGACAATGATGCCAAGCACACCGCCAGGGCAACGAAGGAGTAGCTTCGTAAGAAGTATTTCAACGTCCGGGATTGACCTAGCCAGTCTCCAGATAGAAAACCTATGGATGGAGTTGAAAGTCCGTGTTGCCCAGCGACAGCCCCAAAACATCATTGCTCTAGAGATGATCTGCATGAAGAAATGGGCCAACATACCAGCAACAGTGTGTGCCAACCTTGTGAAGACTTACAGAAAACGTTTGACCTCTGTCATTGCCAACAAAGGATATATAACAAAGTATTGAGATGGACTTTTGTTATTTACCAAATACTTATTTTCCACCATAATTTGCAAATAAATTCTTTAAAAATCAGACAATGTGGTTTTCTGGATTTGTTTTCTCATTTTGTCTCTCATAGTTGAGGTCTACCTATGCTGTCAATTACAGGCCGGCCTCATCTTTTTAAGTGGGAGAACTTGCACAATTGGTGGCTGACTAAATACTTTTTTTCCCCACTGTATGGCATATTTACTATCCATAGATAAAGTTTCATCTTACCATGAAACAACTATTGGCTCCAGTGCTGACAACCTGAAATGTTAAAGGGATTGTCCAGCCAATGAATTCTTTTGAAAAATACTGAAAATGATGTAAAATAATAAAATAAGTCATACTCATCTCACCAATCTCTTGCCACAGCCGTTCCAATATTTTCTTATTCCCCACCCGTCTCTACTTCCTGCTACTTATCGACATACAAGAAATTCCATTCCCCCCTCTTCTTTCCTTTCGACAACCACCAAACCTGAGGCGTATTATTGTCCAGAGTGCACTGAAGGCCCCAACTGAAAATGGCACCTCACCTTGCCTGCAAAACAGGTGCAAGACCTGCAGGCACATCCACACCGCTAACAGTGTACCTGTCCCACAGTAACAACAGGTGCACAGAATTAGGGGGACATTTTCCTGCAGGTCTTCCAATGTGGTGTATCTCATAATGTGTGTGCAATGTCCCACCACAGGCCTCTATGTGGGGGAAACAGGGCAGAGACTTAGTCAGCGCATGAACTCACATAGATCCAATATTAATAACAGCAGAACAGATCTCCCAGTGGCCGCACATTTCTCCTGAGAAGACCACTCTATTGAAGATTTATGGGTTGTGGTTTTAATGGGACATTTTAAGACGTAGAGAGGGAGAAAGGAATGAGAATATAAGTTAATGCAAAAATTTCAAACTCTGCAATTTGGACTTAATATTCATGCCAGTTTCATGTCACACGATATATGAACTGTGGGGGTCACAAATCACCACCTGATTGCAAACATATAACAGGTCCCTCCGTCACGCCCCACAAGTTTTCCAGACTGTTTATTTCCTGACCTGTTGTAAATAACTTCTCTACTTATATTGCATTTTGTTATTCCAAGATCCTTTGAAGATCCATGTCTTGTGTGTATAAAAAGTCTGTGAATTTTCAGTTTCTTGTATGTCTGAAGAAGAGAGCTAGTACTCTCGAAAGCTCACCATCAAATATACTCAGTTAACCTCTAAAAGGTATCGCCTGATTTCTTCACTCTTCCACTACTTTCTATGGCTAACACGGTACAACATTATACTACTATTGACTATTAAAGCGAGTCTACCACAATCCTCAAGAATATTCAACTTTCATCACCATGTTACAGAGCACATTACAGTGATGAACAACCTACCATTGTTATGTAAGTAACTTTTGTGGATTTGGAGAAAAACAACTTTGAAGTATTAAGTAAATGAGGCCATTGCTGCCTTGGGGGCAGGTCCTGAGCACTGCTCTTGCCACTTAGACTCTGCCACCTGCAAAATAACCTAAGTAGTCAGGGGGGTGTGGAGGAGATTCAGTCAAGTCATCCCGTCCCCATGCTAATCATGTCTAATGGATGTGATTGACATCTCTCTCACAGTCTCCTCTTCCCTTGACATCATAAGGGAGATGTCAATCATGCCCTGGAGGAGTGTTTAGCAAGCGAACAGCATGACCAGGCCGAATCTGCCCACCAGGACCACTTACACCTCAGCCACTGCCAGAATAAAACAAAAGTAGAGGAAAGGGTAGGCATTAAAGGCAACCTATGATGTTAAATATGAAGGCCAATCTGCAGGCAGCATGTTTTAGAGCAAGGTGAATGTTTTACTGACAAAGCTTTACTGACAGGATACAGCAATGGATAAGCAGCGTTCGGGATAAAGCAAAGCATAAAACAACTTGGGGAGTGAAATCTTGGACTGCAACTAGCTGGCAGCCAGCAGATAAACACACAAAGAGGGTAATATGGGAACATTTGATGGGGTAACCAAATAGTCGGAAAAACAGAAGAATCAGAAGGGCCTAGTTTGAATGTGAGACTGGAAGCAAAGTAAATGGTAAAGATGTGGCAGAGAAAGACATTTCAGAGCAGGGCATAACAGACATCAGAGAGGCAGAGCCAATGTGGCACGCACCAAAGTGCTCACCTAGAGCTAACCTCGGATGAAACCAGGAGTAAGACTTGGATGAACCAGAAGAAACCGAGAGCAGTGACCAGGCACAAGCTGTAGACTTAGAACCAGGAATATGGCCCAGGAATTGCCCAGAAGTCAGTTCCAGAAGATACCAGGAACAGTGACCAGGAGCAGTTGGGGTCACATCTCAGGATTGATCAGAGTGGTGGGACATGAGCTCAAGTATAAGGATTCCACAGATCAATACCAGTAGAGTGATACAAAATCCAAATGTAGCAATGACAAGAACAAGCAAAGGACAGGACAAAGCCAGGAGTCAAAACCAGAAATCAGGTGTCAAGAACATAGAACAGGATCAGATTTATAACTATAGAGAGAGAACTGTCAGTTATTGGCCATGGCCACCCACTGGACTCGTAAGCCCAGAATATGAAATGGTTAAAATGAATAAACCAACTCCTTGCTTCAACCAACCAGTTATGCTAATGTACAGGTAAAGCATACCTACAAGTCTGAAACAACTTCTCATAAATGAATAGTACATATAAATACAAGAAAATTTGTAATATATCTTATTAAACAAATCTGTTTATTTTTCCATTTATCAATCTACTTTCCAATCCCGCCCTTCACTTGTTCTGTTATCACTATGGTATTCTTTCTAACTGTAGAATCCTTTCCCTCCCCCTCCCCTCTCCATCATCTTTCACAGCCCATCTACTCTCTGAATACAGATTCTATTAGAAATAACAGACTGTGTGAAGTGAAGGAGGAGAGCATTCTGATAAATGGGGAAAACAGCATTTTTCTTTAATAAGATATATTGCAACCTTTCTTATCTTCACTCGTACTATTCGATCCGAGTTTCAGGAAATATTCAATTCGCATCGAATCTGGATTTCCTCACGCTTCATGGTAATGAATTGCACTTTCATAAAATGGCTGCTGCACGTTAGGACATGGGGCAAGGAAATCTGGGAATGTGGGATCACCCACAATGCTATGTGTGCAGCCAATCAACAGCCAGCCAGCCCTGTGATGCCACAGCCCTTTAACCCCTTCTCGACCGCCCACGGCTTCGGGAGGGAGTGTTAGCTGTAACTGACAACTAACACTCTGCTCCATAACCGATCGGGGGTTCTGCCATGCTACATGTACCCCTCGGCACCCCCCGTGGAGAGATCGGGGGGTGCCGATATGTCTCTTCTGCAGCCCTGAGTCTGGCCAGTGACCTCGGGCTGCTAGTAGCCCCCAGTAAATGGTTGATCCTGCCCAGAAGTGAGGAAGTCAGCCTATGCGTCTTCATAGGCTGACTACCTTTATAGACAGCAATACACTTGTATTGCTGTCTATAGTGCTGAACCAGTGCATCGTTGGTTCAGGTCCCCTAGTGGGACATCACTAAAAACCACTGAAAGGCACAGTGTTCTACACCACTATACAGGCTCTCTGCAGCCAGGAAATAGCTGTTTTTTCACTGCAAATTAATTTGGATTGAATCGAATCGTTCTGGAAAATTCGGCGAAGCTGCCGAATCGAATTTTTTAAAAATTATTATTAATAATAATAATAATAGATTTTATTTATATAGCACCAACATATTACGCAGCACTTTGTGATTAGTAGGGTTAAAGTACAGCCCAAATGAGACATTACAGAGTAATAACTCAATTCACACAATGGGATTGAGGGCCCAACTAGCAAGAGTTTACAATCTATGATCCAGTCGTTTCTATGATAAATTTTATTTTAAGTATATAAATAAAGTTGTATGAGTCTTCACCAGTCACTGACCTTTTATGTGCAGATGTTGCCTGAACATATAAGGTTACAGTTCAATAAGGAATCATGTCCTGTGGGGTAATGCGGGAGCAAGAACAGTTGAGAATTAATTTTAGGGAGCCTAACTTCAGAAGGAAGCCTAACTGTGGAAGAATGTAGATTAGAAATTGTGATAGGCCTGCCTGAAGAGATGTCTTGGATATGGGAATGAGAGGTTCTGATAATAGAGGATGTTAGTCTTAGGTCATTGACTGAAATAAGAGAGAACGGGTTTGGTGATAGACAGAGATGAGGGAGGAAATGTAGGGAGGTACAGCATTATGGAGAGCCTTGTGGATGAGGGTGATAAGTTTATATTGTATTCTGTAGTGAATATACAGCCAGTGCAGTGACTGTCACAGACCGGAGGCATCGCTGTAGCGTCTAGACTGATAGATGACCCTGGCCGCTGCATTCAGAATAGATTGTAGAGGGGAGAGTTTAGTAAGGGGACGGCCGATTAGTAAGGAGTTACAGTAGTCAAGTCAAGAGTGAATCAGGGCAACAATAATGGTCTTTAATGTTTCCATCATAGGGAAAGAGAGGATTCTGGAGATTCTGGAGATGTCACCAAGCAATGGCATAATGGAGCAGTTGAGAGATTTCTGAATTGTGCACATTTTTCTCATATACCTGGTGATATGATTCAGCAAGTTTCATAATTCACAGCCTATGTGCTATAACATTGAAAGAGAGTAGAATATAATGGACTTGCTTATGGGTAGTGTGATGAATTGTGTAGTGCAGTTAGTTATGCATTTTGTTCATTGTGATGTCTGGTTTTGGTTTTCATTCATTGTAGTGGTTATATCTTGCTATGTGTCTAATGTATATGTTAATTCCAACTAGCAAACTAATCGGCATGTAGTTGCCAAGTGGCTTTGTGTAGAAGACAAATGGTTGGAGCCAGAAATCCTGTATATGGCACAAAGGGAAAATATAATATCAAAATCATATAAGTAATAAATCATGTTTTGTAACTATCTAACTGTCTAAATATGGCCAGGGAACCTTGACCAGTCAGTGGTGTCAAGTGTCTGGACCTTTAATGTTAATAACTAAATTTTGTACCTGTGTAAGGGATGGTGATTTTATCTCCACATTTGGTATGCCTGGATTTGTAAAAACATTTGACATCGCAAAATATGTCAAATCTCTCTTAATGTTTCACATGTAATTAGCCAGCACCAGTCACAGGTAGGAGACTCCAAAAATGGGGCTGGTTTAGGCGTTTTTCAACAGGGGAGCCCCTTTGTCAGAACTCTTATGACAATCTCCTCAGCTAGGCTTATAAGAGGTATGTTCTTTATTTTATTCCCTTTTCACTTTTGTATAATATTTCCTTGTATTTATGTATTTTTATTACAATTTTTTTCTGTAAGCATTTTACTGTTTGTGCATATTAAATCTTGAAATTAAGAAAGATTGGTCATGGCTCTAAAAGGCCCCACAATTCCGAAGAGAGAAAATACTGCTTAGGTTTGTTATATTTTTGTTTGTCAGTGTGTGCAAGAGGACACAGGTGTGAGTGGTCTGTGTCTTCCACTGCAAGTGGCGGGTGGTGGCAGCTATTTGTGGGATGTGCAGATATGAGGAAGACTTTACTCCTTTGTAACCTAGTGTGATGAGCGTGGAAGTAAGTATGGCTATGTAGTCCCCTTTTAAGGTCACCTCTAGGGTAACATGAACTTGTGAAATACTAGTTGGATCCCTGACAGCAATATACATTGTTCCTCTGCTAACAGTGCAGCTTGGTAATGGTAATAGATGGTAATGGAAAACCAAAATCCCACGCTGGATAATAGAGTCATGTGAAGTCTTGTACAAGGCAAACTAAACATTGTTTTTGTTTCCATGGTTAGAGCCATGATGTGGTGTTTGGACAAAAGTAACTACACCTTTACTTTTCCAGAAAGGGAAGATAAAACTTTCCTGGCAATCTAACGTATCTGACTTAAGTGTGATTATTTACTTGGGTCACAATGCAGCCTAGATAGTTGAGGCTTCCCCACAGATTATATATAAAAATGAAGAACTGGTTGTCTTGCCATCTGAGATATTTTCATAGCTAGTGGAAATTTATAGAGTAAAACTTGATGTGAGGAAAGTGTTCAACTGCTACTCGAAATTAATTTCACATATATTCCCTGTATAGCAGTGGTAGAGGTTTATGGGGATCAAAACCACAAGGTATTTTTGCTTGCCCACCATTGTTATATTAGTGTACAGTGTGTACGTCAGGCTCATTTTGTATTAGAACATTTTTCTGTGCTGTTCCTGTTCAAATTTATATCTGAGCGCTACCAGTTCGGAGTATGTCCATGCACATGTTAACACTGTCCAGTCACTGCCAGATGGCATATGGACACACACTTTTTCATTTTCCAAAAATGCTAATTTACAATACCAAAAAAAACAAAAAACCCCATCACAAATCATCACAATGAATATCCTCTCAAATCCCTCACCAACTGCTGAAACAAGAAGGGAGAAAAACCACAATTCAAATATCATGACCAAATTAATGACTTCTCTTGACGGAATACTGTGTAAGGGCTATTTGACCAAGAAGGAGAGTGATGGGGTGCTACGCCAGATGACCTGGCCTCCACAGTCACCAGACCTGAACCCTATCGAGATGGTTTGGGGTGAGCTGGACCGCAGAGTGAAGGCAAAAGGGCCAACAAGTGCTAAGCATCTCTGGGAACTCCTTCAAGACTGTTGGAAGACCATTTCAGGTGACTACCTCTTGAAGCTCATCAAGAGAATGCCAAGAGTGTGCAAAGCAGTAATCAACGCAAAAGGTGGCTACTTTGAAGAACCTAGAATATAAGACATATTTTCAGTTGTTTCACACTTTTTTGTTAAGTATATAATTCCACATGTGTTAATTCATAGTTTTGATGCCTTCAGTGTGAATCTACAATTTTTATAGTCATGAAAATACAGAAAACTTGGAATGAGAAGGTGTGTCCAAACTTTTGGTCTGTACTGTATTTACCATTATTTTTGTAGCCAATCTTGGCTCAAAAAAAGCAGCAAAATCTGCAACAAAAAAAGCTGTGTTTCCATAATGTGGGGCCTTAGCCAAAGATAGGTTTTAATGCTTCTTTTTCCCTCTAGCTGAACAAAATCAGCAAGATGAAGAAATCTGCCTGACTCCCATTGAAGTGAACTATTTTCTCAAATTTGACACACAACGGTAATAGGAACATATAGAGATGAGTGAATTACCCAAAATCTATTTTGGGTCTGATCAAATCAGTTGTTAGATTTAATATAAATGAATTCAGACCAAATTATAAGTGTCCAAATTGCCTTAAAAGTCATATATGACGACACTCTTCTAGGACTGTAGTCAACCCCTTTTTAAGCTTAAAGGGATTGATCAGGAAAAACAGTTTTTTTCCTGGAAGCCGGAGAAGGAGAAAAATAAAAAAAATCGCTATACTCACCTGTCCCTGGCACGCCGGTGTCCCCGACCACTGTCCTCACTGCACATGACTGCTGAGGCCAATCATCGGCCTAAGGAAAGGACGCGGGACATCACAGGTGATGTACGTGAGTGACATCCTGGGTCCTTTCCTTAGGCCGCTGAGGCCGCTGATTGGTCTCAGCAGTTATTTGCAGTGAGGACTTCTGCTGGAACAAGCCCCAGGGCACCATGGGACTGCACAGCAGCTTGGGACACCGGAATGCCAGGGACAGGTGAGTATGTTTTTTTTAGTATTTTTCACCTTCCCCAGCTTACAGGAAAAAAAATCTGTTTTTCCTGTACAACCCGTTTAATGCCAAGACAGCATTAGTAATGTCAAAATGACCACAACATATATGGCTATGGGTGAATGGAAGGTAACCAAAGGAAACAAATGGTCAGTTTAAAAACTCACTGTAGTTTTAGATTTTTTAAAATGCTTTTTAAGCATGACTAAACCAATAGCTAGTTCTTCTGATATAATAGCCAATTCTTTTCTGTCTTCTTCTGATCTGTAACTGGGAAGTCACCATTTATATTGGATGAATCCATTGGGATTTGGGAAATTTGTGCTGAATCAATTCGCTCAACTTTAGTAACACTCAGTTGTCAATGTATTCGTAAATTCCTAAGAGAAGAAACAAAGGAAGACAGAACACAAAGAATTAAGATGGTCCAGAAATGTTGTTTCACACAGAATACAAGTATTTACTAATACAGACAAAATAGGAAAAATGACAAGTTCCCTTTACCATCTTCGCTGTTGATTTCAGAGACATCTTATATTTTTTCATTTTCCCTGCAAGGAGGCCATTTACAATATTTAAATACACTAAATAATTTTTGCATATATAAATGAGTCTTTCAGTCAAAAAAGATCTAGCTAGCTGCCCCTTCCCCTTATTTTCATCCACTTGCCCACAAAGATTTTTTCAGTATGCTTTTTTGAATACTTTTTTCTATGCTTTTGATATGCGCATGTACTAACTTGAAGTGCGCTTGAGAAGAAGTTGGAGAAGTCAAGGGATGCTTATAAAGAGCCTGCCTTGTAGTTTAAATTGTACATCCATTAAATATTGGTAGTGACACTGAAAAAAACAGATATAAAGGCCATAATGGTCGCTCTGGTTCATGTAGTTCAGTCTTTCATTCATTTGATTGGCTGCAGTTCCGTTTACTGCCACTGAGATTGGGGTCACATGGGAGGCATTGATGAAACTTTGAGCACCCTATTTGTGTCTAAGTTTGGGTACCCAGTGTGGAAGAGGGGTGTGTGATTCACTACTTTTTTTTTTTTTTACAATTTTCTTTAGTCCCCATTAGGGGACTTGAACCAGTGATCTCTTGACTGCTTGTATAATACCCTGCAATACCTCTGTATTGCAGGGTATTATGTGATTCACTACTTCTTGTCATCATGTTATTGTGTTGAACTGGTTTCATGAGAACTTGCCACCTTAACCAAACAGGAGACCAATTAAGTGTGGATACATGTGTACTCTTTTGAGCAAAATGAATGCCAAGGCTAACTATACAATGAATAATAGCTTTGTGAAAACTGCCGTATTGTATTCATATCTGTTAGTATAAAATGATTAACAAATTAATATCATTAGCATATTAGAATATATTAACAAATTAGTGTCTGACCCTTAAATAACCTTAATTTCTACTGCACTGAAGAGTATTCAGGCACACTGCTTTTCATTAGTAGAGTTGTACTCTGTTAGGATTGTAGATGAGATGCTGGGATTTCTACGCTTTATGCAAAGCCAAACAATTATGCTTCGCAGCTTCATAGAAATGAACCAGAGAGAGGCAGCACAGTCCATTTATCAGTAAATGCGGTGTGATTGCTTCACTTCTGTTTTTCTAGAACTGGAGTACATATTACATAGTGTAGATAAAACAACCATTTTCATTACCATTCTGTGGCTGATCCCACTACAGCAGTGTACTTAGAAGATGGAAAACTCTAATGTCCTAATGGTCAATAATATGTAACACATTATGGTGGTCATTTATATTAAAAAAATGGCACACACTACACTGCTGAGATGTTATTTCTTATGAAATAATATTAAGAAGTGCTTTTTGCTTTCAGAATGTGTGAAGGATCAATTTTTTTTATTGATGTACAGTGGGGAAAAAAAGTATGTAGTCAGCCACCAATTGTGCAAGTTCTCCCACTTAAAAAGATGAGGCCGGCCTGTAATTGACATCATAGGTAGACCTCAACTATGAGAGGCAAAATGAGAAAACAAATCCAGAAAATCACATTGTCTGATTTTTAAAGAATTTATTTGCAAATTATGGTGGAAAATAAGTATTTGGTCAATAACAAAAGTTCATCTCAATACTTTGCTATATATCCATTGTTGGCAATGACAGAGGTCAAACGTTTTCTGTAAGTCTTCACAAGGTTGGCACACACTGTTGCTGGTATGTTGGCCCATTCCTCCATGCAGATCTCCTCTAGAGCAGTGATGTTTTGGGGCTGTCGCTGGGCAACACGGACTTTCAACTCCCTCCAAAGGTTTTCTTTGGGGTTGAGATCTGGAGACTGGATAGGCCACTCCAGGACCTTGAAATGCTTCTTACGAAGCCACTCCTTCGTTGCCCTGGTGGTGTGCTTGGGATCATTGTCATGCTGAAAGACCCAGCCACGTTTAATCTTCAATGGCCTTGCTGATGAAAGGAGGTTTGCACTCAAATTATCACGATACATGGCCCCATTCATTCTTTCATGTACACGGATCAGTCGTCCTGGTCCCTTTGCAAAGAAACAGCCCCAAAGCATGATGTTGCCACCCCCATTCTTCACAGTAGGTATGGTGTTCTTTGGATGCAACTCAGCATTCACTCTCCTCCAAACACGACGAATTGTGTTTCTACCAAACAGTTCTACTTTGGTTTCATCTGACCATATGACATTCTCCCAATACTCTTCTGGAACATCCAAATGCTCTCTAGCAAACTTCAGACGGGCCCGGATATGTACTGGCTTAAGCAGGGGGACACGTCTGGCACTGCAGGATCTGAGTCCCTGGCGGCGTAATGTGTTACTGACGGTAGCTTTTGTTACGTTAGTCCCAGCTTTCTGCAGGTCATTCACTATGTCCCCCAATGTGGTTCTGGAATTTTTGCTCACTGTTCTTGTGATCATTTTGACCCCACGGGGTGAGATCTTGCATGGAGCCCCTGATCGAGGGAGATTATCAGTGATCTTGTATGTATTCCATTTTATAATTATTGCTTCCACAGTTGATTTCTTCACACCAAGCTGCTTGCCTATTGCAGATTCAGTCTTCCCAGCCTGGTGCAGGTCTACAATTTTGTTTCTGGTGTCCTTACACAGCTCTTTGGTCTTCACCATAGTGGAGTTTGGAGTGTGACTGTTTGAGGTTGTGGACAGGTGTCTTTTATACTGATAACAATGTCAAACAGGAGCCATTACTACAGGTAATGAGTGGAGGACAGAGGAGCCTCTTAAAGAAGAAGTTACAGGTCTGTGAGAGCCAGAAATCTTGCTTGTTTGTAGGTGACCACATACTTATTTTCCACCATAATTTGCAAATAAATTCTTAAAAAATCAGACAATGTGATTTTCTGGATTTGTTTTCTCATTTTGTCTCTCATAGTTAAGGTCTACCTATGATGACAATTCCAGGCCTCTCTCATCTTTTTAAGTGGGAGAACTTGCACAATTGGTGGCTGACTAAATACTTTTTTCCCCACTGTATATCTTGTGGAAAAAAGGCTAAATACTTCCCAGTATTACTCACATTTTGACTATAATCACACATGAAGTTTTTGAAGTGGTTTCTGGTGCAGTTTTTAACGTAACGTTTTGAGCCAAAGACATATGTTCTAAACATTTATTGACAAAAAAAACCCATAAGGCACCAAGAAGGAGTAGTTTTTAATGAAACTTTCTATGTGTGAATGTAATGATGATCTACAAATGTAGCACTGTCTAATTTGACTTTCTGCACAGTGTTTTTAATGTGTTATAAGTCATGTTAATATTTGCTACATCTGTACCTAAGTGATTGCAATATTAGAACAAAAGGATAAGTTTATTGGGATAAACTATACAATTGAAAGGAGGCTCTAGTACTCTGTTGAGCTTCCTCTAGCCTGGATACAAGATGAGATATGGTTGGACATGGAGGCAAGCAAGTTTCCTATGGTATTCCACGGCACATTTACACACAGATGTTGCAGTTGGGACTGTATATCCTGCACAGTCATAGGTTTCCAAAGCTAGCATCCCAACTGGTCCCCTGAATAGTTTATTGACAATAAATCTGGCAATAGGGAAGTCCAAGAAAGTGTTGCAACCTGGCAGAGACTTTCTTTGGAAATTCTTGCTGTGTGTGCAAAATGCCAGTTGAACTCCTGCCATGAGAGGCAACACAGGATGTCCTGCACATACTGTATTTCTGAGCTGTTACAGTTCCTCGATTCAATACTAGGGGAACTGAAAGTCATATGTAATGGCTCCCCAGATTATCACAGCAGCAGTTGGGGCTGTGGGTTGCTCCTGTAAGATGGTAATCACCATAAGTCTTCCATATTTGTACCTGACTGTTATTGGTTCCCAAACAGAACCTGTGGCTGGAATAACACTTAATGGTCACCACAACACCAGAATTCCTTCTTTTAAAGAGGACCTTTCACGTCCTCATCAATGTGTGGTTTTATATACCGCTAGAAAGCAGACAGTGCACTAAATTCAGCACATCGTCGTCTTTCCCGCTACATGCCCCGATGCTGGAGATATCGGTGCCATTAACTGAACTGCGAGTCTTACAGCCTAGCGTCATCGCTGGGCTGTGAGGAAAGTCCCCCCCACCCTGGCTGTACTCTAACATAGCCTTGTACTGTCAGAGGGGTTGTCCCTTACTGCCCAGAGATGATGCTGAGCTGTGAGGCCCGCCCTTCTGACAGTAGGGAGATATCGGTGCTGAAATTAACAGTACCAATATCTCCTGCACCAGAGCACATACCGGAAAAGCCCGCTGAATTCAGCTAGATCAGGGGTAGGCAACCTTTTTTGTTCGGCGTGCCAATTTAAATTAAAAATTCAAAGATGAGGTCCTCGGAGTGCAGTGCAATAATTTTAAGGCTGACAACACCTACACTAAAGTCATATAGCACAAACCGTAACATAGGGGTACTGTCATACTGTACTCCCAGCCACATGCATTTACCGCTATTAGTCTGTGTAGCCCTATTTGGGGGGGGGTATGAGTATTATCCCTCCCGCAACAGACTCTGGCGCTGACCTGTGTGTATAATGGGACCTGAAGCCTTCGCTGAAGGGAAGAGTGGGAACATATATGAAATATATCAGTGCCTCCACCCAGGATAGAGCCTCTGTATTACAGGGAGGATCTCTTCCTGGGACTTACCCATGAAGTACAGTTAGTAGCCTTAACAAGGATCACTGTACTAATCTCACAGTCTGAAGAATACATACAGATACCACATAAGGTTATAACAGTAGCTTTATAAGAATCAAAAGGGTAATAATACATACATAAAATATACTCAGAACACAGCAATACTACAGCAAGTCCTCAACCGTCTTAGGTTATATACCCGGGTATATATATATAGATATATAGCAAGAGTCCAGTGCACAATACCTCCAGGCAACAGAAGAGATGCAGGGGCCCCTGTGGATGACTGTGGATCCTCGGATTCTTCCAGGAGATGACAGACAGCCGATCAGGAGATGATGATGATGATGAGATTCTTCACAGGCAGCAAACAGGGCGACGGTGACGGCAGTAGATGCAGGCCTGACTACCCTAACACTGAGTCCTTAACCTGCCAGCTAAACTACTAGTGCCACCGGGCCTCTAACTAGCTAGTTGGCCTTCGGAAGCCTAACCTATCACTGCCCTGAACTATATATATATTGATCCCTAACTACAGTTACTAGCTAGGTCCTGTGAGTATATAGGGGGTAACACATACCTAACTATATACTGTGAAGTAAAGAGGAACAAGTGGCTCTTAGACTCCCCCAGACATAACATGTCTGTCTCAGCAGCTCTGCTCACATCTCTCCCCCCAGCAGCTCTGCCTCACATGTGTCTGACTCACTGTATTTACAAAACAAAACTTGCACTAAATGCCTGGGGTCTCTGAAGCCAAACTGCAGGGGCAAAGAAGCCAGATACATTATATCCTAGTAGAAATGGCAGTTCCCTACACTCTCCCTCTGGTGAAATCTTTACGTCACGTCAAAGACATACAAAGTCATAGTATACAGTCAACATTACCAATGACAATATCAATATGGTTGCTTTTGCATTTACAGAGTCACAACAGGTTAATAGGTATACATGCCAGCAGGAGCGAAAATTGGTAACATATTGACCAAAGTGGACACTGCACCCACCCAAGCATGGTATAAATGAGGCTGAGTAGTAAATCTGGGGTCCCCCAAACTATCATATGTCAGCATAGGTGGAGGGTGTCTAA
The DNA here is from genome assembly GCA_947044405.1 of Leptodactylus fallax. Lineage (NCBI taxonomy): Eukaryota > Metazoa > Chordata > Amphibia > Anura > Leptodactylidae > Leptodactylus > Leptodactylus fallax. The sequence continues at coordinate 1,598,101 of CAMRHE010000184.1, forward strand.
TTCTCTCTCCTCTCCGTACCTCTCTCTGAGGTAAACTAGCATGTCCAGGCCCTAAACTAGGGTTGTCTGCCATGGGAGGGGATGGTGCTGGTGGCGTAGGAGAGCTAGATCCCTGCTCATCTGTAGACACAGATCTAGGTACGAATTCTGGAGTTTGAGGGTTCATAGGTCTCCCTGAAGGAGAAGATACTGGTGATCTAGGAACTTCAGGAGCCACAGTCCAATCACTCTCAGGAGTTTCAGGAAGGTCAGGTGGAATATCGGCTAAGGACTGTGGAGAATCGCAGGCCGAGCCATCATTGGAGATATCCATACCATCAATCTGAGGTACAGGCAACAAATGATTTCTATGCCAAGTCCTGATCCTCCCGTCCCGTCCTTTTATCTTGTAGACTGGTATTCCAGGCAAACGATCTACCACTGTAAAGAGTTCACTCCGCCATCGATCAGCCAGCTTATGTTTTGCAGATGCTCCCAAATTCCGTAGCAGAACATGGTCCCCAGGGTTCAATTCTCGGTATCTTACTCGAAGATCAAATCTCCTTTTATTTCCTTCATTCACTTTGGCCGCATTTTCCTCAGCCAGCTGATAAGCACTCTTAAGCGTTTCTTTCAAACGTGCCACGTATCGGTAATGATCTCGATGACTGATACCATCGGTAGAGACTCCCAACAAGATGTCAATAGGTAGCCTAGGCTCTCTTCCAAACATCAGAAAGTATGGTGAATATCCTGTGCTCTCGTGCCTTGTACTATTATAGGCATGCACCATAGCCTCCACTTTTCGACTCCAGGATCGCTTATCCTCAATTCGTAAGGTACCAAGCATATCAAGTAAAGTCCTGTTAAATCTTTCAGGAAGGGCATCTCCCTCTGGATGGTAAGGCGTCGTCCGACTTTTGCGGATGTTCAACAACTGAAGTAACTCTTTGATCAGGTTACTCTCAAAATCCCGGCCTTGATCAGAATGCAACCGGTGTGGTAAGCCATAATGGATAAAATACTTTTCCCAAAGCACTCTTGCAACAGTGACTGCTTTTTGATCCTTAGTCGGAAAGGCTTGAGCATATCGTGTGAAGTGATCAGTCACCACCAATACATTTCCAAATCCTCTGGAGTCGTTGTCAATACAAAGGAAGTCTATGCAGACAAGATCCATGGGGCCCGAACTCTTCAAGTGTCCCATGAAGGCCGCTCGAACAGGGACAGTCTTCCTCTGCAAACATCTGCGACAGCACCTACACAGACGAGTCACGGTATCTCTCATTTTGGGCCAGTAGAATCGGTCTTGTATTAGGCCATAAGTCTTCTCAGGTCCCAAATGACCATGATAATCATGCAGACTTCGGAAAATCATCTTCTGAAAGCAGCTTGGAATAACTAGTTGGCGCCTTCCAGGGTGATCATGATACAGCACCACACGATAAAGTAGGCCATTGTCTATTTCAAACTTCTCCCAATCTCGTAGAAGTTGACTGCATTCAGAGGGTAGGGATGTCTTTAACATTTCTCTGTCTTGAGAACTCACTGCTTGATAAAGAGGTCCAATTAAAGGATCAGTCTTTTGACTCCAGATCATTCGCTTTGAAGATATAGAACAACTCTCAAAGGATCCTAAAGCGGCAGGGTAGGCAAACATGTCTGGTACAGCTTCGGGACCTCCCCCAATAGAGTCAATAAGCCGAGTTTCAGAAAAGGCTACTCGGTCTTCAACTACAGCAGCCATGGCACACAAAGCTCCTACTCCAGGACTTGGCACTTCTTCCCATTCATCCACTACTTCCGGACTAGGTAATCCAGGCCGTCTTGATAGAGCATCTGCCCCAATGTTCTTAGGCCCCGATTTATACTTGAGTGTGAATTGGTAGTTGGATAAAGCTGCCAACCAGCGATGTCCTGTAGCATCGAGCTTAGCGGTTGACAAAACGTATGTCAGTGGATTGTTGTCTGTTCTTACTTCAAACGTGGCTCCGTATAAATAGTCATGTAATTTATCAACAATGGCCCACTTGAGCGCCAAAAACTCCAATTTATGTACTGGATAATTTTTCTCGCTGGGAGAAAGACTTCGACTTATGAAAGCTATGGGCCGTAACCCGGCCGGGTATTCTTGGTGCAGCACGCCACCTAATCCTTCAAAGCTGGCATCTACATGTAGCACATATGGCTTCTGTGCATCAGCATAAGCCAGAACGGGAGCTTCTGTCAATTTCTTCTTCAACAACTTAAATGCTTCTTCACAATCCGCAGTCCACCTATCGCCAAAAAGGCTTTTGGAAGACCCTTTCTTCTTTCGCGGATCTCCTGCATCACTCTTCAACAGGTCGAGGAGGGCTCGAGCAATTTTTGAATATCCTTCCACAAATCGTCGATAGAATCCACAAAACCCCAAGAAAGATTGCAACTCCGTAATATTTTGCGGTCGGGGCCAATTCACCACAGCTTCAATCTTACCAGGATCGGTAGCAACTCCTTCAGCAGAAACAATATGACCTACATAAGTGACCGAAGATCTACAAAATTTGCATTTGTCAGCCGACAACTTCAGCCCCTCTTCTTTTAAGCGATGGAGTACTCTCATGAGTCGTTCTTCATGTTCTTCCAGCGTCTTTCCAAACACAATAATGTCATCAAGATATACAAGGCATTCCCGGGGCACTAAATCACCTAACACTCTTTCCATCAACCTTTGGAACGTTGCTGGCGCACCTTTTGTACCTTGCGGCATACGAGTGAACTGAAAGAAACCCAAGGGGCATATGAAGGCTGTCTTTTCCTGATCCTCAGGTGCCATTGGGACTTGATAGTATCCCGATCTTAGGTCCAGCACTGTGAACCAACAGTTTCCATTCAGAGCTTCCAGAGCTTCTTCAATTCTCGGCAGTGTATACTGATCAGGTAAGGTTCTCCGGTTCAGAGTTCTGTAATCCACACATAGGCGAATTGCTCCAGATTTTTTTCTTACCACCACAATAGGTGAGGCATAGGGGCTCTTACTGTCCACAATGATCCCCTGACCTTTCATTTGCTGTAGAGTCTGTCTTAACTCATCAACATCCTTTGGAGCAACTCTCCGTGGTCGCTCCCGGAAGGGAGTAGAATCGGTCAATCGGAAAGTGTGTTGAGCACTTTTAGCACAACCTACATCCATATCATCCATGGAGAACACTTCCGATATTTCAGACAACTTCTGTGTCAGTCGCTGATTCCAGGCCTCTGGTAAATGTGGATCACTCAAGTCAAGATTGAGATTAGGGATTGCATCTCGGATTTGAATCCTGCACACTTCAGCGTATGGATTTACTCCAAGCACAGGGTAGCAGTGGGCCACATTCTGGTATGGTCCAATTACAATCGGATGCGGTGAACAGTTCCTCACTGTCACACAGGTAGATAACTCCACTTTATTTCTCCAGTCCTTTCTCTCTGGGATCACCATCCAGCCATTCTGGTTAATCATTTCTTCAGGGGTTTCCATAAGGACATAACTCCCCCTTCAAGCAAATCGGGAGCAATGCTGGAGGCTACTCTCAGAACTCTCTCCCCGCCGGCAGGAACTTCCACGGTTCTCTCACCGATATGATATACCATTCCATGTCGATAGCCAGTAGACAGGGCATCACAGAGTTCTCTAAGATCAGAAGATATATTCACCGGCTGAGCTGCAGGGTTCCAATCTCTTCCAAGAAACTTCTGAAAAGCATAATGCACTGCGGGACAATTAGTGCCAAGTATCACAGGAGCTGCACAAGAATCCCCTGTATCAGGACAGACAAGAGCCGTAATCTTCATGGGAGCGACACTCTGATCTTCTAATTCAGGGACAGCTATAACTACTTGTAGGCTGCCATCTACAGGATATGATCCTGAATTAAGCCCCCACAATTTCATTTGTCCTGTAGACTGAAGAGGTATATCCTTCAGATACTTTTGGTAGAACGAGCGATAAATCAGGGTCACTTGAGATCCTGTATCAAACAGGGCAGGAGCGGCATGACCATTGACAGTGACTTTGACAACGGACCTGGAGCCCGCGATAGCGCCTCTGGTATTTACTCGGCCCGCCTTCCTTTGGTGTCTTTGATTCTGAATAGAGAAGACAGCACTGTGTCCCAATCCCTCACTGTCCTCCGTACACTGTCTGGCAGTATGGCCCGTCTGACCACATTTATAACAGGTTCTAGCATCCTTCCTCCGTTGAGTGGCAGTGGGTGGAGTGGCGGACTGTCTAAGTTCTGACCGCTCCGCTGGTTTGTCCTTGTTTGAATTAGGAACAACATCTTCTTTAGAGATGCTTTTCGCTTTCTTAGGGGTACTAAAACTAATGTCAGCTTCTTGTTTCTTCACTAACTTCATTAAGTCAGGAAATGGAAGGACTCTATCAGATAGTAAGACCTTGAGTACTTGAGCAAGAGGATGATGAGGTTGTAACCCTCTCACCAACTGACTGGTTCTCAGAGCGTCTACCTCTGAAGTAGATATAGCTGCGTGGTACACCAGACGTGAAAGAAGTAGCTGTAAACGGTTAATAAAAGTAGAGACATTTTCCCCTTCTTTTTGACGAACCATTCGGTAATCAGCAACCATCTGGGCAAGGTCATAGTATGGCTCAAAGTGATCAGACAGTACTTGTATATAGTCCAATGCACTCACTCCTTCATGAGAGTCTCTGTACAAGCGGATCAATTCTGCAGCAGGAGACCGCAAACTTTCACTGATACGCTGCCGCTTGCCTTCTTCAGAGCAAGACCATTCCTTCAGGCATTGGAGAGTATGTTCTTTCCATATCTCAAAGTTTTCCTCCCCTTGTGGTACTGGGACATTACCAGAGAATACTTTTAGTTTCTTGTAGTGAGTGGCCTGCAGGCCCTGAGCTAACATTTCAGTCAGCCTGGCTAAAGTGCTAATAGCACTGTCACTAGAGGAACTGCTAGCGACGGCCATACTGGGGGGGTAACTGGCTGAGCGGGGTTCTTCCTTTACCTGAACCAGGGGAGGAACAGGCGGTCGGTAATCCCATGTAGTAGCTAGTGGGAGGTTCCCCTCTGAGCTATATCGCTTCTCCATATCAATGACTATTCCCACTTCTAAATCTCAGCAGTGCCTCCAAATGTAGCCCTATTTGGGGGGGTATGAGTATTATCCCTCCCGCAACAGACTCTGGCGCTGACCTGTGTGTATAATGGGACCTGAAGCCTTCGCTGAAGGGAAGAGTGGGAACATATATGAAATATATCAGTGCCTCCACCCAGGATAGAGCCTCTGTATTACAGGGAGGATCTCTTCCTGGGACTTACCCATGAGGTACAGTTAGTAGCCTTAACAAGGATCCCTGTACTAATCTCACAGTCTGAAGAATACATACAGATACCACATAAGGTTATAACAGTAGCTTTATAAGAATCAACAGGGTAATAATACATACATAAAATATACTCAGAACACAGCAATACTACAACAGCCAGCAAGTCCTCAACCGTCTTAGGTTATATACCCGGGTATATATATAAATATATAGCAAGATTCCGGTGCACAATACCTCCAGGCAACAGAAGAGATGCAGGGGCCCCTGTGGATGACTGTGGATCCTCGGATTCTTCCAGGAGATGACAGACAGCCGATCAGGAGATGATGATGATGATGAGATTCTTCACAGGCAGCAAACAGGGCGACGGTGACGGCAGTAGATGCAGGCCTGACTACCCTAACACTGAGTCCTTAACCTGCCAGCTAAACTACTAGTGCCACCGGGCCTCTAACTAGCTAGTTGGCCTTCGGAAGCCTAACCTATCACTGCCCTGAACTATATATATATTGATCCCTAACTACAGTGACTAGCTAGGTCCTGTGAGTATATAGGGGGTAACACATACCTAACTATATACTGTGAAGTAAAGAGGAACAAGTGGCTCTTAGACTCCCCCAGACATAACATGTCTGTCTCAGCAGCTCTGCTCACATCTCTCCCCCCAGCAGCTCTGCCTCACATGTGTCTGACTCACTGTATTTACAAAACAAAACTTGCACTAAATGCCTGGGGTCTCTGAAGCCAAACTGCAGGGGCAAAGAAGCCAGATACATTATATCCTAGTAGAAATGGCAGTTCCCTACATCTGTATACACCTGTACTTTTCCATTAGAAGCAATGTAAGTACATGTGTAACCCACAATTAGTGGTAAATGTATATGACTGGGAGCAGAGTGAGGTAACACCTGTAAGATGGTGACACACTATGTACCTGGATGCTGCATCCAGTCCCCGGACCACCGGTACTTTCACTTTTCTATAATTTCAGCCACTTTTAATTCCTGGCAGTGCAGTAACAGCAAAACCCCAGCCAGGAATTAATGAGCGTCACACTTACACCAAAGTGACAGCACTGGTGCCCAGGAACTGGATTTGGCTATAGCCGCACCTTGGTACACAGTGTCACCACCCGAAAAGAAACACCCTAAGGCTGAGGCCCCACGTTGCGGAAACACAGCTTTTTTTGTTGCAGATTTTGCTGCTGTTTTTTTCAGCCAAAGCCAAGAATGGCTACAAAAGGAATGGGAAATATATCGTAAGCTCCTATACTTCTATTTTCTGCTGAAACCACTCCTGGCTTTGGCTCAAAAAAAACGAAGCAACATCTGCAACAAAAAAAGCTGCATTTCCGCAATGTGGGGCCTCAGCCTTAGGCCTCCTGCACACAAATGGCATGGATGTGTTTTTACTAAACTATACATTAATAATGAATTGACAGGGCCACAATTGCAGACAGATATAGGACTTGCTCTTCAATTTGGCCTAGACACACAGCGGAAAATGATCGGCTGTGTGTATGGGCCCATTGAAATGTATAGGTCCGTACTTTTATTCACAGGGGGAGCCTTGGCAGGATGCAGAGCAGGAGCTCACCTCTGCAGCAGACAAGGTGCTTGCTGTACAGTGAGAGCTCCGCCTCCTGGCTTTCTCACCCCTCTCATTGGTGGGCAGGGAGGGCAGTGAGAGAAGGGGGAGCGTCCTATACCTCAACTCTAGCAGAGCACTGAAAGGGACGCTCCCTCTTCATTTAAAGAGAACCTTACACGTCCTCATGTATATGCTGTTTTACATACCGCTAGAAAGCCGACAGCACACTGAATTCTGGGTATGTGCCCCGGGGCTGGAGATATCGGGGGTTGTAGTTTCACGGTTCACCGTTAGAAGGGCGTTCCTGACAGTCTAGCTGCGCTGTGAGGAACGCCCTCCCTGACAGTACTATCCATAGCACTGTACTGGGGGGGGGGGGTATGTTCCTCACAGCTCAGCGTTATCGCTGAGCTGTAAGGAACGCCCCTCTGACAGTACTCAGCTATGGGATGAGTACAGAGAGAGGGGGCGTTCCTTACAGCCCAGTGATGACGCTGAGCTGTGAGGAATGCCCCTCCAGTACAGTGCTATGGGACGCGTACTATCAGGGAGGGCGTTCCTCAAAGACTAGCTAGACTGTCAGGAACGCCCTTCTGACAGTAAACCGTGAAACTACAACCCCCGATATCTCCAGCCCCGGGGCACATACCCAGAATTCAGCGCATTGTCGGCTATCTAGCGGTATGTAAAACAGCATATACAGTAGGACGTGAAAGGTCCTCTTTATTACCTTCAGGTCCTGCTGGCTGCCTGTGCCATCAGAATATGCCACGTGTGCCACTCTTGGCACGAGTGCCAGGGGTTGCCGACCCTGCCCTATAACATAATATTATCTAGTGACCAAGGTGTTACATACAGGTGCATCTCAATAAATTAGAATATTTTTGAAACATTCGTTCATTTCAGTAATTCAGTAATACAATCCATAATCCGCGTCTTCCATGATTGTGTGTCCTACTGAACCAGACTGAGGACCATTTAAAGGCTTAGGAAACCTTGGCAGGTGACACACTGAATTTACAATCCTGAACTTTTTTAACAATATTCAAATTTTCTTAGATTTGGGTTTTCATTACCTGTAATCCATAATCAACATTTACAGAAATAATTTATTGAGATGCACCTGTATATATCCATCACAATACATTTTATTTGAGAATATTTTTAAGAATATCATCAATAAAAGCTAAGTCTTAGTTGTTCTACACTTTTTTCTTTATAGTTCTCTTTCTTCATGTGTTCAATACTTTTTGAGTCATTTCTCATTATTACACTTAATGTATGGACATTTATGGTTTAATTTATTTGTCTGTGTAGATTGGATGGGTTGTTACCGACATCTGGTGAGAATTCATGTAAAAGCCCCTTTAGAAATATATTTACTTGGGGAAGGTGGCTTAGATACTGAGCAGTATGGCCACGTGAGACCATAGCTTCCGGCCTCTCCTTTCCTAACCTGAGCACCCTGCTGCAATTGATCCTAATATGGGGAGAAAACTCACACTGAAGAAGCCTTCAGGCTCCCTACCATCATCCGGCAGGGTGCCATCACTGGAATCCTTCCTTCAGAGACTTTCCCGGGCACCCATCACTGATGTGGCTCCTGCCATGACGCCGCCCACCCGCCATCATTCTCTGCCACAGACGGACCTCGGAGCTATGCCTGATGTCCAGCTCCTGCTCTATCACAACTCCATCACATCTCTCCCTGTGGTCTACTCACCATCAGGTATGCAGAGAGTCTCCTCACTTACAGCTGCCAAACCATAGCTATCCTCTGCAGCTCTGGAATTCCGGCGATTAGAGAAGTGGCCTGCGCCATCTGTCATCAAGTCATGATACACTGTCATCAGGTCCCATGACTTGCAAAATTGAGATAGCTGCAGTGAGATTGGATCTTTGTCAACTTTCTGAGCATGTGGATACTCTCATAACCATTCATGTTGACACCAGTGCTATATTTTCCACCTGCAAGATATTGCCTCTTCCCACGCCGCTATCATAGACACTATTAGTCACCTGCAAGACTTGGATAATAGGGGTCGCAGGCACAATATCAGAGTGAGAGGTTTGCCGGAGGCTACCGTAGTGGAAAACCTTAAAGTTACCCTTGAAGCCATCTTTAACGGGATATTTGAAGAACTACCTGATCACCGTATTAAGCTAGACAAAGTGCAGAGAGCCCTTCGGCCTAAGCAAGCGAATACTACTCCAAGAGATGTAATTTGTTAAAGTTCAGGACATTGAGCTCAAGGAGGCAATCATGGCTCAAGCACATTCTATAAAGGATTGATTTTGATGTAACTTCTATTCAGCTATACCCTGAACTTTCAAGGATTACACTTCAAATAAGAAGACATCTGACCCCTTACCGGGTGTTCTCCAAGATGATCAACTAATGTATCATTAGCTTTACCACTTTAAGGTCATTTGCAGACTTGCGTGGTTTTTTTTTTTTTTTTGTGTGCCTCCTTGGATATTCCTCCTCTATTTTGAAGACTATCAACCGACTCTAGGTCTCCTCCTGGATCTTCCTGTCCTTCTCGGGATCCATTATGCCAACCCATCCTGATTTCTGCTAGAGTGTTGGTTCCTAGTTTTCTCTGATCATCTCTGCAATTTGTTGGACGTGGGCTCCTGCTGTTGAGTTTCCTCCTTATTTCTTTTACCCATGCTAGGTTCTTTTATATGCTTTTTGTTTTTTATGCTGTATCTAAGAGAGGCTGTTGGGGGTGCATCTTTGCGGGATGGGTTAGCTGGTTCTGTCTTCCCTTGTCCTCTTAGCCCTCTGGCTGCTGCCATTCATTTAAATCCAGACATTAGGGGGTTAAAGTTAGGGATAGAGAGTTTAAAGGGGTTTTCCGGGCAAAAAAAAAAATCATTTTTCAAAAAGGTCTGTTGGTACTATTAATAGGTTAAATAAGTGTAACCAAATGCCTTTAGCAGTGTTTTGAGTGATTTCTGGGTTTATCTGTGAACTCCTGGCATCTTCTGCATTTGTTTACATGGGCATCTTCCTGTTCTGTTTTCCTACAACTACCATGATGCCTTGGACCACTCAGAGCTGACTCACACCACTTCCCTCTCTCACTCCCTCATCTTACCTTTCTCACTCACACCCCCTCCCTGTTTCCCTAGCTAACTCGCCCACTACTAGCCTTTCTTAACTAATTCAACCCCCCCACCCCATCATCCTTACCTGTCTTCCCATCTGGTCCTTCTGGGCATAATAGCACTCCGGCTCTATTGCGCAAGTGTGGGGGTGACCAGCAGACGTCAAGAAAAGTCGGTGCAGACCACCCAGATGAAGTGGCGTCCCATGCCCAGAAGATCCGGACCGAAAGACAGGTAAGTATGATGGGGTGGAGGGGGTCGGTTAGTATAGGTGATGTTCCATTTCCACCCTTCCCACAAATGGAATGTCACCGGAAAATCAGAAAATGTGCCTGGAGCGGTCACATGACCGCCCCAGTGATCTAGGTAAATATAGATTTTTGGTACAGTAATGTAGAAGATAGGCAGGAAGGTGTTTAGCTTAGCTTTGAAATATCAGTTTGTCCCAGACAACCCCTTTAAGCTTTCCCTGGTTGCTGATGACATACTCCTAACTCTTACTAATGTCCACATTACCCTCCCTAATATTCATACTTTTCTGAAGCAATTTGGCTGTCTCTTGGGCTAAAAAGTAATACCTCCAACACTGAGGCCCTACCTGTCCAAATTTCCCTGACCCATTTGATGCAACTACAATTAAACTACAAATCAAGTATAGCTGGCAGGATTCTTCGATGAAATACTTGGGTATCCAACTCACTAGTTCTTTCTCCTCACTGTACCAAGCCAACTAAATGGCTGACCCTTCTGCTGTCTCTTTTCGGACAGGTCTCCGCAGTAAAAATGACCATTCTGCCTAAACTGCCTTATCTAGTTGAGTCTCTCTCAATCCTGGCACCCTTGAAGGATCTTCAGTCATTGCAGGGCTCCATATTGTGGTTAGTTTGGGCTGGAGGGAGACATTGGCTTTCTAGACTAATCATGATAACTAAAAGGGGTCTGACTCTCCCTAACTTGATCCTTTATTATTGGGTGGTTCAGCTGTGAAGGCTTCTGTTGTGGACCACACTACTCCAAATTGATGCAGATCGAAAAATTATGGTTGGTTCTCTATGACCCTTACTCTCTTCTCTGGACAAACCCGCATATGCACTCTTGGGTCCCATGGCATTAGCAAGGGACATCTGGAATAAATGAGCAGCTCACTTTACTTTGTCCTCCTCGTCCTCCTCCATGTCAGCCTTTCTCTAGCACCCACAATTTCCACCGGGTCTTACGGTGGCAGTTTCGGGTCCATGGCTGAGAGCGGGCTTGTTCTGCTTTGAGGACATTGTTAACTATGACACTTGCTCCCTACTTCCGTTTACTGACCTGCAATCTTAAATTTTTACAAGAAGTGCATTGGTTCCATACCCCAGCTCCATTCACGCCAGTAACACAACTATACCAGATAATTAATGAAGGTGTGGTGCCCGTTCAGCTAACATATTTCACTTATTTTGGTCGTGCCCTATACTCCTATCCTATTGGCGAAAGGTCCAAACCCTAGTTGAATGGGTGTTCATCTCCCAATGCTTCTCAAGATTTTATTACTTAATATGCCATCTGAAAGTTTCTGTAAACATTCTTTGCAGCTTTAATTTATATCCTCACATCTACTAGATGTCTTACTGGTAAACACTGGAGGAGATCTCCTCCTGCTTCCTTAGAAGAGCTGTTTGCAAGAATTCGGAAGACTAGAACGCTTGAAAGTCTGACAGCCCTTCTGAATAATGAGGAGGAGAGGTTTGATAAAATCTGGAAACCTGGGATACCTTTTGGGTGCTTCATGATATTTAGGTCCTGGAGATAGGTCTTCTGTTACATTTTTCTTTTCTAACTTCACTACAGTGTGACATTATGTCTCCTCCTCTCTCTTTTTCCTCGTAGTTCTTGTCCTGTGTCTTCCATATATCTTGTTGATGTTCTCCCATTTTTTATTTTTCTGCTGTTAATACTTGGATAACTGTGAATCTACATACATTTCTTCTGGTTCTCCTGTTGCGGTCCTGCATGTTTTGCGGATATTTTTCCAATTTTTGCATTGCATTTATTTCTCTTTATAAAAAATGTAATAAAAATTACAATTGAAAAAAAAAAAGAACTATATTTACTTAGAAAATTGATGACGTGTTTAATATTTATTTCACCCACTGTATGTAATTCTGTATAAGGATACTGTATAGTGCTGTATATATGCACTGCACAGGGGCATATGGAGTGCTTATGTCTTCATAATACTAATCATAAGGACTCCACATATTGCCGTACAGACTCCACACACATGGGGTGTTAAAAATTTTGTTTCAAATAGAATTTTACTAATTTTCCTAGTCTAGTTAATTTCTTGTTTATAGCACTGGCGCATTCTGGTGCAGTATCGTTACTAAATTACTATTTAATTATGAATGATATTTCCCTATATGCACTTAGAACATATTGTAGATAAAAATTTATTGATCGTGAAATCAATAGTCCTTCCATATATTCTTCCAATAAAATTATGGCAAATTACTCTTAGCCAAAGGAAATTTTAACTTCTATGCAAAAGAAATGAGGAAACTACTAAAACCACAGTCACATTACACTTGCATTACGCATAACTGTCAGTAGAAGAGCGCACTATAGAGAGCTCAGTTGTGCAATTATTCTTCATTACTATTTATGCTCACCTTAGGTATTAGCAGGGGTACACTAAGCTGTGAATTGCTAAATATAGAGAATGCACATTTATCTATGCAGCACTGAAGATGGTACCAGAAATTCTCTACTTCAAGTTTCATAAAGGAGACCTGTCTCTTCTCCTGTCATATCTGTTATTGTATTCACTATTATATAACAATTCTGAAGCATCTTTTCTATTAACTCTGCACTATAACATTGTTATTCTTCCTAAAAATTCCTAGTAAATGTCCACACGGTTATAGGTGTGTCTGTACACCATCTGATATCGTCCAGTCAGGTCTGTCAGTATCAACATTGTACATGGACATACCCCTTTGACAAGGGAATAGTAACATCCAGTTGCCAATATATTCATAAATTTAATCAAAGACAAATGGCAGAACGCAGACTTTTCCACAATGGACATTTACCACTTATCTGGAAATGTATCACCTCCAATAACTTTCTCTTCACTGCATGAAGGCAGTGAACTTCGGTTTAATAGTTTAATAGTGTATGGACACAGGGTAGACCAAACCATCATATGTAACAAGCTATGTATCTAGTTAGTTATACAGTATCAATAATTGTGCAAAACAATAAATAATCATTCACAATTTTGAACCTGAAGTCAGAGTTGTGAATGGTTTTCCAGCTATAACTCCACAGCCCTGGTGTACTAGTATGAGTGGTGCTACTACATTCAAAGTGTATTGGATTCACAGAGACAGCTGAGCACAGCGTTGGGCTGTTTCCATCAGTCTCATACACATTGGCACTCCACATTACTCCATCACTGCAGTTGTGGCACAGAAGATCCAAATCATACAGATGGTGCGCAGTGCTGAGCACTACACTATAATCCTAGCTGGCTCATTGATCAGGCATAGAGAGAAACATATAATTTCTGGAGGCATTATATTTAAAGTAACAATAAATCTAGAAATGAAGAATAGAGATTACGAAGAAATATCGCTGCCGCAGCATTTTCTACATCTTGGAACAACCAGGCTTGTAAAAATCTTACAGAAGACATAGGAATGAAAGGGACATTCCCATATTGGTGTTTATAGCTATACCCACCGGGTATGCTATAAATGCCTGATAGAATGGGGGGGGGGCTTCACCTATCTAAAAAATGGACACCTGCTCAGCTATTTGGAAAGTGGCATTGGAACTGCATCTATAAGGCATTTATAACATGTCCTATGGGCATAGCCATAAATGCAAAGATAAGAAATATCCTTTTTATCATAGGTTGATCATTTCCATCTTTAGCTGCTGGCAGCTAGAGTGCAACAAGGGAGACGGGGCTTAACAATATTTTTCCTGCCTGCTGTAGACAAGGCAGAGGTAGAGGCTCCTGCTCCAGCCAGTTGTCTTAGAACCACACACAAAACAGAGGGGAAGCTCCAGCCAGTTGTCTTACAGTCAGACACAATACAGTGTACAGGAGGCAGGGCATGACTGATCTCCTAGGACCCACAGAGAATATTTATTAAGATATTCCACAGTTTTAGTTATTAAATGAGACAAAACAGGACCAAAGCAAAGGAGGAGATAAAGGGAGTTTTTTTTGTTTTTTTTTTACTTTTTTGTGTATTTTCTGAGTTTGCAAATTTCCTATGTTTGGTTTATCTTTTCTATTCAGCTACCCAAGGAGCGATTCTGATTTTATTTTTATTTATTTATTTATTTTTTTACAATAGGTACACATTAAATTTGCAAACTGCTTTGAAAGTAGGCTGCACTCATCCAGTAATGTTTTAACTACTCTTCAGGGATAGATTGAAGAAATATAATTTAGTTCTAAAATATGCTGTAAAACATTACCATGGGACCATTTTAGAACTTACATCCAGCCCCAGTACTGTGCTATTGTATTCACTTACATAAAGTGAATACAGAAACGCATAATGTGTAACTATCATGTATTGACTTTTTTAATAATGGCCCCAAACATTTGCGATAAGCTGTTATGAGGGTATCATTTAGCTTTGGCATGTATACCAAGAAATGGAACTTGGTTGCAGAAGGATGTTAATAAACTTTCCATAAAGGAAATTTTAATCCTCAGAAGATTGTAGGCTTGATTACAAGTTATATCAGGCAGTCTATTTGTGGCCATGCACAGATAATCAAACGTCTGCCGTGTAATTAGTAACATTAGTCAAGGTAAAATATCGTCTAAAAATATTTCTGTGAGGGTCTGTGAAAATGTCCGAAATAAATATCAGAAGTAAATGTTGGTCACTTCTAAAGTGCTACATATAAATATTCAACAAGAAGGCAAGAAGTAAGGCATTCTGAAATGTAGAACACTACAGATGTAGCATAGTTTAACTTGAATCTGATAATTTGCTGCAGAGATAAGTCAAGTTAAAGTTTGTTGCAACTATTCATTTCAATATTCAAAATGTGTAAAGTTCAATCACCATATTTTGGGGTGTTTTACCTGTCTCTCCAACCAGCTCTTACCCCTATCTTCCTGAAACACTGGTGTATGTTAGTACTGCCTTATTGCCTTATTGCAAAGTGTGTGCTCTCCCAGCTTGTCATGACTATGTATGTGCAATCTGTATGTACTATGCATGCGTTGTTGAGAGACAGTACTAGAGCTGATGTAGGTGATATCAATGTTGATGAAAACATACATGGTAGAAAACCAAGTCATCAAAGGTCATGTGTCAGATTTGAGCAATTGAATGGGGCAAAAGAGATCAGGGGGCCCTCACTGACCATATACTGACTAAAAGTTTTTTTTTAATTAGCCACGATCAATGTACTCCTGCACATTACAAACTGATGTCACTGAGGTTACAGGGCACATGTAGGAGACACTAAGGGGGCAGGTTACTGCAAGGAGGGCATTAAGGGGACAATATACTGTGTGGGGGGCATAAAAGTGGCAACATACTATATGTAGCAGCACAAATGAGGCAGTAGATAGTGTGTGAGGTAAAATTAGGGGTTCCTTAGAAAACGTTAACTCCATCTCTGGTCAATTGTACAACACATGATCTACAGTACAAGTGGAAGAGGAGAAATGGAATTGTGTTGTGTGACCACAACAAAAATAGATAGATAGAATCGATAGATTTAAATGATACATTTCGCTAAGAACGGCTTTGAGTCAATTCAAGAGGTATCTACAAAGCTTGACAGTTGTATGGTGAAATAAAGATCATTCGCTTTACATGGTCTATTCTTTCTTTACTGATTTTTTGTGCTGCTCCCGTTATTTTATATTTAAAAGTCTTTGTATGATAAATCTGCTTCACCTGTCTCACTCCACTGCACCAGATGACAGGGGTGATAAATTTACGGTGCACAGATTGCCAGCCATCAAAGGAAATCAGAAAGGAAATGAAAGAAGTTTAGCCAGCCCCCTAAACCTCCTGGGCCCGGGTATGACACCCCTTTGTCTGCTGTAGAAATGTATCACATTTCTACAAATTGTATTTTCCCAATATTTGGTAATAATTGGATAAGGCCAGTTTGAGATGAGCATCTAATGACCGAGACTGATGGCATCCAAGTCAAGTCATTCAGACATGTAGCATCATAGATCCCTAAGATCCTGTCAGTCCAGGCCATTAGGCCTACAGTCTTGCTGAAACTTGCGGCTGTAATGTAGGCCCACAAATGAGCCCACATGTCTGAACCTGGCCTGAAACATGGGCTGAAGATTGTCTGTAAGGATGTTCATGAAAACCTTCATTTCTGGCCACAAAACGCACATTGAGGTGCGTTTGGTAATGGAGATCGCCCTGACTGTTATCTATACCACTTGGGCAAATATAATTCCTTTTCCCTTTACTTAATGCTTCCATTTTCATTACTTAATGCCACTGAAATTGCAGAATTGTGATATGAATTATTTATATTCATTAATTATAAGTGATGAATTATATGTCTGCCCCTCCCCCTCTGGCAGATTTCCAATGTTTCTAAAGTATAAAGATTTTTTATTTTTAATGCAGCGAAGGATTGCAGTTGGGACAATTTGGGACACTAGACCCCAGGTCTATAAGGACCTGTGGGTGGTTTAGTGTTCCAAATCAACCTGACAGGTTCCCTTTATTAGAGGAATGAAAAACACAGAGCAAAAACTCAGTGAAGATTGCTGTGGAAAAAAATGGAACAGGTTTTCGCTGCAATTTCTTCCACAGCATTTTTTTTAGCTGTTTTACATAATGTAGGGCTTTAGGCTAACGCAACTTTTTTCCATTGTTTTCAATAGAGTTTGCTGTGAGTTATCATGGTGCAGCAAGTTATCATATTCAAGTTGATGATGGCTACATCTGTAGAAATGGCTGAAGTAAATGGGTAGCAAAGATAACATTGATTAAAGTCAAAAGAAAATAGCTATAGTTCACACTTTCTGCTTTCTTAGAAATGTTATATTTTGAGGTGTGGTGGGACAGTGATTGAGGCCAATCTATTCATTGCTATGCAGCAATGCTTGAGGTATTGATCCACCTAAGTATAATGGCAATGTGCATTATAAAGATCTAATTGGCACATTTGCATTTTTTCCAGTGGTATATTTGCTAAATGCACAAACTTCTCATCAAAAATTTTAATGAGGAATGTCCATGCATACAAAAAACTGTGTCAGAAACTTTCGGGAATTCTAGCAAAGAGTTGGGCCAGCATTGCAAAATGTCATAAGAGCGTTAAGAAACCTTAGAAGCAATGTTAAAACTACTAGGGAGGGCATTCAGGGAGGCTACATTACCTAAAGTGTATTTTAAGTAAATGCTTATATTTGGTGACTTGGCAAAGTACAACTTAATAAATTTCTTAGAACAAGGAATTAGCGAACCGACTCTTAACAATCCAGGTTTATTAGAAATTTTGCAAAAATTTCAGGTTCAGCCAAGCCTGATACTTTTGGGCTTCTCCACCCATGAATCATTATTTATACCCAAAGTATAGTAATCGGAAGCCCCAGGTGCTACGGAAGAATATACAGATCATATTTACCATTCACTCATTTAAGTCACCAATTCTTTACCCATGGCCGCTGACGCCACTGTTTGGTCTCAGCAGATATGTGAACCTCTCCACTTGCTTCCAGAGTGGTAAGTCCCAGCTTGAGAAGGAAAAACGACCCAAACTGGACAATATAGTGCTGGGGATAGGCCAATGTGTCCTTTACTATTTTACACCCACCCCGGCCGGTTTGCTGTAAATCCTAGAAACCCCTTTAATATTGTGTGTAGGAAGTATCATATATATTACAAAGCTGTCAGAATTCTGTGTTCTGCCAAAGAAGTTTTAATGTGTGCGAAACCTTAGATTTAGCAAAAATATATTTCTAAAAAAAGAAGTACCAAAACTTGTTTCATTGAACAATATTAGGCCACTATAAATACTCTGGCACATGACAGAATGGAAACTATAACAATAAAAACATATGCATTCATATATTTCCAATAGAAGTTGTCACTTGAAGCCTACAGCGGAAATACATGGAAGATACGGATTTATCATAATAGCTGATGATCTTAAGAACTACAGACTGGAGGTCGTCCAATCATGAGATGGTCTGTGAAATAAATTAAAATTTTTCAGTGAAGATGCAACCAGAAAATGTTTTTGCAAGATACTCAGAAAAACAAGAATCTACACATTATTCAGAATGTTGCATTTTATCCTGTTTTTTTTTTTTTATTTATTTTTTTGCTAATTATTTTACTTGAGAAACATATTTGAGTACTGAAGGTCATATATTATTATCTAAAATACTGAAAATAAGTGATACTGAATTATTAATTTACAGGTGCATCTCAATAAATTATAATATTTTTTAAACGTTCATTCATTTCAGTAATTCAGTAATACAATCCATAATCAGCGTCTTCCATGATTGTGTGTCCTACTGAACCAGATTGAGGGACCATTTAAAGGCTTAGGAAACCTTGGCAGGTGACACACTGAATTTGCAATACTGAACTTTTTTTTTACGATATTCTAATTTTCTTAGATTTGGGTTTTCATTACCTGTAATCCATAATCAACATTTACAGAAATAAAACACTTGAAATAGAACACTCTGTGTGTAAAGAATCTAGAAAATATAGGAGGTCACTTTTTTAATTGAATTACTGAAAGAAATAAACGTTTCAAAGACATTCTATTTTATTGAGATGTACCTGTATGTAGCTCCTACATAGCATATTCTGCAGAGCTGCAATACTGCACACGGCCTGTAGACTGATGTGGCGCTATTAGAAAAAAAGCTGTCATGTTTTTTCCAACACTGTACAACCCTTTTAGATCTTATACAGTCTACCTGCAAAATTTCTGATTGTTCTTTGAAGTATCCACTTCAGTGTTCTATACTAAAATACAGACCCCTGCTGAGAGTACACTTTATGTACTTAGTTTTGACAGCGCTTGAACAAATATTAGCCATGTTGGAATGTCTGCAAGAACAGATAAGGAACCTACTTGACCCACATTCACAGATAGATAGATGTTAGAGTGCAACATGTCCTAGAAAAGGAAATATTCTAAATCCCCTAAAATTCATATTTAATTGATTATGTTGTCCATGGTTTACCTGTATAGTCATTGCATATGGTGACACAATTAATTATCCATATACAATTATTTTAATTAATATTATAATGAATTATAATTCTTAATTTTACATTTAAATTTATAAATACCTTATTTATTTACTATATTTGTCTAAGTCATGTGACACGTCCTTTTCCAGTGTTATTTTCTTACAGACAATTGACAACGTTGCCTTGATATTTTTTATTGTTCATTTTTTTTTAACTTTTTTAGTTGCTCCCTTTAAAATGAACTACTACTTTGTCTGTGCAACACCTTTATATAGCTGGTTTTGCTGCTTCTGACATCGATCCAACAGCACATTGTGCCTGGAGCTGCTGTCAGCTGAGAGCACATCTCCTCTATGGGTTGCACAGTGTAAGGTCCGTTAGGAGGAATTCCTATTTATTTTACAGGCAGCCATTTTCCGGCCACTGGCTCTCCACAGCGGTATGCTGATGCAGAGAATCAGCATTCTGTAGTGGCTTTCTGCCTCTCATTAGGCCCAGATGAATGCACCTAAACAGCAGGAAGTCACCCAGCCTACAGGACTAGAGAAGTGGTACTAAGTACTGTTTGTATATACAGAATAAGGTCAAATACTGAGATTTACACCCAGTATTCTGGATAAGAGAAGTGGTACAGTGCACCATCCATATATATAGAATCAGGGGTGTAAATACCGTGGTAGCAGCGGTAGCGGCTCCAACTGGGCTACCGCGAACCCCACAAACACTGCTATCATTATACTCCGGGGTCTGAGGGCCCAGGAGAGGTGAGGGAACATAAAAAACACTGTAACTTACCTCTCCAGTGCTCCGCAGGCTTCGAGCCTGTTTGGTGACATCCCAGACATTATGTGTCACGACGCCGGCCTGGATCACGTAAGATCACGTCCAACATTGAAGATGGCCGAAGTAGCGCATCGGAGTGCATCAGAGCCAGGGAGAGGTAAGTAGCATTGTTTTTTATGTTTGTATGCTCCCCTGGGTCTCTGATCATTATACTCTGGAGTCTGAAAAGACCCCAGAGTATAATAATCGTTCATGGGTGGGCCACTATGGGGCATAATGCTGTGTGCAGGGGTCACTATAGGGCATAATACAGTGTGCAGGGGCCATATGGGGCATAATACTGTGTGCAGGGGCCATATGGGACATAATACTGTGTGCAGGGACCACTATGCTGCATAATACTGTGTGCAGGGACCACTATGGGGCATAATACTGTGCAGGGGCCACAATGGGGCATACTACTGTGTGCAGGGGCCACTATGGGGTATAATACTGTGTGCAAGGGCCACTACGGCACATAATAGTGTGCGCAGGAATTCGGTTTGTGCGGGGCGGGGCGCAGCAGTTTGGGGGGGGCCATGTTAAATGTTCGCCTTGGGGCCCAGCCATTCCTAGTTACGCCACTGTATAGAATAAAAGCGGATACTGAGAATTAAACCCAGCTTACATGACTAGAGAAGTGGTACAGTGCAGTGTCCATATATACAGAATAAGGTCAGATACTGAGAATTACACCTAACATACAGGACAAGAGAAGTGGTACTGTGCAGTGACCATATATACAGAACAAGAGCAGATGCTGAGAACTACACCCAGCATTCAGGACAAGAGAATTGGTGCTCTGCACCATCAAAATATACAGAATAAGAGCAGATACTGAGATTTACACCAAACATTCAGGATAAGAGAAGTGGTACTGTGCAGTGTCCATATATACAGTCATGGCCAAAAGTTTTGAGAATGATACAAATATTAATTTTTACAAAGTCTACTGCTTCAGTTTTTCTAATGGCAATTTGCATATACTCCAGAATGTTATAAAGAGTGATCAGCTTAACAGCAATTACTTGCAAAGTCAATATTTGCCTACAAAATGAACTTTATCCCCCAAAACACATTTCAACATCATTGCAGCCCTGCCTTAAAAGGACCACCTAACATCGTTTCAGTGATTGCTCCATTAACACAGGTGTGGGTGTTGATGAGGACAGGGCTGTAGATCAATCTGTCATGATTAAGTAAGAATGACACCACTGGACACTTTAAAAGGAGGCTGGTGCTTGCCATCATTGTTTCTCTTCTGTTAACCATGGTTATCTCTAAAGAAACACGTGCAGTCATCATTGCACTGCACAAAAATGGCCTAACTGGGAAGAGTATTGCAGCTAGAAAGATTGCACCTCAGTCAACAATCTATCGCATCATCAAGAACTTCAAGGAGAGAGGTTCCATTGGTGCCAAAAAGGCTCCAGGGCGCCCAAGAAAGACCAGCAAGCGGCAGGACCGTCTCTTAAAAGTGTTTCAGCTGCGGGATCGGGCTACCAGCAGTGCAGAGCTTGCTGAGGAATGGCAGCAGGCAGGTGTGAGTGCATCTGCACGCACTGTGAGGCGGAGACTCTTGGAGCAAGGCCTGGTCTCAAGGAGGGCAGCAAAGAAGCCACTTCTCTCCAGAAAAAACATCAGGGACAGACTGATATTCTGCAAAAGGTACAGGGAGTGGACTGCTGAGGACTGGGGTAAAGTCATTTTCTCTGATGAATCCCCTTTTCGATTGTTTGGAACATCTGGAAAATAGCTTATTCGGAGAAGAAGAGGTGAGCGCTACCACCAGTCTTGTCTCATGCCAACTGTAAAGCATCCTGAAACCATTCATGTGTGGGGTTGCTTCTCAGCCAAGGGAATCGGCTCTCTCACAGTCTTGCCTAAAAACACAGCCATGAATAAAGAATGGTACCAGAATGTCCTCCAAGAGCAACTTCTCCCAACCGTCCAAGACCATTTTGGCGCTCAACAATGCCTTTTCCAGCATGATGAAGCACCTTGCCATAAAGCAAAGGTGATAACTAAATGGCTCAGGGAACAAAACATAGAGATTTTGGGTCCATGGCCTGGAAACTCCCCAGATCTTAATCCCATTGAGACCTTGTGGTCAATCATCAAGAGACGGGTGGACAAACAAAAACCAACAAATTCAGACAAAATTAAAGCATTGATTCTGCAAGAATGGACTGCTATCAGTCAGGATTTGGTCCAGAAGTTGATTGAGAGCATGCCAGGGAGAATTGCAGAGGTCCTGAAGAAGAAGGGTCAACACTGCAAATATTGACTTGCTGCATTAACTCATTCTAACTGTCAATATAAGCTTCTGTTACTCATAATATGAATGCAATTATATTTCTGTATGTGATAAAAACATCTGACAAACACACATAAAAACCAGAGGGCAGCAGATCATGTGAAAATATAATATTTGTGTCATTCTCAAAACTTTTGGCCATGACTGTACAAAACAGATACTGAGAACGAAACCCAGCATATAGGACAAGAGCAGTGGTACTGTGCTGCACCTGTACAGGGCAAGAGAAAAAGTACTGTGCAGTGTCTGAATATGAAGGACAAGAGCAGTGGTACCACCCATACATAAATACAGAATTAGAGCAGATACTGAGAATTAAGCTCAGTATACAGGATTAGACAAGTGGTACTGTGCAGTGCCTGAATATATAGCACAAGTGTACTGGTACTGTGCAACATCACTATATCTATGGCAATAGAAGTACTACTAAGCATTAGCTGCAGCTGTAGGTTGATAGTTTGATATCAATAAATAGTGCTACAAAAGTCTTAGTATAGCCTTAGGACTTATTCACACTCCTGTTTTCCATGGACATGTGCTGTCTGTATTCTCACAGACAGCACATGGTCCTTTTGATTTTATTTATGTGTTCTGTTCAAACTGTCCATACTTTTTTAATATCTTGGATCTGTGAGAAACAAACAAGACACATAAACTGTCCATATTTTCCATGGACTCATAGACTTTAATGGACGTGATTGGTCTGGAAAAATTGAGTATGGACATATGCACACACCTAGCTCTCAGCCTAGAGAGAAACATCTAGAAGAGAATAAAACAAAAAAAAAACCTAGGAGAGGGTTGCAAACTGCATATCTGGAGGCTAAAAAAGTTTGAAGAAATGAAAATTAAGATTACATTAGAGCAGTAAACCCCCTTTTGGGAGAGACTTTTATTTGGGATCCTCCACTACAACTCAAAAAATAAAAGTCAGCTATATTCGCCTCTATTCAGCTTTTCAGCAGTGTACTGTCCCTGTTCTGCTTCTGCTACACATGCCTCTGCTACACACAGCTATGCAACCTCTATGTTCTCCCCTACACACAGATCTGCTACCGCCATGTTCCCTCTATACACACAGCTCTGCTACCTCCATGTGCTCTCCCACACACAGTTCTTTTACCTCCACGTTCTCTAAATACACAGCTCTACTGTCTCCATGTTCTCCACACCCACAACTCTGAAACATCCATGTGTTCCCCCTCCACACAACATTGATGCCCCCATGTTTTCCCTCCTACACACACAGCTGTTCTGCCTCAATGTTTTCTCCTTACACCCAGAAGTCTTCTGCTTTCATTTTCTTCCCTACCAACAGCCTCCTACCTCCATGTTCCCTCCATACACACAAATCTGGTTCATTTATGCCCCCTACACAGCTCTGCTACCTTCACTCCCCGCACACACATAGCTATGCTACCTCCAACTTTCCTCCCACACTCAGATCTTCTATTTTCACACTTTCCTCTACAGGCATCTCTACACACATCTACCAAATATAGAGCTAGTATACAATAAGTTCCACTCCTTCATATGATTAATCACATGACTGTGACATTATGAAAGGTCCTTTTGCAGTGCCTGCAAAATGCTAACAGCATTACGGTTGAGCTAAAATAAGGTGTGGCATTAGAATATAACAGGCATTCTCAGAAGAGGTGTATGATAATACACATGTACAGTTGTGCTAAAAAGTTTACATACCCCGGCAGGTTTTTTTGTTTTTTGGCCTTTTTTCAGAGAATATGAATGATAACACAAAAACTATTTCTCCACTCATGGTTAGTGGTTGGTTGAAGCCATTTATTGTCAAACTTCTGTGTTTTCTCTTTTTAAATCATAATGACAACCAAAAACATCAAATTGACCCTGTTCAAAAGTTCACATACCCTGGTGATTTTGGCCTGATAACATGCCCAGAAGTTGACACAAAGCGGTTTGAATGGCTACTAAATGTAACATCCTCACCTGTGACCAGTTTGCTTTTAATCAGTGTGTGTGCATAAAAGCTCAGTGAGTTTCTGGGATCCAGACAGACTGTTGCATCTTTCCTCCAGCAACTGACGTTTCTGGATTGTGAGTCATGGGGAAAGCAAAAGAATTGTCCACGGATCTATGGGAAAAGGTAGTTGAACTGTATAAAATAGGAAAGGGATACAAAAAGATATCCAAGGAATTGATAATGCCAGTCAGCAGTGTTCAAACTGTGATTAACAAATGGAAACTCAGGGGCTCTGTCTGTAAAAACCAAACCATGGTGAGGTAGACCAACCAAAATTTCAACCACAACTGCCCGGAAAATTGCAAAGAAAAACCCACACATAACATCAGCTGAAATACAGGACTCTCTGAAAACAATCGGTGTGGCTGTTTCAAGATGCACAATAAGGAGGCACTTGAAGAAAAATGGGCTGCATGATCGAGTTGCCAGAAGAAAGCCATTACTGTGCAAATGCCACAAAGAATCTCGCCTTCAATACGGCAAACAGCACATAGACAAGCCTCAAAACTTCTGGAACAAGGTAATGAGAGTGATGAGACAAAAATCGAACTTTTTGGCCACAACCATAAATGTTACATTTGGAGAGGTGTCAACAAGGCCTATGATGAAAGGAACACCATTCCTAAAGCACGGAGGTGGATCACTGGTGATGTGGGGATGTGTGAGCTTCAAAGGCACAGGAAACCTGGCCAAAGTTGAAGGAAACATGAATGCAGCACATTATCAACAAATACTGGAGGCAAATTTGCACTCATCAGCCAGGAAGCTGCGCATGGGACGTACTTGGACGTTCCGGAATGACAATGATCCAAAACACAAGGCCAAGTCAACCTGTAATTGGATCTGTAATTGGCTACAGCAGAAGAAAGTGAAGGTTCTGGAGTGGCCATCTCAGTCTCCTGACCTCAATATCATTGAGCCACTCTGGGGAGATCTCAAGTGCGCAGTACATGCAAGACAGCCCAGGAATTTACAGGAACTGGAGACTTTTTGCCAAGAAGAACGGGCACTTTTAAATAAAGAGCCTCATCCACAACTACCACAAAAGACTTCAAGCTGCCATTGATGTTAAAGGGGGCAATAGACGGTATTAAGAACTGGGGTATGTGAACTTTTGAACAGGGTCATTTTGATGTTTTTGGTTGTCATTATGATTTAAAAAGAGAAAACACAGAAGTTTGACAATAAATGGCTTCAACCAACCACTAACCATGAGTGGAGAAAAAGTTTTTGTGTTATCATTCATATTCTCTGAAAAAAGGCCAAAAAAATCAAAAAATCTGTAAACTTTTTAGCACAACTGTATCTACATCCTCTCCAGCAACATAGGGATGATGAGGGGTAGATCTTAGACAATATGTAGGGCATGTAGTACCATCTATACAGTAACTGATAGTAGAATTTATGGGGATTAGTACATGAGGTCATTTTTGTTATTGTGACCAGGTCTCTTCTTCAGAAGTCTTGCTGAAATCTCTGAACAATGGTTTTCAAACAGTAGCTGGGGTATGTGTGCAGAGTAGAAGGTGCTTATACCTTTTAAAGATTTCATATTGTCATTTAAGAATAAAGAGATTCTTACCGGGAGAGTTAGAGACAAAAATTGAGTTTTCCTAAGGGTAGAATAGGCCTGGAAAAATGTATAGGATTTGTGTTTCTCGATATTATATTAGTGTATAAGATCTGAGAAGCAACAAATTGATCTGTCACAGTATAGATTTACATTAATGTAAAGAATATTACTTTCTTTCCAGTGTGAAACTTTAAGGTCCGGTACAATTTTTTTCCAGGATCTCTAGTGGATTTTTTTCGGTCCTAGTATTGTCTCATATAATCCTGTCCACTCTATCAGCCTTATCCTCTAATTGGGAAAAATAATCATATTCCTACTCTCTCAACTATTGTAGACAAAGTTAATAGAAACTACCATTATGATCATATACATGCCTGTAAACAACATAGACATCAAAAATTCCTGGCTGACTGGTAGTGCTGGAAAACATCAGATTTAGTATCCTCTCTACCATTTTAGAACATTTCAAGTCATTGCCAATTCTTCACTTATAGGCATCCTATACGATGATTCACCCCCCCACCCGCTTTTAGTTCTTTAGTTCTTTATATATCTCTTGACAAACTGTTTTATGGGTGTATAGATATAATACACTACAAACATTTGATAACTACTGGACTATAACTATTGATTATTGTTGAACATTTATGAATGAAGTTATTGTGAACCGAACAGATTGGTTAAAAGTATCCTATCTGGTATCTCCTAAAATGATGTAACTTGCTGTGGTCCTCTACTCTATCAACCAAATGTTTGCTATATTTATCTGTTTAACTAAGTTCTTTCTCTGAAAACAATAAAAACTATTGAAACAGAAAAAATTAATGTGTGGCGGTAATCCAGTAGGTGGCACTGCCTTGGCTAAGTAATGTTGGCTGTGCGGTCTGGTGGCTGAGTTACAGCTAACACCTGGAGCCAAGGAATTTTTTGGGTGCTGCATAGTCCAACTGTTAGGGGTTAAGTCCCCCCGGGATGGATGTCACCGTAATCCTAATTAAATATAGAACAGGTACAAGCTCGGGAAAACAAACGTACAGACACACTCAGGTATCTAGTAAGAATGATTTCATTTATTGCATAGTTGATACAGGTTTTAAAGGCAGCTGGTTACACAATAATCACATGACTAATGTACATATTTGGTCCTTCCGGTTCCGCTGCTAAGCAGATTTGTTCAGTTTCTCATAACATATGTTTCCTCTCCTCGCTTATCTGAGTGTTTCCCTTATCTTTTTCTGAGAACACCAAGACCTTTGGGTGCCGTCCCCAGATGTAGTGTCTGCATTCTGTCTCTAAATTGTGCTGACTATCTGTAAAACATTTCATTCTCTGTATACAGTGTATATAATATAATACAAGTTATATTTTAACCCTTACAATTCCCCCATTTTAGGAATTTATTTTTAATCATTTTCAATGAATACCTTCACACTGTTTGTGTGCCATCTTTGATGGATTCTCCATTGAAGAGGTTAAAAATAACATCCTATCTTACATACTGGCTAACTGTGTTCCATTTCCTTCTCATGGAGCAGAATACATATAGATTGAATAATGATAACAACACGAATAATATCATTATTACTATCAGGGGGTTAAATAACCAATTAGTAATTTTTACCATTGTTGGTGAATATCCTTTGAATATATTGTACCAATGGTGAGCAGTCAAATCTTGTATTTGTGAAGCTATATTTTTAAGATTACCTCTTGCAATTACTGCTCTTATCTGGCTATCTTATAAGGTATGATTAAATTTATCGATATGATTTTTCACTAACCCCGACATGTCCAATAACCTTTTTAAAGGATTTAAATCTATTTCATAATCCTTTATATTGTACACCTGGAGTCCAAGTAAAAGCAAAAAGTTCAACAGTTACTGTGCTCAATAGAAAGAGCCAAAGAGTCCTCATTCTGGTGGCGCTTCAACTTTCTTGCAATGTGAAGCGTGTATCCAGGCGGGTTTCCCTTCAAGTTTCACTGAAGTGGCAGCAGTACTTGGAAGGGACCATCATATCTGGGTTCAAGAGACTTCCTGGTGTGTCTTTTCACGACCACCCAATCACCAGGCTGCAAGCTATGTGTTCCTGAAAAATCAGAAGGGTCTGGAATAGAAGAGAACACTTGTTTATGTGTTTCTTTCAGTCTTTGACACAAATTTTGTACATAACTGGCAATACTGTCATAGTTAAGCTGTAACGTCTGAGGGAAGTACAATCCTGTTTTGGGTGCACTTCCAAACAATATTTCAAATGGTGACAACCCTGTCCTCCTGTTAGGAGTAGTTCTTACTGAATATAAGGCTAGAGGCAGGCATTCAGGCCAAGGCTTTCCTGTCTCTGCCAAGCTTTCTGAATCTTCAACTTAAGTGTACCATTCAACCTTTCCACTTTGCCTGAACTCTGAGGATGGTAGGGTGTGTGGAAAGCTTGCTCAATCCCTAGTGCAGACATTATTTCTTTCATTATCTCACCTGTGAAATGTGTACCTCTGTCAGACTCAATCACCTCGGGCACTCCAAACCTACACACAAGCTCGGACATCAGTTTCTTGGCAGTTGCTTGTGCGGTTGCTTTGCTCACAGGGTAGGCCTCAGGCCATCCTGAAAACAAATCCACACAGACTAATACATACTCGTATGTTCCAGATTTAGGCAATTGTATGTAATCTATCGGTATCCTCTGAAATGGGTACAGGGACTTTGGTGTGCATTTCACTGGGGTTTTAACTACCTGCCCTGGGTTGTGTAGAGCACATATGTGACATGCTTTTACGTGATTACTAGCAGCTCTTCCAAAGCCAGGTGAAAACCATAGCTTACCGCTTACCTACTAATGACTCCATGGCATTTCGAGAGGCATGCACCTTTCCGTGGGCCAAGCCAGCCATCTGGGGGTAAACTGCTGCGGGCAGACATAATCGATCCCCCATTTTCCACATACCATCCTCTTCTGTAGTACCTGCTTTCTTCCATCTTTCAGTTTCCACACTGGTAACCTTTGAGTACAGCCCTTTAGGGTCTGCTAGGTCAATGTCCACTTTGCTCACCTGGTTGGGACCCCTTCTGGCCAGTAGTGCTGCAGCCTTGGCTGCTATGTCAGCTCTCTCATTTCCACGGCTTTCAGGGTCCTTTCCTTTTGCGTGAGCTCTGACTTTCACAATTGCCAACTGCTTTGGGAGCAATATGGCCTCCATTAATCGACTTACCACATCTCCATTCTTAATTGGCTTGCCCTGGGCCGTTAGGAAGTTCCTTGACCTCCATATCGGACCATAATCATGCGCAATGCCAAAAGCATACCTGGAGTCAGTGTATATGTTGGCTGTTCTACCTTTGGCTATCTTACAAGCCTCCATAAGGGCTTTGAGCTCAGCTTCTTGGGCTGACATGTGTGGTGGAAGAGCTTCTTGCACTATGATGTCATGTTCAGTGACTACAGCATACCCTGTAACAAATTTGCCTTCATCTGTTAGATACCTTGAGCCGTCCACAAACATCTCATAATCAGGATTTTGTAATGGCACATCCGTGACATGGTGAAATCCCACTGTTTCCTGTGACATAAGAGCCACACAATCATGCTCATACTGGCTGTCAAACAGTTCTTCTTCAGAGAGAGAGTTTAAAAATAACTCATCTTCCACTCCCCTTTTGAATCATGAACTCCTACAGGAAGAAGAGTTGCAGGATTCAAAGTTAAACAGCGTTGAAAAGAGATGTTTGAGGAGGACTGCAGGTCAAATTCCATTTTGCTCTGCCGTGCCAAAGAAAGGTGACGTCTGTCTACTTGTGTGAGGATAGCATGGATGTCATGAGGTGTATACACAACCAATAAATGATCTAGGACAATGTCTGCGCTCTTGTCAAGCAACGCTTGTACTGAGAGGACAACGCACACACAGGAGGGCGTCCCCCTGGCTACAGCATCTAACCGTGAGCTGTAATAGGACACCGGGCGTTTCTTATCCCCGTGTTGTTGTGTGAGAACTGCAGTTGCATGTCCCATCATCTCAGTCACGTAAAGCTGAAAAGGTTTCTGATAGTCAGGTAGGCCTAAGGCCGGAGCACTGACTATCTGAAACTTCAGCTGGTAAAACGCATCCAAGGCCTCAGATGTGAGGCTGAATGGTTTTGAGGAAAGGCAATCATATAGAGGTTGCATGGTCAGAGATGCAGATCTGATCCATGGCCTACAGTAGGATACCAATCCCAAAAAGGTACGTAGCTGAGCATGAGAGGTTGGCACCTGCATGTCTCTCACCACCTTGGTCCTCTTGTCTGACAGGTGCTTGGTACCCTGGCCGAGACAGTGTTCCAGAAACAACACACTTTTTGTTTGCAAAATTGCAACTTATCTTTGCTGGCCTTGCAGCCGTTCTGGCAGAGGAAACACAACAGGCTGATGGTCGCTGCTTCACAGGTTGATTTGTCTGGAGCACAAAGAAGAAGGTCATCAACATATTGTAACAAAACAACATCATCATGTGGTGGATACCAAGTACTCATGATTAGTGTGAGACATCTTGTAAATTGGTTAGGACTGTTTTGCGCCCCTTGTGGTAGTACTGTCCAGGTGTACTGTTTTCCCCTAAATGTAAATGCAAACAAATATTGGCAATCAGGGTGCAGAGGAACAGAAAAGAAAAGGAGGAGAAAAAAAAACAAACAAAAAAAAACATTGCAAAGATCTACAGCGCTGTAATAAGTGGTTCCAGTAGGGACAGCTAATAACAGGGTATGTGGATTGGGCACTACAGGTGTTTCAAGTAATGTCACTTTGTTCAATTCCCTGAGATCATGAACCATACGATACATGTCTGGTTCTCCTTTTTTCCCTTCTTCTTAACTGGGAAAAGAGGAGTGTTTGCTACAGAAGTACATTCCTTTAATGCCTCTGCCTTCACCAATTCTACTATTGTTACTGCTATGGCATCCTCTTGCGCATTAGTCAGAGGATATTGTTTAATCTTTGGTGGCTGAGCTCCAGGTTTCAGGGTTACCATAACAGGGGGTACATCCAATTTACCTAAATCTGTTTTCCCAGTTGCCCATAATGCTGTTGGCTCTTGAGAGAACAGTACATTTTCTTCTTCAGTGAGGATAAAAACACAATTTGGTGTACTTAATTCGGCGGACAACAAGCATAAAATCTCATGATTGGTATTTGTAACTTTTACATATGCTTCCCCTGATGGATGCAACATGATGTTACAACCTAATGCTCCCATCACATCTGTACAAAGAATGTTATCTGATGTGTCAGAGACTAAGTACCTAGTGAGTATTCTGCAACCCTGAAATGAGGTTTCTACAGGATCAGTTTGGTCCAAAGCATCCACCGTTTTAGTGAGAAGTCTTCCATAATAAGCTTCAACTGATTCACCTTTCTCTCTTTTAGCAGATACCTTACTTCAGGTGATAACAGGCAAGACAATAAATTCACATAACATAGTACAAGACATAATTTCATATGTTTGAGTATTTTCTTGAATATTTTACACATATATATTGCACAATATTATATATATATTGTCATTGTACTTTACTTTTCCATTTAACCTTAGGCTAACACTTTTATCAAAATATTTTCCCTTTGGGCATAAATAGTCATCATACCCAGGCTGGCTGCGGACCCCGGAGGCCCAAAGCCAAGTTTCACTTTGTAATCATTGACATTATTTTAATTAATTTAACATTATTGGGTAACACAGCATCATGTTCAGCTTGTGATTTTCTGCATGTCCATCACATCAGATACAACGTCCTTGGAGCTACTTGGCAGTCAATTAATGTTTTGGTTATTCCCTGCAGAACATCTGCAGAGCGCTACAACAGAATACAGGAATACAATTCAAGCAGATAGCAGTTAATACAAAATTACATATTACTATTTTTGTACAATTTTCAGGTGTTCAAAACCACTGAGTTGTACTTCAGGTTACCATAAGGGCAAACTGCCAGACTTTAGAATTTTCTTCACTGGATTCCAACCAAAAGTTGAACCCCTGTGGAACATCACACTATCCTAGTTTCTTCTTTTTAGGGGACATTTCCTGAAAGCGGATTTAATTTTACAAAAAGCATAAAAGTTGAATCCTGGCATTGATATAAACAGAATGAATATTACAAATACAGGTTGACATATATATATATATATATATATATATATATATATATATATACATATATATAATACATAATCCAATAAACGTCATACCGATGGTGTATAGTTTTTCTCTTTGCACTATATCAGATTCTCTGAGTATTTTGTTAAAGTAAGTAATATTTCATATAGAACTGGGAGATAAAATGGGTTATATTAAACAATAATACTGAGAAGGGTGATGTCTCCCTTCAAGCCTGATTCTCGGAGTGAGGTGGGGGTGATTCATTATTTCCTGAACTATCATCCCCTTTGACCTTCCTTCTTGGAGCTCTGCACTCCCTTTTTCTATTCTATTGCTTCCTTCTATCAGGGCATATATACCTCTTTGCAACTTATTGTCCTGAATCAATCCCGCATGATCTAATCTCCACTGATCCCAAAATTTACTGTCTACCAACCCAGTCTTGTGTATTCCTGCTCTTTTTAGGATTGTTTTTACCTGTGTGGCTACTTCTTTCCCTTCCCCTATTTCTATTAGTTCAAATGGGATGTACCATATCTTAGAGGGTCCCTTCCCCATCTTGGCTGGTAGCTAATCATCCAGTGAGTCTCTCACTCCTCTAGGGCAACCTTGAGACAATAGAGGGTCACTTATGACTACTTTAGTGAGAACTCCCAAACAGACTCTTCTGTTTTCCTTGAACTATTTGTGCAAGTTCTGGAGTAGTGCTCAGGGCAATGCCTAATGGCTTCCACAGACTCAACTTTCTGTCTGTGTCCCCTTACCAAAACACTCCTGAATTATTGCACGCACTTTGCGCGGATTCTACTAAGTCCTTCTTGCTACTACTCAGGTCCCATTCGACCTTGACCGTCCAGGCACGGCTGGAGGCTAGTGTTCCAAAACAAGGACTTTTCAATCACTCAGTGCTTCTTAGTTCTGAACCTTGTCCGCAACTCTAGGGGTTTAAAACAGAGAACTCCCTTCCCCGTTCCTTGCAGCCTTATATATCTTATAATCTTATAACACAGGTAAGATACAAAAATCAGCAGGAGGGTAAGACAGAAAGCAAAGAAAGCAACTTCTATAGCATTTACAGGTGACATGTCCCTTTTTCAGGTTCTTCCATACTATTTAATTGGCGTCGAGATGTCATATAAACATGCAGCAGCTTACCTCACTCATCGATACAGAGTATAGACACGCAGGAGCTCAGATATTCTAACTGGCAAGACCAAAGGCTTACCTCACAGTACTGTTTTTATCTATCTGAGGTCCTCTGGTCCCGTCCTCAAGTCGATCGGTGAGTGGGTCGGCACTCTATCAGCTGCACATCAGACGATCTCGTCGTCCCACGTTGGTTAGCCAATTTTAACCCTTACACCAACTATGCCTCTTCTATGGAACCCTAAGCTAACCTTAAAAGGGTTGTCCAGGATAAAATGATACTTTTAACCTAAGCTAAACACCCTCCCCCCACCTAACTTCTAACTTACTTGCTTTACCAAAAATGTATATTTACCCTGATCTCATGTGTCCGCCCCAGGCACATTTTCTGATTTTCCAGTGATGTTCTGTTTCCCCATTTCCAGATACAGTACATCACCAATACTACCCCCCAGCCTATCATACTTACTTGTCTTCCTGTCCGGATCTTCTGGCCACAGAACGTCACTTCTTTTAGGGGGGCAGCTCCTCCTCTTCTTTGAAGACTGCCGGCCTCCTACACCTGTGCAATAGAGTCGGAGCACTCCGGCTCTATTGCGCAGGCGCCGGCAAACTGCAAAAGGAGAAGGACCTGACCTCCCACGCCTGTGCTATAGAGACATCAAGAGGTGAAGGAGCAGGCTGCACAGAAGGTAGTGATCTCCTGTGCCCAGAAGCTCCGGACAGGAAGACAAGTAAGTATGAAGGGGGGGTGGGGTGGGCTGAGTTAGTTAGTTAGTAAGGGTTAGTAGTGTGTGAGCTAGCTAGGGAAACAGGGAGGGGGTATACGGGAGTGAGAAAGGGAGTGAGAGGGGGATGTAGTGTAAGTCAGCTCTGAGTAGCTCATGGTAGTTGTAGGATAAACAAACAGGAAGCTACCCATGTAAACAAATGCAGAGGATGCCAGGAGCTCCCAGAGAAACACAGAAATCACTCAAAACATTGCTAAAGGCATTTGGGTGAACTTATTAACTCATTGATAGCACTACCTTTTTTAAAAATAAAGTTTTTTATGCCCAGAAAACCTCTTTAAGCCACCTGGTTTGACAGCTGGTGGTGCCTCATACTAACAGTCACAGGAGGAAGCACCACCTACTGGATCCAAGGCATACCAGGCAGCACCTTATTTTATCTACGGCTTACTAGCATCCACCTTAGTATTGCTGGCAGGTTGCAGTCCCATCTGTACTGTAGATTGGAGAAGAAAGTTCTCAACTTGGCTTATGACCCCCAAGAGATATTTACAAAACCCCCCTGGGGGTCACAACCTACAGTTTTGGAAACAGTGCATTTGGTCAATCTCTAATATATGTAAAAGTCATATTTTCCTTGTGAAAGGTATCCATAGATTTTGAGCAATTGCGTGATTTCCAAATTTCAAAAAATAATTTAGGAAAACTCTAATACAGTTTATTATAATAATCAAAAATTGTAACCATTGCCAGTTCTCTGCATTACTTCCTACTGTATATCTGGCATTTTTATTTGTTAGTTTTATTGTGCTATGAACGTTCTCGCATATTGTACAAAATCAAGTCAGTTTATTTGGTGGAGCGAAAAAATAGATTTATAAAGCAGGAAAGGAAAATAGACAAACTGATAAAAACAGAAAAGAAATGTAAGATGAGTCATGTCCCTGCTTTCATCTGAGCTGAAGGTCATTCTTGTCCTACAATCAGTCAGGAGGAACAGATGAAACCATATATCCTCAGAGCTGTATCCTAAGCTCTTTTCCATTTGTGAAGAAGTAATTGCCCCCATCCTAATATCCCAATATGGAATGTTTCTTGCATTGGACTACTTCTGGTTTTCAGTGAAAACTGTAATTTTAGCCCACTGGCACCATGTGCTACTCAAATACAGAGCTGAAAGCCTGTGGTTAAGGATCAATACCCTAAATATGTAGCGCGGTGATAACACAGAACTGAGCCATCACCTACTCAAGGATAGCCGTGATTGACAACTGTCGAGATTAGAATTATTATATAGCAACCAACTGAACAACTAAAATACACTCATTGACAAAAAAATACCGCACCAAGAAGGAGTTGTTGGAATTGAATGAAACTTTCTCAGTGTGAATATAATGATGATATATGTAAGTGATGACAATATTAGGGCAAAAGGATTAGATTATTGTGGAAAACTGTACAAATGAGCAGAGACTCTAGTACCATGTTTGGCCATCTCTTGCCTGGATACAAGATAAGATACAATTGGGCATGGAGATATTCCACATGGTATTCCGTGGCACATTAGCCCACAGATATTACAGATGGGCCTGTAGATGCCACACTAGGTTGCCAAAATGGCATCCAATCTGGTCCTATAAATGTTCAATTGGCAATAAATCTGGTGAATTGACATTTCTGGGAAACCCTTGCTGTGTGTGGGAGAGCATTATCCTGCTGAAAAATCGCCAGTTGGAAGCCCAGCCATGAGACACAACATATGTGGCTGCAGGATGTCCTGTACATATTACTGAGCTGCAGGCCCCTCATATCACAATTAGGGGTGACTGTCATATGCAATGGCTCCTCAGATCATACACCAGCAGTTAGAGCAGTATTTTGCTCCACAGCAAAGGCAGGACTGAGAAGCTCACAATGAGACCTCCATACAAGAACCTTAAATAAAATGTAGTTCCACTTCAATCTATGGGAGTATTTTTGTCCTATGCTAGCACACCCATCTAATTCACTTATCATTACAATGGTGCTCTTTACAAATAGCATATTGCATGGTAGTGGGATACTGAAACAGAGTAGTAGAAGATCTGTAACTACAACATTTCTTATGTGCTCAGTTATTATGATGTAATGTGTATAAAATATTATCACTTTGATTTTTGCGTGTATGACGCACAAAAAAGTATATGTTACCAATATGTCATCATTCTGTGACTCCATTGGGACATGTTGGGTGTTTGTATGAGGAAAATATACATGTAAATGTTTGCAAACCAGATATAAGACAAACACTGTAGTGACATTTCCATAGAAATGCACCTATTTCCGTCTCCAATGTGAAATGACTCATAAACAATCTTTTGTCTGTTTTGCAACCTGAAGGTGGATTGGAGATTGCTTCCTTTTTTAACTCCTTCCAGCAACTTCTTCAACATGTTCCTGAGAAGAAGCAGAATTTTACAGCAATTCCACATACTTGTCAACAATAGTAGCTTGTGGGAGGCAATAATGTAATGTCATAGAGGAGTATTTTTGTACAGAACTAGTATACAGGGTCCTATGTGTCTCCACATAATGGCAGAAAATCTTTATCATTCTTACTGTATATACGACATATTTCGTCACACTTTACACACATCATCACTCTCTGTCCCCAGCAGGGTTCACCATCTTGCCAAACGACTGTAAATCCTGTCCATAAAACTAAGGCACTTTTTTCCACTCCCTATAATTTTTTTTGATGTTTTGAAGTTGGAGGAGTTTCTACAGATTATTATAATTGTAATTCTTATTGTTTTACAGGTTTCAATAAATGTTATTAATGTATTCACATGACTACACTGAACTGCAGAGATCTAGAAATTATAATTGTTAAGCTTTCTTATGGTTCTCCAGTATGTCTATGAAAATTTCTTGCCGTCTCTGCAAGTGAAATATCTTATTTATTATAATTGGGAATCTTTATATTTTTGTTTTAAAGTGAACATGTCGGGTGATATCGGTTGTCCTACTGAGAGGAGTTTAAGACATGGCTGCTTTATTTTAGAAAGAGCTCCACTTCTGTGTATGTTGGTCACAGAATGGGTCTGAGCTGCAGCATGGCCATATGACCAATGGGTGTGATGTGACAATCTGAGAAGAGGAAGTGTCTTTCTGGAGGAAATCAGTCAGTTTTCTAATACTGGATAGAAAAAAAGAAGATTATCAACAGAAAAAGACCATAGTCTGCCCTTATATTATTGTTAGGTATGGGCGAAGCTCTGAAGATTCATTTTTTTTTCAGATTTGAGTGGCTTTGGTCCAAGGTTCGTTTTGAGTCATTCAATCAAACCTTGAATTGGTTTAAAACATGGTGTAGAACACACTTAGGGCTCCTGGGAACCTATCTATCCAATTTCTAGCTCTCTAAGGCTAGGTTCACATCTGCGTCGGAGTCTCATTGAAGATTCCACCATAGAAACTGCTCAAAATCAACGGAGAAAAAAGTTCTGAATGGAGGGAGGTTAGAGATGGGCTGAATAGGCTTGTAATGAGCTGGGTTCATCCCGATTATTACAAATTGGTTTTTTTTTGTTTTTTTTTATGAAACCAAAGAAATGGAGATTCATCTCAAGTGAACTAAAATGGCCGCTTCATTATAATATGGGGTCTCTTCAGAGTATAATAGGTTGAAGTCCAGGAGAGATGAAAAAAAATAAACCCTCATCGTTTTGTTACCTCTCTTGGGCCTTCTCACATCTTCCAGCGCTCTTCTGTGATGCCATCAGCTAGGGCTCGGCACTGATCCTGTGATTGGGTTTCAGCGGTGACCAGGGCACACCAATCGTCATAGCTATTGGCATGCCCATGTGACATGCCTCAGCTATGACCCCCCCCCCAGGCCAACGAAGTGACATTTTTTTCAAATTTATTTTACATTAAAATATCCTATATTATTCTGCACTAAATTCACAGTTAAACAACTCCTTTATTCCACCCCCTCAGTCTTTGTCCATGTCACATTTATTTTCAAATGAATTTTGATTTAAATTTAATTTTAATCATCCTGGTAGCTGCCTGCTGGTGGTGTGTTTTCTGCATCAAAGTAGCATTTATAGGGTGCTGTATACCTCCTTTCAGTCACTTTGTCCAAGTAAGTCAGTAAAAGATGAGGAAGCAGTCTCTTTGTCCAAGTGACAATTTGTCAAATCAATTTAAATTTTAATTTATATATAGTTTGCTAACCTTTACATGATGGAACATTATTTTCATCTCCAGTGTTGACCTGATGAATATTAGCAAACACAAGTCAACCCCAATTGTGGAAAACATTACATTTGTGAAACTGGATTAGGCATGGATCTTTGTGTACCTTCATCTAATGCCCATAAATAGATCTGCCATTGCAGTTGGTTTTATTTCACCATTACTGTCTGCCTGTGCATCATGTTCCCCACTGTACTGCTGCTGCTACCACTACTACTACTCCTATACAGCCAGACATCTCCTGCCTTGTCCATCATGTTCTATGCTGTACTGCAGCTAGTGCTACCTCTACTACTACCCCTAAACAGCAGGATGATTCCTGCCTTATCCATCATGTTTCATACTGTAATGCTTTGTTAAGAGGTGTTAAAATAATAAAAATGACTTTTTTTTACATTTTATTTTTTTTATTATAACCCCTTCCTGACATCCTCCTTACTATTACGGCAGATGCTGGGTCTTTAAATATGGCAGCTGCTCTGCTGCAGAGCGGCTGCCATAGCTACTGGGTCTCTGCTGTACATTGCCTGATCACAAGCATTGCACTGCTGTGTGGCCCTCCAACTGAAAAAATGCCCCCCGGGGCCGGTCCCCACTGGCCCTAGATCTTTAACGGTACATGTCGGATGCCACATGGCAAGATGGCGGGAGCCATCCTGTTCCTATGACACCTGGAAGCCTCATGAAGGATCCCAGGCCTGTCATAGGAATATTACTATTGAGGCTGGTCTATGACCAGCCTTGATAGTAATGTAGTGAATTTCCCGCAGACTGCAATAAGGTAGTATTTCAGTCTGTGGGACTTGCAATCAAACAATTGCAGGTTCAATCTCCCTATGGGGGGTTAATAAGTTAGTAAAAAAAAAATTAAAAAAAGTTTTAAAAATTATGAAAAAAACAATTAAAAACTAAAAGTTAAAATCACCCCCCTTTCCCTAGAATACATAAAAAACTAAAAAATACTGTGAAACACATACACATTAGGTATCCCTGTGTACAAACTTATAAAAATTTATTTCCCGTACGATGAACATCATAGCGGGAAAAAAAAAAAATCAAAGGTGCCGAACCACCATTTTTTCGTTGTTTAACCTCTGAAAAAAATTCCCCAAATAAAAATTCCCCAAAACTACAAAAGTACACCTGTCCCTGCCAAAAAGACGCCCTATGCATCCTCTTACACGAAATATAAAAAGTTACGGGTGTCAGAAAAAAATTTTCTTGCAAAGTTTTGGATTTTTGTTAAGGGGTTAAAATGTAAAAAAAAAAAAATAAATACATTTGGTATCCCCAGAATCGTAACGAAACATAGAATACAGGTGACATGTAATTTTGGCTGCAGAGTGAACTCAGTAAAAACGAAGTCCATAAGAAAGTTGCACAAATGCACTTTTTCTTCAATTCCACCCCATTCTGAAGTTTTTTACATTCTGAAGTTTTGTTCAGAATAATAAATGGTACCATTATGAAGAACAATTTGTCCTGCAAACATTAAGCTCTTATATGACTCTGTGAAGGGAAAAAGAAAAAAGTTATGGGGTTTGGAAAGTGAGGAGTCAAAAACAAAAAATGGCACCTGTGGGAAGGGGAAAAGATAATACCAGACTTGTTGCAACTTCCTAAAAGAGATAATATATTGACAGTTTTTTTAATTTTAAAAATATGAACATCTGACTGTGTGATGTGTTTTCAGACAGACAGCTTACTAGTACTACCACTGCCTAGCAGCTGTTTACCCATAGCCATATACAGTTTGTTGCTTTCACTTTGGTATTACTTATATTGTCCTGGCACTGAAGGTAGTTGGATACAGTTCTAGGAGACCTCATATTGTCATTGTATTATTACCTCATTTTATTATACTTATATTTTACTATATCATTTTCCTAGTTTTTATTTGCATTGCAAAAATACATTTTTTAATTTGTTACACCAAATAGTAGTGATTATTAGCAAAGTACAGTATATAACTTTCAGAGGACACTATGTACAGTAGACCACGTCAAGCACCATATAGCATGCAAAATATTTGTACGTGCACCCCATATTGATTATAATCAATGAATATTACATATAATTTTATATTTTTCATAATTTGAAATAATACAATGGATAATGTGAAACATCTCTTTTACTTTAGCTGCCATGTAAATTCTGATAGCACCATCCCACTTGTGTGTTTGCAATAGAGACTGAATTGCTTTTTGCATATTCAACATTGTAGCATCAAATAGCTC
This sequence comes from Leptodactylus fallax, assembly GCA_947044405.1. Classification (NCBI taxonomy): domain Eukaryota; kingdom Metazoa; phylum Chordata; class Amphibia; order Anura; family Leptodactylidae; genus Leptodactylus; species Leptodactylus fallax. Next base: position 1,638,536 of record CAMRHE010000184.1, read on the forward strand.
AGCAGGTACCTCATGAATTAAACTGAATCCAAGGGGAACTGGGGTTAAGAAATCAAGGACGCTGTGAGGAGAATCAAGCTGTGAAACTACCGCATCATGGACTCAATTTACAAAGAGATTGCCAGAGCGATTTAACCTTAATGCCAGCATGAACTGAATTATATATTCCTCTCTCAAAGTGACAAATTATAAATCTAACTGTGAAGACTGTATCAGAAAGATAAGAGAATTAATGGCAAGTCATTATTAATATAACAAATTGTCCTCAGATCTTTATAAGAGAACTTATTGTTAGACTGGTAAGTAAGGGAAATGTGGCTGAATGGAAAGTAGGAATGAATTGAAGATAAAGATATTAAATAGTTTTACTATAACCCAAAGGATACAGGGAACAGTAACTAGCATCTATGAGTCAAATACAATCCGCATAGCAAGAAACCTTTAAAACTGAACTATAGGCAGCTGTACTAGGAGCTTCAGGATGTAGCTCAACACACCTCAGATTTGGCCCGTGGCATGGACGATACAGCAGATCCACTAGAGGGGGATAGGATTCATCTAACCAATCATGATGGTTGGCTATAAATGCTGGAACTCCAAGCTGAGGACATTGATAATAGATCCTGCAGGAGGAAATATCCGCATTAGAGGGCTCCTAGAGTCCATTACAGTCCTGAAGGAGATGGTTCTTAACCTATTCATGGCCTTGCTGCCACAAGTGGATCCATCTATGCTTCAGATTATCAAGATTTATAAGGCGTTGGGGGAGGCCTTGCACACCTGATACGCCAATAGATGTTGTCCTTAAGCTGCACCATGAAGAGTCCAGGGACTTGCTTCTACGGGCAGCAAGGTATTCTCCAGCTCTGCCAGGCCTCCCAGGTAGTGTACAATTATCTGCAGATATCTGCCCGGCTACTTTGGCATGCTGGCTCTCCTTCTGACATTTGACTCAAGCTCTACAGACCACAAGGGTTAAATATTGCTGGGTTTTCCCCTTTTCATTATCCTTTACCTACAACAATGTGAGCCACACGGCTTGGACATTTTAGGAGGGCAAGAGAGCTCTGGAACGGAATGGAATCCCCTTTATGGTCGCGGCACCATTACCCAAACTCTCCACTTGTTCCCACTGGAATGGCAGGTTGCAGGTGGGTTGACCCTTTTGACTCCTTACAGCTCCTAACGTGTGACTTTGCTCCATCCTAATGGATAACACCACTTCGGCAATGAGATAGATTGCTCTCCAAGGCATAGACACTTGGATGCTTGGTATAATGCTCCACCTTGGATGGTAATTTGTAAATAAATCTACACACCTTGATATCTTATAGTTTCATATGGTGCTCATACTTGTGACCTACAGTCTACTGTTGGCAGTTTCTTATTATTTTACCTCACTAGAACATAAGGCTCTCTTGCTGCTGGTCTGGTGTATACTTTTCAAGATGATGGTGAGATGGTTTAATATATTTTTTTTATATATATATTTTACTACTGTATCTCTAGTTTATAGATGTGTCGGCTTATACCTTTTATGTTTAATGTTTAATAACATTGGCTTAGATGCTGGGTTATAATGCTGCTCCACTCTGACTGTGTCGGCCCTGTTGGGTCTTTGATCACTAAGGTACCCCACCGCCACTATATCAGGGAATAGTTCCCCAATTCTATTTCAGTTGTTTGCACCCCCTTTTTTTCCCTACCTTTAAGTGCTTTCCTCCCAGATGCCTCATTCCCTAAGCTAAGCTTTCTTATTAGGTTGCTGATACTGTACCATATGTAATGTCAACCCTGGTTTCCTCAGCTATACTGTATGACTAGCCAGCCATGTGTCATGTAATATACAGTTATTACAAAAATGTGTTTGTAGAAATCTTTATTTGCAAAAACATATATGCTGTTCAAGAATAAGGTGAGTATATTCAATATGATTCAGTGGAGTTAGGGGGAGTTCACACTACAGTTACTAATGTCCATTGCTGTCTTCTGTCATAGCATGACAGCAACGGACATTAAACTGTCACAGACTGATTCTGTGTCTGTTCCCATTGACACGAATCTAAACAATGTGACAGAAGCTAGATTCTGTCATGTTTGTTTAGTTTTGTAACAGTAGAAAAAGTCGTAAACAATTTTGGTTTGAAATGAATCAGTTCGCCCATCTCTACTCATCGGCCAATGAGCATCAGCATTCTGAAGTATATAGACAAAAAACAGGAACTAAATTCAAGCAAGTTTACAGAGATTTCAGAATTAACTAAGGAATACATAGTAGAAGAGTAATATCCTTGGCTCTGTTCAGAACCGGCTTAAATTTCTTGAATAAAGATAAGAAATAAGATTTAGATGTCGCTGATTTGTTTGGTTTTTTTGCAAAGATAAACAAAATTGGGAAGATTAATTTGCTTAACCAGTGTCCCTTCGAGGTTTTGTGAAAATAATCATTACTTGCCTATGGCAAATAGAGTGTGTATTTTCCAAAGAATACTGTACTTGACAGAAAGCTAAGGTTGATATATTCAACAGAAATGCCAGGGGATTTGTACATTATTTGGCCCTATCGTCAAAGGGCTAATTTTCAGCTTTTCTGTGCACAAATATCGAATGCGATGCATGTTAAAATTTGCATCACATTCATTAGTCTTTCATTTTTTTTTCTACCTTAAGTGTACTGAGTATAAACTAGCATATTCACTTGCATGCACACGTCTTTAAATTCTGTCAGGGTTTAAAGGGAGTCTGTCACCAAACCCCAGCATAGCTCCACAGATAGATAAGTTAGAGTCACCTAAAACAATGTTTCCCCCCTTGTGAATCGGTTGCAGAGATATTACTATTTTTGTTGCTGTTCCTCCAAAGAGATAAGTGGTGATGTCCTTGTTGCACAAAAGCACATTTGCATATTGATACAACTGGCTACATCTCTCCAACATAGGCAGCTATTCACAAGAAGTAAACACCATTTGAGTCAGGTGACCTTAACCTATCTGCAGGGTTGCTGTAACGTCTCTGCCTGTTCGGGTCTCTGCGCCATGCTGCGGCGAAGGAGGCGTGTTCAGTTTGATTCCTTGCGTAGGTTTCTTGTTGCTCAGTCTGAACACTGTCCTAGACAATGTAATTGATTTTCTGCCACAGCCATTTCCTTCACCTTGGTTTTCTCTGTTCCACTAATAGTTAATCTCAGCCTTGCCTGTGTGATTGACAGCCTGTCTACCAATCCAGAATGGGGCTGGCCCAGACTTTCTATAAACAGGTTGTCAGCCCTCACATGGTGGCTGGTTATTGCTTCTTGCGTTCTGGCTATTATTCCTTGCTGTTTTGTTACTTGTATTTGTATTCCTGATCTCTGGCCTTGACTTTTGACTATTCTCTTGGATTTTGATTCTGTACTGCATTGCTCGTCTGTTACCGAACCCTTGGCTTTCTGACCTCCCTTTTTGTCGTTTGTTCTGTCTGTGTTCTGTGTTGTCACTTTACTCAGTAGAGGGCTTGTCTTCAGGTTGTCCTTTTACCATTTAGGGTAAACTGAGGCAATAGGAAGGGACAGTGGCTGGGGTGAGATTAGGGCTCATTTGTCTCTGTCCTTCCTCTCAGTCCCCTGCAGTAGTGTGAGGGTATTGCTTCGTCTGGCAAGACCCTAACAGTTGCACAAGAAATTGGAGACCTTCATTGAATATGAGTTCAGGTAAAGATGGGCACATCGGTATATATTTGTCAGACAGTCTGACTTTAATTTTTTTCTGCTCTATGTTCCTATAAGTACATATAAGACCATATTCCAGATTGTAGCAGGATTTAGAAGTAACTTCTGAACTTAAATGGAGTCTGTCACCAGAATCAAGCATATCACCCCAGACCCACAGATAGATTGGTTAGGGTCACCGGAATCAAATAATGTTTTTCCATTTCCAGACCGAATCTGGGAAATGTAATAGTTTAGGGGGTCTGTATTTATTTAGACAGTTTGGTGGGGGATCTATTTTGGGGTCTAGTCTGGATACAGTATTTATTCCAAGGTATATGTGTATTTTGGGGTTTAGTTTTGGGAAGTTTTCTGCAGAAGTGAAGTGCAGAAGATGCCTCAGTAAACTCTACAGCCAGAAGAAGTCATCATGGTGGTCTGAACTGGATAGAGAAGAAAAAGAAGAGAACATCTATAATGAGAGAAGATATCACGTTAGTCATTGGATTTAAAAAGGAACTGTCACCTCTCCTGACATTTTGGGTATAGTAAGTCTCCGCATAACCTAGACCTAATGGACATCTATAGTGTCACTATTCCTCTTCTCAAAAGAATGTGTCTCTACACCGACTGACACTGTCCCTTTGTCAGTGTGTATAACAGTTGGGGTAACACCCAGCTGTCAATACTGGCATATAAAGGTGTTGTAAACTATAGACGCAGCATGGTAGGACAGTGATGAGGTTCAAGTTTAGGGAACAGCCCTGGGTCTATGGTTGACATAGGGTCTATATTGAGCTTGATAAGCCACTTTGGATAAATAATGGGATATATGCAAGTACACAACTTTACTGCACCATTCACTACAGTTGGATGAATTAAGCAAACACACAAGAATCATATTGATCAACACCATGACAATACTATAGAGTCTGAAGTACTCAGAATGGGCAGTAGATGTCTCTAGGGCCTTCCCATCAGTTCTTTTTTTTTACAGTTTTGCATTTCTCTTTCCCATATCTCTAGAATAATAAAACATTTTGTTTTATTACTGACAGAATTTGCTAGCACACATTTATTTTTAGTCTTCAGAGAAAAACGCAAATGGTCCCACGTCAACAAGTGTTTTAGTATTATCTACAGATGTCATCTTGCATGCATACCTTTATGACAGCTTCAATTGTTTCAAGACTTCATAAAATAGCCAACATCAATTGAATGATGAAAACCATAGTCTGGATTTATGATAAAGTAACAGCAGGGTGCCATCACAGTTACTGTAACCAAGCCTACAAATACAATATTACTTACTCAAAAAACATGTTCTAAGATAAAGGCCAATAAAATCTAGGATAGACATAACCAAAGTGATTACCCTGAACCAAGCAAATGAAATCTTATATGATAAAAATATGTATTGCCATCAACCGTATTGCCAGGGGTGTAGCTATCGGAGACGCAGAGGAAGATGTTTGACCTCTGACCTGGTGCCTGAGAGAGCCCAAAGGCCTCTCTGCCACATCCTCCATGGCATGAAGGGGACTATACTGCAGACTTTGTATTGGGGTCCGGAAACTTCAAGTTATGCTTTTATATTGCTCATGAAAAAAGAAATGTAAATTTTCCCCATAGAATTGGCTAGAGGAAGGAGAAATCTAAATCTTGTGTTTGTCCACATGTTGTACGCAGCTATGTATGGATGCTGTATAACTTTTTTTGAGATATGGTAGAAACTAGAATAAGGATTCAAAGATTTACCAATTCTTAATCTTAGTGTATATTGCTGTATATATATATAGGATATGCTGTAATTCATTCTGATTGTTGGGGATCTTGCCTCTAGGTTTCTTGCTAATCTGTAAAGATGGCTGTGTCAACAAATGATTTTTTTTTTTTTTTTATAAGGACTATTGATTCCATCTGAGCTTAAAAGAGTATGACCACAACAACATATTTCATATATAAGTACTTTTTTTTAGGAGGTTTTTTTATTTGTAATTTTTTTTTTTTACATGTAAGTGTTTTTGTTACATATATCCCCAATGAGGTTATATAAGACTTCTGGGAGATATCACACATCACCATTTTTTTGTGCATTTTTCCATTGCAACTGGGGTATCCATAATAAAGTCTTATTCACTTAACAGTGCTATAAGACCTTAACGACTACAGACTCGTAGCATTGATATCCCACCTGATGAAGGTCTTAGAGCAGGGGTGTCAAACTCATTTTCTCCGGGGGCCACTTCAGCCTCACGGGGTACCTTGAAGGACCAAGATTATTTTACACATGTATAAAAGTAACTTCTCCTTAACAGATAAGCGAGCTATTAAGCAGTAGTTACATTTGTACATTACTACTGTTACAATCAGCCCTTTGAGGTCAACCAGGAAGAACATAATGTATTGTTAAAACCTAAGACATTGGCATGTTACATACTATCCTCATCCTTTTCTGAATATATCAAAAATTAAGCACTATACAAATACTGTTTACCCCTGCAAACGGTATTATGCTCTATACTTGCCTCTGCACACGGTATTATGCTTCATAGTGGCCCCTGCACACGGTATTATGCTCTATAGTTGCCCCTGCACACGGTATTATGCTCCATAGTGGCCACTGCACACGGTATTATGCTCAATAGTGGCCCCTGCACACGTTATTATGCTCCATATTGGCCCCTGCAATCGGTATTATGCTCCTTAGTGGCCCCTGCACAAGGTATTATGCTTCATAGTGGCCCCTGCACAAGGTATTATGCCCCATAGTGACCCCCCCACCCATGAACTATTATTATACTCTGGGGTCTTTTCAGACCATAGAGTATAATGATCGGAGACCCAGGTGGTGACAAACATAAAAACAAGTGTTACTTACCTGGGCTCCGGTGCGCTCCCTGCGTTCGGCCTTCTTCAATGTCGCACAGACCGGCGTCGTGACATAATGACGTCGGCCTGGCTCACGTGACGCCTGGAACGTCACCAAAGAAGGCCGAAGCCGGCTGGGAGCAGCATCGGATCGCTGGAGAGGTGAGTAACACAGGTTTTTATGTTTATCACCTCCCCTGGGTCTCCGATTATTATACTCCGGGGTCTGAAAAGACCCCAGAGTATAATAAAAGTAGTATTTGATGGGGTTCGCGGGCCACGGCCTCACTTACCATCCCCGCTCCTGCTCACAGCCGCTTCTGCGTCCCATAGCAGAAGGGGAAGCGGGGGCGGCCACGACCAGCAGCGGGGATCGGTAAGTAAATAGGCTGTTATGTGCTGGGGATGCTCCAGCAGGCAACGGCCTATTTATATATATATATAAAAAAACTTATTTCACCTACCTCCGATGCCTTCATGCAGCCGCTGCCTCCTCTTCTTGTCTGTGACATCTGCGTCTCAGTGTAGGAGGCACAATGACGTCATTGTATCGCCACCTGCGCTGACATGCAGAGGTCTTGTAAACCAGCCCAGGACAGGTATCACGTAGCTTTGTTTTTTTTTTTTTTTTTTTTTTTTTTTGTTTTTTTAAGCGGCCTGTCCTGGGCTGTTTACATTACATAGACAATAAAAAATGCCGCGGGCCAGATAAGTGCCGGACCGGATAACAGAAGGCAGCATGCCGGATTCGGCCCGCGGGCCTTGTGTTTGACACCTGTGTCTTAGAGAGATTGGTTCTCACACACCTTCGCCCTCTAGTGAGCTTGGCTATGGACCCTTTCCAGTTTGCTTATCAGCTGGGCATTGGGGTGGATGATGCCATCATCCACCTTCTGCACAGAGTTCTTTCTCACCTGGAGAAACCAGGGAACACGGTGAGAATAATACTGTATTCTTTGATTTCTCCAGTGCTTTTAACACCATACACCCAGGGCTATTGAGAGACAAGGTGGCCCTTGTTGGAGTGGACCACCACCTCTCCAACTGGATCCTAGACTACCTCACAAACCGACCTCAGTATGTAAGAGCCCGGCACTGTGTGTCAGATACCGTGATCTGCAATACGGGGGCACCTCAGGCTACAGTTCTTGCCCCTTTCCTCTTCACACTGTACACTGCTGATTTGAGGTGCAAATCATCTAGCTGCTACCTACAGAAGTATTCTGATGACTCTGCAATAGTAGGACTCATCACAGACGAAGATGATGGGGAGTACAGAGAATTGAACCACCTTAGGATCAATGCTGGGAAGACCAAGGAGATGGTGGTGGACTTTCGTAAATGCAGATACCCTCCTAAACTAGTGGACATCCAGGGGACGGGCATTGAGATTGTCAACACCTATAAGTACCTGGCTGTGCTCCTTAATAATAAGCTGGACTGGGCAGATCACTTGGATGCACTGCACAGGAAGGGCCACAGCAGGCTCTACCTGCTTAGGAGGCTGAGAGCCTTTGGAGTCCAGGGGGTACTTCTTAGGGCCTTTTTCAACTCAGTAGTGGTGTCAGCCATCTTCTTTGGAGTGGCCTGCTGGGGGAAGGGGGGGGGGAAGGAGCATATCAACCAGGGATAGGAATAGACTCGACAAGCTGTTTAGAAGGGCCAGCTCTGTCCTTGGGAGTCCTCTGGACCCAGTGCAGGTGGTGGGTGACAGAAGGATACTGTCCGTGGTGAGCACCATGTGGGAGAATAACTCCCATCCCATGCATGAGACTGTGATAGCACTGGGCAGTACTGTCAGTGACCGACTACTTCACCCAAAGTGTGAGAAGGAGCGCTATCGGAAGTCTTTCCTTCCTGCTGCGGTTAAGCTGTACAACCAACACTGACCTAAGCGGTGATAATTCCATACAGAGAACTGAAAGATCTTTAAGTTGTGATACCCCCTCTGCTACTTTTTTACCTGTACCTTTCTATCTGTACCTACTGTCACTGTAATGCCTCTACCTTGGAGCGTTTTGTATATATTGTATTTGTATTGCATATCTTTGCTTCTGTAACACACCGAATTTCCCCATGGTGGGACTATTAAAGGATTATCTTATCATATTTGATCTTATTTTTTACGGATCTAATGTCTGTAAAAAACGATCATGAACATCCATTTTTGACGGCAAATTTGCATCTATTTTGCATCTGTTCTTCTGTTTTTAATAGCCGAGTGTCATCCGTTTTGCATCTGTTTTCAATGGGACATTAAAAAAACAATTGGTCTTTCATTTTTGACCCGACCCACAGATCCATTTTTAACTAACATAATTCAAACCACAGTCAGTTTTACATCCATTAAAAATGGTTCCATTGATTTTTATTGGGTCTGTGTGTCCGTTACACAGACAAAGACAGATCATGTCTGTTTTTTTTAACTGACCATTTTTTCTGTCCATCAAAAAAAAAAAAAAAAAAGACGATGAATACACTAATTTACTCTCATTGTAAATTGCTAAGGCTTATCTGCTTCTGCTATGACATTGGCACTGAGGATGCTGGCTTTTACCCCGATCTTATACTTACCAATGCTGCGACCTCACCTTCCTCCCCCCTATCCCCATACCTTATTCTACCTGAGAATAAAGACAAACACAAGTGAGGTTGGATTAATTGGCCACAGCAGCCATTTTATTACATAAAACAGTACAAATATATATAAACTGCAATTTTTTTAAACCCACCTGAATAAATAACGTTAACATAACCCCCTATATAATAATAAATACATAAATAACAATTTAAATAACAAAATAACCAATTAACCCCAACTTTCCAGAAATAAATATCTATATTTTCTGAGGGGGAGGTCCTTGGAGCTCCATACATCTGGCCACCAAACTGTCCATCACACCAAGTTACCGCCAGCTGCAAACCACAAGCTCAGAATGCCCCAAGATCCAAACCAGGCTGGGGGGTTGACCTATAAAATAAACAATCACATAAATAACGTAAAACTGTAAACCCCCCAAACCCAACAGACTATGAACATCTATAGCAAATGAGATCGCACATAGGAAACAAAACGACGCGACGCCCATCTGCCGATCCGCCGCACAATGTCCGGGCCCAGCCCCCACACCGAGGCCTCTGTAGCAGCACCTATGCGGAAAGAATGCGGAGCAAAAACCGACGGGTCAAGCCCCAAGTCCCTCAGACACTTCCGAAAAACCAACGTAAACTGAAATCAAGACAAAAATGAGCCGTCGGAATGGCACAACAAAGGGCCACCCTGCCCTTTCCGCACCCTATAGAACTCCTGGAAGCACTGCACTGGGCACATGGCAGACTCCGGAACAGGAAACAGGCACACCCTGCGGCCCCAGCCGCACTGATCCGTCTTAGAACGACGGAAAACAAACTCGACCCCAGATTCACCCAAACACACATCCTGTACCAACACACCCCCCGCAACCGTCTTGCATGGAGAGACCAGTTCCCCCACCCGCATCATCCCAAAAAATGCCCAGGAAAAGGCCAGCCGAAAAAGAGTGACCTCAAATGGGGAAGAACACACTCCATTCAAAGCTGCCCCCAGACGTTCAAGTAATTGAAAGGACACCGGCTGCCTCCCATCAGGGTGGGACCGGCCTCTCCTGAAACCCCGGAGAGCCTGAGAGACAAGAAAATCTTTTGTTACATCCACCCATCCCCGGACACGAAAACCGAACGCTAACCCCGCCACTAAACGATTCATCCGGGAAACCGACCAACCAGCCATCGTCCCCCGTCCCACCAGCACCAAGAATGCCGTGCGCTGGTCTCTGTCTGAAACAACACCCCCCAACTCACCCGCAACAGATTCAAACTCCCTCCACGCGGCCGCATAGGCCGCCCTGATACCAACTGCTAGGGATGACCGAATGAGCTCACCGGCCGCGGCAAGACCACATCCCACAGGTGATCCGGACACGGGATTCCAGAGACATCCTCCTCGGGGGTCACCTACCGAAAACCGCTCCCACTGGAACCGAGAAAGAGAGTCGGCAATTACATTAGTAACTCCAGGGACATGAACCACCACCACCCACGCATTCAAAGCTAAACAACGCAAAACCAGGTGCTGTAACAGCTGCCTGGTTGTCGCAGTGGAAACGCACCTTCTTGTTGCAAAAACGATCCCCCCAAACCTCCAATGCCACTACAATAGGTAAGAGCTCCAGTAAACACAGATTACTAACTAGCCCTTGCTCCACCCACTCTGACGGCCAACGTCCTGCGCACCACTGACCCGGACAAAAATCCCCAAAACCCACCGCCCCCGAGGCATCAGTGTACAAATCCCAGTCAAAAACATCAATAACAGGCGACATTACCAAGGAGCGGCCGTTATAATCACACAAAAATCTGGCCCACACCTCTAAGTCATCCCTGTGGTCCCTGGTCAGCCGAATAAAATGCCTGGGCAACGCTATCCCAGCCGTAGCACCAGCCAAGCGCCTGCAAAAAACACGCCCCATGGGCATGATCCTACAGGCAAAGTTGAGTTTCCTGAGCAGGGACTGCAAGTCCCGGAGCATAATCTTCTGCAACCTAGCTGCCCGCCCCACCTCATGCCGAAGCGCTACGAATTTATCATCCGGCAGACGACACTCCATTCTCTCGGTATCAATAGTGATACCCAGAAAACTCAAACACGAGGCTGGGCGCTCCGTCTTCCCTAGGGCCAAGGGGACCACAAAACGCGCTATATCCCATTCCAGAGTCCGTAGCAAGGAAAGGCAGACCGAGGAGCCAGGCGGACCGAGGCACAAGAAATCGTCCAAATAGTGGATTATGGACCTGACGCCTGCCAGGTCCCTCACCACCCACTCCAAGAACGAGCTAAAGGCCTCAAAATATGCACAAGAGATCGAGCAACCCATAGGGAGACAACGATCCACAAAGTATGACCCGTCCCAGTAACACCCGGAGGCTGTCCAGATGGACCGGGAGGAGATGAAAGGCCGATTCCACGTCCGTCTTAGCCAGCAATGCCCCAGGCCCATATTGTCGCACCCAATAAACCGCCGCATCGCAGGAAGTGTAAACAACGGAACTCAACTCAGGGTCAATGCCATCATTAACCGAACCCCCTTTGGGGTGCGATAAATGATGGATCAATCTAAACTTGTTAGGCTCTTTTTTAGGAACAACCCGAGCAGGGAAACTACCAAATCCGCAAACGGCGTCGAACTAAGGGGCCCGCCATACGCCCCAAGGAGATCTCCTTGGCCAATTTTTCTCCCACCAGCCTGGGATGCTGATACGCAAAAACCAGATTTTTCATGGACAAGGAGGCCCCCCGGAGGGCAGATGGGATCCGAAAACCGTAACTGAAACCATCAAGCAACAACTGAGCCTTAAGATGGTCCGGATACTGATTTAGATAAGGCTCCATCTCTCACAGTTTCACCAGAGTCAGCCCCATGGCCAGTTGCCCCGCCAGCCTGACGCCCTTTTCCCCTCTTAAAGCAGCGGGCTGAGCCATGGGAGGCTCCCCCGCACACAGAACATGCATGCCTGAACTTGCAGGACGTCCCTAACTTAACACTGGCCTTCATTAAATTGCCAGCAGAATCCTGACTTCCCCCAGTCCCCTGGACTGCCGTGGAAGATCTGGCCCCCCCCCTGAAAGGGCTGCCCAAACCGTGAAGGGGCCATGACCCTCAACCACAACCCGATGTCCTTTTGGTGCCACTTTATGGATGGGCACACCGCCCTTCGCTGACGGAACTGCTCATCATAGCGCAGCCACGTCTGACCCCCATAAACCTGATAGGCCTCCCCGATAGCATCTAAATAACATCGTCTCTTCTCCTGATTCTCCTTCTTACTCTCGTCCTGTTTCCCCTTGTCTAAATTGAACTCCAGTGGAAGCAGGGAAAAGATTTTGATGTACTCATCAAGCCAAATCTTATCCTTCACCTCCCTCTTCAAATGAGCACCCATGAGGGCCCTCAAAGCAGATGTAGACCTCCCCTCGTGTCCTATCGTCTAAATGAATGCCATCGCCCTCCTTATCCGTCTGAACTGACACTGCCACCCGCGCCTCTTTACGAACCAAACTATCCGATGGCAACACTATCACCGGAGGGGGCGGAGAGCCCCCAACCCTCGCCGAAACAGGGGACCCGGAAGTCCCCCCGCCACCACCCAAACGCACCAATACGTTGCAGAGCCCACCTAACAGAGCCCGCAGATCCTCCCCTAAACCCACCGCCGACCCCGCGGCCGCCTGACCATCCCCAACTGCCACATCTGGTCCCTCCCCACACACCTGAGATCTAAACAACGCCGGCACAGAACAAGACAAAGACAAACACTCACCAGGCTGAGCAGAAGCTGTGATCCCGCCAGCCGCCTGTCCTGAATCCAACAGCAGGGAAGAGTCAAAGAAGTCGTCGCCATCAGAGTTCCGGCCTACGCCACCAACCACCGCGGAAGTAGAACAGCCAGCACAGGAAGGACATTCTCGCCTGGATGAAGAAGGCAAACCAGATGAGGACTGGCCCAGAGACCATCTGCCTGAAGCAGCCCGCCGACCCACAGTCGCCAAACTCCGCCCAGTCGCTTCAGCAGTCCGGCGTGAAGATCCAGGGGGCATCAGTTGTCTTCCAGAGTGACTGGTGGCCCACCTGACCGTAACATTGCCAGCCGGGGCCACCGTATCCAAGGCCGCAGATGGTGGAGGAGTCATGGAGGGAAGGGGCTGCACAGGCCACGAGCTCCACCCCCTCGCCTCCGCAGGTCCCGGCCTCTGCTGTGGATGCCTCCCAGGCTGTGGGCTGCTACCCCTTGCTGTAGGGCGCGTCTGCCGGCCTGGAGGGTCCCTAGAAGGGCTCCGGAGCCGACACCGAGACCTGGGCGCTGTGTCCGGGTTGAGCCGCTCCGGAGGCCTCGCCCGACGCTGCCGCCGGGACAAGGCCCCGCCCACCAGAGCCCGGGAAGGAGAGGGAGCCGAGGACGCGGCCTGGCCAGGACTAGGCCGCGGGGAGCCGGGCGCCATACCTCAGGGGTCCGAGTCCACGATCCCCAGCACCTGCTGCCAAAGCCATGCAGCATCCACGGAGCCGGCGGCAGCGCGGAGCTGCCTCAGGATCGCCTCCACGTCTGACATCTGGACACAGGTAGGGAGCGTTCTACGTGTCGATGGCTCCTTCCCAGCGGTGAATGACCGCCGGAAGCAGAGCCGGTCCCCTATATCCCCTGCCCCTAGCTACTCCCGCCACAGACGTGCCCCTCCCCTTAGTAACCCTAGCCCTCACCGTCAGGCCCTGTCATGCCAGCCTCCCCTCAGTCTGTGCCCTGGTCCGGCCTTCCTAGACAAGCAGCTCTGCTAGACCGGGAGGCACCTGGCGATCACGTGATCGCTGTGTCCTGTGAAGACAACAGCTCTGCTGCTTACTCTCTTCACTGTATAGCATTGATTCAGCATTATGTAGTGTGTAAAGAAGACAGAACTGTAATAAAAATCTTCTTCCCAGAGATTTCAGGAGCAGGGAGTTTCTGCAGTGACACCAAAAGAGGTCACTGCAGAGTGAGGACCTGCACTGCCCACTGTGAAAGAAAGCAAGTGGTTTCTATCAGCCTAAAGATAACTCCCTTCCCAAGGGACCTGGCAGCAGTGCTTGTGATTGGACACTACTCTGATCATAGGCGATAAACTTCTCAGATGGCATAGTCAGATGAGATCAAGAAGATCAAGCCTTCAGAAGGCTCCCAGGTCTGAAAATACTATATTACTATATCTACTGATCACTTGATGGAGCTCTTGGGGGAGGGTTTAATATATATAAATATATATACAGTACAGACCAAAAGTTTGGACACACCATCTCATTCCAAGAGTTTTCTGTATTTTCATGTCTATAAAAATTGTAGATTCACACTGAAGGCATCACAACTATGAATTAACACATGTGGAATTATATACTTAACAAAAAAGCGTGAAACAACTGAAAATATGTCTTATATTCTAGATTCTTCAAAGTAGCCACCTTTTGCTTTGATTACTGCTTTGCACACTCTTGGCATTCTCTTGATGAGCTTCAAGAGGTAGTCACCTGAAATGGTTTTCACTTCACAGGTGTGCCCTGTCAGGTTTAATAAGTGGGATTTCTTGCCTTATAAATGGGGTTGGGACCATCAGTTGTGTTGTTCAGAAGTCAGGTGGATACACAGCTGATAATCCTACTGAATGGAGTGTTAGACTTTGTATTATGGCAAGAAAAAAGCAGCTAAGTAAAGAAAAATGAGTGGCCATCATTACTTTAAGAAATGAAGGTCAGTCAGTCCGAAAAATTGGGAAAACTTTGAAAGTGTCCCCAAGTGCAGTGGCCAAAACCATCAAGCGCTACAAAACTGGCTCACATGAGGACCGCCCCAGGAAAGGAAGACTAAGAGTCACCTCTGCTGCAGAGGATAAGTTCATCCGAATCACCAGCCTCAGAAATCGCATGTTAACAGCAGCTCAGATTAGAGACCAGGTCAATGCCACACAGAGTTCTAGCAGCAGACACATCTTTACAACAACTCAGGAGACTGTGTGCAGCAGGCCTTCATGGTAAAATAGCTGCAGTGGTGAACCTAGCCTCTTTGCTGCCTGAGGCGGACTATAGAAAGACGTCCCCCCCCCCCCCCCCCCCAAAAAAAACCAAAAAAAAACAAAAACTGAGTTTCTATGCTACTAGTTTAACACACTGTTATCATCGCACAATATACACAATACACAAAGTTATAAAACAGTTTTTAAGAATTCTTCTTCCTGTATTACTTCAGTATCAGATCAACAACATGGCATTAACAATGAAAGTAACTTCACATAATACCCTGTGCAGGGACCACTGCAAGGTAGTAAGTTATTTTTATTTCACAGTGAATGCCATAAAAAACAAATACAAGCACATATAATGCATACATTGTGGCCTTGGATGTTACAACTTTGGTCTGGTTACTGGAATTCCATTGCAACATAAAAAACAAAATCCATTAGAAAATTGCAGAACTACTGTATGTTTTTTTTTCCATTTCCATACAATTTAAACATTTTTATGTGCTCCTACCAAATAGAACACATATAATGTGTGCAGGGTAGGGCAGAAGAATGAAAATCCGGTCCTAATATAACCTAACTAAAGTCTTTAACAAAGTAGAACAGTTAAACAGGAACAGTATTCAGTTCAATAACAGGATCCCTGTCTTCAGCCACCTGGTCTTTGCAAGGGGAATTTCCTAAATATAGCTTTTTTTGTTACAAATTTTTTTGCAGTTTTTTGAGCCAAAGCCAAGAGTGGCTTAAGCAGAAGGTAGAAGTATAAGAATTTCCTATATATTTGCCATTTCCTTTGCAGCCATTCTTGGCTTTGGCTCAAAAAACCGCAGCAAAATCTGCAACAAAAAAAGCTGCAGGGGCCTGAGCCTTAAAGAGGTATTTCCATGTCAGACATTTATGACGTATCCATAGAATATGCCAGAAATGCGTTATATATGTGGATTTCACCTTTGGGATCCAAACCTATCTCGATAACGGGGGTCCCCTGACCCCTCTCCACAGACACCTATTGTGAGCTCTAATCTGACACATCTATGAGTTACTATCCTGCATTGCTATAGCAAGATAGATTAAGCAGAATGTTCAGAGTAAATGACAATTCAGGAGGGTGGGGGAACAGGAGAATGGCTGAATAAGTGGAGAAAGAAGCATTTTTTTCTCTGATAAAATGTATTACAATGTTTCTTGGATTATTTTATATTCTCTTATAGTGTTAGTGACCATTTAAAAGTATTGTCCAGGAGTTAAAAAATCTCTAAAACACTGCCTAACCCTGTGGAGTAAAATAAAGATGAATTACTACCTTTTGCTATTTGCTAATTTTTTTTTTTGCTATTTTTTCAGCATCCAAATGTTCCTAAAATGCAATTCATTTCCTCTTTGTTTTTGTACTCGCCCAGTATACCTAATGGTTCACAATATTTTTATTCAGGTACAGCAAGTCACTCTCACCTACTATACCTACTGTATCACTCATTTACCTACCGCTACATCTTTATTCTAGTTTAATAGGCATCCACGCCATCTACTTGTCATCAGCATAGCTCTCTGTAGCTTCTAGTTTTACAATCACAGCCCTCCATTGTTATGCTTCCCCCAATGTACATGTTGCCACTACTGACATAATGACAGTACAAAGGCAGGCCAAGCACAGTTTTTAACAGTGCATGCATGGTTTATACAGTAGCCGCATGTGCTGTCCATGTACAGTGCGTGATGTCAGTAGTGACAATGCATACATGACACCTCATGGTAGTGATGGGAATTTCGATTCTATTTGGTGAACTGGATCATTTGGATCCCTTCACTAAAAAGAGTTGCTTCTTTTTACTGTCCTTTTTAGAAAATACTACTGTCTACTTTATATAGATAGTCAGGCATCCTCTCCACTTCGCCTTTTATAACTAATGGTATAAGACGTCGTAGCATCAGGTTAAAAGGAAGTAGGGTTATTCCGTTTGGGGGTAGGGTTAGCTATGTATGGGTGGGGTTAGCTGGGTAAGGGGTGGGGTTAAATGTGTAGGATTAAGTGATATGTCGGCTCTCAGACAGAAACTGACTGGTTGAACAAGCTTGAAAAAACTGGCACTTTCAACTGCTAATGACACATCACTACCTCACGAGAATATAGGATCAAGTTTCATCTGACTGCTACATACTTAACCCCACCCCTTACCCAGCTAACCCCACCCCTACATAGCTAACCTTGCTCCCTACATGGCTATCTCCACCCCCAAATGGGTCTCCCTGCTTCCTTTTAACGTGATGCTATGACGTGTATGGTTTAATCTCCTGAATTTTATTGTATGGCCTATAGTGCATATTTCAAGTCTATTATACACAGTCATGTACCAAAAAGCAGCGTTACCTAAGAGTCCATTTAGCTAAGTTGCTTAATACCACAAAGTTTTAGATCTAAAGCACAGCATCAATTGGTCTATCCACAAGAAAAAAATTAATAATAAAACATAATTTTTATTAAGTTGGGATAAAACAAACACAGTAGGAAGTCCACTAACATAGAAATAAAAATGTCAGAGGTTTATCAGTCAAGCCAATCCTAGTTCTAAAGCAGGTCAAATGTGGCCCCAGCCTTAGTCCATAAATCATCCCGTGGTTCATCAAATAATCCAAGAACACACTGAGTCGGAATAGGCTGGTAGATGAATGGCCCTAAAGTCATTGTCCAAATATCTGCTTTGGTATATCACTTCCTTCATGTACACATGTGGGTATGATTCTGCACTAGGCGGTCATCACCTCAGTGTAGATATGGATGTTTAAAATCCGATAGAATGTCCATACAATGCTAGAACACAGCTGGTAAATTTCCACAGCAATTGCGCTTAGCCTGGTCTATCCCAATATTGCCTCATATTAAAACACTGAGGCTCCAGGAAGGTAGATATAGTCCTGGCAGAATGACGTACAACCCACCTAAATACCACCGTGGTTCAAATATGCAACAAGGAACATTCACGCAGGCAGACCACACATGTAATGTGTATCAGCCAACTGACTCTTCCCTAGCGTAGGGATAAAAGATATCTCTATACTGTCAGAGGATATGTCCACAATCGGACAGCTTCTTCAGTAGTGAGATGTTATGTTCTCATTCCCCCTTAAATTGTTAGGGGGAAGAGAAGTAATTCACAAGGCCAGGATAAATAAATATCACCATTCAGATGAATCAATGGTAATTGTATCCATTCCCACAACCATAGAGCTAACTAGGCTCATAGTATCAAAACTTCTCAACGCGTTTCCCTTTAAAGCAAATGAATAATAACTGCATTTCCCAGAGCTCTGTTGGTGAGCGCTGGTACTTGTAATAGCCGACAAAGTTTTAGACAGTTATACTAAAGTCACATTTGGACAACTATTTCCGATAATACAATACTTACCTGTATGCTTCACCGGGACAGAAAATTACATTTACACATACCCAAGACTTTTATGATTGAATACCCACTTCTACTCAGTTCCTCAACCAACTGCATTGCCAGAAATCTGCATAGCTGCTGACATCTATCAGAGTTTAAAGTAGATCGCAAAGGCTTTGCTTTGTTTGTGCATAAGTCTTAGTACTGGCAGCCCTGCAAGTAAAATGAATAGCACATCAATTATGTTACAGAAAGGAACAAATTTCCAAAAGATCTCAGCAGGTGTATTATGTATTCTAAATGTAATTCATCATAACTTGCTAAATCTGAAAGATAAGCTTAGTTATATTATTTCTTATCTTAAAACATATTAATAAAACAACTAGTTTTTTTCTTTTTTGGGGTTAAAACTAATATGGATGTTTTGTGCAGCATGCACTGTATTTCTCAATATGAAACACCACTGCCAATAATTCCTGCCAATATTTTACCAACCTTTGCCTTCCATCTGTTCTTCTCGATACACTTGCAGGCAGTCTTTGAAGGAGCTTGGCAGGGAGGTTGTTCCAGCCATCTTGGAGAACTAAGCACAGATCTTCTGTGGATGTAGGCTTGCTCCAATCCTTCTGTCTCTTCATGTAATCCCAGACAGACTGGATGATAGTGAGATCAGGGCTCTGTGGGGGCCATATCATCACTTCCAGGACTCTTCCTTCAAAGGGCACTCACACCAAATATTGATAAGATTTAGATTTATCTTTTGTTTATTCACTTAATTTTGTTAATTGACAAAAATAAAGTATTAACACTTATTTTTTAATTCATTCCTACTTTGCAGCATTTTTTCCATACCTTACTAAAACGTTTACACAGCACTGTAAGTCCTAAGGGGAGTAAAGCTGGGAGAGTCACTTGTAGAGAAGGACCCGGATGTACTTGTACATCATAGAGTATGTGACAGCCTGCAATGTCATGTCCAGGATAATGTAATGTATTCAAAGGGGTATGGACTTGCTGGACAGGGGTGTACAAATCATGGGTTCAGACTCAGCTAGGGTATTCAGTTCAGTTCTGGGTCCAGTTTATATACACATGTTTACAACAGATATTTGCTTTAGAAATTTCTACGCTTATTTAGTCTTATTTAAGTGAATGACCTCTTTTGCTACATTATTCAACAACCTCTTATGTAACACAACTAGTTATTATGCTGTATACAAACAAATTGATGTAGGGATGAATCGCTGGGTGGAAACCATACCTGGCACAATCAATGGTTAGTTTGTGCTGTAATGATTTTAATTACATTACTGGAACAAGAGTCCATTTAGACAGTGAAAATTATTAAAGCCTTTGTAATTCAATGTTCTCTATTTATTGTGATTGCGATTGGCGGTATAAAGTGTTTAGCAATTAAAGTAATTCTTTACACGGAAAACACATAAGTAGTAAAGAAGGCACAGTCTAATAAAGAAACATGTACTAATACAAGGTTCCTGACAACCAGACTGAAAGGTCCCACTTCAGTATATCCGAATAAAGTCGCTTTCAGCTTCAGCTCCTCCTTGGACCCATTTTCAACTAATATTATAAGAAAAACAGACTCACTAGTACAATTCACAATGGCAATGACTGCCATATACTGGCACTTTGTGAATTGTAAGCTGCGGTGCTGAATTTCAGAACATTTTACAGTATATACAGTAGATGATACATGATGTAACACAAAAATATTCATCATCACTACATACAAATGGTAATAGTTGGGTTACATCAATGGCTTGCTATCTTGCATTGATTGATTGAGGTATACGGTACATGCCAAAAGTTCAGGTTGTTGTATGACAGTCTAGACCACAGAAAAAGCAATGACTGTATGAATTTTTACAAAAATGGCAATTCTATGCAGGTTAGAGAGAGGGGTTGCCACATAAAGGAGATTGTCTGGTATATACCTTTTTGTATAAAGGCTTGGAGTGATTTCCCCTCAACCCTTACAAGAGTGCTGCATGCAACAGTACACTCACTACACTACACTCTATACACTATGTAGCACATAGCCTGTGCACCCATATACTAAACTGGGTAGATGATTTAACACAATACCCAGTTTAATAGATATAGACCTATTGGATGGCTGAGATGACATCTAGGCACAGAGATAGGCCGACCACTAAACTGTTTCAGTACAGTTTTAGGAATTTGCATTTAGATAAATAGTGGGCCGCCATGAATGAATTCTACTGGTGGGCCCTAGGCACCACTGTAAAACACTGAATGAATATAAGAAAAGGTAGTGTGAAATCAGCCTTATTCACAACTATTTGCCAAAAATACATCTCAGATTGTCCTGCTGACTAGGGCATTTAGTCAATTGTGACTATTTGTGAGCCATCCAACAATTTGAAGCAAGCACCAGGCATTTTACTTCCTTCTAAATATCAGTTGTTAAACTTAAATGATATACTATAGTAAAATATAACTCTATAAACTATAATATAGGGGATAGTCAAGTTTTCATTGAATAGTAAATACTGTATTCCTCCTATTTCTGGAAATAACATGCTTATTCTAATAGATTTGCACTGTAATTATACTGATGAATATACATACAGTAGATTTGTAGATTTAGGCAGGGTTCAAACTACCATTATTAATGTCCGTTGCTGTCTTCTGTCATAGGATGACAGCAAAGGACATTGACTGTTGCAGAGAACGGACACCTGACTGATCCTCTGTCCATTCCCATTGACACTAATGCAAACAACATAATGGACGCTATCTTCCGCCATGTTTATTTACTTTTGTAATGGAGGAAAAAGTCCTGCTTGCACAACTTCATCTTGGGCAAACTAAAATGGACATGCATTGCGCATTGAAAATACAGATGATGTTGGCTGGATTTTGGTATCACCTGACATTGTTAGACTGACTCTCCTTGTTGGAGGATGTGGGCCTTTCCTTGGATATGTCAGTCTGGGGAAAGGTGGAGGATAGGACATCCTTTAACCCCTTTATATTGAAAGATAAGAATCGGCACATCTGTACATAAGCACTTAACGCGCATGTAGTCCAGAAATTAGTCTTTATGCCATTTTTGTTCTCTTGTACATTCCTTGCTTGCTTGCAGTTTATGGGACGAACATGTTTAGGTTGAATTCATCATCTAAACATTGAAAAGGGGTCATAAAAGTCTAAATGCAAAGTTGCAGCCCATTAAACAGTGTTCTACATGTGTCTTATTTTGTAATTTCTTCTAAATTTTCCTCCAGTAGTTGCCGATAATATCTCCTTGGTTTTACAAACCATGGCAGAAACATGTTGCATCATAAGCACTTAATTCTTCTTGTATAAGCACAAAAATGTCTTCTAAAATAACACTGAAGGAATACAAAGCAAGGCATCTGTAACAGAGAATGTGGAGATTGCAGGGTAATTTACTTAAATGTGTTATTTTAAGGGGCCATACCAACTTAACAACCCCTTCTCAAAACTTCCCCCAGCTATGAGCAGATCACTGTGGCTCAAACAGTTAAACTCATAATGGTTATAAGCAGAAAGCTACTTCATAGTTTATACAGGGATAGAGATGAGCAAATCAATATACCTGTTTCACTGCTTCACTGTTTTGCCAATTTGCCGGTTTGTAAAATACAATTGGAAATATAATTCACATATTCTCATAAACCCAATGGCATGACATATAATTCAGTGGATTATTTCTGTAGCCTGTAAGAAGTGTTTTCAAGTATCTATCTGAAAACAGGCCTAACATGTAATGAATAGTAACAGCACAAGTAGGCACCATGTACCATAACTAGTGTTGGGCGAGCCAGAACCTAGGATAGGCCATCAATATTAGATCTGCAAGGTCAGACAGACAAGACTCCCACAGATCTGCTGTATCAGAGACAGATTCTCCCGGTAATGTCAGGAGTCAAACTGCTCATTCGCCATACAATTTGTAGTGATGGGCTTTGGTACTGCCTCACTGAAGCTTCAAATGAAATTTTATTTTATTTAATTATTATGCTTACTTATATAGCGTCATCATATTCCGCAGCGCTTTACAGACATTGTCAATCACTGTCCCATATAGGGCTCACAATCTACATTCCCTATCAGTATGTCTTTGGAGTGTGGGGAGGAAACCGGAGGAAACCCACGCAAACACGGGGAGAACATACAAACTCCTTGCAGATGTTGTCCTTGGCAGGATTCGAACCCAGGACTCCAGCGCTGCAAGGCTAACCACTGAGCCACCGTGAATACATATATAGACAGCACTACACTAATATTGTGGAGGTAGCTAGGGTGAACTTTCCTTGTAGGATGGCGTCACTCTTCATCAGCCTTCTAGGGAAGTATCCAAAGTATCACAGTCCTTATTATGGTCCATGAATGGTGCAGATCCTGAGCGGTAGTCCCAAAGTGGATGTAGTTCCAAAAGAGTGGAATGGAGGCTGTTGGAGGAGTTTCTCTTCCTTTTTATCTACATTTATCCAGATATTTTTTAAAAAATGCAAAAATGAAGTCCATTGTATCAACAAAATTATTTGAATAACCCAAACGAAAAAAGTTACAGCCTTCACAACCGCATGTACTAAATCAGCTTAGATGTATTCAATGAAAATGTAAATATCATCTTCTAGTTGTTTTCCTAGAAGATACTATCTAAATCTATCCAAGACAATTGCTAGTC
Source organism: Leptodactylus fallax (assembly GCA_947044405.1). Lineage (NCBI taxonomy): Eukaryota > Metazoa > Chordata > Amphibia > Anura > Leptodactylidae > Leptodactylus > Leptodactylus fallax. Next base: position 1,661,758 of record CAMRHE010000184.1, read on the forward strand.
TGTGAATGACTATTATTTATGGCATACAGCAAGTTGGAGTGAAATGATCTTAAAGTTTTCACAGTAAAATAAATAAATGTATTTCGGCAGAACATTTCCTAGAAGTAATTGTTCTACTCAGCTATAGTACATAAAACCATTTATTTCTAATATGACTGCAGCGTTCTGCCTATATTTTATAAGCAAAATTATGTTTTATGTTCTCATGGCTGAATAAACAATTTTATACTCAAGCGAGTGGATGCGCTCTATCTTCAGAAGAGTAAACATAAGTGAATGACTTTTTTTTGTATCCAATGCATTTATTCAGATATCCATTTATTTCCAGAGACTGCGGTTCCACTGATACAGATGCAGCACATCAATGCAAATCTATGGGTCCATGAAATAAAATGGACGGCATCATCCGTTTTTCACAGTCACAGGGAGATAAAAAGTGTAGGTAATGAAGAAAAAATAAGTTGATCTGTTATTCACAGATGTGTAAAACGGATCAACTACTGACAGGAAACAACTCACATATACACACGTGGACAAAATTGTTGGTACCCCTCGTTTAATGAAAGAAAAACCCACAATGGTCACAGAAATAATTTGGTTCTAACAAAAGTAATTTGCCAAACTACATGTTGACAAGCCACAAAGCTTCTGGGAGAATGTCCTATGGACAGATGAGACAAAAATCGAAATTTTTGGCAAGGCACATCAGCTCTATGCACACAGACGGAAAAATGAAACATATCTTGAAAAGAACACTGTCCCTACTGTGAAACATGGAGGAGGCTCTGTTATGTTCTGGGGCTGCTTTGCTGCATCTGGCACAGGGTGTCTTGAATCTGTGCAGGGTACAATGAAATCTCAAGACTATCAAGGGATTCTAGAGAGAAATGTGCTGCCCAGTGTCAGAAAGCTTGGTCTCAGTCTCAGGTCATGGGTCTTGCAACAGGATAATGACCCAAAACACACAGCTAAAAACACCCAAGAATGGCTAAGAGGAAAACATTGGACTATTCTGAAGTGGCCTTCTATGAGCCCTGACCTAAATCCCATTGAGCATCTTTGGAAGGAGCTGAAACATGCCATCTGGAAAAGGCACCCTTCAAACCCCAGACAACTGGAGCAGTTTGCTCATGAGGAGTGGCCAAAATACCTGTTGAGAGGTGCAGAAGTCTCATTGGCAGTTACAGGAATAGTTTGATTGCAGGGATTGCCTCAAATGGTTGTGCAACAAAATATTAAGTTAAGGGAACCATCATTTCTGTCCAGGCCTGTTTCATGAGTTTTCTTTTTTTTTTTAAATTCTGTTGAAGCATGGCTGAAAAGCAAAGTCTGACTTTCATTTGTTCATTTTCATAGAATTTTTATATATTATTACTTTTGTCAGATTCAAGTTATTTCTGTGACCATTGTGGGCTTTTCTTTCATTAAACAATGGGTACCAACAATTTTGTCCACGTGTGTAATGCCGTCCGTAATTTTCATGGACATCAAACATCCACAAAATGCGGGAAGGTGTTGTCTGTAAAATTAGTCAGTGGCTGTCATAACATTATAGAGCTCAATATACAGTTATACAAAAACATAGGACTGGGCAACTACCAGGGTAAATAGAATTATAGTATTTGCATTGCACTGATTGTTTTCCTTAGAGGTTATATCTAGTCATGAGCAAATATTACAGGTTCAGCTGAACCTGAGCTTTTTGGGGTTTGTTGCCCATGAATCTTTTTATACTCTCGGGTCTCTACAGATAATCTGTCACCAGAACCCAGCATATCAACCCAGCCCTTCAGTTAGATAAACTAGGGTCACCTGTATTAAACATTAAATCTCACTTGTGAATTGGTGTCTCCGTTGCTGAGATATCGCTGTTTATGTCAACATGCAAATTGACCCTGGGTTGATATGCTGGGTTCTGGTGACAGACTCCCATTTAAGGCCAGGGCCCCACATTGTGAAAACGTAGAGGCAAAAATTGCGGCATTTTACAGTACCTGCAAAGTGGATGGGATTCTGGCTAATCCCATCCACACATTGCAGAAAATGTCCGCAGCAGGAATGCTGCTATTTCAAAAACCGTCACGTTTTTGTAATTCGCAGCATGTCAGTTATACCTACGGAAACGTTGGCATTTTATATATAGGTATAATAGGGACAGAAAGTCTGCAGACTTTATGTGAAAATCGCTGCGGAAAAAAAGCAATGCGTTTCCACTGTGACCTTTACCACTTTGGCTGTTACCCGCCACGTGGGGCCTTAGCCTAAAGGAGTTTTCCCATTTCATAAAGCTATCCCCTAGCAAAAGACGTGCCCTCTATCCATTCACTTAAATTGGGCTGCTGGAACTCGTCAAAATACAGCACTCAGCTTTCACCCCCCCCCCCCGTTCTGGTGACCAGTGGGGTCCCAAGCGTCGATCCCCCACCTGTCTGCAACGTATCCCCTATGCTTTGGATGTTGATGAGATGGAAAAATCCCTATACAGTCCTGTCTTATGTGCTGTATAGACCACCTCTCTAGAACACCATTTTTCAATACAAATGAAGAGGTTTCACTGTATTCTTCTTATGACAACTACTTTCCTTTACTGATAGTAACATTGCAAGTCCAGTAACCCTGTATGAACTGCTTGTTTTACATCCTGCTTCAGCATCTCTTGTGGATTCATACATGGGATTTAATTTCTTCCAGTAAATGGATGTACAGTATTATCAGGCTCTAATTATGCAAAAGGATATAAAAGTGCATTTGGAAGATAGCATTGGCACAGACAGAGGGTGAACTTGTCTACAGCCACAAGTGCCTACTACAGTATATGCTCCTGACCATCATAACTGAACCATAGAAGGTTGCCTGAAGGTTGTCTGAATCACATTTTCTTATACATTAGTATAAAGGCTAGGTGCATGCACATTACTTACCTCCAGAAAAGATGGTAATAAGTTGCCCTAAGGAAAGATGAAAATCCATCTGTCAATCTTCTGCTGGGGAACCTTAGGTCCTGTCATTTATATGGATGTTACTCTGACATTTACCACTTACCTAAAATTTTGCAAAACAAGTACCCTCCTTCATGACAATGGTATTCCCTAATGGCAGTGGTCTCTTTCAGCAGGATTTCTTCATTGATCATAGTAGGAGGAAGGGGAATACTGTGTGATCTGTTCATTCTTAAAGGGAGTCTATCATTCGCAAAAACACTTTTAAGCTAATGGCACGTTGGAATGGCCTTTAAAAAGGCCATTCTTCTCCTACCTTTCCTTGTTTTCTTCTCCCAGCTGATTCCAAGATAATTTGTTTCCTCATGTATGTAAATGAGCACCACGGAGCACCCAGGACGTACCTTCTCCTCTGCGAGCACCCACCACGTCATCGCTTCTCACCGCCCCTTCGGCCGTTGCGGTGACTCCCCTCTTGGTCTTCTCTGTATCTTCTTTCTTCTAAGTCCTCGTATGCAGCACGCGCAATCGTCTCTTTGCATGCGCAATCGGCTGTTTGCATGCGCAATCGGCTCTGCCATGTTCTTGTGACAGACCACCATAAAATGGCGGCCGATTGCGCATATGCGCAGTCGCGAGAATTTGCTGCCAGCGAGAACTGAGAAGAAAGAAGTGTTTTTGGGAATGATAGACTCCCTTTAAAGTACTCATTCATAAAGTTAGAATTATTTCTTTAAAGGGGTTGTCCAGCCATACATGCTTATCCCCTATCCACAGGATAGGAGAGGAGTAGACACCCTTATATGTATGGCATGCTGATTTAAATAGAAAAAGGACAAGGTACTCAGTGTGCCGGGCAATAATTCATGTTGTCAGCCCCAATATAAAAGTTATTATAACAGAACTTGCAGCTGTAATACAGAGTGTAGATTATCTAAGTATTACAGCTGAGTGACCCTGGCCAAATATCTGTTCATGAGTTCATTGGATGCTCAGGTAAAATAAATTCTAACACAATAGTGTAGCATTCTGCACCCCTATATACAGTATAATGCTCCTTAGTGCCCTCTATATAGTGTACAATGCCCCTTTGTGCCCCCTATACACAGTATAGTGACCCTTGTTTCCCCAAACAGTATGATACCCCATTTGTGGTCTCCTCATATTATTTCCCACCTTTTGCACTGCCAAGTTGCCAAGTTGTGGATGGGTTCAGTATGCACAGGTGCCAGAATGGGGGTGGAGCGATCAGCAGTTATAAAGTGCAAAAGGTGGGAAGTAGTCATGCGAGGGAGTTATGGCCAAGAGTGGAATGCATGCTGGGGTTGCCAACCCCTGGAATAGGGGATAAGTGTCAGATTGCTGGGGCATCAACCACTGGGACCCCCAGTGATTAGGAGAATGGGGAATGAAAGTTCCCTCAAATCCTCCCTGTGACTGAAGTGCTAGACTACTTCACTTGAATGACTGGCACTTCATTCACATCTATAGGGTTGCCTTACATCACTGGGATCTGGCCAGTGGTTAACCCCCCTTTAAATAAGCAACCTTAAAAGTGTTGTCCAGGATAAAATCGTATTTCTAAACTAAGCTAAACACCCTCCCCCCTCCTAACTTGTAACTTACTCACTTTACCAAAAGTGTATATTTACCTAGATCGCTGGGGTGGTCATGTGACCGCACTAGGCACGTTTCAGATTTTCTGGTGACGTTCCGTTTCCCATTTCCTTAAACGCAATGTCACCAATACTAACCCCCCCACCCCATCATACTTACCTGTCTTCCTGTCTGGATCTTCTGAGCACGGAACATCACTTCTTAATGTCTGACGGCCTCTGCCAGCTCTATTGAGCAGGCGCTGGCAGACTGCGTGGTCTCCCGTGCCCAAAAGATCTGGACAGGAAGACAGGTAAATATGATGGGGTGGGGGTGGGGGTCTGAGTTAGTTAGGAAGGGCTAGTAGTGGGCGGGCTAACTACGGAAACAGAGAAGAGCTGTGAGGAGTGAGAGAGGAAGGGGGAGGGAGTGAGAGGGGGGAGGTAGTGTGAGTGAAGAGTGAAAGGGGGAGGTAGCATGAGTGAAGAGTGAAAGGGGGAGGTAGCGTGAGTGAAGAGCAATGCATCATGGTGTTTGTAGGATAAAAGAACAGGAAGCCGTAACATGTAAACAAATCCAGAAATCACTTTAAACACTGCTAAAAGTATTTGGGTGCACTTGTTAACCCATTAATAGCACTAACAGACCTTTTTTTAAAAAAAAATAAATTGCCCTAAAAAACACTTTAAGAATAATTTTTCTAACGTTGAAATGTAAAAATAGTGAGGAAAAGTCTTTGCACAGCTTTCTGCATCCGCTATTCTTTTTTATTATGTTAGGAAACATTAGCTGCTCTTAGAAAAAGAACAAGAAGAAAGCGTTACATTAATTGCAGATGCAATTTCTTCTAGACCGTGGAAGGTACATTCTGTGAGCAGCTTAACAATATTCCCTCAAATAAGGACCAGAACGACTGAGATTCCCCTTCAAAATGCGACTGTGGAATATCGAGTAAAATATGTCCTGCTTTTACAGTATAAAGAATTATCAAAGGAAATAAGTAAAATGCATAAAATAAAAAGTAATCTGCATTTATTACAGCAGATTATGCAGATTTCTCATAAGGAAAATGGAATACATGACAATAATCTATTAATTCTTTATATATATATATATATATATATATATATATATATATATATATATAACAAGGGCCAAAGCTGGCTGGCAGGCATTGCAGTATTAGGCTAAGGCTCCACGTTGTGGAAAAGTAGCCTTTTTGTTGCAGATTTTGCTGCGGGTTTTTTTTTAGCCAAAGCCAGGAGTGGAGTGAGCATAAAGCAGAAGTATAAGATCTTCCTATATACACACGTGGACAAAATTGTTGGTACCCCTCGTTTAATGAAAGAAAAACCCACAATGGTCACAGAAATAACTTGAATCTCACAAAAGTAATAATATATAAAAATTCTATGAAAATAAACAAATGAAAGTCAGACATTGCTTTTCAACCATGCTTCAAGAGAATTTTTTTAAAAAAGAAAACTCATGAAACAGGCCTGGACAGAAATGATGGTTCCCTTAACTTAATATTTTGTTGCACAACCTTTTGAGGCAATCACTGCAATCAAACGATTCCTGTAACTGTCAATGAGACTTCTGCACCTCTCAACAGGTATTTTGGCCACTCCTCATGAGCAAACTACTCCATTTGTTTTGGGTTTGAAGGGTGCCTTTTCCAGACGACATGTTTCAGCTCCTTCCAAAGATGCTTAATAGGATTTAGGTCAGGGCTCATAGAAGGCCACTTCAGAATAGTCCAATGTTTTCCTCTTAGCCATTCTTGGGTGTCTTTAGCTGTGTCTTTTGGGTCATTATCCTGTTGCAAGACCCATGTCCTGCGACTGAGACCAAGCTTTCTGACACTGGGCAGCACATTTCTCTCTAGAATCCCTTGATAGTCTTGAGATTTCATTGTACCCTGCACAGATTCAAGACACCCTGTGCCAGATGCAGCAAAGCAACCCCAGAACATAACAGAGCCTCCTCCATGTTTCACAGTAGGGACAGTGTTCTTTTCAAGATATGCTTCATTTTTCCGCCTGTGAACATAGAGCTGATGTGCCTTGCCAAAAATTTAGATTTTTGTCTCATCTGTCCGTATGACATTCTCTCAGAAGCTTTGTGGCTTGTCAACATGTAGTTTGGCAAATTCCAGTCTGTCAGATTCAAGTTATTTCTGTGACCATTGTGGGTTTTTCTTTCATTAAATGAGGGGTACCAAAAAACCGCTGCAAAATCTGCAACAAAAAAAGCTGTGGGGGTTTTCTGCTTTCACAAAATCAATGACCAATCATTAGGAAAGGTCTGACTCCTGGCAACCTTCTGGATTAGATGTTTTAAGGATTTGTGGTTCTTGTACAAGTGCTGCAGCCACTTGATGATGTTTACTAGAGCTGGGTGAACTTCCCAAGATTTATTTCGGGTTCTGGTGCTTGGGTCTGTCATTCGTTTCAGGTCAAACAAGTTTGGATAGAACCAGAAGTGAAAATATTATACTAAGGCATCTTTTCAGACCCCAAAGTATAATAGGTGAAGGCCAAAAGGAGGTTTAAAAAATAATAACATTTATATTCACCTTACCTCACCATTTTGGGCCTCCTTGCGGCATCTGGTGCTCTCTGTCTGTCTCCTCAGTGACATCATGTGCCCTGAGTCACCACTGAGGCACAGTGACATGGGCATGATGAATGTTATGATGCTGAGGGTGCCAATGTTACTGCTGCAGTCCAATCACAAGCATCAGTGGTGACCCCAGGTGCATGACGTCACCAGGAGAGCCCAAAAGAGGTGAGGGAAGGTGAGTTTAATTTTTTTTTTTCACCTCCCATGGGCCTCCACCTATTATACTCTGTGATTTGAGGAAACCCCAGAGTATAATAATTTACTTCAATGTATGTCGCTGCAGCCATTTTAGTTCATCCAAGATGAATCACCAATTACCCAGGCTCATTAAAAACCAAACAATTTGCAATATTTTGGTCAAACACAGTTTGTGCCGAAGCAGTTTGTCCATCTCTAATATTTACATGAGTCCATCTACGTAAATAAAATAGAACAGTACTAGACCATACTACTCTACCTTGCTCCTTCCACTTTTCTAAAAAGTGTTGAACAAGATGGAAAATAAAGAGTGCCGCATTTTCTGGCTTATTTTATGTCACAAGCAGGTGGGAGGCAAAAAATAAAAGCAAGCAATCTCTAGTTCCATTATGATTAGGCACGGTGTTGGGGCTGTCATGGTAGTGCTATATCATGGTACAATTATGTCTTACCATTAATTAGGGTTTCTTGAGTCCACCATGGTGGTACTATTTATTTTCCCTCCCTTGTTTTGAACATTCTTTTCATTAAAGTTTATATTTGTATCATTTCCCGGTGTCTTTATTCAGTTCGGAAATGCTGGGGATGGGATTGGGGTCCTATTTAAGGTCTTATTCCTGTAGGGTCAAAGGGCAATCTCTCTGGTGTTGGTGCTGTCATGGTTGCGATATGCAAAAACAAAATTTAGAGATACTCTGTCAATTCTTTATGTGCCTATGTGTGGCCATCTGAGTAGCTGTGTTGTAAATTGTAGACTCTCAAGGGTTTTACTACCGGTACCATGTCACCATATTGCATTTTAGAAGATCTTTCATTTCTACTACCATGTAACATATTATATACTGCTACAAAGCTACAGTGCACTGAATTCAGAGCACTGTCAGTTTTGCAGGTACCTGTATGTGCCCTGAAGCCAGAAATATTGGTGCCATTAGTTTCTGCTACCAATATCACTGCACTGAGAGAAGTGCTGGCCTTTATAGTACAAGACTATAGATGTATACAGTCAGGGGATCGTTCCTCACCCAGCGATGACAGTGATATTGGTAACCGACAACAACATTGATAACTCTGGCACAGGTGCACATACAGTACCTGCAAAGCTGATAGTGTGCTGAATTCAGCGAACTGTCAGCTTTGCAGCAGTATATCACATACCACATCGAAGAGCACATGAAAGCTCTTTTTTAAATTTATTTCACAAAAGATCGGACTCCAAGTTTGTGCTTATGTAAAGATATATACATCATATATAAAATGGTAAGGCTTAATTCTTATTTTTTTTGATTTTTTTAAGATGGTCATCTTATACAATACATCTTAGTGTATGTTTAGCCAAGAGAACAGGTAAAGAAGGACATACCTGTCCAGACACCATATCCCTTAGCCAGAGCACTGGAGGACCTGTCCTGTCCTGCATTATACAGACAACCCATTGCTTTGGGGAAAAGATCATAAGTTGGATTTCTATGGGCACTGTGCAATTATTATCTTCCCCTGTGTTGGCGCTGCAAGTGCCAATTTATTGTCAAGGGACTTTCGAAGTAGTAAGGACTGTCTAAAACCCTTTTGAAATTAAGATAATTGTCTCGACTCACAAAACTAAAACATTTATCATCCAAGCTCCCTTAGATATTAACACATAAGACAGCTACCTCTTTTGCCTATTCTTTGGGCAATACTAGTATAAAACTTGAAATTCAGATGTGCTCTCTCTAACCTTTCCTCTATCTTGAGATGTGTGATGTAAGAAACCCCAAAAAACGGATGCCTATTATAACTGATGTTAATGTGTCCATTATTTAACTGATCCATTTTTATACCATTTTTTTGCTTTTTTTTTGTTCAGCTTTCTAAGCATGCGCAGAAAAAAAATGGACAGTAATAACGGATAGTATAACGGACGCACACCTGTTACTGTCCGTAAGCCATAGACATTGATATTAAAAAATAACGGATGCTTAATGTCCGTCATAAGTCGGTTAATTTGAAAGAGTTTATGTGCGCTAAACTAAAAGATGTGACAGATGTGATGAAAATGGACACAAACAGACAACAGATAAAATCTGTTACTGTCCATTGTCCATTGTTGACATTTTGTAGCGGATGCTAGCAATGGACACTACTAATGATAGTGTGAACACCCCCTAAGGGGAATGCATAATTTTGCAATGATATGTCTAGGTGTGGTTGCGTTTTGAACTGTAGTCTGACAAGGGTTTTACTAGTATGATCCAATATATTTCAACAAAGGGTGGACACATCTACGTTTTCAATATACAGTTTAAAACCAACATTGCCTTCTGCTATACTAGGCTATTTATGTTCCTTTCTATAATCATAAAATCATCTATCATGTAACCTCTATGCGTGCCTTCAGAACCATGGACAGTTGGTTAGGGTAGCCTGGGAAATAATACATTTGTAGGCATTGTGCATTTTCCTTTGTTAACCAACTACAAAAGTAAAATCCTTGCGCTTACTATACTTAATATATGAACTGATTCTGAGAAAATATCGTTGAGCCTTAAGTGAGGAATGCTTATGCAAACACGAAAAATTACAGCAGTATGCTGCTAGCCCCAAGAGGATTACAGCTATGCCTACTGCTATATAAATACATGAGATTCTTAGCGCACATTCTGATCAAATTGTGTGAGCCTTGTTGCTGGCAGATGCGCACATACAATTCAATCAACATGTGTGCTAAGAACCTCTATATATATATATATATATATATATATATATATATATATATAAAGTGCCTTGCGAAAGTATTCGGTCCCCTTGAACTTTTCAACCTTTTGCCACATTTCAAACTTCAAACATAAGGATATAAAATTAAAATTTTTTGGTGAAGAATCAACAACAAGTGGGACACAATCGTGAAGTGGAACAAAATTTATTGGATATTTTAAACTTTTGTAAAAAATAAACTGAAAAGTGGGGCGTGCCAAATTATTCGGCCCCCTTAAGTTAATACTTTGTAGCGACACCTTTTGCTGCGATTACAGCTGCAAGTCGCTTGGGATATGTCTCTATCAGTTTTGCACATCGAGAGACTGAAATTCTTGCCCATTCTTCCTTGGAAAACCGCTCGAGCTCAGTGAGGTTGGATGGAGAGCGTTTGTGAACAGCAGTTTTCAGCTCTTTCCACAGATTCTCGATTGGATTCAGGTCTGGACTTTGACTTGGCCATTCTAACACCTGGATACGTTTATTTGTGAACCATTCCATTGTAGATTTTGCTTTATGTTTGGGATCATTGCCTTGTTGGAAGATAAATCTCCATCCCAGTCTCAGGTCTTTTGCAGACTCCAACAGGTTTTCTTCCAGAATGGTCCTGTATTTGGCTCCATCCATCTTCCCATCAATTTTAACCATCTTCCCTGTCCCTGCTGAAGAAAAGCAGGCCCAAACCATGATGCTGCCACCACCATGTTTGACAGTGGGGATGGTGTGTTCAGGGTGATGAGCTGTGTTGCTTTTATGCCAAACATATCGTTTTGCATTGTGGCCAAAAAGTTGGATTTTGGTTTCATCTGACCAGAGCACCTTCTTCCACATGTTTGGTGTGTCTCCCAGGTGGCTTGTGGCAAACTTTAAATGAGACTTTTTATGGATATCTTTGAGAAATGGCTTTCTTCCTCCCACCTCAGCTGTAGATCTCTGCAGTTCATCCAGAGTGATCATGGGCCTCTTGGTTGCATCTCTGATCAGTCTTCTCCTTGTTTGAGATGAAAGTTTAGAGGGACGGCCGGGTCTTGGTAGATTTGCAGTGGTCTGATACTCCTTCCATTTCAATATGATCGCTTGCACAGTGCTCCTTGGGATGTTTAAAGTTTGGGAAATCTTTTTGTATCCAAATCCAGCTTTAAACTTCTCCACAACAGTATCACGGACCTGCCTGGTGTGTTCCTTGGTCTTCATAATGCTCTCTGCGCTTTAAACAGAACCCTGAGACTATCACAGAGTAGGTGCATTTATACGGAGACTTGATTACACACAGGTGGATTATATTTATCATCATCAGTCATTTAGGACAACATTGGATCATTCAGAGATCCTCACTGAACTTCTGGAGTGAGTTTGCTGCACTGAAAGTAAAGGGGCCGAATAATATTGCAGGCCCATTTTTCAGTTTTTTATTTTTTGCAAAAGTTTAAAATAACCAATAAATTTCGTTCCACTTCACAATTGTGTCCCACTTGTTGATTCTTCACCCAAAAATTAAAATTTTATATCCTTATGTTTGAAGCCTTAAATGTGGCAAAAGGTTGAAAAGTTCAAGGGGGCCGAATACTTTCGCAAGGCACAGTATATATATATATATATATATATATATATATATATAGTAGATATTAACAGTAATGCTTTTGATGTTGGTATATTTTTTCATTTGCATTTCTGTTGCAGACATGGCAATATGCACTTGCACACATAGTTTATATTGGTTAGCAGTGCTGACTAGTTTGTTTGTTTGATGCATTGTGCATATGGTGGTATGGCTAACTCCAGTTTGTTCACCCATCTGCCCAAGGCTGATTTTACTTAGAGCATAATGTGGATTAACTACAATTCCCCTGTATTCATTTGGAGGCCGAGGCCCAGAGAAAGGAGAGTTTTTGTGGTAAGGTTAAGCATTATATGCCTAAACTACACTTCCCCTGAATTCATATGAAGGCCCAAGCCCAGAAAAGGGAGACATTTTATAGTGTATGGTCCCATATCAAGAGGTTGCCTTGGTAGATGAGGGCACCTAATTTGATCAAAATGGGTGCTAAGAACCTAATTTTCATGCAATTATACATAGATTTGGCATGGTGACAATACTCTGGGTGCTAGCAGAGGGCTGATGCAGTTTTTGTGTTTGCATTTCCATTACAGCCAGAGCATTGTACACCTGTACCCATAGTTCATTTTGTTTGGCAGTGCTGACAATTTTAGTGTTGTTGAATCCATTTGGTTGTGCACACCACTCATCTGCCCAAGATTGATTTTACTTAGAGGATTATATGGATTAACAATCCCCCTGAATTTATTTGGAGGTCAAGGCCCAGAGAAAGTACAGTTTTTGTTGAAAGGTTAAGCATAATATGACTGCTATACTTTCCCAGATTTCATTTGAAGGCCAGGGTGAGTCTTTATAGTGTTAGGTCTCATTGTAAGAAGTTGCCTTGTGGTTGACAAATGAGTTCACCCAGTTTTATGTATGTTTATATATCTATCTACAGATATATACAAAAAAGATTCAGACAGCACATCCCAATGTGAACAGGTGCAAGCTACCGTGGTAAAATGTAATAATAATAATAATAATAATAGCAGTAATGCTATCTCTGTTCTCTATATACCGTTGTGCTGTGTCAGAGTGCTGCTACACTTTTTTGTTTTTATACATTTTACCACAGTAGCTTGCACCTGTTCACATTGGAATGTGCTGTCTGAATCTTTTTTGTATATAAATAACATGAGGGGTGTGGTTCCCTCTAATTGGACTTGCACTCCCATTCAATTTCACGGGTTTATTTAAGTTGAATAGAGGATATTTTTCAGTTTCCCATTTCCCCCTAGGCTATTTTGAGTTGAGTATGCTCTGGATCCTATTTGCCCTGTGTTCATATTGTAGACCTGTTCTGGGTCCAAGAGAGGTAAGTTATTTCCTTGTGTTCACATTGTAGACCTGTTCTGGGTCCAAGAGAGGTATGTTATTGCCCTGTGTTCACATTGTAGATTTATTTTGGGTTTAATAGAGGTATTAGTATAGGGTCCCACCTTAATGAGGTCGCCTTGTCGGGGCAGGTGGGCTTCCTACTGTTTGATCAACTATGTATAACTAAGAACCTCAAAATTCTAGTTTATACACCATATTAATTTGTAGGTGCCAATAATAGCAGTAATGCTATCTCTGTTCTCTATATACCCTTGTGCTGTGTCAGAGTGCTGCTACACTTTTTCGTTTATTTACAGATATATATATATATATATACAGTGTGTGTGTGTGTGTGTATGTATATATATATAATATATACACAATTAGGAAAAATGGGAACGCTCTTGGTGCTAGTGAAGTGCTGTTGCAATTTTTTGTCTTTGCATTTCCATTGCAGTCAAGGTAGCGTGCACCTCTACACGTATGAGCTATGGCTGGGCTGACAATTATTGTGTGTTTGAAGAATGCTTAGTCTTCATTTGAAGGTCATTATTGCATATAATGGTAAGTAACAGATTAAAATAAGAGTAAACCGGGTAAAAGTACAATGACATTTTCAAACAAAGGGTTGCAGTTAATAGAGGGGCGTTCTTCTGTGCCTTGCTGCTCTTGAACTAGTGTTTTAAAAGCTTGCGATGACTTGATGCCAAATTGAAAAATGAATTAAAAAAAAACCAAAAGGGTGATAAACAAAAGTTTCAACATTTCCCATGGCATTGTCTACAATAGGCAGACAATTCCTGTTCTGTAGAGACTTCTCAGCAGTCATCTCATTATTAGCACAGGCATGATTATAATAGATAACACAGGGTCGTACAATATCTGATACATACCATTTATATTATTCTTGCTATACAGCAGCCACTCCAAATTTCACAGAACACATTCACAAAATTCTTCAAAAGAAATCAAGTATTTTTGTGACTAAGGCTATGTTAACTTGTGGGCAAATCATGACAGAATCCATTGTAGTCACTGGAGTACATCTGGTGCTGTTGGTATCCATCAAGCAAAGCTTCTAAGTCAGCAGGCCCACAAGTCGTTGATGGAAAACTTGACTTGTAATACTATGTAAATTTAGACAGCTGTATGTGGTCTGGGTAATATGGTCCATATAGCAGCCACATTTCCGGGACCGAGTGCTGCTTGGCTGGACACTGAACAGTTAGGTGGGTGGTTGGGCTGGAACGCAAAGCACCATAGATTATTGGTATTAAGTTTGGTTTAGCCAAGGTCAGAACAGAAAATGCAGCTGTCATTCACTGCATCATGGCGCAATGTTCACCTTTTGGACCTGTACTAGGTTCAGGGATTTTGGGCAGTGGGAGAGTAATGGGGTTCAGTTTGTAGCACAGATATACCAGAACCTGGCTCTAAAGACATTCCAGCAGTTGGCGCGGGGAATTTGCGCCACCTCATATATTATTGTACCAACACTTACTGCGGGACCATGTGTTAGCTGACCAGTTTTGGTCCACCCCACACACTTTTTAAAGTCTTCACTGGATCACGTATGGGAAAAGTGGGAGCTAGAACTTGGGGCCCGGTCTTCTGATGATTGGGACAACATATTAAAGTGGTTCCCTGGGTGTATCAGAATGTAGAGCACAACAGGTGGCAGTTGTATTTGTTACACAGGTGTATCATACTGTCCTTTTAAAGAAAATGGGGTTCAGACCAGATGCTAAATGTCCAGAGGATCAGGCAGATCTCTTACACATGTTATGGTAATGTCTGACTATACAAAGGCCTTGGGTAGGGTTTTTGGGCTCATAAAAACTCTGTTTTAAGCTGAGGTTAGCCCCTCTCCTTTGGGAGTGGGGCCCAATGTTGCACCACTAACAGTGAATGACATTTTTCAGTCTCAGCCCTTGTCAGAGCTGTCTGTAGGAAAAGTAAGAAAGTCAAGCCTCGTCCCTTTGTACTTGAGGCTGAATTGCATATCCTTAAAAAAATAATTCTCTCTGCATTACTTCATCAGATTGTAGTCACATAGGTCTGTTTCTTTGTTTCTGCTCCTAGTAAAGGTCCCTGCAAGGCACTATTATTGGCTTGAGAGGCATTTTGGACATGACAAATTCCCTTTAAGTCTATCTGCCAGAAAGCTATATTTGCACATCTTTAATTCTCCTATCTAGCTCTCATATTAGCTTAGCAGCTATAAAGTATTGCATAGACTCCTGTGAAATGGGTGTCCAACCAGAAAAGAAATGCATATTATGGCAGCCGCCTTTTTATGATATCATGCAAACACAATCCCTTGACCTATTATTTATGAAGATTGTATTGCTCAACCAAACGTATAGGAATTATCTCTGAACTGTATCTTTTTAATTAGACTCAAATTATTTGGGTGGAAATTGCACTTATAGAATAAAGGGTGACTGGCCCAGAGAATGCAACAGTTCAGTAAACCGCAGTAGTATTTCTTCAGCTGGTATATGACTGAAGGGCTTGGAGGAAGAATAGACCGACTGGGATTAAGGAGATATTGTAAAACTGGTCAGCAAACAAAGGATAAAGTTAGAGAAAGGGGTGCAGCTGTATGAAGTGCAGGGGTAGTGTTAGCACTGGTGGTTAAGGGTATGTTCACCTGGCGGAAATGGAAGAGGAATTTAACATGGACCCCTTGTATTCCTTTTCCATTTCCGCCCCTCTGTCTTTCTGCCATGGCTTTCGATTGCTAATCAGAAGAGTATATATCAATAGAGCATATATATATATATATATATATATATATATATATATATACTTAGCCATTTGAGGCAGAATAAACTGCGGACTCCTCTGCAAGCAGGATGCTTATTTTCTTAGCATCCTCCATTGATCTCTGCCTCCCAGATTTTTTTTTTCACGGGGGCCCACATGGAAACTATTGATAAAAACTGCATGATCTCAACATAGTTCTTGTTTGAGTATGTACTTGTCTATGGCAGTATCCTCATTAAAACCTTAGCCCATTCTACTGTGTGCTTGCTCTTCATCCCCCTTCATGCTTTACCTTCTCACAGTTCACAGGAATATCTGAAGACTGGAGTTTACACTAATACTGTACAGAAGGATATGATCAGATAGAATTATAACGTACCATCCTGTGATCACCGACTGAATGCTGACGCTCCTGCCTTCTCATAAATTTATTGCATCTGCCTAGATCAGATAAGATGCAATATAATTCATTCCCATTGTAGATAGAGAGCTGTGTATATATCCAGAACAAGGCACAAAAAATGGATAATAAATGGCAGTTTTACTGGAGTCTGCATTGGCGTAATTTGTGCCAAATTTATCAAATGTCACAAGCTGTTTGATAATATTGGTGCATCTACAAGTCTAGCAGTTCTGTCCTGAGATATAAGGCTAAGATCACATGGTGGAATTATCAATGGGAGGCAGATGCATCTTTTACCTGTGAACCAAAAAAGTGAGCTAGAGGAAAAAACATAAACATCATGCCCAATTTTTGGGCAGATCTGCTCAAACATCCCTTTGAAAGAGGAATCTCTCTCCTTGTGGAGAGCACCAGTGAAGGTGTGTAGAGTTTTGAATTGCCTTTTTGCCCTCTACTTTGTGGAGCTCTTTGTGCTCTCCACAAGGAGAGAGATTCCCCTTTCTGAGCCACTCATTGCCTCCCACAAAGTCAGCCAGTTTAGCTCTACTCCGCACGGATGAGGAACAAAATCCCGAAACAGCGCTGTATGCAGATGAGTAAAAACTGGCTTGGCTAACATCCCTTTTGCTTTCTCAAGAAAGCAAAGCAAACTGAGGATTTGTTACATCCAACAGAGGGCGCTTGAGCTTCTCAGCTCCTTTTCCCATAATGCCTTGTGCCGAACATCCCTTTGAAATGAATGGGAGTAGGCGATTTTGCACAGTGGGTTCTGCCACTAAATCCTCCCTGTGAACTTATCCCTATTCCATCACCCACTCACTGTAAAAAAGTTCACCACACCGGGCACATTTTCCCCTTACCATATATGTATATGTATATGTATGTACAGTACATTTAAGTGAATATTGTGCATATACTACAATGTAATTGTTCTTCTGTACTGTGAAGCTTCTGGAGCGCCATGTGCCAGCATTATAGTGGGCGCTATGGTGCTAGAAACGTTACTCTGTAACATTGGTGGATGCAGCTAGATACATGTATCTAATATGTAGGTCTTGGTGCCATTATGGGCTTGTAGTAACATGCAGTAGTGGATTATAATATGGTCTTTAAAAAACCCTTTACACTGTCCCAAATCAGATTCATCCGCATATCTCAGGAGTATGGGAAGCATTGAACTGTATGAGGCCTAAAAAATGGTAATGTCAGGCATGGTTCTATATCATCCACTTAACACAAGTTACAAAACTATAAGGAACATTATAAAATGAGTACATGGACTGGACATATTCCATCTGCAAGAATGCATTATTATTATTGTTGTTGTTTTTCTGTGTTACTTGCATAGCTGCATTATATTCTGCAGCACTCTACTGATATTGCCACCATTCACACCAGTTTTACAATCTAATGTCAACCACACACACACATACACTTTAGAGAAAAGTAGGCTAAACCTGTCAGTTGTGTCTGATGTGTATGGGAGACCTCCAACTTTCCTGACAAATTATGTCTGGGAGAAAGATGGATCGAATATGATGAATTTCAGCATCAAATCGATCCTTTTGCTCTCCCTGGACATAAGCTGCTGCCAGAGAGAGTAGCGTAGGCTAGTGTTGCCTTTTTCATCCAAAAAGAAAAAGGGAGACAGAGTGTTTTAGGGATATGGTATACACTGACTAGCAAAAGGGTAACAATGTTTTGATCTTTTGACTTTCAGGCTCCACATCTCACCATCCACTACAGCTTCGAACATGAGACTACCATCATTTTATAGACAATCATGCAGATTCTTGTCATGTAACTGCATTGTTACTGTTTTGCTCGTAAAAATCTCAATTTAAAATTTGATTATTTTGTTAATCCACCTTTGGCTTTCCCCACTTCAGTGGTCCCCCATATAATCTGGGGAACCATTGAAGGCCAATGTAGTCTACTGGCCTTTAGTGGTCCCCCACAGAGTATATTGCCCCTCAATGACCCCAAACAATGCAATACCCCTTCAGTTTTCCCTCCCACAGATTATATAAAGAAAAAAATAAAAATAAATACCTCACTCGCATTCCCTGCCACCATCTGTGATGCAGTGAATGCCTCGAGTATTTCTAACCTTTGGCCTGTCTATTGTGACCCATCCTGGCCCAGTCCTGCAATCTGCTACCGGACCTAAAGTGGGCTATAGTACAGTGTGGGAAAAAAAAGTATTTAGTCAGCCACCAATTGTGCAAGTTCTCCCACTTAAAAAGATGAGGCCGGCCTGTAATTGACATCATAGGTAGACCTCAACTATGAGAGACAAAATGAGAAAACAAATCCAGAAAATCACATTGTCTGATATTTAAAGAATTTATTTGCAAATTATGGTGGAAAATAAGTATTTGGTCAATAACAAAAGTGCATCTCAATACTTTGTTATATATCCTTTGCTGGCAATGACAAAGGTCAAACGTTTTCTGTAAGTCTTCACAAGGTTGGCACACACTGTTGCTGGTATGTTGGCCCATTCCGCCATGCAGATCTTCTCTAGAGTAGTGGGAAAAAAACGCGGTGGAAACACATTGCAGTTTTTCCCTGAGTGCTTTTCACTGAAAGTCTGCAGAGTTTTCCTGGACTATCTATATAATCTCATATTTACTTAATGGGAGATCAGTCCCTAAAGTCATCTATGCAGCTACTTCCCTCTTCTACTCTTACCTCCACCAAACTCTTCATAGTTACGACACATGCAGTGCCTTGTACATGTGATCATGTGGCTGGGCTCCTTTGTTTGTTTGTTTTTTAACCCCTTGAAGACACAGCATTTCAATTAAAGACTATGTTCCACCTCCTCCACCAACTGTATCCTTGAATAGGCACTTTTCCACTAATTCTGGCACAGTTGGATTTTTTCTCTAGCCCCCACCATTCCTGAGCAATCGTTTGTGATATTTTCAGCACAGTAAGGCTCAGTACTATCAGGTAGGTGGTCCTGGAAGAGCAGGAATACAGAGACCACCCATCTGATCTTGGAGAGCATTATTGTTCTGAAATTAATAGAAATGATTGCTCAGGAATGGTGGGAGTTGCTGAAAAAATTCCAACTGTGCCAGAATCAGTAGAACACCACCTGTTGAAGGATGCAAAGAGTTTAAGCTGGTAGATGTGGTGAAAGGTTCTTTTTAAGGATGCATATTTTTTTTTTTTTTACTCTCCAAATTTTTAAAGTCATATTTTTTTTTTTACTTTTCTGGCGATATAGCTGGGTGAGGGTTTTTTTTTTTTTTTTTGCAGGATGAGTTGTTGTTTTCAGTGTCCTCATTTTGGGATACTTATAACTTATTTTTGAGGAACTGAAACTTACAGATTTCTGCCACAATTTTTTTTTTTTTTATATAACATTTTTGCACTGTTCACTATCCGACATAAATTCTGACCTTTATAATACTTGTCAGACTCAAAACAATTTTATTTTTCAGTTTATGCAGCTGTGTGAAGGGTGTCTTTTTTTTTTTTTTTTGCAGGACAAGTTTTATTTTTATTGGTAACATTTTGGGGTACATACAACTTTTTGATCAAAAAGGTGAGAAGAACTAACATTAATAATGGTAGGATCTAATAGGGGTACAATGTTGACAGAGCAGACACTCAACATTAAGTTTTGGCTGTCATGACATACTATTTCTGGATCATCAATAGTTTGCCAGAGGTCAAAGTCTTTCTTCCTAAACACTTAGAGGCCTTGGCTGCTATTTATCTCTATCTATCTATCTATCTATCTATCTATCTATCTATCTATCTATCTATCTATCATTTTTGCAAGAATTCTTGATTTTAAATAATTTTTTTTGTCTACATCTCTTATGGAGATCTGTGTGTTTCCATGGCCACCGACTACAAGCAAACCTTGTGCAGTCTCATCCAAAGTCATGGCCCCTTTTATCTGTCGTTTGCTTCTTGACAGTTTACCAAATGTATGAAGGGTTACTGTCGGTACGATCTTTATCCCCCTCTATAGAATTAAAGAAATGTACAGCTATATACAGTATCTCCTCCTGTCAAAGCCAAGGTTTTTCAAAGGAGTACATCTACCTTTCACAGTAAACTGCACAATGTATTACATTGTCCTTTTGAATCACTCGTAAATTTTACTGTTGTGCATCTGGTGCCCTTCAAAATCAATATAATCTAGCAATATGAAATTTGGCAGCCACAGGAATCAGATTTCTACAATGCATGCACACTTGGTGATAGGATTATATTCTAGATCAATGGTACCTTCATATTTAACACCATGTTCTTTTTCAAGGCTCTGATTTACTATGTGCTTATACTAAAGATGTCACAAGCTGTTGTCCATTCCTGGTCATTTCACAGGTTGCGTGAGAAAAATCTATATTCATCACCTTTGCAATTACGTCAAATAAATTTATCACAGCTAGAAGTGTGCCAGTCCGCAGAGCTGGCACCTTACCTGAATGATCACAGTGTTTCTGCTGCATGGAGGATCCAGATGTGACTATCCCCTGGTCTGGCTGTGCTCACTGGTGCAGGTTTATAACAATACCCACACCAGCGACTTGATATTGTCAGAGCTTGGCGCCCTTATGCCAGATCTGACAACGTTACTGTGTATTTTGTGATCTGGCTGCTCCCCAGGACCTGAACCTTTCACTTGAACTGGATGACACATATACTGGGTTTGAGCAACTTCATTTTCCTCCTTTCTGATTACCATATGTGGGTGGACTTTTGCAACATCTCACCAGAGTGCTGAAAATGTAATTTTTTTTTGTATATTCTGTGCCTGCATAGGAGTTTGTACTGCTGTATATATGTAAGATGTGTTTATGCTTAAAGTGAGTCTGTCACCAGGGTGAAGCATATTAAACTAGCAATGCAGATAGATTAGGCTCACCTGAATGTAACACCTATCAATGAAATTTCATGACTCCATTGGTGAGATATTACAACATAAATTAATATCTCAGCAGCCAAAAGGAAAAATATGTTATTTTTAAGTGAGCTGGTTTTGCTGGTTAAATATGCTTCACCCTGGTGACAGACTCCCTTTAAATGGGCTGTGCCATTGTGACTGGGGGTAGAATTTTAGTATGATCAATGCAGAGTTTTAGAGAGGGTTAGGAGAGCTAGAGTCTTCTCTGAATCCTAGAGAAGTGAAGTTGTACAGGGAACCTGAGGGAGACCTCAGTCAGACATGGAGACCCTCCAACCAGTCCAGTATTGCAGTGCAGCCATAGTCAGGAGGAGAAAAGCTGTTTGACTTAGCCCATATAATAAAAGAATTTATGCCAGATTTGGAATTGAGGAAAGGTTGTACATGGACCTCAGATCAATAGCTATGCTTGAGCCATAGGATGCACAGGGCATTTTGTTAATACCCTTTGTGACTTTATATGAGGAAGAGTGGAAAAATGGAGGCTTGACAAGCAAAAGTGCAGTCTGCAACTGGGAGTCACATCTGCTGGTTCATCCTTAATTCACAGGAGTAAAACTATAAGAACTGTTCCTCCATTCATCGAAGCTGTTGTATTGCATGTTACCTCAAGTAAAGTTACCAGTTACCCTGTTTCTTGCATACCTAAGCTTCCTGAGTCTATTTCCTGCACTAATTTCATGGGCACTCCAACTTGCACCAGGCTCAGGAAGGCTTACAACTAGGACATGCCCTGGGGGAGAGACTGCCACCACCATCAGGTACACAGCAGGCCCCCTCAGCACTGCACCAGCCCAGCAAGAGGGCTGGAGTAATTGAAGCATGTTATAGTCGCTGTGCTACTATTCCCATTCTCAGAGTTTCATCCTGTTCCTCTTTCATCTCCTCATAGAGCCTGTAGACACCATGGCACACCCTGGCTACCTAATGCCCAGCAGCCCTAGGCTTCCTAAGGATCCTTCCCCATTTTCGTAATGCTTGGGAAATAATGTTCCTTTGGTACCTCAAACTGCTAAGATATTCTCCGTTTCTGTTTTCTCTGACCTTTTCTACCTATCTGTTGGTGCCTGAACACTGCCAACCACAACCCCCGCTTATCTATTGTTGTAAATGATCTTTTCCATTCTAACCTAAACATGCCTTTCCTACATGCTGATTCTGTGCCATGTCCTAGTGCCATGTGCATAGCCTATCTTTTATCCTTAGCTGTTAATGGAAACTACTTCTGGAGTTAACAACCTGGTGATTCCTTGCGGCAAAGTGCAGATCTCTAGATCCTTGTGTAGGGGTTAAAGAATTTATATTGGGGAATCCTTTAGACAGCACTTAGGGATTTAGGAACCTGACACAGAGTCCCCTGAACAGGGAGTAGAAACAAGTTTAAGAGCACTTGTGTAATTTCCAGCACTGAGAATGCAAAAACTTTCTTATCTAACGTTCCAAAAGCATTGTTACTATTGAAAAAATTTATGCGCATGCTACTGGATGTCAAGGCTGCTAAAGGGCAATGCCCAAAGCACAGCCGGTAAGCTGTCTTGCGAGATTCATCTCTCTACACTTCAGAAATGTTTCAACCCAGTTGACCTAGTAATTGTCTTTAGAAATTGCAAAATAACTGGTATTCACTTGTGTATTAACCACTCAAAGCAAATGGTTTTCACATCCAAATAGTAACTAAAATCCTGCTGTGTGTTCTAATACTAATCCAGAAGTGAAATCCCCCCCCCCGCCCAGAGAAACGCTCTTGTTTTACAGATAATCTGAAAATTTAGCATGTATATTGCAAATACATGAGTGACATAGACTAATGAAAATTTATTACAGTACTTAATCTTGGTTTGAAGCATTATTTGTACTTGTTTTTGTCTACAAACAGGTACTGGAGGCGGGAAAGAGCTGAACTGGCTCATGTGAACAAAACCTAATAGAAACTACTGAATATGAAGCAAAGTGACTTAAAATATATAAATGAACAGCTATTGCTATAATAGAACAAAGTACAAAAATAATTGATATTCTCTATGCTGAGGTCATAGATAATATAATAATGAGGAGGTTATAGAGAATATAAACATAGTTTAAAAGTAACAGCCTGTGACCTCCATTTGTGGGGGCTTCTTTGATGGTGGCAGGGGTTGGATAAGTACTTATTGCCGTGATGGCGAACCTATGGCACGCGTGCCAGAGAGGGCACGCAGAGCCCTCTCAGTTGGCACGCGCACCGTCGCCATGATCGCTCACTAACGGGGAATCCGGTCTAGGAACCGCGGCCTACAGTGACTGCAGAGTGTGACCTCTGCCCCGACGCAGGTGTGATGACGTCATTCATCGGTGCCTGTGAACAGAAGGAGGACGCTCTTCGTGGGACGTAAACTACTGTGTGGGGGCCTACTGTGGAGAATAAACTACTGTATGGGGGACACTGAAGCATCTAATACTGTGTGGGGGACATTGAAGCATCTTATACTGTGTGGGGACACTGAAGCATCTAATACTGTGTGGGGGACACTGAAGCACCTAAGATGTTTCAGTGTCCCCCACACAGTATAAGATTCTTCAGTGTCCCCCACACAGTATAAGATGCTTCAGTGTCCCCCGTACAGTATTAAATGCAAATCATAATGCTCTGTGTCTCATCATGATCTGAAGAACAATCATACATTTGGTTGATGAAAAAAGCTTCTTTTTTTTTTATAAAGAGGACCTTTTGCCACCTCCAACATCTCCAACAGCTTGCATCCTTCAATAAGTACAGCACAGTTGGAATTTTTTTCTCTAGCCCTCACCATTCCTGAGCAATCATTCCTGTTAGTTTCAGCACCATCATGCTCTCAACTGTCTGGTGGTCTGTCCCTGCCTTTCTCCAGCTGCCTATGACCGCCCACATTATAGCAGAGATCCTAGCTAGCATATTGAGTGCTGAAACAAATAGTACTGATTGCTCAGGAACAGTTGGGGGTTACAGAAAAAAATTCCAACTGCTCCTGAATCAGTAGAGCAGCACCTATTGACGGTCGCAAAGAGTTGGAGTTGGTGGAGGTGGTGAAATGTCCTCTTTAAGTCTATAAATTAACCCCCTCCCAATGATGCCTTAAAGAGGTTGTGCAGGACTTGAAACATGTCTGCTTTTTTCTACTCAGGAAGTGACCTTACATCCATTGATCATTTGGCAGTGTCACATCTCCATCCCATAGAAATGAATGGGACTGGGCTGCAGCATGGCCATGTGACCAACAGGTATGATGTCACTTCCTGAGGAGAAGAAAGCAGTTATATTTTTGAAGCCTTACACAACCCCTTGAAACAAACACCTTCTTTTTCTACCCTCAACCCCTCTCCTCAGTGTCTCTAGTGTGGGCGAAAGGAGAATTCATCTTGCCTTGTAATTAGTATGCATGATTTCACACACAAACAAACTGCTACTATAACGCAGACCATACACATTAGATAAATACAGTGCTGGACTGGGGTGCCTAGGTCCCACCTGCGGAATTCATTATGGGGGCCCTCTATACAGCTATCATGCAAATATTACCTGCCTCCCAATTTTTCAATATTAGCCTGACAGCTAGCTGTTGCCTTAGATTAGTACTTGCTTAGCTCTGTGAACTCTGTGAAGATAATTTGGGGCTACTCAGTGACAGTAAGGAGATGGGATCCACCAAATACAGGTAACTATAATAAATTGGGTCATAGGCTGCTTGTGATGCTGTAGTGCAGTGATTGTATTGTGCCATGCACCACTCTTGCAGAGGTTGGGGTACTAGGGGCCCACTAGCCACCGTCTTGTGGTGAGAAAGGTGCATTATTAGTCTTTGTAATTGTCATACTGACATGCCTCACTGTGCACACATGACATGCCATGGCATGTGACATGCCGTTTGGAAAGGATGTCAGTTAAGGTCAGGGCTGCAATGTGCCTATCTGTATAGCTACTAAATAATTTTAACCCTAGCATGTGTATCAGGGGCCTAGATGCTTACTTTTTTGCTATTATCTGCAAAATTACTCTAGTTAGAATTTTGAAACTCTAGGTATTCCTCAAGTATGTCGTTGTTGGTAATATCCAGTTTTTCATATATTTTTTTTTTTTTGGTTTTTTTTAAAAAAAATGTTTTTTGGGGGAAAAAAAAATTGGGTACAGAACGGGGGCCTTTTAGCCCCCTGCTATTTTTATCATGTCTCAAGTTACTTTATTTGTAGACAGGGTTGCTGGTGGAGGGGCCAGGGGGTGGATCATGCCATGTGAGGATGTCATGTGATTTGGGAGGGGAGTGATAAGGCCATGACAGCATCTCAGGTCCTTCTGAACACAGCAATGAGCTGTGTAGAGAGTAGTGGGGAGAGTATATTCTTGAAGGGCCTTCCCCCTGAATTTTTAATCCCCCCCCTGTGGCGCCGGGCCCACAAAAAAATGCCCCCAAAAAAAAAAAAAAAAAGAAAAAGGGGGTGGTGTCTGTTTTTTGTTTTTTTTTCCCCCGGGGGGGGAAAAAAAAAGGTTGTTTTTTTTTTTTTAAAAAAAAAAAAAAAAAAAAAAAATGTTGTATTTTTTTTTTTTTTAGGGGAGGATGTCTGTAAAGAACATTCTTCGGGGGGGGGGGCTAGCGCGCGACATGGACGGTCGCATGTGAGCGGAGCTCCGGCTAGAGCCGCTCATCCATCCTGAAATCCATCCTTGCTTACCGGTGCCCGGGTTCGCTGTCCGCTGGAACGCACTTCTGAGGCCCTCCTCCTGGTTCCAGAGCTCCCGTTCTGCCGGTGTCCTTCTCCGTTGGGTGGTAGTCGGTGATCGCTACACGTGGCCGGCGGCCATATACTCCCACCGCCGCTGCCGGAGCCGCTCTGTCCCGCGCTGCTGTGGCCTGGAGCTGGGGTGGAGCTGCCGTTCTGGGGCTGCGCTCGTGGGCCGGCCTGGGCTGTGCAGGCACCGCTGGGGCCGCTGGTCCTGCTGGCACCCGGACGGCGGTCTCCCCTCTCTCCACGTGGCGGGCGGCCATTTTAACCCTGACCGGTTTGGCCATCTGCTGATGAGGGGGCGCTGAGTCTGGCGTTCCTGGCGAGCTGAGCCTATCTCTGACGGTTCCTTCTATCCCTGCCTGGAAGTTTGGGAGCCGGCATTCCTCTCTCCTGCTTGCTGCTGGGCACGATAGGACCATCCCCTGGCTCCTCTGGGCAGTAGTGCAAGGCAATATCTGTGGCAGCCATCAACTGTCTCTGACCCATTGAAGGTGTGTGCCTCTGTACGATTTATCGTCCTGCTGACTGCTTCTCTGGAAGGCTTTACTTATAATCCAATGACGGTTGCTGTATGTGCTACTGGACTGTTGAGTTACCATCTGTCCTCCTCTAGTTCCTCCTGGCAATCTATCTACTCCATCACTTCGCTACTGGCCTTCTTGGAGGCCTTACTTATAATCCAGTGACTGTTGCTATCGGCACTATTGGATCGCTGAGTTGTCATCCGTTCCCTCTTAGTTCCTCCTGGCAATCTATTTATTTCATTACTCTGCTGACGGCTCTCTCTTGGAGACATCGCTCATAATCCAGAGTCTGTTGCCATCGATACTATTGGACTGTTGAGTTACTGTCTGTCCTCGGCTGGCTTATTGGCCCTTGTGGCCTGACATAGAGGCTCCTACTGTGCAACTGCTATTAGCCAGAGACCTTGTCTATAATCCTCTGGGGCCGGCCCGGTCTTGCTACCATCACACCTCCTCCTCTGCCAACATATCCACCCGTACGGAACGCAGGAAGAGCGGCCGCCGACTCTCTAAAATGAGTCGCCCGCAATCAACCTCTGTCTCTGATCGCCTGAGGGGGTTCTCCAGGGCAGCATCCTCTTCTACATCACCATCGCTTGAGGAAGCCTCTCCTGCCCTTCCAGAGGAGGACCCCGAGCCCACTTTAAAGCAAGTTACTGGACAGCTACTGGAGGCGATCCATGCCGGCACTTCCTCGCTGACCGGGAAAATTGAGGAGGTAAAAATCGACCTGGGCCTGCTCCGTCAGGACTTTCAGACCTTGCGAGGCAGGGTGTGTGAGGTGGAGGATCGGGTCTCTCAGGTAGAGGACACTGTTAACCCACTTCCTGCCAAACTCCAGGAGCTGGAGAGAGCTGCAAGTTTGTGGACCCAGCGTGCGGATGACTTGGAGAATAGATTGCGACGAAACAACCTCCGTATCCTGGGCCTGCCGGAGCGGGCGGAGGGTGAAGATCCTCGGGCCTTTGTGGAGGGGTGGCTGAAAAATGTCCTGCCGGAGGCTCACTTCTCACCAATATTTGCAGTGGAACGGGCCCATAGGGTTCCGGCTAAACCGCCGCCTCAGGGCGCACCTCCTCGACCCTTGTTGGCCCGTCTGATTAACAGCACGGATCGGGATACGGCGTTGCGGGCTGCGCGCCAGGCCGGCGAGCTTAAGTACAACGGAGCAGCAGTGGCCATGTTTCCAGATTTCTCGGCGGCTCTCCAGAAGACCCGAGCATCCTTCGTGGCCGTTAAGAGGCGGTTGAGAGAAAAGGCTATACAATACTCCATGATTTACCCAGCACGTCTTCGGGTCGTCCATGACGGCAGGTCCCTTTTCTTTACTTCACCGAGGGATGTGGAGGACTGGCTATCTCTTCTTCCTCGATCTCCGAGACGATGATCCTGACGGCGTGTGGTGAGAGGTCCGATCGGACCATACATAAGGACTTATGTATTACGGGATGCTCTTGTTTATTGCATAAGTAGTTTTATGAAAAGTGCGGTTCTGTTATTATAGTATCCTGTAGTCTTATAGTTACCTGGGCTGGCGACCCCCGGGGCGCCGGTGTATCTCATTTACTCATGTGAACCTGGCTCTGTTGAATAGTATATCTCCTAGCCTAGTGATTATCCATACCTTTAAGACAGTGCCCCGTATACCAACCACTTTGGGTGCACTTCTTCCCCCGTTAATTGTAGCCACGGTTAATTTAACAAATATTGTTTGTTTATGCCAGTAGTATGTCTCACACCCTTTAGGGGTGTAATGGTTCATTTCGTTTGTATATTGTTCTTAGGTTGCTGCACACCACTTTGTGTCTCACTCAGCCACGCACTACACACTCATAGGCGGGTCACTTTTGGGGTCCTGAATTGCCATGATTACATTACACTCTTAGACGACCATGGCGTCCTTTAGTGTACTATCTTGGAATGTGAGGGGCCTGGGTAGCCCACGAAAGAGGTCGTTGGTTTTCTCTCAGATTAGGAGGGCTGACCCACACCTCATATGCCTTCAGGAAACTCATTTGGTTCCAGATAATTCCAGGCGACTTCAGAAGCCATGGGTTCAGTGGGCGGCTCACTCTACACACACTTCCTATTCCAGGGGGGTGTCCATCTTGGTGCATCGTAGACTCAGGTGGGAGCCAGGCCTCATTGTAAGGGACCCCGAGGGACGATACGTTTTTGTCCAGGCCTGGGTTGACTCTGTCCTGTATGTTATCCTGGGTGTGTACTTGCCACCGGCGTCTGATCTTGCTGTGCTCCAGCAGGCTGCGCAGTTTGCGACCCGATTCCCTGGGGCTATTGCATTATGTTTGGGTGACTTTAACAAAGTTATGGATATTGCATTGGATCGGTTCTCCGCGGAGCCAGGTTCCCCCCTCTCTGCCTCGCCCTACTGCAATGGCCGGAGTGATCCGTGAATTGGGGTGGTTGGATTTGTGGCGGGTCCGGTTTCCGGAGGCCCGCACCTTTTCCTGTCACTCTGCCAACAGACATACTCTGTCCAGGATTGACCATGCTTTTGGAAATACTAAAGCATATTCTTTGTTGCAGACCATATCCTATTTACCCAGGGCAGTGTCTGATCATTCCCCGTTGTTGGTCCAATTAAATAGTAGTACAGCTGCTAAGCCACGACAGGGTTGGCGAATCCACCCATTTTGGTTGAAACTATTTGTACCACATGATCGAATACCTGATCAACTTCAGACGTTTTTGACCATTAATTCCCCAAACACTTCTCCGCTCCTCTTATGGGAAACTATGAAGGCATATCTTAGGGGTTGTATTAAGTCCTCCATTTCCTTTGTAAAGAGGGAATCCTCGCTGTTGGAGACCACCTTGGCGACCCAGTGTGCCTCGCTCGAAGCCGCATACGTGGCTAATCCAACTGATGAGGCTAGGTCTCAATGGTTGCAGACGGGTAGACAATATCTGCATATACTGCATGACAAGGCACGTAGGTCTCTGTTTTTTAGCAAACAGAAGTTTTACGAACTCGGCAACCAGTCGAGCAGCTTTTTAGCTCAACTAATACATCAAAACACAGCCTCACCTGCCATACTACGAGTGCATTCAGAGACGGGGGAGGTACTGTCCAATAGCTTGGCCATTAGTGACAGATTTTATAGGTATTACAGTGAGTTATACCTCTCCAAGCTTAGAGTCACTGACGGAGAGCTTGCCACCTATTTGGGCTTGATCCCCCTTCCTACATTGTCAGAAGACCAACGTGAATTTTTAGATTCCCCTTTTACGCTAGAGGAGCTATCGGGTGCCCTGGCAGATATGGCAAGGGGCAAATCGCCGGGTCCGGACGGCATCCCGGTGGAGGTTTATGCCCAGTATGGGGGCCTGCTTCTCCCGGTGTTGCTTGACTGTTATAACGCTGCCTTTGTGGGTCGCAGTCTCCCGGAGTCCTTTTATGACGCCACCATTATCCTGTTACTTAAGCCCGACAAGGATCCGCTGGACTGTGGCTCATATAGGCCTATATCACTGCTTAATATAGATTATAAACTCCTTACTAAAATGTTGGCGAAAAGGCTAAATTCTGTTGTTCTCGACCTTGTCCATCCGGATCAGACAGGCTTTATGCCTGGAAAATCCACATCGGATAATCTTAGAAGGGCTCAGGTGATAACTCAGATTGGGGCATCATCCTCACATGACTGGGCGATGGCTTCTTTAGATGCAACAAAGGCGTTCGACTCTGTCGAGTGGCCTTTTCTATTGCAGGTGTTGCGAGGATACGGATTTGGAGAGGGGTTTGTTACCTGGATTTCCCTTCTATACTGTTCCCCTAGAGCGGCACTGTCCATTAATGGCGCGTTGTCTTCCTACTTTCCTTTGGGTAGGGGTACAAGACAAGGATGTCCATTGTCACCGCTACTGTTTGCTGTGGCGGTGGAACCCTTGGCAATACTGCTTCGGAATGACCCCATATATAAAGGCATAGTGATAGGCACCCGGGAGGAGAGAACAGCACTATATGCCGATGACTTACTCCTGTTTATGAGCGACCCCTCCCGGTCTCTGCCCAGAGCCATGGCTATAATTGATGAATTTGGTAATTATTCTGGCCTACGGACCAATTGGGCTAAGTCCTCATACATGCATATTGGCCGTGCGTCAAGTGTAGCTGAGGGGAATGTGGTATGTGGATTGACTACAGTCTCAACCTGCAAATATCTGGGCATCTTTATATCTAGGGACCATAGGTGTTTTTTGGAACAGAACATCTTTCCGCTCATCTCGCACTTTAGGGTTAAGTTTAATCTTTGGGCTACACTGCCTTTGTCGGTGGCTGGTAGAATCAACCTAGTTAAAATGATAGTACTACCCAAATGTCTATATGCTATAAGCCATTCTGCTGTGTCCGTGCCCCTTAGATTTTTTAAACAAATGGACTCCCTCATTATCTCCTTTATATGGGGAAACTCTAGATCTAAGCTTAGGTTGTCATCTCTACAACGACCGAAGCAGCTCGGGGGGCACATCACTCCCTGATCTGTTTCTTTACTACCTAGCAGGACAGCTCCGTTTTATTAGGAAGTGGCTCTCATCTGATTCCCTACCGGGGTCCGAGGCACATCTGGCTCACCACCTGGGTCTGCATAATCTGTGGCCGGTGTTGGAACACCCGGCCTTGTTTAGGGGGAAATTGTTGCCCATCCATGCCCTGGCGGGACAGGTCTGGCGTCAGGCGAAAAAGGTGTCCACTTATTCTGATATACCTGCGGAGACCCCGCTTTGGCACAACCCTGGTCTGCCGACGTTATTTGCCCTGCCTGGCGCCCGGGCCTGGTCGCAGTATGGCGTGTCCTCTCTTAGTGACCTGTACATACAAGGGGTTTTTAAAACGTTTGACTCGCTAAGCTCCTCCTATGGCATCCCTAGAACGCAGTTCTTTAGATATCTACAGATTAGACATGCACTTTCTTCTCAGTTCCCGGATCGATTGGACAATATATCTGAGTATCCGCTTATCGGCATACTTCGCTCACAGGGCCCTGGGGGTTTGATATCTACTTTATATGCACATCTGATACAGGCCAAGGTGTCCACTTTGGACGCCCCGGCCTTGACGCGATGGAGCATAAATATCCCAACTCTCACAGATGAGATGTTTCAAGATATCCTTGAATCTCCTCAACATGTGTCACCTTCAGCTAACAACAAACTGATTCAAACGTATATTCTACACCAATGTTACTTGACACCTTCCCGTCTATACAAAATGGGACGTCTGCCCAACCCCGGATGCCTTAGGTGTCTTTGTCCACAGGCAGACTTTTGGCATATGATTTGGGAATGTCCGATCATACAATGTTTTTGGAAAGGGGTCGTGGATCTCCTGGCGGAAGTTCTGGCTAAACCTATACCATTAACCCCAGAGATATGCCTTTTCGGCGTATTAGATGAAGAAATATGGCAACACCATGTTAGAATCCTTTTGAGGGAGTCTTTATTTTATGCTAGGAAAGCTATCGCACTGCGATGGATGGCTCCGAAACCCCCATCAGTATCTCAGTGGAAGAAACTTGTTAATACTGTTCTTCCTTATAACCAGATTGTGTATAAAGGGAGAGGGTGCCCTCAGAAATTCCATAAGGTGTGGGGAACATGGTGCAATTCTCCGGTAACCCAATATACGGCTCCCTCATTGCGCTCTGCCATTAATTTACTCATGCCGTGAGGGGCGCGAGACACCAGGAGTATCCACGACCTCTCATTTTGGAGTGTATCCTTGTTGTTACCCTTGACTTATTGACTGCATGTTTTGTACATGATAACTGATGTATACAGTATTACGCATGTCCTGATTATATTCTTTCTGTACCGAGTCTACGTTATATGGTCCGGATGGGACGAGGACCTGGCGAGGTGGGATGTGGTGCGTTGAGTGAATTTACATTGAAATTCTCGTTTTTTGGTGCGCAACATGTTATGTATTTGTTTTGATTTCTTTTCCTTTGTCTGATACGCAATTTTCAATAAAACGAGTTTAAAAAACCCCCCCCCCCCCCCCCCCCCAAAAAAAAAAAAAAATCCCCCAAAAAAAAAAAACATAAAAAATTTGGGAGAACCAAAAAAAAAAAAAAAAAAAAAAAAAAAAAAAAAAAATGGCCCGCCCCTTTTTTCCCCTAAAAAAAAATACCTTTTTTTTTTTTTCATATCTTTTTTTGAAAAAAAAAAAAAAAAAAATTGTTTTGTGTTTAATAAAAAAAAAAAAATAATAAAAAATTTAATTAAAAAAATAATATATTATTAAAAAAAAAAAAAAAAATAAAAAAAATTTATTTTTTTTTTTTCCCTTTTTTTTCTCGCCGCCGCCCCCACCCCCCTTATATGATAAAATTGAATTTTGGTTTCGCTCGTGCTGTGTGGTTGGCGGCCTCCCCCCCCCCTTGACTATCGTCTTCTCTTGATTGGTCGTCCGTCGAACAAGAGCGCGGCGCCCCCCCCCCCCCCCCCCCCCCTCTTTTCTTTGTATTTTCCCCTTTCCCATTCCTCCTTCCCCCCCTTCCTTCCTTCCCCACCCCCTGCCTCGTTTTTTTTTTTTCTTTTGTGTTTCTTTTCTCCCCTTTCCCCTTTTTTTATTATTTTTTTTTTAAAAATGTTTTTTTTAATTAATAAAACAACCCCCCCTCCTGTGAATCTGAAGCGGTGCTCATGGATTGCTGCTGTTACTTCATACAGCTGATCTGTAGGGGTCCTTGGCGTGAAACCTCAGTTGATGACCTATCCAATCAATTAGTAGCACTACAAAAAGGTCCATTGTAGCACTGGCCTTATCCATACATTACCAGGAGGAATAACAGAAACCACGCAATGCCTTGTATTGAGAAATCTGTGCCTCTTGATAAATTTGTTGCATCTTATTCCAGTTTACGTTGGAGGTCAGTCTATGATACTCCAGTATTGATATATCAAAACAAAACAAGCACGCATAAAGATATTAACTGTTCCTTTTCCCATTAATAAATCCTCAAAAATGACAGAAAAATTACTGCCTGGTAAAGAATGCTAAGACTTCATTAATATACTTTAAAACATGGCTTAAATAGCCCATGTTTTTAAAGGAAATGAATAAATAAATTAAGCTTTAGCATTCTTTCTGCATTTTTCGGGTGGAAACCCAGTAGACCCCATTATAGTCTGAGGTTGCGGGATTCCACGAGAAACAGCGTTTTAAGCGGATTAGGTTTCTGTTCTTTGCGTCCCCAAGCGGACCCGAAGAACGGAATGTTGAATACTAGTGTGCACCTAGCATAAGGCTGAAGCCCCACGTTGCAAAGACGCTGAGTCTTACAGTACCTGCAAAGTGGATGGGATTCTGACTAATCTATTCCACACATTGCAGAAAAAAAAATCTGTAGAGGAAATTGCAGCATTTCAATTATACCTACAGTACATACGAAACTAAACTTTCAAAAACAAAATGTATTTTTTTATTACTGATATAAAACCAATGGAATTTAGCTAAGTTTTTATATTGGGTAGCTGCTAGCTGTAGCCTATATGTAGCAAACCAAGGTCTCTGCCGCACATCATCCAAACTAAGTAATTCATACTTGTCACCTTCAGGTCACCTTTCTCGCAGAGGCATTGTTTTTCACTAAATCTTGCCAAAGATGCACCAAAGATGCCAGAAAACTGCCATTTTTTTTTAGACAGCATGAATTTATTCTGAGCCTTAACAAGACTCTTGGTTATTCTTCACACACTTGTCCTTATTAGATGTGGATGTATTAGATTAATGATAAAGTCCCGACACTGCAGACATGAAACAACATTAATCTCTTGTTGTCCTATCAGCTAGTGAGTCACTGAATATACAAAGGTGCAAAACATGAAATATAATAAAATAGTTCACGTAATTGTAGATTCCAGCAAAACCGAGAGATTTAGTCTCTATTCCGTATTAGATGAACAGGTTGTCTATAATTTCCTGTCTATATCAGCAGCGACCTGAGATTCTGATAACTTTTTCTTTCTTTCTTAATTCAGACTGTGCTCCTGAATCTTACTCTGACAATAATAATAATAATAATAATAGTCCTTTAATAGTCCCACAATGGGGAAATTCAGTGTGTTACAGCAGCAAAGATAAGCAGATACAAATACAAATACAACATGTACAGGAATGTTCCAAGGTGAGAGGCATTACATTAATAGCAGACAGACAGATAGGACGTAGCAGAGGAGGTGGGGGGGATTTAACAGGCAGAGAGATATTTCAGTTCTCTGTGTGTAATGATCTCCACTTAGGTCGGTGTTGGTTGTACAGCCTAACCGCGGTGGGGAGGAAAGACTTCCGATAGCGCTCCTTCTCACACCTAGGGTGGAGCAGTCGGTCACTGACAGTACTGCCCAGTGTGATCACAGTCTCATGCATGGGATGGGACTTCTTCTTCTGCATGGAGCTCAACACGGACAGTATCCTTCTGTCACCCACCACCTGCACTGGGTCCAGGGGGCTCCCCAGGACAGAGCTGGCCTTTCTAATCAGCTTGTCAAGTTTATTTCTGTCCCTGGTTGATATACTGCTCCCCCAGCAGGCCACTCCAAAGAAGATGGCTGATGCCACTACCGAGTTGAAGAAAGTTCTAAGAAGTGCCCCCCGGATTCCAAAGGCTCTCAGTTTCCTAAGCAGGTAGAGCCTGCTGTGGCCCTTCCTGTACAGGGCCTCCATATGATCTGCCCAGTCCAGCTTATTATTAAGGAGCAAACCCAGGTACTTATAGGTGTTCACAATCTCAATGCCCGTCCCCAGGATGTCCACTGGTTTAGGAGGGCTTCTGCCTTTGCGGAAGTCCACCACCATCTCCTTGGTCTTCCCCGCGTTAATCTTCAGGTGGTTCTGGTGGCACCAATCCACAAAATCCTGGTTCAGTTCTCTGTACTCCCTGTCATCATCATCTGTGATGAGACCCACTATTGCAGAGTCGTCAGAATACTTCTGTAGGTAGCAGCTGGATGAGTTGCACCTAAAATCTGCAGTGTACAGTGTGAAGAGGAAAGGGGCGAGAACCGTACCCTGAGGTGCCCCCCGTATTACAGATCACGGTACCTGACACACAGTCTCGGGCTCTCACGTATTGAGGTCGATTTGTGAGGTAGTGTAGGATCCAGTTGGAGAGGTGGTGGTCCACTCCAGCAAGGCCCAGCTTGTCCCTCAATAACCTGGGCTGTATGGTGTTAAAAGCACTGGAGAAGTCAAAGAACATTATTCTCACTGTGTTCCCTGGTTTCTCCAGGTGAGACAGAGCCCTGTGCAGAAGATGTTTTTCTGAAGATTCAGTTGTTTATGCTCTAAGTCTCTGCAAGCAGCTATCCCACAGACATATTAGCTCTCACGGGGCCACTTTTACAGCAACCTGGTCATCCAGAATGTTCAGAGAAAACATAGTTTAAAGAATGAGCCAGGCATGAGGAGAAGTGTCCCCTGGGTGGTCCGTCTTGACAGTGACAGGTCTTCACCTACTTGTGTATAAGGAGAATATTGTCAAGCAGAACTGAGTGGGAAAAAGCTGGTTTTTCAGAGTAAAACATTGCTTGTAACCCATGCTATGGACAAAATAAATCACTTCACGGGTTCCCTTTAAGCTACAGTAGATAGCAAGACAACGTTACTTGAGAAGTTGGACACCAGGATCTGTCTTAAAGGGAATCTGTCACCAACATTTACCCAACCAAACAAGCACTACCGCATAATACTATGTGGCTAATCCATTATATCTCCCATTTTGTACACAGTTTCACCCATGCATTGCATCAAAAATTCTCCGGCTATGTAAATGAGCGGTGTGACGTCACGCTGGCCAGTTGTAACACCGCCTCTGGACACTTCTGTTTCCACCTCCTCCTGCTCCCTTTCTTTGTATTCTCGCGGCAAATCCCGCGTCTCCCCTTTCATGTCAAGCTGCACTGAGTTTGTGACATCACATCTGCTATTCCATGCCTGCATGTTTGATTGCGCAGGCGCGGGATTTCGTAGCCCTGTAGAAGAGAAAGAAGCTGTCATTCACACAAGTGGGGGGGGCGTGGCCGATCAGCTCCTCATGAATAAGCCAGACTATTCTCCACAGAATAGCGCACATTGGACCTTTCTCGCCTAATTTGCATACATGGCGGGGAAATCTTCAGATGTTAATTATAAATCACCAGGGGAACGCTGAGTTAACATCTTAGAAGATTTAGAATGTACATTTCAACATGTTTGCAGTCATGTCTTTATTTAGGGGTGAAAATCTGAGGTGACAGGTTTCCTTTAAAGGAGTTGTCCAGGCTAAAATGGACAACCCCTTTCATTTTTAAATCAGCCAGGGGCAGTGAAAAAAAAATTTAAAAAATTCACACCCACCTTTGCTGGGTGCTCTGGTGCCTCCCGGCGTGGTCTGGTCTTCTCGATTCATTGTGATTAAAAATACTTTAGGCCAAACGATATTTCAGCAATTCTGGCTATCACCAAGACGTTTAGTTTTCTTATACACTATATTTGACTTCGGTATCTCTTTGAGAACACTGGCATATATTATCTTTTAGAATTGTATCCAGTTTCTTAACTTTTAGGTCACTCAGCTGTCTACTACAATTTTCCTCCTAACAAGATGAATTCCAAAGCTTTCCGTGTCTACAAACTGTCAAAATATCTTCATTAAAAGAAATTTGGCATGAAAAAAATTACAATAATTCTTAACATTTTAATTATCTTAGATGGGTTTCTAAATTATGTAGTGCAATATGGAAAAACGTATTCCAAAAAACAAGGAAAGCAAAAGGTAATTAAAGGGATTCTCTGGGAATAGCCCAAAATCCAAATAAATTTTTTTTTTTTTTTAGGGCACCTGCCCTGATATCTACCTACATCCTCTTAGTAAGTTGTAGAAGATTGTTTTGACACTAGGAGTATGATGTGAAAAATAAAAATGGCCGCCTCCTTCTCTATGTAAACCTGCCCTGGATAGGTTCCTTGCTGCTGGAGGGGAGAGGCAGAATCAGGGTGGGGCTTAAAGGGATTGTGCAGGAATTACAGGTTTAGACTAAGGCCCTATATGGCGTCCTGCAATACTTTGCACAGAAAATTCGCAGAGTTTTCCTCTGCAGATTTTCTGCTTCAATTATACCTATAGGGAAACCGCCGGCGTTTCTGTAGGTATAATTGACCTGCTGAGATTTCCAAAACCAAATTGTATTTTCCTGCAAAGTGGGGATGGGATTTGCTAGAATCCCATCCACTTTGCTGTGACTGTAAAACGCCACGTTTTCTTCCTCAGCGTTTCTGCCGTGGGCAAGCCGCGGCGTTTACGCCACGTGGGGCCCCAGCCTTAGACAGGAAGACCAAGTAAGGGGAAAATAAAACATACTCACCAGTCTCCTGTGGTTAGGTGTGCCCCACCGCGGCCTGGTAAAGCGGCACTCCGGGGCTTGATGCGGTGGAATTCCTTGCCGCAATCTGTGACCTAAGGAAAGGATTTGGGAAGGCACAGGTGAGGTATGTGAGTGACGTCTTGGGTCCTTTCCTTTTAATTTAATGCAGTTTTGGTCACTGCCTTAGATATCTTATCAGGCTGATACACATCCTGAACAGAACACAAAACACATGCCGCTTTCTTTATTTTTCAGCATCACCTAGCAAAGAATCTGTAAAAACAGATGACACAGAGCACACGGATGACATTTGTGTGAAGTCCATTTTTTTTTTGTTTTTTGTTTTTGTTTTTTCACAGCCCCTTAAAATTTTATGGATGAGACAAGTAGAGAAAAGAGAAATAAATAGACAGGAGTCTCATTGGAACAATCCTTTTGAAGAAAGTATGCCACAATATATTTCATATTAAATGTTTTCTTCCAGTATTCCTGTGATACTATGAAGTCCAGAAGTTTCTGCTAGATTTTTTTTTTTTACTATTGGATTATTAAAAGACAAATCATCTTGTTACATCCGGAGAACATTTTAAAGTGGAACTCTATCTACAGTAGATAACCTTTTTGTTCATGGAGATTACAGCAGACACAACATTACTAATACGTTGAACAATACAGGTAAATTTAATCTGGTCATACATATTATAGCCAGCTGATTTTGGTGGGTACAGTTGTTCATCAAATGTACAATATATAAGGGTATCCTGACTTTCCCCCAATGGCAGATGAAATCCAACATGCTCCACTTTTGCTTCTCGTGAGAGATAAGCTGCCATCACAGGAAGCAGTTTCCTCTCCTCTTTCAGAAAAATACATGCTTGGTTGAACCAAGTGTGCATGTCTATGTATGGTCAGGAGGAATAGCTGTCAGCCAAATAAATGTTCAGTCAACATCTAAAGTGCATGGCCAGCTTTAGGCTGGGGCTCCACGTGGCTTAAATGCTGCAGTTTGCCCGCGGCGGGAATGCTGTGAAAAAATAATGTGGCGCTTTACAGTCACAGCAAAGTAAAATCCGATCCCCACTTTGTGATAAAATAAGAGCAGTGAATACGCTGCAATTTCCAAAACCGTTGCTGTCTATGCGATGGGAACATCGCCACGAACCCCGTCATACCCCTCGCCTGATACTATAGTCATCCGGCAAGGAGTTATGGTTGTATATATTTTTCTGGCCCTAGGATTTAGGACTGGGTCTCTTCTCCTGGTGACATCACCCAGGGAGGAGTCTAGGACAGGTATATGGTCTCAGACCAGGGAGAGAGGGTAGTTTTTATCCTGGGAGAGATGTGAGGACACATATCGTGTTGCTGACTAAGGCAGGGTTCACACTACCGTTGGAGTCCGTTATGAAGGTGACCGTTAAAAAAAATAAATAAAACGGACACCTATCATAACGGACACTAACTGATGTTAGCATCAGGTAGTGTCCGTTTTTTAAAGAGGACCTTACATGTCACATACCGCTAGAAAGCCGACAGCGCGCTGAATTCAGCGCACTGCCGGCTTTCCCGGTATGTGCCCCAGGGCTAGAGATATCGGCAGTGTAAGATACATGGTTTACTGTTAGAAGGGCTGCGAGGATCGCCCTCCCTGACACTTCTCTTCGTTCAGAGACTTGTACTGAGGGGGCGTTCCTCACAGCTCAGCATCATCGCCGGGCAGTAAGGAACGCCTCCTCTGACAGTGCAGCGCTATAGACGAGTACAGAGAGAGGGGGCATTCCTTACAGCCCAGCGATGACGCTGAGCTGTGAGGAACGCCCCCCTCAGTACAGCGCTATGGACGAACGAGAAGTGTCAGGGAGGGCGTTCCTCTGACAGTACAGCACTATAGACGACAACAGACAGTGCGCTGAATTCAGCGCGCTGTCGGCTTTCTAGCGGTATGTAAAACCGCATGTGCCTGAGGATACGAAAGGTCCTCTTTAACATTGTTTTTTTTTTTTGTTTGTTTGTTTGTTTCTCCTTTCTGAGCATGCGCAGGGAAAACAAACGGACATAAAATAACGGAAAGTAACTGATGGCTATCAGTTACTGTCCGTTATAAGTCTGTTACCCATAGACTTCAATGTTAAAAAAAATAACGGACACTTGCTGTCCGTCAAAATCCGTTTTTTTCAAACGGACAAAAAGTCCTGCATGTAGGATTTTTTGTCCGTGAAAAAAAACTGACTTTTGACGGATTTGGTGTAAACGGACACTAACGGACACAATATAAAAACCCATTGAAACGGATGGAAATTTTAACGGATTTCTGACGGTTCAGCTAGTGTCCGATGCTAAAATCTTGTAACGGACACTACTGACGGTCACCAACGATAGTGTGAACGCCCCCTAAAGGAAACGCCCTGGGGCTAACAGATGGAAGCCTCAACGAACCAGACTGCAGATTCATTTGGTATTCTTTTTTCTCTTTTAATCCCATTTTATTTTTCTGTACTGTGTTCCTTGTTTTTACCTGTATTTGCTTGACCATCCTCTGTTGTGTATTCTGTATACGTTAGCGGCTAGTACCGACTCACTCGGGTTAATAAATATATAAAATTTATAAAGCTCGTTACATGTTATCTTATGAACCCAGGCACTCACGGGGGGTGAGTGGAAGGTAATAGGGGTGATTGCCGGTAGGCCAAGTGGCTTGGCAAAGCGATATCCTTCACACCAGGGATTATGGACCAGTTTGCATATATCAAAATACTTGAAGATGTCATGTTGCTTTACGCTGAAGAGTAAATGCTCTTGAAATGGGTGTTTCAACAAGACAACGACCTTAAACACAGCAATAAACAAGCAATCTTGGTTCCAGTCCAACATAATTGAGGTTATGGAGTGGCCAGCCCAATCCCCGGACCTTAATCCGATAGAACACTTGTGGTGTGACCTCAAAAATGCTGTTTCTGAGTCAAAACCGACAAATGCAAATAAATTGTGGGCTGTAGACAAAGCATGGGCTGAATACCAGTTGACAGGTGCCAGAAGTTGGTTGACTCTATGCAACATAGATATGAAGCAGTTGTAAAAAAACTGTGGTTATACAACTAAATATTAGGTTAGTGATTCCCAGGAATGCTAAATCCTAAATAAAAAGAGTACAGACTTTGAGTTTGTAAAGGCAAATGCAGACACTGCTATTTTTTTGAACAGCCCAATGGTCATTTTTTGTTGTTTTCTGTAAAGTAGTTAAAAAGGATACACATTTCTCTTCATGTTTTGATTTAGAAAACAGTGTGCAATGTTCCCAATGCATGGAAATAAAAACTATTACAAAGATTTTGTGCTTAACTCTTGTTTTTGAACACACTGCTATTATTTTGAACACTACTGTATATTTAGGAGCTTGTAATATAAACGCTGTTGAGGAAATGCATCTTCGCTGGTCACTACAGCACATTTTGAGAGCCAAATGTGAAGAGACAGGCATATGCTGCGATTTTATTCTCTGCATGGTTTTATGAAATAGCAGAACATTGTGAAATTATAAGATTTTCTATCAACGGGACAAAAGCTGTAAGATACAGAAAAAACAGAACACAACTAAATTTCTGATATCTTTCTTAAAGTTAGGTAAAAACCTGGGTGTTAGGCTAGTTGCACACGACCGTGTGCTAGATGCCGGCTGTGCTACCCGGGCACCGGCCGTGCTTCCGCAGCACCATTCATTCAATAAATAGAAGCTGCGAAAGCATGGCCGCAAACCCAGACAGGAATAAGACCTGAGTTTTGTGGACTGGACTGTCTGCCCACACACGGCACCGTGTAATTCACTGTCATGTGCATGGTGCCGACAGAAACAAATGGGTCAGTGTGCTTATCCCGGAAAAACCTGGAAAGCACACTGACCCACGCCATGGTTGTCTGCAAGAGGCCTTAAATAGCTGTCCCAGTAATGCTATGTGCATGCTTTTAAAACAAGAGAAATCGGGTGGTCTCCATTACTATAATGGAGACCACCCGATTTCCCTTGGGTCCGTCGGACTATGTATGTAATCACTTTTCTAGTTGTAGCAGTCTATAGCTTGAATCTGGCAACTTGATACATTAAAACAGTGTGATATCACACAATAAAAGCCATTGAATGTCATATTAACGTTTGCTACCACTTTTTATTTGACTTATGTGTAATGTTAAAGTTTGTATATGAAAAATGAGATCTACTGTACAATAGCTGTATATTATTATATTAATATTTATATAAATTAATATTATTATATTATGTATATTATTATGATGGCGCTATACAAATCAGCATAATATATAATAATAATAAATGAATACACAGATTTGGCAGAGTTAACCCGAACTACTTCAATTGGTTAAACTGCTGCAGCGTGATATCTTATCACAGAAGACAGACAAAAAACACAATGAAAAGTGATTGGTAAAACATGTTTTAATTACTTTTCATTAATTGACTATTCATTGCGGTTTAATTAAGAGAAGACTTGAGATCCTAATGAAACCATTCTGAGCCATGTAGTAAGTGCATTCCAAAGAAAGACATAATCTTAGGAAGTGAGCATCTTCACAGACTTCAGCTACTTTTTTACATTACATTTCATATCTGATCTGTGGATTTACCTTTTGGCTCATCGACTACCTGACACTGCTAAATGATAAAATCAATAGATCTGTGCACACTTAGCTGATGTAGCTTTAATACAGTTCCTAGATTTTACTGATGCTTATAACGTCTTGCCATAAGGTCAGCTGAGAAAAATGTTTCTTTTGAGGTCATAAGTGCTCCGTTCTGTGCCGTTAAATGTTAAGTGCCAGCCGCACTATGTGACTTTATTTCTTTTGAGACGCAGGCCAGGTTTACAGATGAAGTGAATTATCATCTTATAACTGACATTTACACTTTCTGTAGAACCTGAAAGATTATGAATTATTACAGTCAACGGGTGCAAGAAAGATTCTGCAGCGGTAAATACTTCTACATCACAATTTGTGACCCAGACCTTTTTTCCAAGATGGCGTCGCTGGAGTGGCAGCCTGTTACAGCAAATCCTACTTGAGTTTTCTCTTCTTTTCCTTTCTTTGTTTTGTCTTATCACTCTACGTAAGGGGCATTGCACTATGAAAAAACCAAATGAGGATTTGGAATTGGACCTTTGTGATACTTTTTGTTTATTTTTGTTTTGCTTTCAATGGGAACTATTGTGTCTGCAGACCCTGCTTGTGGCCAGGATTTTTTTGTCTACTCCAGGGATGAACTGTTGCAGCTTAGAGACACAGCAGGGTTGCATGCTACTTGACCAGACATCCCCCTGGAAATTTGGAGGAAAAAAAGTAGAGGCTGTAGAGCTGGAGCCCTTCGGAGGATTTGGAAGAGATGTTTTAGACCTGTTCTCCCCTCCATCATTATGGGCAATGTGAGATCTCTTGCGAACAAAATGGACGAACTGGTGGTGCTCACCAGGCATCTTCAGGAGTTTTGGGAGTGTAGAATGATGCTGTTTAGAGAGACTTGGCTCACTGAAGTTACTCCAGACACTCTTGTCTCCTTGGATGGCTTTAAACTCCTTTCAACAGACAGGACAAGGGAGAGCGGTAAGAGGAAAGGAGGAGGGCTGGCGATATTTGTGAATGATAGATGGTATAATCCTAGGCACATTGTGATTAAGGAGCAAACTTGCTGTAAGGACATTGAACTATTAGCTGTGAGCATGAGACCTTTCTATTTACCGATGGAACTATCGCATGTCATCATGATAGCTGCATATGTCCTACAAGCCACGGTGAGCCAGTTGTAGTCACTACACCTCCAGGCTCTCCCCCTTGTGTCTGGAGACTTTAACCATGCCTCTCCATCATCCACACTGCCCAGTTTCACACACTATGTAACTAGCCACACAAGAGATAACAAAACATTGGACTTGTTCTTTGCCAATGCGAGGGAGGCATATAACTCATCAGCCCTACTGCCCCTGAGATCGGATCACAACCTAGTGCATCTCCGACCTGTGTACAAGTCACTTGTACGTAGAGAACCAGCTGTCACCCGCACAGTGAGGATATGGTCCAAGGAGAGTGATGAGGCTCTGAGGGACTGTTTTGACACAGCCACATGGGAAGTGTTGCAGGATTCTTATGGAGAAGACATAGAAGGACTCACACACTGCTTAACGGACTACATTAATTTTTGTGTGGACAACACAGTACCCACAAAAGTGGTGATGTGTTTCTCTAACAACAAACCATGGATTAATTCTGATATAAAAACACTACTTAAGGAGAAAAAGATGGCATTCAAGGCAAGAGATAAGGTGGAGCTGAGGGAGGTACAGAATGAGCTGAGGCATCAAATCAGGCAGGAAAAAGACAATTCTAAGAAAAAAACGGAAAAGCAAATGGAAAGAAAAGAAATAAGGGGAGTCTGGGATGGGCTTAAGTCAATTTCTGGTCATAGAAAGTCTGTCTCCCAGGAGGAAGCAGATGTTAATTGGCTTAACGAACTAAATCTATTCTTCAATAGATTTGATCAGACACCAGCTTCTCCCTCCCCAGCATGTCCTTCAGTTCCCTCTATCACAATGACTTCACCCCCTGCGGCTACTTCAAACCAGACCAGTAAATCCAGAAATACATCTTTATCTGACCACAGTCTGACCTTGACATGTGCCCAGGTGAGAAGGGAGCTGAAAAAGATCAAAGTTGGGAAGGCAGCAGGGTCAGATGACATCAGTGCAAGGCTAATTAAGACTTGTGGGGATCAGTTGTGTAGTATTATTACATATATGTTTAATATGAGCCTGAAGCTGGAAATAGTCCCTGAATTACGTAAATCTTCTTGTGTGGTACCGGTTCCAAAGAAACCTCAACCTATGGACCTCAACGATTACAGACCAGTAGCATTGACATCCCACCTGATGAATATCTTAGAGAGATTGATTCTCACACATCTCCGCCCTCTAGTGAGCCCAGATATGGACCCTTTCAGTTGCTTATCGGCCAGGTATTGGGGTGGATGAT
Source organism: Leptodactylus fallax (assembly GCA_947044405.1). NCBI lineage: Eukaryota > Metazoa > Chordata > Amphibia > Anura > Leptodactylidae > Leptodactylus > Leptodactylus fallax. Next base: position 1,706,534 of record CAMRHE010000184.1, read on the forward strand.
GGTGGATCATCCACCTTCTGTATAGGGCTCTTTTTCAACTGGAGAAACCAGGGAACACTGTGAGAATAATGTACTTTGATTTCTCCAGTGCTTTTAACACCATACAGCTGGGGTTACTGAGAGACAAGCTGGCCCTTGCTGGAGTGGACCACCACCTTTCCAATTGGATCCTAGACTACCTCACAAATCAACTTCAGTATGTGAGAGCCCGGGACTGTGTGTCAGATACCATGATCTGTAATACGGGGGCACCTCAGGGTACAGTTCTTGCCCCTTTCGTCTTCACACTGTACACTGCAGATTTTAGGTGCAACTCATCTAGCTGCTAGCTACAGAAGTATTCTGACAACTCTGCAATAGTACACCTCATCACAGACAAAGATGACACGGAGTACAGAGAACTGAACCGGTATTTTGTGGACTGGTGCCAGCGGAGGGCAACAAACGGAATCTTTGCCTTAGATGAAGGAAGATGTGGCCCAATTATGACTCCACAAGTCTATTTTAACCCTTTCCCGACATCTGACTTACTATTAAGATGGCGACTGCTTTGTTGCAGAGTGGCCACAATAGCTACCCTGGCTCTGCTGTAATGTACAGCAGAGTCCTGGAGCTAAAGCCTGCGATCTGAGTCCACTTTGATCGCAGGGATTGCTACCTCCCCCACCACCCAAAGTGAAAAAAACACTTGTAGCAGGACAGCTCCAGCGTAACAAGATCACAGGAGCCGTCCTGTTCCTATGGCAGCCAGGAGACTACAGGAGGCTCTCAGGCTTACTATAGGAATATAACAGTATAACAGCAATATAATAGTCATGTAATAGTCTTATCAATATAGTGAAAGTCCCCTAGACTGCAATACAGTTGTATTGCAAGCAATGGAACTTGCAATCAAATGATTGCAAATTCAAGACCCCTAGGGGCGCTGATAAAATCATAAAAAAAAAAAAAAAAAAAAAAAAAAAAAAGTTTTTAAAAATATAAAAAAGTTAAAAAACTAAAAATTCAAATCACCCTCCTTTCCCTAGATTTAAGAAAAGATGAATAAACAAAAACAAATTATACATCCCCACATCCGAAAACGCCGGTCTACAAACCTATAAAAATGTCATAGCGGGAAAAAATAATCAAAAAAGGCAAACTGCCGTAATTTCACTTTCCATATAAATTTGTATAAAAAGCGTTCAAAACATTAGACATTTCACAAAATGGTATAACTAAAAAGTACATCTGGCACCACAAAAATAGACGCCTTATGCATCCCAGTACACGTAAATATAAAAATGGTACGGGTGTGAGAATATGGCGACTCTTAATTTTTATTTTTTTCTTTTGCAAAGTTTTGGATTTTTTTTAAGAGGTTGTGATGATTCTGCTTAAGTGTGGCTATAACTCAGCTGTATTTTGGTCTCTGGGTAGCGTATTTCGCTCTAGTTCCATTTACTCATAAGGTGCGCAACTATAATCCCAGGTGTGTATTGGCAATAGTGGCCAGGCTGATACAATAGGGCTTTGTATCCATCCCAGAATAGCTATTGTATTCCTCTGCAGCCTTGAGTGACCAAAGAAACAATAGTGCATTGTTCAAGCCTGGGCTGTTGATCAGACCTGGCTGATAACATTGTATCAATTCACTTGGTCTCAGTTCTATACAAAAGATCTGGACTTGATTGCATTAACTCATCAGACTTGCTGTTGCCGGTGACCTCATTCTGGGAGGTGGCATAAAGGGTATAAAAGATGAGGTAAGAGGTCTGTGGGAGGAGATGATGCTATGGAGTTGAGACAGACCATCACAGACTACAAGAGAACACCATGAGGAGATTTTTTTGTGATGAGACTACTGGACTAATGCTGAGAGACTGTGATGAGAGCATGCAGGCTGGATTATTGTATTAATGCCACATGCTAAACAGCTTCCACTGGTTATTCACACATGACAGAGCATATGTGAGTGTTGGAATACAGAACCACATCAAGGACATGTGTGGTAAAGTAATCATTTCACCTTTATCCCTTTTATTTTATTTGTACTGTATCTTGTAACTAGTAACTGTTAATGCTTGCATATATCTGCATATCTGTTCTGAACTGCATGTGTTAGATGTTAATACCGACCCATTTAGGGGTTAATGAATATATAAAATTTAGAAGGCTTGTCTTGTATTTATCTTGTGAACCCGACACTCACTGGCGGTGAGTGTGGTTTTTATATGAAAGAAGACTCAGGGGTGGCCACAGCGGTGTTGGCGCACTGAGGATCTTTCACAGGGGTTAAAACATAAAAAAAAACAACAAAAAAAACACTAAATAAATTTGGTATCCCTAAAATGGTATCAACCCATAGAGTACAGGTTACATGTCATTTTGGCTGCACAGTGAACACCATAAAAATAAAGCCTGTAAAAAAGTCTTACAAATGCAGTTTTTCTCCAATTGCACTCTATTCTGAATTTTTTTCCAGCTTTTCAGTACATTGTACAGAATATACACAGAACAGAGCAGAAAATTCTATTCCCTATTACCTTTAAAATGGGTTATCTAGGGAATAATAAAATGTATTACTAATGTATGTCTTGGTCCCCTGCAACAGGGGACACCAGAAATCTTGTTCCCCTTTAAGCTCCTCCAGCTCTGTGATGTCAACAAATCCTCAGCGACTTAGGCAGCAGCTCCATTCAGTAAAATGGAGTCGGTCATGTGACCGAGTCAAAGTGACTGCAGGGGAGAAAGATGATTAAGAGTTCTGGTCTTCCCTGCTGCCCTCCACAAAGTAATGAACAGGACTGTGGGAGACCAGGGTGTTCATTAGTTATAAAGCTTCACCAGTGCAGGGAACAGAAGGAGTAGCACCATACAGGGCATAATACTGAGCAGTATTCATTTAAATAAAGTACTCGGGATAAAACTGAAAAATTACTATTAGCTGTATTACTGGTTTTTTTTTCTTTCACTGGTCTCTTCTCCTTACTCCCTCTGCCCCTATCCATAGACTTTTTTTATTCTTTGAATAAGTGTAATCCGATACTTTAGTGAACTAACATGTGCCTTGGCAATCCAAGACAGATTCTTCAAAGATTCCAGAGTGAAGAGGAGAGAAGAGGAAAGGAAAAGAGTTATGATAAGTATAGAAAAGCATTTTTCTATGATAATATATAGTACAATTGTTAGAAATAGACCTGGGACCTCTACAGTTGCGACTGTGACACTTTCTGTATTTTTGTGTGTTCCCCTTTAAGAATTGCTCGTTTGTCTGTCCCGAGTCTTTGCCACTAACGTCTTTTCTTCACTGCTGGCTATTCAGTACTCCTGGTGGTTTTATTGTTTGAACTTGTACCTGCTCGTTATTTGTGTCTGACCCCTGGCTCCATTATCTGACCTCGTCTCTGCCTTCCGACTGCCTCTACGCTCTTCTCTGTTACGACCCCTGCTTGCCTTCTAGACCTCTCTCCGCTGATACTGATTTTGTACCACACTGATATCACATTGCCAAAACGGGCTGCCGACTATTCTCCTGCCTGATCCTCTTGTACTGCGCTGACCTCTCGCTACCGACCAGACTAACGACCATGATTTACTCTACCATCTAGCTTTGTGGCTGAAGCTGCTCTCCTGCAACAACAGACATTTTCAGACCTTCTGTCAAGCTGCAACAGAGTTCTGGTGAGTTGTTCTGAGCTTCTGGGTCTGCTGTTACCTATGGTGCGCCAAACGTACTGTGCTCTCTCAATTGTTGCTAACTCTGGCCAAAGGAATCTGCCAAGTCCATCCCCACCACTAGGGGTTCTGGTGAACTTGTCCGCAGGCTGGACTTGGCTCTGTTGTGAGGCACAGGGTGCTTGGAGGTGCTAGACTATAGTTTATAGTTAGTACCTGGTTTCTGGAACTAACTTTGCTCTTAACAACAATACATTAAGTGTCTTACAATCACTTGTACTACTGATTTATGCTATCATGGACTATTTTCCCTGGTTCGGGACTGGACACATTTTTGTTTTTTTTGTACATGTGGTTTTGAGAGCTATAACATTTTTTTTTAATTTCTGTTTTTATTGGTGAAATATAGCACTTCTTTATGTTATTTTCCATGGTTTTTCTTTTATTTTAATATCTGAGAAAAAGTAAACTAAAAATTAAGGAAAATATGTCTGGAAATGGAAAATATTTGCCTTTGTTTTTTTAATAACACTAAGTGCTACAAATTTTTTTTTTAAATTAGTTTTCCCTCTCACTTACGGTAATTTTTATGAAGGTGATGCCTATTGTTATGTTGCTGGAGTGGTGCTAGAACCTGTGATGTGGCCATGGTAGTGATGTTTTTTTTTTGTATTTTTATTTATTTATTTATTTTTTATAGATTATGCCCTCCATAAGATCATAATAGAGCAGGGGTAGACAACCTTTTATGTTTGGCGTGCCAATTTAAATAAAAAAATCAAAGATGAGGTCTTCGGAGTGCCGCGCAGTAATTGTAAGGCTGACGACCCCTACATTAAAGTCATATAACACAAACAGTAACATAGGGGTGCTGTTATACTGTGCTCCCAGTCACGTGTGTTTACCGCTATTTTCCTTGATACACCAGACACCCCTGGAGCCATCAGCAAAGGGGGACATGACTTTGGGATGGGGGAACCAATAACTCCTGCAGTTTCATCTTTGTGCAGTAGTTGTGTGGATTTATACAGGCTGGTTCAGATTTAAGAGTATACAGTATGTGTATATTCAGCCTTGGGAGTATATAGTGCCTAGTGCGTTACTGTAGGGAGGGAGGAGTTTAGGAATAGATGTAACTTCCTGCCTCATTCATCTCTTCCTCTTTCTCTCACCACAAAGACTGGAGGAAACATTTCCCTCCCACCCGCCCTCTTTTAATCACTATTAGAACAGACCAGGTAGGGAGTGCAAAACTTCATCCAGCTGGGACATCTGGGCCTCAGCCAGCAGGGGGTTCACCTGTGCCTTCTTGTTGGACCCATCCTCCTGAAAATGAGCAAGCAAGTCAACAAGGTCTTCTTCTTCCCCCTCCTCTAGCAGACTGCATACCGGAAAGGCACTAGCTTCCCGGTCATGATGATCCTTCATCATGTTGACATGGAAGACCTTATGCCTGTTGCACGACGTATGGACCGGTCCATTTCGCCTGAAGCTTGTCCTGGGGCTCAGGGACTAGGACCCATACTTTCTGCCCCAGCTGGTTTGTTCTCTCACGGGCATTCTGATCATACCAGCGGTTTCTGGTCGGCCTGAGCCTGGACCATGTTGTCATGCACCAGCTGCGCCATAGCCTGCATTTGGTCACGGAATCGCAGGACATACTCCACGACTGGCACACCTTGGATGGCCGTTTCTCCTTCCCAGGACTCTTGTGAAAGAGTTAGGGGCCCACGTACACGTCTCCCGTACAAGTGCTCAAAGGGGGAGAACCCCGTTGAGGCTTGATGCACCTCCCGGTAAGCGAACAGCAGGTGCAGGAGATAAGGCTCCCAGTCGCGCCCGTGGGACTCGACTAACATCCTGAGCATCTGCTTCAGGGTGCCATTGAACCGTTCACACAGGCCATTGGTCTGTGGGTGATACGGGCTGGACACAAGATGTTGCACCTCTGTTACCTTACACAGGCCTTGCATCAAGGCAGACATGAACTGGGTACCTTGGTCTGTGAGCATCTCTCTGGGAAATCCAACACGGGAGAAGATGTCTACCAGAGCCTTGGCCACTACATCAGCCCGGGTGGAAGACAGTGACAGCTTCCGGGTACCTAGTAGCGTAGTCTACTACCGTTAATATGAAACGTTTCCCGGTGCGACTGGGAATGGACAGGGGTCCAATGAGATCCACAGCCACCCACTGGAAAGGTTCGGTTATGATGGGCATAGGTATCATTGGGGCTTTTGAGCCTTGCCCCGCCTTGCCCATCCTCTGACAAGTGTCACATGAACGGCAGTATTTAGCTACATCTGTCCCCATTTTAGGCCAGTAGAATAAGTGGCTGAGGCGAGCCTTGGTCTTAGCGATCCCCAGGTGACCTGCCAGTGGAATATAATGAGCAATCCGCAACAACTTCACCCGATAGGGTTGGGGTACCACCAAATGTTTCTCCCTGAGCCGACTTTCTTTTCCCTTTGTGAGGATCGTTTCCCGGTACAACCTCCCTTGCTCCCAGTACACACGGTCCTTGTCTGACTCCAAGGGAGGTTGAGCAGCACGCCCCTTCAATGCGTCCAGACTGCGGTCAGCTTGAACAGCGTCTCTGAACTCCTGACTGGAACCAGACAGAAGAGATGTGCATGTCACATACCCGCCGGACTACTCTGGCTCCAGTGTGGGGAGGCTAGTCATGGCGGTCTCAGTGCCATCTCTGGGTGACAGAGGGAACGGCTCAGGGGTCGGAGCGCCTTCCACCCCTCTAGCACTCTGGCTGCGGGTTACCACCACAACACCAGCAGTCCGTTCTTCATCCGGATCGGCCCTGAGATCCCCGTGACCCACCTGACCACCTGGCACATTGTCATCAGTTGGGTGCTGATCTGAGGTACTCTGGAAATCTGCAAGGCAAGAATTAGCAATTACATTGACATTGCATTCATTCATTGATTCACAGTGAACTGCATGGGTGAATGGCTCAGCCAGGGTCACACTGAGGGGGCTATCACCACCCGCATATGTGGGCGGGGCTACAGCCAGGTTAACATTCCACAGCCCCTCATTTACATGCTCACTGATTCCTTTAGCTGGGGACACAGCAGGGGGAAGCAGGCAGATGACCCCTCCCTCTGCCTGTGTGACAGGCTTCAACACCACATTAAAATCATCCTTCAGTACAGACATTTTGTCACAGCGAGGTGGGGCTACTCCCACCCCATATTGGGACACCAAGGGTCCCAAATCTGTTCCCAATAGTACATTGGCAGGCAGATCAGACATTAGCCCTACATCATGCATTCCTTTTCCCGCACCCCAGTCCAAATGGACGCAAGCCATGGGCACAGTTAAGCGTTCTTGTCCAATACCCCTCAGGGTCAGAGTTTTTCCAGGGATAATACTGTCCGGAGGGACCAAGTCAGGTTGCACCAGAGTAACATCCGCCCCAGTGTCCCGAAATCCCATGACCACTTTATCCCCCACAGTGACCTGCTGACGGTTGGCATTGGATTGCAACCCCTCCCTCCACACCATGTATACAGATGAGCCAGCTGCTGTGGCTGGGGACACAGGGGGGTTCTTAGAGCGGTTGGGGCACTCCGCCTTGAAATGTCCTGGCTGTTACAGGCGTGACACCGCCAGACCTCTCCTTGGGACTTGGAGGTGGTCACCGGGGCGCCCAGAGTTTTTGGGACAGGGGAAGTAGAAGGGTCACCCGGGACAGAGTTTGTCTTACCCCACTTGGAGACCGCAGGCTGTGGTGAACTCCAGCTTTGCCCCTCCTTCCAGCTTGAGGGTCTCTGCAGTGTGGCTCCTCTCTTGGTCCCTTGTTCCCTGGTGGACACATAGTCGTCAGCAATCTCTGCAGCCTGGTCTGCTGTCTTGGGTTTCCGATCACACACGAACTGGCGGACCTCCAGAGGGCACACCTGGAGAAATTGTTCCTTTATCATAAAGTCCCCAAGTTCCTCAAACGTGGTGACAGTAAGTACTTTGATCCACTGCCAGAATGTAGCCTGTAAGTGGTGCAGAACATCTGCATAGAACCCGCTGTATATTCCGGAACTTTTTGTGGTACACCTCCGGCGTGAGCCGGTATCTCCGGATCAGCGGCGCTTTGATGGTCTCATAGTCCGCGTCCTCTGGTAAGCTTCTGGAAACATCCAGGCCTTTTCCCTTTAGCCGGGGAGACAGGTAACGGGCCCATTCTTCCTGGGGAATATGATGCTGCTTACACGCCCTCTCAAATCCCCGCAAGAATGAGTCCAAGTCCCCGTTATCTTCCAAGACTGGAACGTCCTCGGATCGGATCTTTAGTGCTTGGGCTCCTGGAGTTTGTGCAGGGGAAGGTTGCACCTGCTGGGAAAGTTTCAGCTTTTTTAACTCAAGCTGATGCTCCCTCTCCGCCTGGCGTTCACGGGCCTCTCGCTCAGCCTCTCTCTCAGCCCGACGCTCTGCAGCAGCGGCCTCTCTCTCCGCCTGGCGCTCTGCAGCAGCTTGGTACTGGAGAATCACCTGCAGACAGGTGTTAGAGTCACCGGCGTCTAGCTGCTGTAAGGCCATTTGCAAGTATAAGTCCGTTACCCCCACAGAACTGGGGCTACTGGTCCCTCCAGGCAAAGTTACCTCTGGGGTAAGGGCACCTGCTGAACCGTCTGGCATGGTGATGTTTTCTTGTGCTAGCCTCTCAGGACTTTGCTCCTCGTCCTGCCTGGCTGCAGCACCTTCCATATCAGCCATCTGCTCAGCGTTTGTATCAGTCAGTTGCTGACGTCCCCTGGCTCCACTTCTCAGAGACCAAGCCATCCACTAGAAGACGTTGCCAAATAAAAGATAGGACAGAAAAAAAAAACAAAGAAGGGAGGGAACAGTACTGTACCAAACTCTCACCGTATTTTAAGCTTGATCTCATACCGAGCTCGTGCCATAGGATTGCCACAATCCTCAGTGTCTGAGTGATACCACACCCACACACTGTTATCCTAAGATCCCACAACGCTGTCACCACTGTGAAGAATATCGCCTTGCCAAGCCCCTTGGCCTACCTGCGATCACTTAACCTTCTTAACCTTCCACTCACAACCCGTGAGCGGACCGAGTTCGTAGGATGGAATGAAATGAGCTTTATAAATTTTATATATTTAATAACCCAAGTGGGTCGGTACTAATTAATAGCATATTCAGCAATATACAATATTAATATGATCAAGCATAAATATACGAGCAAAAGTGCGATGATACAGCACATAAAACAAAAATGGGAATAAAGTATAGAGTAATACCAGACCTAAGGAAGGTTCCTGAGCACAGCTCTCTCTTAGCTGTCTCTCTTCCAGGCTTCACACAAAGACCACCGGACCTCACCCCACCTCAGTGTGAAGACCCTGTCCAGCTCCACCCTTCACCCCCCCCAGCCAGCCCTCTCCTCACGAAAAGAGGAATCTATGCCGGTTAGAAGAAAAGGTGGGTGCCTGTGTTAGTTTCAGGTCATTAGCCCACTCTCCCCCCTTTGGACCTCTGGGATATCACACTCACGGGTCAGAAAGGCCCTCTCTCCATGGTATGCACATAAAACCACTGGAGCGAATTGACCACCAATGTAAACACAGCTCTACATTCCTACAGATATGTGAGACTGATACGAATAAAGAATGATACATATCCAAGAAAGATACATAAATTGAGGGTCTCATCCTCACACCAGTCCTACTCACGTCCGCCTCTGTTTCCTCTTCTGCCCTCCAGGGGACACCTTACACCCCATATTACATCACTGATGCTGAACAGCGACATATGGGACACCAAACAGCAGTTTACACCCACATATACAACTTTTTTGAACCTGGTAAAACCTACTTAAAAGTTTTAGAAGTGTGTGTCTCTGATGACACAAAGTGTACTGGGCACTGAAATGGCATATTTCTTTAAAAAATAGGGTTTGTTCTTAAGGGGTTAGGCGTGGATCACCCAGATGTCAGCATGTGATCCAGGATTGGTTGAAAGGGTGAAAAGGTAAGATTTCAGGGTAAAGCCACAATAACCCAGGCAAAAGCTGATACCTTATTTTTCACATAAATGTAAAATATAATTTCTATAAGATATGTGCCATTGTTAGGCAGTGTCGGCATTTCTTTGTGTTCAGACTCCTTACGATTTCACTATTTACAAAGTGTAATCCAAAATTTCTGTTTCCAAGCACAATTTATCTTTGCCAATAAGACAAGTCAAGATTATTTCTAAGGTATAAAAGTTGCTGCTCTGTGCATTCTAAGAGTTTTACGAGCTTTATTGCACAACTTTTAACAATTTTTCTCCTCTTTGTGTTTCAAACTATGTCACAACAAGCCATATAAATGTAAACCCTATAAAGGAGATCTACTGTATTTTACAGAGGTTGCCATAGCCTGCAAAGAGAGATAACATAGCACTGAGCCTATGGAGTTATTAGAAGTTGTATAATAGGATTTACTCATAGAATTTTAGCATTGATAATTCTGTGTATTTTCCTTGCAGTTTTTCATCATTTCATAAAGAAATAATTACACGTCGCCTCATTTTCATGCAGAACCAAATTTAGTAGCAATTACAGCTGGAGGTTTATGTCTGCAATTCTCAAGGAGCTCACACATCTGTACGCTGTACGCATTTGTACGCATTGTTTTCCATGGATGGATAGAATTGATCAGTCTTGATAAGCTTGGTTGGGATCTGTTGGTGCCATTTTAATTGTATTTAGGTCTGAGTTTTATTGGCAATCTGTTATGGAATTAATTTTACTTTTATTAATGCAATTTAATTTTGTAACTTGGACGGAAGTAACCTTATTGAAGTCAGATAGTCTTTAAGCGTACCCAACCTTTCAACAGATTTTGCACAAATGTACAGTACAGTATGTATACATAAGGAGCAACACTATTTCTGGTCATCATATGACCTGCATTCTGTTATGTTTGTCTCCGAACAGAATTGTAACAAACATGTGAAATAAACTGGTTTAATTAGGAAATGCAAAGTAAACAAAGGCAGACAAAATAAATGAAAATCGAAGCAAAATAGGTAGGTGGACAATAGCAGGGGATTTATCCCTAACATGTTACCCTGGCTACACCTGCCTAGCGCCAGAGTTTTCCTCTGATAAGAGGACACCTCATAAGAACCTAAATAGAGACCCTAGAAGTTAGCCCTCAAAGGAACTCTGGAGGACAATGCACACACACTCACAAAGCCCACAACAGAGTCATCCTGATAGCAGGCCAGAGAGAAAACAGACAAGGCTAGTATACAGAATCAGACTGTAGAACTACAGATCACATGAATGGCTGAACACAAGCGTATAACCAGCAATGAACTGGAGTAAAGCCCCAATTTAAATAGCACACCAGAGGGTGGGGTAGAACCTCAAGGAAAAACCCCTCCCAAACCACAGACTTAAGACATACAATAGTTAACCCTTGCCAGCTGCCTAACACATTCTGAATGTTTTAGCAGTTTTCCCCTTTGCATGCTCTCTCTCTAATTTTCAGTTGTCCCTGAGCTGGTGGGTGGAGACTAGCTGCACCAATAGAAAGCACATGGAGAAAACAGGAGAATCTGCTCCCTAACTCTCTACTCACTCAGCAGCAGCAATACCATATAGGACTTATAGAGAGGAAAGGACTAGTATTGATGTAAATAAAACACTTTGGGTTAAGCTAGTCCCAAATAAAATAAAATCTTGCGCATGCGCTGTACCGTACTAGCGGCTCATGGAAGCAGTGAAGAGGAGGAGCAGGAGGGTTCTTCAAACAAGAATAAAGAAGAAAGAAGGATCATCGATATCGAAGTCCCAGAAAAAACTGTTAAATGTCAGGTTGATTTGGGACATTAAACCACCCACAGATTCTTATGGGATGGTGATTTAATGTCCCGAATAGCCCTGTTGTAAACCTTTCTCTGCCCATAGTGAATAAAGCCTTTATACTTTCCATCTCCTGTACTCCCGGTCACTGGACCTCAGGTGCATGCGCAGTGAAATTGAGGTGTACTTTCCATGGTGTACTGAACAGCTGTGTAGGTGGTGGGAGTACTGGAAATTATTCCAACCAGAGTCATTGGATTCATGTCTAGGCAGGCATAAAGGTTTGGTTTTTCACTGTGAGCATGGAAAGGGTTACAACAGGGTTATTTGAAACACTAAAACACCCATCCAAAAGGAACAAATCAATCTGACATCCCCTTTAAGAGGGCAACAAAAGCAATTTGAAAGGCAGCTGTCAATAACCTGAGTATGGATCCTGAACAATGTAATATGCACATCCTTTCAGAAAAATCCATCAAGAGGGCAGGCAATGTGCAGCAATGTTGGTGCAGATCTTGTGACACAAGCCAAGCTTTTTCTCTATATCCTTTTAAATGATTATCAATATAATTTCTTAGAATTCCATCAAATATTGTATTTTTAGTCATGTCAGATTTGGTCCAGCATTTACTGGGTTTCATTGCAGTATTTCTGATCTAAACAGGATCTAATTTGTTATCTGTTAACATTTCTGGTATTGATCCTATTCTGGGGAGGTTATTGCCTACAATGAGCAATGGCACAGCTGTTATGCAGGAGAATTCTTCCTAGACATTTGTGTGGGTGCTACATGGGCTCTCAGTATTATCTTTATTATTCCTGACTGTACTTTCTCCTGAGTTAGACCAGCAATGTACATGAATGATTGTTGTTTGAGCATACTTCCAAACACTTATACTTCTTTTATGTAAAAAACAACCACATGTTATACGTTAGTGTTACATTTACCTCCTCCAAGCTCACTGGCTTTCTTAACCACCTCAGTACCGGCCAATTTTTCCTTGTTCAGGACTGGAAACTTTTTCTTGTTTTTTCATACATGCTGTTTTGAGGGCTATAACATTTTTTTCCTTTGGATTATTCAAATAATTTTTGCGTCTTTTTTTTCTGTGATAAATAGGGCTTTATTTTTATGTTTTCATTTTTCCATGTTTTTTCTTTATTTTAACCCCTTATTTCTTTATTTTAACCTGCAGGGTAGTTTATATGTTAATTTTTGTTTGTTCATTTTTTGCTGTTAACTTTTTAAACTTTTTTTTTTACTTTTTCCCTGTCCCAGAAGGGGACTTGAACCTGGGACTTGTGATGAACCGACCCTCAGTTGTACATCTTTCTTAGAAATGTATTTTTACTTGCTCATGTCCGTCCTCCCCCTACCTATTGGAATGTTGTGTTTAACTTGGGTTTTACATTGCTGGACGATACGCTTCACTGGTTTTATGTGTGTTCATTGGAGATGGCTTGCTATAGCCAGGCACTTTTATTATCCCTGGCCAGATGGCGATGGGGGGATAGCAAGCCAGTGACCTTAAATTCACCCATCTCTCCAAGGGTTCTGCAAAGGAGGGAGAAGGGGGGCTGCCTAGGTGCAAGGAGTGGGTGGAGCACTAGCCATATGCTGTGGGCAGACCTGGATTCTGGGGTCATTCAGCAAAGAGGCAGTAAGGAGCTCGGATCTGGGAGAAGATGAGAGAGCTTGCCCTACTGAGGAATGCATTGAGGGCCTAGTTCTGGACAGCATGTAGAAGGATTGTTTTATGCAACTTGCTTAAGCTTGCGCCCTAGGCCCAAAACTCTGCTGTGGCCTAGAGAAACGGACTAAGAGTATATTGTGTTGAGCATGGAAGAGAGACAGCTAGGACAGGGCTGTGTGCTCAGGTATTTTTTTCTAATCTTTATTTCCTTTTATTTTGGTGTATTGTATCATTGCTCTTTTGCTTGTATGTTTATGCTTGATCATATTAATATTGTATATTTCTGTATATGCTATTAATCCATACCGACCCACTTGGGTTATTAAACATATAAAATTTATATCACTCGTTTCGTTTTTATCCTATGACCCGGTCTACTCACGGTGTGTGAGTGGGAGGTTAAGAAAGAAGTTTGATCGCAGGCGTGCCAGGCGGCTGGGCGAGGCGATATTCTTCACAGGACTCCGGCAGTTACTTCCTGGCCTCGCGCCGTAATAGTACGCTGCAGAGTGGGAAGGGGTTAATATCTGAGAAAATGTAAACAAAAAAGGAGGGGAAATGTCTTGTTTTTTCACTTTTTTGTGTTTTTTTTAATAGCACAAAGTGCTACAAAAAAAAAAATTAAATAGTTTTCCCTCTCTGACACAAGCATTTCTACTTTGGAAACACTTATTGTTGTGTCGGTGGGGGGCGGAGCTAAATCCTGGTAGTGGTTGGGGGGGTTTCACTTTATTTTTTTGCATTTATTTATTTATTTATTTATTTATTTATTTTACACATTGTATTCCCCCATGAGGTCATAATAGACCTGGGGGAGGGGGCATTTTAACTTTCTTTTTTTTATGATATTTTTTTTTTTTTAATGATTTCTCCTGTAACTGGGGCTGATACATACAGACTCAGTTATAGGAAGAATACAGCCACCTATGCTGTAGTCTAAAGCTGATCTGCGTCCTCTAGGATCCAGAGCAGCTCACAGACTTCCCAGCCCCCTAGTGGTCATGTGACCATGGGTCAGAGGGAAGCCGCATCATGCTGCTATCTTTCCTTCTGTGTACTACCAGTTGATAAAAAGGAATATATAGTCATGTGATATACAGTCCATGATCATGTGATGGACACACAGGTGCACAACTTGTTACAGTCACAGCTTAGCAAACAGACATCTTGTAACAAGTCATGCACCTATGTGTTCATCACATGATCAGCCTGCTACCAAAGGATTTGTGGCTATGGCTTCAGATTTTGTGGCTATGGCTTCATGTCATACATCCAATGTAACAATAGATTTTAATGTGCTGGCATAGGGGGTGTCCTTTCGGCATACATTAAGGTGGTATTCAGTGCAACTTTTTTCTCACTATATTGCAAAGCATAGCTGACTACATTTTTCAATATATAGGTACTTGTAAAATGTATGATGTGGTGTATATGTTTTTTCTGGTTCTCTGTATTTGCTTTTTACAACTGAAGTGAAATGAAATTGTATGGCAAACATTTGGACCACTGGACATTTGGCATATCCATTGAAATACTTTTCAGTATACTGTATATAATATATCAAGATGTAAACAGAACATTTATCCATGATATAGTATTGATGAGCATGTCAGCAGGGATATTCTTCCCTGTACCTTGCCAATCAGTGGTTTGCTTGAGTCATAGTGTGCCGCAACTAGTACAGCTCCACACGCTGTGTATCATCCTGGAATGCCTAGCAAGTTCAGTCCGACTGACTAGAATTGGAAGTCTTGGGTTTACCCCGAATACAAAACCTTTGGAGTTCAGCACCCACAAAACACTCCCCTGACCACAGAGTATAATAAGTGGAGGCCTAGGGAAAATAACAAACAATTATATTCACCTTGCCTCATCTCTCTGGTGTCCTCTTCAGGCCTATTATGGAAACTCTGGCTTTTGTCACGTGTCCTGCCCAATTATAGGTCATGTGCACCTTCCCAATCATATGCCTCAGTGGTCACATGGGACACGCCGAGTGTCATGATGCTCAATGTGTCCTATGTGTCTGCTGAGACCTAGTCACAGGCCTCAGCTGTGACCCGGAGTGTATGACATCAGATAGAGGCCTGAAGAGGATGCTGGGCGACCGCTGGATGCCACAAAGATGCCCAGGAGTGGTGAAGCAAGGTGAGTATAAGAGTTTTCTATTTTTCTTCACTCCTCTGAGCCCCACTTATTATACTACGGGGTCTGAAATGAGACCTTGGAGTAGAATATTAGAACTTCCATTTCTATTTAAACTGGCTCAGTATGAAACTAACCAGAATGCCAAACCTCACGAATATTGTGAAATTCACCCATCTCTAGACTTAATCTGCAGCATCTTGTGTTAGTTTTGGTACACCAAAGCTGCTGCAAACAGCTGTTCAGCAAAGATGCCAAATTTGCACAAATGCTGAATAACCCATCAGAAAATCAGTGAGCTGGCAAATGGACAGCATAGAGGTAGCCAGAACTACAAGTACTATCCAATGCAGGAACTGAAGGATTGTAAATTATATTGTTCTGTGCTGCCAGAGAAAACAAAATGCCAAGGGGTTAAATGGCAGTAATAGCAAAATATTTTACTGATTTTAGTTCCTGAATTAAATGACTGGCTTCTCTTGTTCTGATGTGGAGTTGGAGAGGGCAATGTCACTTTTATTGTTGTTGACACAAGTTTAATATGGAAGCTTTATAGTCTGAAAGAAATGCAGGGAAATAGTACTAGCGGATAAAAAAGACTTGGAAATAAGTATGTGAATACTTAAAGGAGTCTGGCTCCAGATCCCGGCATATCAACCTGGTCCTGCAGATAGATAGGTTACCTGAATCAAAAAATGTTTTCCCCTTGTGACTCTGTTACAGAGATATTGCTCTTTTGGTCATTATGCAAATGAGCTCTTTAGAGAAATGAGGGCTTCACCATTGTTTCAGTTAGGTAAGCAGCAACACTCTTGTTGCTCTAAATAGGTTATTTGCATATTGAGAAAAAAAAGGGTTATCTCAGCAACAGAGGCACCAATTCATAAAGGGAAAACACTGTTTGATCTAGATGATAATATCCTATCTATCAGAAGGGCTGGCTTGATATGCTGGCCCTTGTGACAAACTCTCTTTAAGGGGGTGTAGCATTATTAGTCACATTTAGGGGCATTATCGCTGCAGGGATTTTAGTTTGGCAACCATAATATGTTACCAATATGAAGCCAGTTATTTGATCATGCTATATAGTACATAGTTATCACATTATACCAATGAATCGTTAAGTCCAGGGCTGTGGAGTCGGAGTTGGAGTCGGAGTCGGTGCCTATTTTGGTGGAGTCAGAGTCGGAGTCGGTATAAAATGGACCGACTCCGACTCCAAAAATATATAATAAATTGGTACAGTTAGTAGCACAATGCAGTATGTGCTGAATATATTTTCATAAGAATTTGGGAAAATGATGAAATGTCCTGTAAAGGTCTGTTCTATTCCTCATATAATGATGGGACTGAGTTCTGAGTGAACCTATAAGGTTTAGCAGTGCCAGGGCTGTGGAGTCGGAGTCGTGGAGTCGGAGTCGGTGCCTATTTTGGTGGAGTCGGAGTCGGAGTTGGAGTCGGACTCAGGGGAAATTGAGGAGTCGGAGTCGGGGTTTTGGCGTACCGTCTCCACAGCCCTGGTTAAGTCATACTATATACAATGTAATCAAATCCCAAATGAAGGGTTATGAAGTTATCACCAGTTAAGCAATAAGGCCAAGTGTAGACGAGTATATTTACTGCTCATGCTGGCTTTATGACTCAATAAGTCCCCATAAAAAGCCCATTTACATGCAAAAATAATTGTCATTTCTCAGTATACATAGTGATAATTATTGAGTGTTGGGAAAGGAGAAGATCAACGATAAAAAGTACTATAAGACCTTGTGTCCTGGGCTCATCTGCTCTTATTTAACCTGATATTGACATCCTTTATACTATTACTACTATGTTGGCACTTCAAACATGACACCTGAGCTGGTGCCATAACCATTGGGTCTCTTCTGTATTACCCAGCGAAGACCCTGCAGTAATGTCCACAATCAGTCTCCTTTCTCTTCCAATGTCTCTGAGAAATGTGACTGAGGCTTTGGATTACTGGCGTGGGGGTTTCCTTGTGTAACAGGATCGCCATCTCCTGAAACGGTGAGGCGGTGACCGGTATCTATGATTTTCCCTTGATCTCAAATACAAATTACTAAACAAACATAAACATATTAGGTATCCCCACATCCAAAAATGCCCATACTACAAATATATAAACATATTATACCCGTATGGTGAAAACCGTAGGAGGGAAAAAAAAATCAAAATGAACATTTTGCAGTTTTTTTTGTCATTTTAAACTCCCCAAAAAATGAAAAACAATAAAAAAAAGTCACTTTACACAGTTCTGTAGAAGGAAATATAAAAAAGTTATAAGTGCCAGAATCAGAATATGATGACTCCAAGACATATTTTTTATATTTAAAAAGATTGAAAGGAGTTACAATATAACACCAGGGGTGTAACTACCAGGGTAGCAGTGGTAGCGACTGCCACAGGGCCCGGAACATTACGGGGCCCGGGGCCCTGTGGCAGTCGCTACCGCGAACCCCACAATCACTGCTATCGTTATACTCCGGGGTCTTTTGAGACCCCGGAGTATAACGATCGGGGGCCCAGGGGAGGTGAGCGAACATAAAAAACACTGTAACTCACCTATCCACCGCTCCGCAGGCTTCGGGCCTCTTTGGTGACGTCCCAGACGTCAGCCGACGTCATTATGCGTCGCGACGCCGGCCTGGATCGCGCGAGATCCGGTCCGACTTTGAAGATGGCTGAAGTAGCGCACGGGAGTGCACCGGAGCGAGGAAGAGGTAAGTTGCAGTGTTTTCTATGTTTCTCTCCTCCCCTGGGTCTCCGATCATTATACTCTGGGGTCTGAAAAGACCCCAGAGTATAATAATCGTTCATGGGTGGTCCACTATGAGGCAAACTACTGTGTGCAGGGGCCACTATGGGGCAAACTACTGTGTGCAGGGACCACTATGGGGCAAACTACTGTGTGCAGGGGCTACTATGGGGCAAACTACTGGGTGCAGGGACCACTATGGGGCAAACTACTGTGTGCAGGGGCTACTATGGGGCAAACTGCTGTGTGCAGGGGCTACTATGGGGCAAACTTCTGCGTGCAGGCGCCACTATGGGGCAAACTACTGCGTACAGGGACCACTATGGGGCAAACTACTGTGTGCAGGGGCCACTATGGGGCAAACTACTGTGTGCAGAGGCCACTATGGGGCAAACTACTGTGTGTCGGGGCCACTATGGGGCAAACTACTGTGTGCTGGGGCCACTATGGGGCAAACTACTGTGTGCAGGAGCCACTATGGGGCATAATATTGTGTGCAGGGGCCACTATGCTGCATAATACCGTGTCCAGGGGCCACTATGGGGCATAATACCGTGTGCAGGGGCCACTATGGGACATAATACCGTGTGCAGGGGCCACTATGGGGCATAATAGTGTGCGCAGGAATGAGGTTTGTGTGTGTGGGGGGGTTGGGGGCGGCGGCTTGGGGGGGGCCATATCAAATGTTCGCCTTGAAGCCCAGCCATTCCTAGTTACACCACTGTATAACACTTATATATATATATATATATATATATATATATATATATATATATATATCTTTGTTTGATATCTCTGTAATTACAACAACCTACACAATATATGTAACATATCATTTTGACTGCACAGTGAACACCATAAAAACAAAACTCATAAGATAAAGGTACAAATGCCGTTTCCTTTTAGTTCCATCCCCTCCTGAATTTTTTGCAGCTTCACAGTACATCATACAAAATATTAAATGGTACCACTATGAAATACAATTTGTCCCACAAAGAATAAACCCTCATACAGCTCTGTGAATGAAAAAAAAAAAAGTTATGGTTTTTGGAAGGTGGGGAGTAAAAATAAGAATCAAAGAAGAATGTCTGTGACAGAAAGTGGTGAAATATATTCTTCATTTATTTTTACATGTGCCTGCACCACCCCTACCTGAGTGGACCTCTAGACAATCTCATAACTGACTTTGAAGCCAATCACTATTTTATATACTGTATGTTGATTCATAAATAACATCACCATATTTTAATGATATGTCATGGATAGTATGGAGGGATTTTATTTTCTGATGGAACCTTGAAAGCTGTCTGAGATTGACTTCAAGCTATACCTCTGAATAGACTGTCATGTATATTAGATACAGTATTTGATGGCAGACCTAGCCAATTGTAGAAGGATCTCATTACATTCTAATGTCTTTGGTACAAAATGGAAAGATGTTCCAAAAATAGTGGCCATCTTATTTGTAATTAGGCTAGCCAGACTTCTGGAGATCACTTATAGCAGGAATCAGTTTCAATGTGCTTGTATGGACAAAAAAAGCTTAATCCAGTGTGTCAGATTAAACCATCCATATTTTATTGATGCATATTGAAAACCTCAGGAATCCAGTAAAACACAGAATCTACGTGTCATTGACATGTGCTGCATCCTTAGTCATGGCTTGTATCACCTGCTATCATCATTAGACTACAGCTTTATGGTGTTCTTGAGATTAATTTTATATGGTGCTCTGTTTAGAATGAGTAATAGTCGATAAAGTAACTCACTATTTACAGTACCTGTGTTGTTCAGCAGATGCCGGTACCACCCAAGCTGATCAGCAAATATTTGTGCATTGTGTCACTACTACTGGTATAATAACCATAGTCTAAAAGGGCATTGTGGTGATTTTATTGTTCCATTGCATCTATAATGAAGGAACTTTACAAGCACTGGGTAGTCTGACCCCAATGATACACTTCATTAAATGTTTCCTAATTCTTACTACCCTAAATTTGGTAGGTTAAAAAGTAGGGGACAGAAAGCTGATAATATGACTGCGGGATTACCCAATGCATTCTATAATTTGTTCATAGGCTGTTACTTTGGAAACATACAGGCCATATCAGATGAAAGGGGCCAATAGAAAAACCTTGCTACAGTGGACCATCCCCTTAAATACAATGTGCAAGAAGTAATGCACAAATGTAGCAAAGCTATACTTAAATGATCACTAACTTTTCAGACAACGTAGTATCATTTAATAGAGCATGTGATTCTGGACCAAAATGTAATACACTTTATTTATAAATGTTGCTGCTTTCTGTCTAAAAAAATCTGTAAACTTCCTGCCACTAGGTGTCTCCCTATTAGCTAATTTGCCATTTACTCCCTGTTACTAGAGAAGTCCCATCCATAGATACATTAAAAAAACAAGTCAGCATCACAGTAAGTGGAAGGAGATGGGACTGATCTCTAAATGCAGCAAATGTAGAGGGGAGGGGCTGATTCTCTTCAATGCTTTTTCTGTACACTTGCCTGACTATTCTGCACATTTCATAGCTTACAATGTAAGAAAAGTCTATGCAATTTCTTGCATCTACTTCTGGCTGCTTGTGTGATTACAGATGGGACAATATTATCAGACAGCAAGCAACTTTTCTGACTGTGGTCATAAATTCCATTTTTACTGTGTCAGTGATCAGCTCACTTGAGATTTCCTTAGCTATTTGTTTGTTAATGTACTGTTACTCATGGCAGAATTACATGTACGTAAACCAGTAGTAGTTATAAAGCCTCTGTTAGGGAACTGCCTGTTGAGCAATTCCCCAGTAGCTGCTGCTGAAACCTGGGAGGAAGGGAATGACAGAGACAGTGAGTCCTAAACTCGATACAGCCCCTGTGCCTATCTACCTGCCTCAACTATCCTAGGCGGTAGAGGACAACTGGGCAACAGTCCCTTCCTACAAAAAAAGTGTAAACACAAAACGTGGAAAAGAAAAAAATAAGATACGGATAATCAGGAAAGCCAGGGGTCAGAACCAGTCAAGCAGCGAAGTACAGAATCAGAATCCAAAGAGTAGTCACAGAGAATAGCCAAAGTCAGAAATATATATATACAGCAAACAGTATGATAGCCAGCAAGCTCAGATAAGGTAATAGTAAGCATAGAAGAGAGGGCTGGAAAACGATATAAAGGAAATCCGCCCTAGGCTCTATTGGCAAGGAGGAATGTCAATCAAATAGCTACTAACTTACCTCCTTAGTAACCAGAGGATAATAGCTCTGGCTGAACTGATACACAGCAACGAATTCCCAGCTGTGCTAAAACAGCAAGAGCCAAAAATTCACAAATGGACACGCCTCCTAAGCTGTAGCAGAGGATGGCGCAGAGGTCTGAACAGGCAAAGATGTTACAGCCTCCATGTATGAAATCGTATGCAGTCATAGAAGAGACTGCCCAGCAAGACCCAGCACATATATCAACTTTTCATGAAAACTCAGATACCCTTTAACACTGAACACAGGAAATACACTTAAGTCACATGCTTTAGTGTGACCTTTTCAATGGCTTTTGATGAATTCTATCAGTGTAAAGTTAAACTTTGCCATATCTGTACTTGATAAAAAAAAAAAAGTCATTCTGATCAGGAGCCAGACAAGAGGGGACTTGTAGCTTCATCATAAACATTCTGATCAAAATACATAAAGGTATATTTTATGGTAGAAGACAAACTTATTATATCTCATTTAAACAAGTGGAATATAAAAATTCTAACCATTTTGGTCATTTTGTGAGTTATCTCTTTGTTCTCTCCCAAAAGAGAATTTTTAAATATAATATATTTCTTGCAAGCATAATTTACGCATATAAATCTGTGTGAATATTAAACTCAAATATTTATATAAAGTAATATTAGTACCTTACATTGTTAAAACATTATTCATAATAGTAGCTTGAAGGGATGATTATAGTCTACAGTACATTCTGATAATATTACAGAGGATAGATATTACAGTAATGCTAACCTATATTCACTTATGACTATAATAAACAAGGGGAAATATTTCACATTTTGCACAAATGTTGCTGCTGGGCTGATGTACCATAAGTGAACTGGGGGCTGAAAGGAAGTCAACGCTGAGGCAAATCAGCGGCTTCAGTGGGGCTCAGGAAGAGACCCGGGAGAAGCCGCCAGAGCAGAAGATTCGGGACGCACCGAAGCATTGGGCTGATTTAAAAAGAGGTTGTCCAATTTTGCCTGGAAAACAATTAATATAATAATAATGTACAGCACAAAGGAATTAATATAATAATAATGTACAGCTCTAATGAATTAATATAGTAATAATGTACTGCACCATGAAATTAAAATAATAATAATAATAATAATAATAATAATAATGTACAGCACCATGGAATTAATATAATAATAATAATAATAATAATAATAATAATGTACAGCACCATGGAATTAATATAGTAATAATATTGTACAGAACCAAGGAATTAATATAGTAATAAGGTACAGCACCATGAAATTAATATAATAATAATGTACAGGACCATGGAATTAATATAATAATAATAATAATAATAATAATAATGTACCGTACTATGGAATTAATAATAATAATAATAATGTACAGCACCAAGGAATTAATATAGTAATAATGTACAGCACCATGAACTTAATATAACAATAATGTACAGCACCATGGAAATAATATACTGTAATAATAATGTACAGGACCATGGAATTAATATAATGTACAACACCATGGAATTAATAATAATAATAATGTACAGAACCATGGAATTAATATAATAATAATGTACAGCACCATGGAATTAATATAATAATAATGTACAGCACCATGAAATTAGTATAATAATAATGTACAGGACCATGGAATTAATATAATGTACAACACCATGGAATTAATATAATAATGTACAGAACCATGGAATTAATATAATAATAATAATGTACAGCACCAAGGAATTAATGGTGCTCTAAAATAAATAATAATAATAATACTATTAATATACAGTATATACGATTATTTTTCATGATGATGGATCTCTTTAACAAGAAGATAGACCTATATTGTACCTAATCTATTTTGGAGATCATATGAACAATGCAACAAAACTTTTTTTTTTTATATTTTTGCCATTTAATTGGTAAGATTTTATATCTGATTTTTTAGGAATCACAATTCTTAAAAGCCCCCTAAAATGCAAAAGATGAAAGACCTATGAGAACTATTCTGCTAGCTCCACATATTAGACATCAGGAAACAATAATATAAATGACATGTTAAGTCAATGCTGAAGCAGCGTCAAACACTTTCTACTTGAAAGATTTTACGTTCCTGACCCATTTCTATTTGTACTTCAGCATCACAGCAATAAACCTTGTTAGTACAGATTCAGTGTGCACTATGAGAAATGTACTGTAGATCTATTGCGTGTGAGATCATCTGCTCTACTTCTCATTTTTGCGCGCAATTATTTAAGATCTCAAGTTCAACTGGAAACCACAATGAAGATTTTTATTACAGCAGTTCCTCATGTTACAATATTAATTGATTCTGGGACAACTATTATCAGCTGAAACCATAGTGTTCAGAAGAGTCATGTGGTTGTTTGATGTCAAAGGGGTTTTATCCAGTTTAGTATTTATCTCCTATCAATAGAATAGGCAATAAGTATATGACTGGTAGGGATCTGACTGCTGGGACCCCCTTCAACTCTTAGAAAAGGGGTCTGGTTGCCCCATTCTGATGGATCTGCAGGTTAAACATGTGCCCTACTGTTCCCTTCATTTTCTATGGAAGCACCAGAGATAGTCTAGCCCAGAGTTGAACCCCATTGATCATAAAGTTATTCTCTATCCTATCAATAGGGAATGAGTTCAAAACATCAGACAGCTCTTTTAATGATCAAGAGGGTGGGTGGCGGTGAAAGTGTTAAAAGAAATTCACTTCTGGGGAGCCATGTACACCACTGTCCACGGTGGCTATTGGAATTCTGTTACAGTTTACTGGGTACACAGAGAAGAGTGAACAGAAGTCTGGGTGCATCTTGCTGTGCTGTCTCTCTATAACAAAATTATTAAATAGAGAGCGTTGGCTCACAAGGACGCAACTAAAGGGGTTTTCCGGGACTTCCGTTTCACAGGCCAGGTTACGTTCAATGATCACTTGACCTGATCACAATTCTGTCCCATTCAAGCCATTATACAAATGTATGGCACTGTGCTTGGTAAGTAATGAATAGGCTGCAGTGCTTACCCAAACACTGCATTCTCCAACAGCTGATCGGCCCAGGTGTCAGTCCCCTGAAAGTCTTTGATTAATAATAATAATAATAATAATAGTCCTTTAATAGTCCCACAGTGGGGAAATTCAGTGTGTTACAGCAGCAAAGATAAGATAAGCAGATACAAATACAAATACAACATGTACAGGAATGTTCCAAGGTGAGAGGCATTACATTAATAGCAGACAGACAGATAGGAAGTAACGGGGGGGGGGGGGATTTAACAGGCAGAGAGATATTTCAGTTCTCTGTATGTAATGATCTCCGCTTAGGTCGGTGTTGGTTGTACAGCCTAACCGCGGTGGGGAGGAAAGACTTCCGATAGCGCTCCTTCTCACACCTAGGGTGGAGCAGTCGGTCACTGACAGTACTGCCCAGCGCAATCACAGTCTCATGCATAGGATGGGAGTTATTCTCCCGCATGGAGCTCACCACGGACAGTATCCTTCTGTCACCCACCACCTGCACTGGGTCCAGTGGGCTCCCCAGGACAGAGCTGGCCCTTCTAATCAGCTTGTCAAGTTTATTTCTGTCCCTGGTTGATATACTGCTCCCCCAGCAGGCCACTCCAAAGAAGATGGCTGATGCCACTACCGAGTTGAAGAAAGTCCTAAGAAGTGCCCCCCGGATTCCAAAGGCTCTCAGCTTCCTAAGCAGGTAGAGCCTGCTGTGGCCCTTCCTGTACAGGGCCTCCATATGATCTGCCCAGTCCAGCTTATTATTAAGGAGCAGACCCAGGTACTTATAGGTGTTCACAATCTCGATGCCTGTCCCCAGGATGTCCACTGGTTTTGGAGGGCATCTGCCTTTACGGAAGTCTACCACCATCTCCTTGGTCTTCCCCGCGTTAATCTTCAGGTGGTTCCGGTGGCACCAGTCCACAAAAAACCGGTTCAGTTCTCTGTACTCCTTGTCATCATCGTCTGTGATGAGGCCTACTATTGCAGAGTCGTCAGAATACTTCTGTAGGTAGCAGCTGGATGAGTTGCACCTAAAATCTGCAGTGTACAGTGTGAAGAGGAAAGGGGCGAGAACCGTACCCTGAGGTGCCCCCGTATTACAGATCACGGTACCTGACACACAGTCTTGGGCTCTCACGTATTGAGGTCGATTTGTGAGGTAGTCTAGGATCCAGTTGGAGAGGTGGTGGTCCACTCCAGCAAGGCCCAGCTTGTCTCTCAGTAACCTGGGCTGTATGGTGTTAAAAGCACTGGAGAAATCAAAGAACATTATTCTCACCGTGTTCCCTGGTTTTTCCAGGTGAGACAGAGCCCTGTGCAGAAGGTGGATGATGGCATCATCTACCCCAATGCCCGGTCGATAAGCAAACTGGAGAGGGTCCATAGCAGGGCTCACTAGAGGGCGAAGATGTGTGAGAACCAATCTCTCTAAGATCTTCATCAAGTGGGATGTCAGTGCTACAGGTCTGTAGTCGTTGAGGTCCATAGGGTGAGGTTTCTTTGGAACTGGTACCACACAAGAAGATTTCCATAATTCAGGGACTATTTCCTGCCTCAGGCTCATATTATACATATATGTAATTATACCACACAGCTGGTCCCCACAAGTCTTAATTAGCCTTGCACTGATGTCATCTGGCCCTGCGGCTTTCCTCGCCTTGATCTTTTTCATCTCCTTCCTCACCTGGGCCCGTGTGAAGGTCAGACTGTGGTCAGATAAAGACAGATTTCTGGATTTACTGGTCTGTTGGGAAGTAGCCACATGGGGTGAATGGGGTGAAGTCATTGTGGTGAGGGGAGCTGAAGGACATTCTGGGGTGGGAGGAGCTGGTGTGTGATCAAATCTGTTGAAGAATAGGTTTAGTTCATTAAGCCAGTTAACATCTGCCTCAATCTGGCAGACCGACTGTTTATGACCCAAAATTGACTTAAGCCCCTCCCAGACCCCCCTTATGTCTTTTCTTTCCATTTGCTTTTCCATTTTTTCCTTATAACTGGCTTTTCCTTGCCTGATTAGATGCCTCAGCTCCTTTTGTACTTCCCTCAACCCCTCCTTATCTCTTGTCCTGAATGCCATCTTTTTCTCCTTAAGTAGTGTTTTTATATCAGCGTTAATCCATGGTTTGTTGTTGGAGAAGCACCTCACCACTTTTGTGGGTACTGTGTTGTCCACACAAAAATTAATGTAGTCCGTTATGCAGTGTGTGAGTCCTTCTATATCTTCTCCATACGAATCCTGCAAAACTTCCCATGCGGTTGTGTCAAAACAATCCCTCAGAGCCTCATCACTCTCCTCGGACCATATCCTCACTGTGCGGGTGACAGCTGGTTCTCTACATACAAGTGGCTTGTACACAGGTCGGAGATGTACTAGGTTGTGATCCGATCTTCCCAGGGGCGGTAGGGCTGATGAGTTATATGCCTCCCTCACATTGGCAAAGAACAAGTCCAGTGTTTTGTTGTCTCTTGTGTGGCAGGTTACATACTGTGTGAAACTGGGAAGTGTGGATGATGGAGAGGCATGGTTGAAATCGCCAGACACAAGAAGGAGGGCCTGGGGGTGCTGAGACTGTAACTGGCTCAGCGTGGCTTGTAGGACCTCGCAGGCAGCGTCAGCTTTCGCAGAGGGGGGGACATATGCAGCTATCACGATGACATGTGATAGTTCCCTTGGTAGATAGAAAGGTCTCATGCTCACAGCTAATAGTTCAATGTCCTTACAGCAAGTTTGCTCCTTAATCACAATGTGCCTAGGATTGCACCATCTATTATTCACAAACATTGCCAGCCCCCCTCCTTTCCTCTTACCGCTCTCCCTTGTCCTGTCTGCCCGAAGAAGTTTAAAACCATCCAAGGAGACCAGAGAGTCAGGAGTAACTTCAGTGAGCCAAGTCTCTGTAAGTAGCATCATGCTGCACACCCGAAACTCCTGATGGTGCCTGGTGAGCGCTGTTAGTTCATCCATCTTGTTTGCAAGAGATCTCACATTGCCCATGATGATGGAGGGAACAGTTGGTCGGTAACGCCTCTTTTTAATCCTCTGAAGAGTTCCTGCTCTGCAGCCCCTCCCCCGCTTTTTCTTTCTCCAGAGTTCTTGGGGGATGGGTGGGCAAATGGTATGCAGCCCTGTTGTTGTGACTCTAAGCTGCAGTAATTTCTCTCTTGTGTAGACAAAAGAAATGCCTGCAGACACAAGAGTCCCCATTTCAGCAGGACAAAAAGACAGATAAAAACAAAAAAAAAGTATCACAAAGGTCCAATTCCAAGTCTTTGTCAATAATTTATCCTGGAAAACCCCTTTAAGTCCACAGCTGGTCAGATGTTGCACAGATGGGGAAACACTGGGGAAGATTTTCTAAAAGTGTCTAAGTTTTAGAAAATGCAACTTTAGACTAGACAGTCCTAAACTGTGCCAGACTCATCAAAGTCTATGTTACTGTTTGATAAATCTGGTGTATTGTTAGACTGTCCAGTTTAATATTACACCACCTATTAATTGGCTTAAAAGTTCTTGTTGCACGAAATTGCATCTGATGCCACACCCCTTTCCCTGCGAGACCACGCCCCTTTCCCACAAGGCCAATTCCTATTTCACACAAATTGGAAAAGTGTCTAAAAGGGGTCTAAAACACTTGTTAAATGCGGTGCACAGCATGTTAGACAGTTTGTTGGTGCAAATTCTGGCATATATTGCTTAATAAATATCCCTCACTGTGTCAGCACAGGACCCAAGGTTAGTAGAAGACGAAACAATAAGATCCAACACTTCATCGAAGATAAAACCTCCCCAGGGTAATTCCCCATACTCTGGGCCACCCCACAAGCATGGTATCACAGCAATTGGCAGCCATCATGCAGCACTGCACCATGTGAATGATCTCAAAACGGTCACCTTACCATGTGGTCTCAGTGCACGGAAAGCAAGGGAAAAAACAGACACCTGACAGACCCAATCATAGTCAATGGGGTCCCTGGGGCTCCATTTGTGTCCGTTATTTTCACAATCCGTTGTCTGTTTTCTGTTCTTCTGGTTTTCTGATGGACCAGAAGAAAGTAAGTCAAAGCACAGATGTGAATGTAGCGAAAGTCATATTTATCCAGGATCATCACATTGTTTGAGGAATTGTAGTGACACTCATCTTCACATACTATGCTTTTACCCGATTTCATAGTGCCCTCTTTGTGTGGCACACAAGTGTCCTCACACAGGACACTGCTAAGCATTGTGTGTGAACCCAGCCTTAGGTTATGTTTACAGAAATAATACATGTAAAAAAATAAGCACAAATAAACCAGTTTACCAGTCCCAGGGTTTTCCAAAGCACACAGATCCACTATGGATCAACGTAACTCCAAGAATAAAGAATGCAATCCAGAAAGTTCTTCAACCTTGTTCCAGATCCAATTTAAAACACATGCATATAACAAACCACACATCCTAGTAATCCCTACAAATTCCAGGAATCTGGAAGGAATCAGGTTCTGCGGAATAGAGGAGGAAAGATAGCTTAGGATAAGAAACATTAGCTTAGTATGTGGAGGTGTAGGACAATGTGATCAGGTGGTGTGATAATCCTGCCTAAAAATATGTGTTTTAGGGCATGTATTAAGCGTCTGTAATTAGGTATTAATCTGATTGTCCGGGGTAGAACATTCCAGACAATCGATGCAGCTCCAGAAAAGTCTTGGAGACAGGAGTGGGATGTTTTCCGATAACAGAGGATACAAGTCTAACTTCAATTATTTAAAATATTATTAGTACAAGTGAAGTTTTAGTGTTCACCATTTGGGCTTTGGTTGTTTACTAGATTGGTGAACTGGTCTCTCAGGGTTTCTATCGGTGTGGTCATTTTGGATTACTAATGATCACTAGAATTCCCATCTAAATAGCTGTATTTAAACAAATATGAAGGCATTAACGTGGTGTTTGTAAAGGCTAGCTGAGAAGCTTCTCTATAATTTCTATTTATAACACTGATATATAGAAATATTATATTAGCAGGCTTTTGAGGTGTAGCCAAAAAGACAGGTCTTAAAAATTATTAAAAACATTATATTCATTGAAAAGAATCAGAAAATATAATTACATTACCATAGCTTAACGGGAGCCAAGAGGCTATTTTGAGAGTTAAAGGGTTTATCTATATTTTTGAAAAAATATAGACCAAGTAACAGAATGCAACAATAAAAAAACACTTCCTAATATATATCCTGTTTAAATTCAGCACAGTTTATCTGATTTATTTTCAGGTCATTGACTTCAGAAGTGACATTTTGTTTGCAAGCTCACTACCCCTCCCTGTCAACAGTGCAGCCAGCAAACGAAACGTCACAGCAGCATGTGACCTCGAATGTGGGAGTGATTTATTTTTTATGATTTCATTGCAGTGGAGAGTGGAGAAGGGAAGGGTACACAAAGAGTGAGAACAGGCAGATTAATCATGGTAAATGCAGTTTATCTACAGATTTACTGCATGTATATAACAGTGATACAAGGAGCAGCAAGTAAAATAAAGCCAAGTAAAGGCTGCACAAGGGAACAGTGAGGATTTAGCACTGCTGTGGATGTATTTGCAGATAATTTTTGGAAGCTGGATAACCCCTTTAACTCTAATGGAAAAATAGAATATTAGGCCTAATTCACATATTGTGGATTTGGTCAATATTTTGCATCAGTATTTGAAAATCAAAACGAAAAGTTGTTCCTAATCATAGTGACTATATAATGAAAAGATTGTATTTCTATGATCTACATCCACTCCTGATTTAGCTTTTAATTCTGATGCAAATTAGTGGACAAATCTGCAGTGTGGGACTGAGTTCTTAAAGGGTTATTCTCTTTAGTTGACTGCAAACCTTGACCACCAGGCTGGGAACTTATGGAAATGTTGAGCAGTGCTGCTCTATGCTGTTTCCGTAAGTCTAGTAGAAGTAGTGTAGCACATTAGCTGTAGCTGTATATACAGCATATATAAGCCCATAGCAGACAATGGGCACCATTATAGGGAGCCATACAAGGATCCCTAATACTGCAGTATGCATGAAATTATATGAGCACAAGCACATAAATAGTATGCTTTATTCATTGTAAAATTTTAAACAAATCTGTTAATCTATTACTTACCCCCCCCCCCCCACTCAATATGTTAGGTAGGTGGCAAATAGATTGCATTGAAAAATGTTCTGTCTAAATTCTGACCAATATATTTATCATGAGAAGTCTGTAGAATTGCAAACTTGTCAACAGGATATCAATTAGAAAACCAAGCTTCACTGCAGGTATTTGCACATAATATAATAATTATTATACATTATTTCTTTTTTGCAGCTTCATCTTAGTTTATTTAATCAGATGTATAATATAAGTTACTTAGTTACCTAGTAACTGCGCATCAGCTAACTGTCTTGTAATCACCATGTAAGTGCACAAAGCCACTGTACATGTAGTAAAGTGGTCCTAGAAAGTTCTACCTCTTACACAATGTACTGTACATCCATGGTATCGATCTGATTGCCTTTGTTGAAAGTAATCATTACAGATGAGTGAAGTTTTCAAAAATTCAATTCGGCAACTTCGCTGAATTTTCCGATTATGATTCTATTCGATCCAAATTAATTTGCAGCGAATAAACAGCTATTTCCTGTCTGCAGAGAGCTGGGGTGGGCAGCAAAATGGCGGAAGCCCTTGGATGCCGTGGTCATGCTCTCTCTCTCTCTCTCTCTCCTGCATGGACAACTTTTATTCATGTGGAAGGATCTGCTAACAAGCAAAGACACGCTTACCCAATCACATCACTAGAGAATATCATGTGACCGTCTGATGTCACAAAGGTCCTTACTAAATATTCGTTACTGCGAAGCATCAGAAAATCCAGATTCCATGTGAATTGAAGATTTCCTGAAATTCGGATCGAATTTCACTTCTGCAGCTTCGATTCGCTCATCTCTAGTAATCATAGAATAAATTATATTTATTAGATGGCTGGAAATTGTTTTTGAGCTAGAAATCATAGGCAAGGCACATAGGGCATATGCACGGGGGTCTACATCATTTCAAGGATTCTCTCTGATGGTCATATGGCAATCCTAACCAACTGGTAAGAGATGAATAGCTGACTATGAATGCAAAATTAAACTTTGTTTTCAAATATACTGGACACTGGCTGGGGCTGTCTCTCTCCCGTTGACGTCAGTGGAGAAAGTCATGCAAATTAGTAGCCACCTCTCCTACAGGTATGTGACTTGAATATGGGTCAGGTGGGACTTGGGTTCCAAAGGTTGGATGAAGGCCCAGTCTCATTTAGCCCATCCACTGGATCGACAATGTAGGTTAAACTACTGTAGATTGACTCTATTACTTTTCAGATTTGTTAAGGGTCCTTGACATTTCCAACTTGGTTCTGTTCCTTATGTTTTTCATACTCCATGTTGTAGCAACAAAATGGTTAAATTGTTCTTGACCTGAGTTCCGTTGCTGTTCAGCTATTCTGGATGAACCTGTCAGACTTGCTATCTATTCTCACTGCCTTGTGATAAGGTATTTCCTTGCATATCTTGGCAACTATTATTTTCCATGTGTGAGCTTGGCCTCAGTTTGTCTTTGAGTCTTCTTCTATTTGAATCCACTATTGTTGTTGTTGTTGCACTCCTCTGAAATTGATCTTGGATTTCTTCCTGATAAAGACCTCTCTCTACGTCCAGTATTAATTTGTTGACTACCATTGATGCCTTCTTGCGACCCCATGACTTGTTAGCAAATGGTGCTTTTTGAAGATAAATCTTCCTGCCATTTACCATTACACTTTGCTACCACCATCAGTCTGAGACTACTCCAAGAATTGAAACCTAGGGATTCCTTACAATGAAGTCCGTATCCTTCTATAAAGGGTTAAAGGTTATATCCCTCACAAATTGATTTGGAGATTAGGGGTCCACTTCCACCATCATCATAATAATTACATAAGATGAAGGCATGACATTTCAAGATACACGGTAAAATGTTACATTTTCAGCTTTTGTATGTGCAGTATATATGTTATCTGCTGTGTGGAAGACAGCTGGGATAGGCTTTGTGAAAATGAGGTTGTCAAGTTTGTGCTATAATTGCCAGTATTCAGCAATGTTATAGTCTCACCTGGATGAACAAAAATCCATGTATCCTCCAGCTGCATAATCGATATACAGAATAAATGCAAACATGGAAACATTTAGAAACTCTTATCTATTCAGAGAACTATGATAGAGATTTTTTGTTGGATTCAATCCCAGAAACGTTTACATTAACCCTTTTAAGCCATTTCAGTATTGATAGCAGATGTAGTCACCGCTCACAGCACTAAATCCTTCTTCATACAACTGCTCTTTTTTTTTTTTTTTCTTGGGCAAACCTCAGTGAAAAACAGGCATATACCTTAATTTTTAATGGCCATTGTCCATCTATTGTGCATCTGTTCCACATCCACTGATCGCTTTCTAATGGTCATAGCTTGGACATCAATTCTTTTTACATCCATTAAAAATTGATCCATTGATTTCTATTGGGTCTGTGTGTCCATCAAAATGGACTAAGATAGGACATGTCCCTTTTTTATATGCCCATTTTCTCTGTCCTTCACTCATAGTTTTTTAAAACAGATGAGTGATGTCTTTAAAATAACATCTCACAACTACAGATCTGTAAAAAAATGAGAGAGCACTCCCTGAGTGGAACCTTCAAACATACACAAAGCTGACCCTAAAAAGGCCCTCGAGGTAGGGTGCTCACCTTACAAGATTGTGTGGGGACACAACAACCGAAAAAGCGTGTTAAGTAGTGATGGGATGGCTGTGGTCACAGGCAACTGCTCCTGGATAATCCAAGGACATATTCATACAGAAGTAAGGTAGACTTCAAAGGTTGAAGTCCACTTTACATCTTTAAAATAACGTCTGTCACAGTTCCGTTTTTCGTTGGCATGGCATGGGCAATGTCAAGGATTTCCTGCTTCTCTCTGCAACAAACAATAAAGTACTGCAGTGAATACAGGAAATAATTTTCTGCTTATTTGTTCCATTTTTGGCCAGTGAATAGCTATCAGAGTGTGCTTAGTCAAGAAGGTCGGTCTTAATAATCTGAAAACAGGGCAGGGGGGGAGGCTCCTGCTGCAGCCATTTGTCCTATGGCCAGAAAAAAAAAAGTAAGGAGGAGAAGGGGGACATGGATGATTTCCTTGGACACATAGAAGATACATTTTTTAGTTTTAATGCTATATGAGACAAAACGTGTAAAAGAAATGAGAATATTAAGTGAGGGATTTCCTGTGCCATCTATAATACTGTTGTCTGCATATGTGGTGGAAAGACATTTGGTCACTGGAATCAGTGATATCCCTGAATCCAGGTGCTGTTATCTATTAGGAAATCATGTAGGTATAAAATCAATAATTTGGTATTGTACAGTAGCTGATAAATATCTGCTACTCTAGTATGCCAATATATGAAGGGCTCGATGGGTCCTGTCTTTATCCGTCATCTATGGGTAAGCAAAACTGTCCTTTACCCATGAAGCAACGATAACCAGCTGAGGTGTAATTTTAAGCTCCTTGGCCAAAATGCTAAATCTTGTAACAGGGCCCCACCTACTATACACTTTTTGTGATATTTGTATGTTTATACAATGGGTACAAGCAACCGACACCTTTGCATCCACTATATCAGTAGAGAAGAGTGAAGCAGTTTGGATCGAACTGGATTTGACCTGCATTTTTCAAAACTTTTGTGTTTGACCTGAACCCGAAACCTTTCTGGTTCGTCACCTACAAATGCCATTATACTGTGTGTTCTCTTCAGACCCCAGAGTATAATAAGTGTAGATCCTTGGGAGAGGAGTAAACCTAACAAATCATAATGATAACCTTGCCCCACTTATCCTGGGCATCATTGTGGTGTTTGGAGGCCCACAGTGTCCTCTTCTGGCCTCTGCTTGAGGTCACGTGTCCTGGGGTCACCACTGAGGTCCAATCACAAGTACACACCGATGTTATGACACTTTGACCTATTCATCTAGTCAAAACTAATCTTGTGAGGTTCGCTGATCTCTACTGTTTATATCTTCTCTGTTCCAGTATTGACTGCGAAAGATTAAATAAGTAATCCAGAAACAAATGGGTTAACATAATAAATATAGGGGGGGAAAAATCACTCTTAGAATAGAGTCTCTTTCCACTCAATGTTTGAACAATTTTCATAAAGCCATTGTTAAAGAGCTTGAGAAACTCATTGAAACAGTGATTTATTATCTGTTACAAATATTCCCCTGACATTACATTTTTGCACCCAATTATACTCATTTAGATAGAAGATGATCAGAATGGTTAACTTCATATGACAACAATCTACATTTGTGAATGCACAATGGATTGAATCCTTTAGAAAGACCCGGGGTCAATCTATTAGCTCATAGAAATTACTGCCATCACTTGTAAGCACAAAAGTTCAGCAACAGGTAATGTTCAATTTAAATAACATGACTGTATGTGCAGGGCTGGCTGTGAAGAATAGGGGACAGTGGGGCTGCAATGAAATAATTTCAATGCATTATTAATACAGATACTGCAGAAAATGGTGATTTAGTCACAGACACTGACAGCGAAGAAGAAGCAAAGCGTGACTGATGCTCTACAGATTACCACTTGTTCTTTCTTTGTATTGGAGTTAACTGTTCCTGTATCACTGACCTGAGAAATCTGAGACAAAAGAAGGAAAACAAGGAATACAATACTCCGCCTGCCCTTTATCTTTCATCTTTTTGTGACTTTGATGGAAATC
This sequence comes from Leptodactylus fallax, assembly GCA_947044405.1. Lineage (NCBI taxonomy): Eukaryota > Metazoa > Chordata > Amphibia > Anura > Leptodactylidae > Leptodactylus > Leptodactylus fallax. The sequence continues at coordinate 1,741,704 of CAMRHE010000184.1, forward strand.
TGATGCAGTTACCCTTTTCAGAAAGCATGCGGAGGCAGAAGTCATCCACCTTGAGATTTTGTATATTATAAATTCTGTTTTTGTTCTGTTTTAGTGGAAAGTTGTATGTTTCGTAGGGGTAAGAAATACTTATACAGTATGCATGGAAAATATTACCAGCACTCAGAAGTCATTCAAATCAGTTTTGAAGCATCTTCTAGATTTCTAGTTCTTGACATACAATACAGTGCCATAACCTGCGTACCTGAAAATATTTATTAGCATGAATTAAAAAAAAACAAAAAACACGTTTCTGTCTTTTTTTCTTTTATTTCACCATTTGTACTATTTTTTGAGATCCGATGAAAAAGCTGTTCCATAGTTTGAATACCTGAAAATGTTTATAAGCATAAAATTAAAATATATGTTTGTGCCTTTTTTTCTTTTGATTTCACTATTTATACCATTTTTGTCTTAAAAACATACCTTTTCTATGAAAAACATCTTAAACCTTAGGCTAGAAGCAGTCGACCGTGTGTATTTTGCAGTCAGCAAACTAGTAATTAGTCTTCAGTTCTTGCAGACAGAGTGTCTTCAGTGTGCCATCAGTGTGTGATCCTAGTTTGTAGATCCACAATAAAAAAACACATGAGACATCCAATGATATCCCTAGCTTGTCTGCGAAAACGGACGGCACACTGATGACACACTGAGTACATCAATGTGACGTCCTAGGTTTTTAGCCTCCCATAGGCTTCTATGGGCGAGTCCATACCGTAAAAACCGAACAGAATAGGACCTGTTCTATATTTCGCGGCACAGACTCACGGTTCACACACTGATAAGTGCAAAACATGGTCGTGTGCATGTGCCCATAGAAATAAATGAGTCAGTGTGCTATCCGTGAAAAACACAGCTCTTGCCCACGGTCGTCTGCAAGGGCCTTAGGCTTGGTTCACACTACCATTGTTAATGTCCGTTGCTGTCTTCCGTCATAGGATGACAGCAGTGGACATTAATTGTTGCATGCAGGACTTTTTCACAGTGTTTTATTCTGTATTTTTCATTATTCCAAGACCCCCCCCCCCCCATATAAGTTTGCAGGTAAAAATAACATGCTGTGCTTCTCAAATATGCATGCGTTTTGAAAAAGCAGCTCCTTCAGGCTGAGGACCCATGTTGCGGAAACGCAGCTTTTTTTGTTGCAGATTTTGCTGTGTTTTTTTCAGCCAAAGTCAGGAGTGGCTTGAAAAGGAATGGAAAATATTAAGGAAGTGCTTAGATGTTTCCCTTCTGTTAAAGCCACCCCTAACTTTGGCTCAAAAAAACGCAGCAAAATCTGCAACAAAAACTACTGTGTTTCTGCAACGTGGGGCCTTAGCCTCATAGTGGTTTTTTCCCTGCAATATATGGCAGGGATTAAACAAAATGTCATACTTTGCTTGGATTGTAAAATGCTGCATTTCAGCTGCATTTCCACATTGTGTGGCCTCTGCCTAAGACATTAATGCAAGTGTGTAAATTCAAATTTCTAATTAATAAATTAATACTCAGTGATGGCTATTAGGTCCATTCACTTGCAGGCTGCACACTCCATTGATTCCAGTATGGGGCAGACCAGAGTACTAAAGTTACTATATCCCTTTACTTCCTCCCTGCTGATCGATAATGATCTTCTATCTTCTCCAAACACAGAATTGCTAGCAGTTAGTTTATCTTGCTAGCTAATAAAGTCCTGTGATTACATCAACCTCTGCTTTGTTTTTAGCATACATTGACAGGTCCAGACTGGTAATATGTTGATTCTGTCATATTCTATAAGGATATGTTCAGAGAGCAGAAAATGACAGTAGCTTTTCCTCATTGATTAGACTTAGATGAGTGAGCCTAAGTTGCAGGGTGTCTCACGCAGTAGACTCAGCAGCTGTATTAACCATGGAATCCACAGCAAGATCGAGCAGGACGCTTATTTTTTCATCATCCTGCTTCAATCTCTGCCTCCCATTGAAAACATTGGAAGGCAGATTTAGGGTGCAGAAAAAGCCTTAGTGTTTAGCACTGCGGCTTTGTAACAGTGGGGTCCTGGGTTTGAATTCACCCAAGGACAACATCTGCGTGGAGTTGTATGTTCTGTGTTTGTGTGCATTTCCTACCACACACAAAAGACATACTAATAAGGAAATTAGATTGTGATCCCTACTTAAGACAATGAGTGTTGACAATATCTGTAAATCGTTGGAGAATATGTTGGCGCTGTACAAGTCAGCAAAATAAATAGAGTTTAGATATGCTTTAAAGTTATGTAGTACAAGATTAATCTATTCCATATTTATGTTTCCAGTAGGTTTAACTCCTTCCTGTCATGGCAAACTTTCAATTTTTCATTACTGTCTTTTACTCATGTTTTCCAAACGTCATGAGAATCAGAATGGGATGTAATTATAACACAATTATGCCATTTTCTTACTGGTTTTGTTGTTATGGCTGTGTACCTTTGTGGTATAATTGAGAGGCTAACTTAATTCTGTGGGTCAGTACAATCATAGCCATACCTAAGTTCACACATGCGCTTGGATTCTGTTGGGGTTTCCATCCCTGAATCTGCTTAAAAAATGCTGAGAGAAAAGTCCTGCAAGCAGGGCTTTACTCTCCGTATTTTTCCGCATTTTTTGGGCAGAAACTGGGCGGACCCCGTTATAGTCTACAGAGTCCGCAGGATTCCAAGTGTAATGGTTAAGCGGATTGGGTTGGTGTGAACCTAGTGTCACTGTACTTGATAAATGCTTTTCTAAGTTTTAATAGTTCAGTAATTTTAAGATGTTGTTATACCTAATATGCTTCTTTGTGTTTATTTTGATTTGTAAAGTTGAGAGCCTTTGATAGGTGACGATCTGTTCCAGTATTGCAGCCTCCTTGCACTAGTTATCTAGTAATTCCTTATATTTTGGCTGTTCCACTTGGGTTGGAGGAACACCTCCTGTTTTGGAAATCCATGGTCCAGTCCAACCCTTGGTTGGCTGGATAAGGGGAGGAGACTCAGAGAGTCTTCAGTTAGCATACTAGAGGAAAGAGAGTGAAAGCCTACGCCCATATGTATTGCTGGAGTCCTGAGGCAGGGAGGACATTGTAGTCTGCTAGAGAGAGGAGTGGAGAAATACAAGTGCCATTGTGGAGGAGAATCTGAGGTTATCTTCAGCCTTAGACAGTTAACTTTGCTTCCCTCAGGAAAGACTTTCCTAGAAATAGATATTTCAGCTCTATAGAGAGAGCGAGTAGAAGTGAAGTTGGAGTTATCTAGTGGTATTCATACATTTATTCTAGGCATCCCTGGCTGAGAACCATCACCTGACTCATCCCCATCCTACAGAGGAACTGCCATCGAGAACTGTATTGCTGCACTGCATTGGAAGCCATATGCGTTGCTGTTACATCATCTACACTAAAGTTCAACTATTGTTCACCTGCAACTTGTGTCTCCTGAGACTGTTCTCAGCCCAACCACCAGGCGCAATGAGCTGAAGAGCACCATAGGAAGCCCCCCAGGGGTACTACCACCATCATAAGGTACCCTGCAGATCCCTTTAACACTGCATCAACTCATGAGGAAGGCTGGAGGAGACTGTTGAGAGTTTTGGCCACCATTGGCAACAACTACTTTACTACTCTCATCTTCCAGATTGCCTGCAATGGGTTGCTGCATAGGCAAAATAAGGTAAATAACTATAACTATTGAGCCATGCTAGGAATATCTGGCTAGTGTCATTCCAAATGCAACATCTTGATCAATTTATGAGCATTGTTGACCTGAATAATTCCAGAATGAGATATAAAACAGCTGTGAGGTAAACCAAAAATAATCTAAGACAGTATTACAAAATTTACAGAGTTGTTTATAAGCAGCAATGTGTCAACGGTGGTTTGACCACATGATCAAAATCTATGAAATCTTTTTATTGATCCCTGTGGTTTCAATAAATTATATACATGAAATGAAAAAAAACCTGAATCCATGGAGGAAAAACTGTAATTTTAAGCTAGATAAATTGACAGGAAAGACTTTTACTTCTGATTTCTGTCCTTTTGATTAATAGCAGGTGCCATATGCACGCCTCCTGGAGCGGGTGTTTTATCTTTAGGAGTTGAAATACATGTACAGAAATTAATAAAGGATATGTGAGAGTTTTCTGTATCTTTGTAGTTGAGAGAACAAAGGTCCAGAGCCCTATAGTAAAATGTATTACAGCCCTCCCTCTTCCATGCGCTATTTTTAATATTGGCCTTGGCTTATAGGGCAGAGGGGTCTTTGGACTGCAATCTCTGCATTCTCTATATCTTCGTCTCTGGGTGCAGGACCCTAGACATAAAAAAAGACACAATATTTTTCAGTCGTACCACAAATACATAGGTTCCTTATAAATAAGTCATTTAGTCACTGGCAGATTAGTTTATACATTTTGAACAAACTGTGAGCTAAGAACCTCACATTTATACATACAGTAAAAGGCATATATCCATTGTTTGTGTAATTCTTAGTGTTTATTCACACAACTGGGTCATACTTACGTTTTCACAGCTGATGTACATCCTCGAGTAATCAGTTTTCATGGATCCCTCATGGACTTGGAGAGATCCATGAAAATGGACTGAGAAATGATATGTTATACTACGTAATGGATCAGACACACAAAACAAAATCATTCGGTTGTGAAACTCTGCCATGTGAATAAACACTTAGTACTCTTTGCTGAGTGTTGTTGTTTTCTCCTTGCTGTTGTTTTCTCCTGTTGATATGTCTCCTTGCATTGCATTGGCAGCGTGCACCTAAATACATTTATTAAACGTGGCTTATAAATGTTGTCCAACATTGTTTACCGCATTGTCTAGTCCAATCTCTCAGTAGATTATATGTAAATTAGCTCTTGTTCTCTTGTTTATTTAGAAAAAAATAAAAGGTTACCACCCAATCGGAGAACAAGAGCTAATTTACATATAACCTTCCAGGGGTCATATCTTTTGAGTGGGTAGACAATAAAAGAACATCCCCTTTTGTGTGCCAACCAGTACTAGTTACCATTTTGTGCCCACACACAGTAATAATAATTCCCCCATTGTACATATAACAAAATAATAATACCTGGTTTCGAATAATACCTGAAATAGTCATATGTATACATGAACTGACGGCACATCTTGGAAGAATTAACCCTTTATTTTTTTCAATTAGGTGCATTTTGTATAATAGAATTATGTATGTAGCTTTATTGAAAGATGATCTCTTAAGAGGAGCACTAAGTCCTGTAAAGGACGAGATAAAGTGAGAAAATAGCAGTTTTTACAGCAGAGGCAATCTGTGTCTGATTCTGGCAGAGTATAAGCCATCTCCCACATGCAGTGACATTGCTGCTGGATACAGAAGCTAGATTGTGTATTAAAGGGATTTTCCCATGAACATAACCAGATGTAAATTTGTAGATAATTAAATTTTAACCAATTTTGCAAATATAAATAATTAAAAATGTTGCAGAGTTTTAAAGATTTTCTTTAACTATTTTAGTGATGTCAATGGATATGACAATAAATGCAGGAACTTTCTATGGTCTGGCACTTGGGAAACCCAGCCATGGTTCTTATTGTGGCCGGTTGTCATACAGAGACAATACATGATTGAGAAAATAACCTGTCCGCAATAAGAACATTATGGCTGTTTTTTAGACCATAGGAAGTTCCTGTATTCATGGTCATTCAGTCATTTGTCTATAAATTTACAAGTAGTTGTGTCCATGTGAATACCCCATTAAAGAATGACAAATTATAAACTTATTTTCATTTACAATAGCGCATTCCAAGATAGCCGCTGTCATGCAAAGTGAATGAATGAACATTCATCAAATTTAAAGACTCCAAGTTCTCATGAAACACGTTCAATACAATACTGTGATACAGTGGCTTGCAAAAATATTCATACCCCTTGAGCTTTTTCACATTTTGTCATCTTACAACCACAAACTTAGGGCCGGTTCACATCTATAATAATAATAATAATAAACTTTATTATTATTATTATTATTATTTTCAGCGCCAACATATTCCGCAGCACTTTACAAATCAGAGGACACATGAACAGACAATACGAGACATTACAATGTGACAAAGAAATAAACATATCAAACACTAGGAGTGAGGGCCCTGCTCACAAGAGCTTACATTCTATGAGGAGATAGGGGGACACAAGAGGTCATCTGCGTTCTGGTTTCCATTCGGGGAGTCAACTTGGAGACCCCCTGAACAGAAACCTATATGCATGAAAAAGCGGTTTACCTGGGAAACCTGCGGACCCCATAGACTATAATGGGGTCCGTGTGGTTTCCGCATGAAACATGCGGAAACATGCGGAGAGGAAAGTGCTATGGGGTCTGCGGGTTTCCCAGGTAAATTGTTTTGTATGCGTATAAGTTTCCGTTTGGGGGGTCCCCAAGCGGACTCCCCGAACGGAAACATGAACGCAGATGTGAACCCGCCCTTAAATGTATTTTATTGAGATTTTAAGTGATAGACCAACACAAAGTAGCAGATAATTGTGAAGTGGAAGGAAAATGGTAAATGGTTTTCAAAATTTTAATCAAATAAAAATCTGAAAAGTGTGACATGCAAAAGTATTTAGCCCTCCTATATCAATATTTTGTAGAGCCTCCTTTCACTGCAATTACAGCTACAAGTCTTTTGGGTTATGTCTCTACCAGCTTTGCACATCTAGAGACTGAGATTTTTGACCAAAATAGCTCAAGCTCAGCCAGATTGGATGGAGAGCGTCTGTGAAGAGCAATTTTCATGTCTTGCCACAGATGTTCAATGGGATTTAGGTCTGGACTTTGGGCCATTCTAATACATGAATATTCTTTGATCTAAACCATTCCACTGTAGCTCTGGCTGTATGTTTAGGGTTTCCCAGTCTCAAGTCTTTTGCTGCCTCCAACAGGTTTTCTTCCAGGATTGCCCTGTATTTGGCTCCAGCCGCTATAAACTGAAGACATTGCAACACATCAGAAAGCCGGTGGGGTATATATGATTTATAGACTCAATATCTAGATAGATAGATAAGAGTTGAGACACGTGGATTATTACTCTTTAGGATATTACAAGTATTATTTCCAATAGTTGAAAATAACTCAAATACAATGTCAAAATGTAAAATTAATTTTTTATAAATCTGTGAAAATTTATGTTTTCTAATACTTATTGAGCAGCTCAGAAAGTAAAACATGAAATACTGTTCCTCAGTTCACTAGTATGATACAATACACAGGACTGCATTTCTTCTATAGCTGCCCCCTTTTTTTGGCACAGGGATTAGGAAATTCATCCAAAATGTGTGATGTGGATTTTCTGTTGATTTATGATCTTATTTTGCACCATTTCAGTTTATGTCCTGCTGATTCATGTGTGAGCTGCGCTCTAATGATGTTTTTAGGAAGATACCAGATAAAATATAGATTATTCAAAGTCTCTACATCATTTTAATGTCAATGCACCATTTATCAAATGAAGGCAGCTAGAGTGCCCAGAAAGTAAACCACCCAGCAGCATGCCTGTAATAAACCTATTATTCTCTTTATCAAGGTGCAACTAGGACAAACACAGTGACTAATAATCTGGAAAGCGGAGGGAACACATGAAGTTAGGTGATAATGTATAATTGGGAAAATACATTTGTAAAGAGGAAGCATTATTTGACTCAGATACACATACAGTACATACACATGTAGCACTCATTAAACTAGAATTTATATCATGCTAATTAATGTTTGTTTCATGCTAATGAATGTTTGTTTATTCACTTTGCATGACAGCGGCTATCTCTGAATGTGCTATTGGTGCAAAGAAGGTTCTTTTTTTGTAAATTAAAGGCAACACATACTTGTGCAACCATTTTTATTGCTCTGCTGCATCCAAAATAAATAAATCAAATAGCTTTGCAAATAATATTGATATGAAATATGCTGTTTTGTGTATACATATCCTAGACAGACCTATGTGTCTCCAAGGTTACAGACTACAATGTGTGTAGTCAGATCCTGCAGTTATGTTGTATTTACAAATGTGTCCATCCTTGACTTACTGGTATTCTAATTTAAGGACTCCAAGTTCTTATGAAACCAGTTCAATACAATACAATATTGTGATATGTAAGTGAAACCTTTGACAGGCTGCAATTTATAAATAAATAGTGAAATGTTGAACATGCACACTAGAGATGAGTGAATCGAAGCTGACGAAGTGGAATTCAATCCGAATTTCAGGAAATATTCAATTCGTATCGAATCCGGATTTCCACACCCACAATGCCATGCGTTCAGCCAATCAGCAGCCAGCCAGCCTGTGATGTCATAGCCCTTGGCAAGCACCCATGGCTTTGGGAGTGGGTGTTAGCTGTAATTGACAGCGGGCCTTACAACCTAACATCATCGCTGGTCAATAATGAACCCCCCAACACACACACACACGCTTATAGCTTCAATAGCCTTTCAGCAATGATGCTGAGCAGTAAGATAGGCCCTCAGGGTCGGACTGGCCCACCGGGGAACCGGTGAATACACCGGTGGGCCCCGAGCCCCGACTATTAGTCCTCATGTCATGGGGGCCCGATCGGGATCCTGACCATCCCGATCGGGCCCCTGACCAGTGGACCCGGCAGGGTACAGGGTACGGGGCCCGCGGCCAGCTGGAGATGGCCGGGGCCCCGGACTACTATGATAGCGGTCGGGGAAAGCCTGGTTCCCCGACCGCTATACATACTGTTATTGGAAAGGGACCTTGGCATATTGCAGGCCCCTTTCCAATAGATGGCAGCCCAGGGGAGGTGACTGAAAATAATAAACACATATTCTCACCTCTCTTGGGCACAGCGTCTTCTCCGGCGCTCTTCTGTCATGTGACTGAGGCCTGTGATTAGGCCCCGGTGGTCACATGGGGTGCGAACGCGTAATGACGTCAGTGCGCCCCCACGTGACCGCTGAGGCCCAATCACAGGCCTCAGCAGCGTCGTCGGAAAAGGGCCTGAAGACGCTGAAGACGACAGGATGGAGCGAGGATGCCAAGGAAAGGTAAGACAAGGTGAGTATGAGAGTTTGTTATTTTTAATCACTTCCCCATGGCCTCCGATTATTATACTCTGGGGTCTGAGGAGACCCCAGAGTATAGTAATAGCTCTGAAGCGGAGGGGGGCTATTGGGCGCATATAATACTGTGTGGTGGCCACTGTATAGTATATACTACTGGGTGGGGGCCACTGTGGAGCTTATAATACTAGGAGGGGGCCACTGTGGAGCTTATAATACTGGGTGGGGGCCACCGTGGAGCTTATAATACTGGGTGGGGGCCACCGTGGAGCTTATAATACTGGGTGGGGGCCACCGTGGAGCTTATAATACTGGGTGGGGGCCACCGTGGAGCTTATAATACTGGGTGGGGGCCACCGTGGAGCTTATAATACTGGGTGGGGGCCACCGTGGAGCTTATAATACTGGGTGGGGGCCACCGTGGAGCTTATAATACTGGGTGGGGGCCACCGTGGAGCTTATAATACTGGGTGGGGGCCACCGTGGAGCTTATAATACTGGGTGGGGGCCACTGTGGAGCTTATACTCCATACAGTGGCTCCTTCATTTTTTTTTTTTAATTACGCAGGGGCAGGTGAAAAAAAAACAAAACAAAAAAAATCCCCCACAAACTTTCTTTCCTGTCCCCAGTGTCTCCCAGAGCAGTTCAGTCCTGCAGTTCTGTTGTTTTCTTCCAGCTGACGTTCCCTCTGCACGTGACTACCTGTGACGTCACGTGACCCCTGAGGCCAATCAGTGGCCTAAGGGAAGGGACCTGGGACGTCACAGCCAGTGGGGAATTCCGGCAAAAAGAAGACAGCGGAGCTGCAGGACCGGACCGTGCTGGGAGGACACCGGAGCACCAGAGACAGGTGAGTATGTTTACCATGTTTTTTTTTGGGGTGGGGGGATTCACCTCCCCCCAGACTAATTATAGAAAAGAAAAAAAATTATACTGGACAATCTCTTTAAAGTGTGGTGCATTAGGGGTGTATATTAAAGGGGTTGTCCAGGCATAATTTGTCATGGTTTATCTTCAGGATAGGCCACAGATACCTGATCTGTAGGGGGCTGACCCCGGACCGATCAGCTGTACGGAGTCACTTCTGATGCCCGTACTGTACACAACACAGGGCCAGAAGCAGAAAGCTCTGTCCACTGTATAGGGGCTGGGCACCTTCACTGTATTTCAGCACTTATTGAAGTCAGTAGGAGCTGAGCTGCAGTGAAGGCGCCGGGCTGCTATACAGCAGATGGAGCTTTCTGCTTCCGGCCCTGTGTTGTGTACAGAACTGGTGCCGGAAGTTGCTCCGAACAGCTGATGGGGCCGTGTGTCAGCCCCTACCGATCAGGTATTTATGGCCTATCCAGAGCATAGGCCATAAAAAAGATTAACCCTGGACCACCCCTTTAATATGCATCACACAGTTTAATGTCCCTCCCCCCACAGGATGTTAGCCCCCATCACTGCTCCCACACAATATAATGACCCCATCACTGTTCCCCATACAGTATGGGGGACCAGTGAAGAGGCCACTATGTGGGGGGACCAGTGAAGTGGCCATAGAAAAATTTGGCCCAGACAACCCCTTAAAAGAGGTTGTCCATAAACTGAAGCGACCACTGTGTCGGCCGCCAGGGGAGGTGTAAAAATAAGAAAATTTTTAAAAAAGCATACTCACCTGTCCCCAGCACCCTGTTGTCCCCTGCCTGTGTCTGTTCGGTCTCATGGCGGCGCCTCATTTCTGGAAATCCTGTACCTAATTGGTCTTAGCGATCACATGAGGTGCAGGACTCCCAGGAAAGAGTCGCTGGCACGAGACCGAATGGACACTGGCAGTGGACAATGGAGCGCCAGGGACAAAGTAGTATGCTTTTTAATTTACTTATTTTTTACTTTACACCTCCCGCCAGCTACATGGGTTGCTCCAATTCCTTCGACAACCTCTTTAAAGGATTTATCCATCTTCCTAATATTGATGGCCTGTCCTTAGGATAGGCCATCAATATTACATCTACGATGATACAACAGCCAGGACCTCTGCAGATCAGCTTTTCCAGGACAGTGCGGCTACAGGTAAAGGTAACAATTCTAGGAGCCACGCTGTTCACTTGCCATACATGGTGTAGCAGTAGGTTTAGGTAGTGCAGTAGTGCACATGGTATAGTGGGTGAGCAGCATGGCTCCCGGCATGTTATTACCTTTAGCCGCCCTGTCTCGGTACCGCTGATCTGCAGGAGTCCTGTTGGTGGGCCCCTAGAAACAATTCCACTGGTGGGCCCTAGACATCCCAGTCCGACACTGCAGGCCCTTATGACAGTGAAGGGATATCAGTGCCGAAACTAATGGCACCCATATCTCTGGTACTGAGGCGCATATCGTCAAAGCTGACAATGCGCTGAATTCAGCTTTCTAGTGGTATATAATACTGCTGGTGCCAGAGGATGTGAAAGGTCCTCTTTAATGAATGTGAATGGCTTTTGGTAGTCTTCTATGACAAGATATCATACAGCAGCATTTTATCAGGGTCTTTCTAAAGTTTTCTGCATCTGTTACCAGTGCCACCATAAATCTACATAGCAGCTATTTACACAAAATCACTGAAGTTTGCAAAGTTTTTGAAGCATTGGTAGTCACCACATTACATTAAGGAGGCCTGAAATGTGACATTTAACTCCACCTAGGAGCTGAACATTACTGTATATTGGAAGGGTACTCAGCTGATAAAGTACTGTGAAATACACTCAGATGACTTGCATACAGTAGGGTACATTGGTATAACAACTGGGCCCTGATCGGTAAGGGGCCTGTGACCAGTTGGAGATGGCCAGGGCCCCGCAGCTGTATGATAGAGGGCAGATTTCTCTATCATGGTCCTGAAGCACCAAGGTCCCTTCCAACAGCTGATCAGCAGTGGTCCCGAGTGTTGGACCCCCACTAATCTCTTATTGCTGACCTATCCTGATGACAGATCATCAATACAAAGGAACTGGAATACCACTTTAAAGGGGTTATCCACCTTTTAAAAATTGATGGCCTATTGTTATTATAGGACCACCACAGATGAGCTGTTTCCCAGAGCAGTTATTTGTACTATTGTTGTACCCCTTTCAAGTCTATGGCACACTGTTACAGCACCTTTAACCATCAAGAATACACTGTGGAGAGTGGGGAGGGGGCCAAAGTTTGCACTGGGGCTTACAAAACTTTAGTATGCCACTGGTAGATTAACTCATCATTCTTTAGGCAATTGTACTGTGCTATGAATAATTTTTCATGCATTTATTTAATTTCATTTTATTTTATATAGAGATCCTATGTCTAGTTATTTTGGGGTTTCTTTATATTCTGGTAGTTATTTAGGGAGGCTGGTCTGGTATCTGGTCTGCTCTGGGGTGTGTATTTATTTTGGGGAAAGATCTGGGGTCTTCTTTTTTCTGGGATCTGACCTGGGGTCTATATTTATTCTGTGGTCTGATGTGTTTTTTTCTGATTATGAATTTCTTCAAGGATCAGTTCTGTGTTTGTACTTAAAAGATTTCCACACAAACATAGCTATATGTAGATTTGTAGACAATTAGAAGTTAACCATTTTTGCAAATATAAATAATTTTGCAGAGTTTTTAAGATTTTTCTCTAACCATTTTAAGGGTATGTTCACACTGTGGAATTTGCCACGGATTTGGGGGTGGATTGTTCCGCCAAATCCGGGGCAGATTCCACCCAGAATCAATGTTTTCAATGGGAGGAAGAGATCACAGCAGGACACGGAAAAAAGAAGCGTCCTGCTTGATCTTTCCGCAGAATCCGTGGCTGATCCAGCTGTGAAGTCCGTGGCTCGAGACTCACTGCTGATTAGGCCCATTCAACTGGGCCTAATCAGCAGCGGAAAGCTGCGATGCAATGCTGGCAGTGGAAAATGAAGAGGAATTCCTCTTCATTTTCCGCCGTGTGAACATACCCTTAGTGGTTACAATTTGTTGTCTTGATAAGTTGCCAATGGATACGACCATGAATGAAGAACTAAAAAATCATAAACCCAGCCATGATTTCCTTATTGTAGACATACTGTACATCAGAGGCGTAGCTAGGGGTTCAGCACAGGGGGGCGAACATGTCCAAGTGGGCCCCCAACTTGGACATGTTCGTATACTGATACTATGAGTATACGGTGAGCGTATAGTGGTATATAGCGGCTCTACACAGGGCTCTGCAGACGATTTAGGCAAATACAGGGCAGTAGCATTTAGTGACTTACCGGTGACGTCTCTGACTAATCCTTCACATTCCCCATCTCTTCCATCTGGACGGCCATGGCCACTTCTTCCAGTCTCTGTAAAGTTTGCAACACAGACATCTTTGGCTCCTCACTTTTCCAGGCACCTGACCCACATTGTCCTCACCTGCACAAAGCCCCCATGCTGCTGCTACCCCCAATTATAAAATATATAATATAACCCCCCATAATGAATAATACCCCCTAAGTGGATATTTAAATTAATAACTTCCCTGTGCACCCCCTTTAAATAGTGCCCCTTATTAATAATGTCCCAGGTATTTCCCAATTGAAAAGGGAAAAAAAAACAAGGGAAAAAAAAATTATTGTTTTTCCAATACCCAGGACCCCCAGGATCAGCTGTTTGAATGAACTGTGTAAGCGCCGTGACCCCTTCTCTGTTTACATAGTGTCGTTCTTTTCATAGCGGCCATGTAATGTAACTACAGCCTCGTCCTATCCACGTCTATTTGACAAGGCTGGAATGACATCACACGGACACTATAAACAGACAGCGTGTGATATAAACAGACGATGGGGCCCCTTCATACAGCTGATCAGTGGGGAGTCACTTATCTCTTATTGATGATTTATTCTGAGGATAGACCATCAATAAAAATGAGCTGGAAAACTCCTTAAGGCTAAGGGCCCATGTAGCATCCCGCAGCAAAAAACAGCTGTGGGAAAAACCGCGGCGGTGACGCATCACGGTTTTTCCTGCAGCACTTTGCACAGAAAGTTCACAGAGGTTTCCTCTGCGGACTTTCTGCTTCAATTATATCTATAGGGAAACCGCCGGCGTTTCCGTAGGTATAATTGACATGCTCCGATTTCCAAAACTGTGACTGTTTTGGAAATCGCAGCGTTCCGCTGCGCATATTTTACTGCAAAGTCGGGATGGGATGTGGCCCCTTGTGGTGAAAACCCACAGAAAAAAAACGTGGCATTCTAGAAAATCCCATCCACACATTACCGAAAAATATGTGCAGCAGACGCACTGCGATTTTGGAAATCGCAGCATGTCAATTATACCTATGGAAACACTGGCGGTTTCCATATAGCTTTATTGAAAACAGATAGTCCACAGGGGAAACCTCTGCAGACCTTCTGTGAAAAGCACTGCGGGAAAAACCACAATGTTACCGCCATGGTTTTTCCTGCAGCCCGCTACGTGGGGTGTGATGATTCTGCTTAAATATGGCTAAAACTCAAAGCTATATTTTGGTCTCTGGGTAGCGTATTTCTCTCTAGTTCCATTTATTCATACTGTGCGCAGCTATAAGCATAGGTGTATATTGGCAGTAGTGGCAACACTGGAACAATAGGGCTCCATTGTACTCCTACACAGCCCTGAGTGATCAAACAATAGGGCATTGTTCCAGCCTGGGCTGTTAAATCAGATATGCCTGATAATATTGTATCATTCCATTTGGTCTCAGCTCTATACAAAAGGATCTGGACTTGATTGCATTAACTCATCAGACGTGCTGCCGCCGATGACTTCTTCTGGGAGGTGGCATAAAGGGTATAAAAGATGAGGTAAGAGTCAGTGGAAGGAGATGATGCTAAGGAGATGATGCTATGGAGATCATGCTATGGAGATCATGCTATGGAGATTATGCTATGGAGTTGAGACAGACCATCACAGACTACAGAGTTGTTACAGACAGACCATGAGGAGATTTTTGTGATGAGACTACTGGACTAATGCTGAGAGACTGTGTAAAGAGCATGAAGGCTGGATTACTGTTGTTGATGCCACATGCTAAAAAGCCTCCACTGGTTATTCACACATGACAGAGCATGTGTGAGTGTTGGACTACAGAACCACATCAAGGACATGTGTGGTAAAGTAATTATTTCACTTGTATTCCCTTTTTATTTTAATGTACTGTATCTTGTAACTAGTAACTGTTAATGCTTGCATATATCTGCATATCTGTTCTGAACTGTATATGTTAGATTTTAATACCGACCCATTTAGGGGTTAATAAATATATAAAATTTAGAAGGCTTGTCTTGTATTTATCTGGTGAACCCGACATTCACTGGCGGTGAGTGTGGTTTTTATATGAAAGAGGACTCAGGTGGGGCCACAGCGGTGTTGGCGCACTGAGGATCTTTCACATGGGGCCTTAGTCTTAATAAAGCCTAAGTGCCACTTTCATTAAATTAATTGCTCCCTCATATTATGCCCCTGATTCCCCCTGACATAATTACTGCACCTCTAATGACTCCTTATATAAATGACCACCTCCTTATGTTCATAATGCCTCCTAATATAAATGATGCCCCCTAATGGCTCCTTATATAAATAACCTCCCCCTTGTATTAATAATACCCCCTAATAACCCTTATATAAAGGACCCCCAATAACCCTTACATAAAGGATCCCCCAATAACCCTTATATAAATATATATATAAAGGACCCCCCATCGTCATAATGCCCCCTAATGAATCCTCCCTTTATAGTTATATTTCCCACTCCTATCTACCCCTTATACTATTAATATACCCACAAAAAAAAGTCATACTCACCTGTGATGACGATGAATGGAGCCGCTGGCGCTTCCTCCCTGTCCACGCACAGGACGTCTGTGTCTGAGCGCGGGCGGCGAGATGTTATGACGTCATCGCGCCGCCCGTGCTGAGAAGCAGACATCGTCTGTGGTCTCGGCGTCTTGTAAACCGCAAGCCTGTATTGGCTTGCGGTTTACAAGACAGTTAAGCACCAGGAAGCATTGTAACTAGATCGGTGTCTGCAGACACCGATCTAGTTAGAAATAAAGGCTGTATTAATGCCCCCCCCCGCTAGCTACGCCTCTGCTGTACATGTATGAGAAGATAACCTGGACACAATAAGGACATCATGGCTGGGTTTCTGATTTTTTTTAAGTTATATAGTTATATTTGTAAAAATGTTTAGCTTTTAATTGTCTAAAAATGTAAATACGGTTATATTCATGGGAAAACCTCTTTAATGATTTAGGAACTATACTTTGTATTTGTGCTTGTATTATGCAATGTGGCCCAAGGTCTTTGTTTAGGGTCTTGTCAGGTTCTGTAGTTTGGGGTGCATTCTGGAGTTATTCTGTGGTCTGCATTCATTTTGGGGATTGTACTTATTCTGCGGTTTGGTTTGGGGTCTTAATTTCAGAGTGTGATTAAAGATACAGTATATGAACCACTTGTGACTGAAATGCAGTAGATTAGTTTTTTTTTGGTGGTGAGTACAGAAAATTGTGTTCCTATGTTAAAAAGTCTTTGAGCAAAGCTTAAAACTCCTCTTCTTGGAACCTGGTATCGCAATTCAAAATTGACTATCCATATAGCAGTTTCCCTGTAATCTCAGATCCAGCTGTGGTTATATGATGACCAGGCATTACTGAATCCTGAGGAGTTGAGTGAACCACTGGACACAAGGTACTTGATTTAGAAATTTGTCAATGACCCAATCACTATTTTTATCTCATGTTTGGGGGGGGGGGAGATGATGCACTTTTGCTTGTCTGCATGTAGCACCAACATGACTTGTCCAACGCCTGAGCAGCATACAAACCAATGTATGTATGGCAGCTGGACTGTTTCCATCTGCACATTGCATCAACCTTCAACACAATTTAATGTTCTAAAAATCTATAAAGTTATTGTAGATGTGTTTTGCCAAAGAACAGTTTCGTTTGGAAATGTCATATTATTTGTGGTAAGGAGAGAGTTAACCTGCCAGGGTCACCTTGGCAGCTTCTGATTTAGCATGTATACTTCTTATTTCTCTGGTATCCCATAAGATACTTGTACTGCAGTAAAATTCCATTAGTGAGGTAACCATAGAACCCTTCCAAGTACAGTATATCAAATACTCTTCATTATGCAGAAACTGAGAAGGAAGAATAAATAAACCCTTTAAGCTAGACATCTTACAGCATGCATCCCGCAGAATCCAAACTTTTCCATGTCACATTCTTAGGAAGATCAAGGAAAAGGAGTTTAACAAAGACATAAATGTATAGCAGTTGGTGACCATATTAGTTCATAGAGGGTTAGTCTGAAAATAGAAAAAAGGGTCTGCATTTTTTCCAAAATAGCACTTCTGCTTAAAGAGGACCTTTCACCCCCTCCACCAAGTCCAGCTTTTTGCACTATTTAATAGGCGCTGCTCCACTGATTCTGCAACAGTTGAAATTTTTTTATCTAGCCAACACCATTCCCAAATAAAAAGTGCTGTTAGTTTTGATGCCTGATACGCTGTTTAGTCTCTATACTGTCAGGAGGGTGGTGTCAGGCAGGAGCAGACATGGCCCTTGTCTGCTCCTGCCTGACACTGCCCACCTGACAGTACAGAGCCTAAATAGCATATTAGGCACCAAAACTAACAGCATTTATTGCTCATGAACAGTGGGGGCTTGAGGAAAAATTCCAACTGTGCTGGAATCAGTCCTGCAGCATCTATTAACCTATTAACAGATGCTGAGAACTAGAGTTGGTATAGGTGGTGAAAGGTCCTCTTTCATAACTGGTATTGGAGCTCCACCATAAACACAATGGCATTGCTTAAAAAAAATTTGAAAACTCAGACTTTTATTAACCTGAGATATTTTCCATGGTGCCTTGTGAGTGTCACATGGGAAAGGGTCAGATACACACTTAAATTAACCAGTTTGGCATGGTGTTATGGTTTATTTTTCAGCCAAAAATTATATGTTTCTAAAAAAATACATGAATTCAAATCACATAAGTTTTCAAGATTGTGTTTTCAATCATTTCAATAAAATCAGTGGGAGTCTGACCACTGGGACCCCCACCAATCACAAGAACTGAAGTGTTTTGCACCCCAATTTGAATGGATCCAAAGGCTGGAAATACGCACAACCACACCAATTGCAGAATCCCAGTGGGAGTGCTGTAAAATGTACATAGTTCATTTATGTTGTGTGTAATGTGTATTATAACCTGTATAAGTTTGAATATAATGTATAGTTCTCCCTTAAACCTTTAAAGTGTATTACAACCTGTATATTGTTTGAATTTAATGTATAGGTCTCCCTTAACCCTTTAGCGACACTGCAAATTTTTTTTCATATTTTCCACCTCTACCTTCCAAAAAGTATAACTTTTATTTTTCTGTCAACATAGCTATGTGAGTGCTTATTCTTTGTGCAACGTATTGTACCTTCATTTGGTACCATTATGGGGTACATATAATGTTTTGATTAGCTTTTATTAATGTTTTCGGGAGTCTATGTGAAAAAACCTACAATTCTATTATTTTTTTTTGCTTTTTGTTTTTATAGTGTCTGTTTTATAAATGACAAGGCAACTTTGCCCGGTGGGTCATTACAATTATATTTATATTGTTTTTATTATGTTTTACCACTTTTACTAAATAAAATGTATTTTTTTTAACAATTTGCTTGGGGTCACCGTATTCTCACATCTATAATTTTTTTTTACTGTTTTGTTGATGGAGCTATGTCAAGACTCTTTATTCGCAGGGCAAGCTGTAGTTTTTGTTGGTACCAATTTTTGGTTTGTTTGACTTTTTGATCACTTTATTGCTATTTATGGGGGAGACGAGGTGATCAAAACACATTAATTTGCACATTACAGTATATTTGTATATTTTTTTTACGACATTCACCATGCAAGATAAATAACACAATTTTTGGATAGTGCAGACTTATATGTGCAATAGGGATATCTAATATGTTTAATTACTTTCTTTGTTTACGTTATGTATTTTTTAAATTATACATTTTTATTTCACTTTTTATTTATTTTGTAATCTTTTGTTAAAGAATTTCTTGTACCACAAGGGGACTGGAACATGGCATCTCTGGATCCCCTGTGCAATGTACTGCTATACTTCTGATCCTTCTCCCTGCCGTGATCGTTATTGAGATCAGAATCAGTATTTTTCTACTCTGGTGGCTAGTCCCAGTCCTGGTTTCGGCATGATGGAGAAGACCAGGTAATTTTAACCAGTGCAGACAGAGTAGAGAGAGTGCGCTAAGCCCCTCACTGGCCTGGAGATTAACCAGCCACTCCAGACTTTGCCTAAATTCAAGACAGGAGGAAGAAAGTCCCCTCTGTTTTGACTAAGGAAACCAAGAAGTATGTGCCAGTCTAATATCTTAGGGTTGGTGTTATATAGGCTTCAGAGCAACAACCCTGCCTGCACTACTGGACAGACTGAGCAACCTGCTAACCAACACTCTGGAGTATGTATTGACAAAGCCTTTATAGTATGTTTTGTGTGAGAGAGAGTGACACACAGAGAGGTAAAGCCAGCCTTATCAAGGAAAGTACAGACTGACATACAGGTGTACGAACTGTCAGCTTGGCTCCATCTCACAGTGGTAAAATTGCAAGAAGTTTACCTCTATGTTTGGATACTGTTCTACTGTGTGCTACCTCAAGTAAAGTTGTAAGTTACCATGTTCTTGCATACCTCCTGAGTAGAGATGGGCGAAGCTCTTAAGATTCGCTTCATGTTCGGGTTAGGCAGCGCGGGACAAACAAGTTCTGTATGTGCCACACTTTAAATTGGCTTGAAACATAGTGCAGAATACTCTTATGGCTACTAGAAACCTATGTATTCAGTTTCTAGCTCTCTAAGGCAAACACAGCCAAAGTTATGTCAAAGTGAAATGTGACATTATTATACTCTGGGGTCTCTTCTGGAGGCCCAGGGGAGGTGTAAAAAATAAAAAAAACATTCATACTCACTTTCCCTTACCTCTCTTGGGCCTCCTTGTGGCATCTGGCACTATCCTTGTGACGTTTGGCGCACTTCTGTGATGTCATTCATCACATGGGCACACCGAGTGTCATGATGGTATGACACGCGTCATGTCCAGGTCACCACTGAGTCCCAATCACAGGCCTCAGCTGAGCCCAGGCTGATGACATGACAAAAGAGCACCAGTTGTTTTTTTATATTTGTCACCTCCCTTGGGCCTCCAGCTATTATATTCTGGAGTCCTAGGAGACCCCAGAGTAAAATGTGGCAGCCATTTTAGTTCATCCACAATGAATTTCCATTTGTTTAGTTTCATAAAAAAAAACTAATTTGGAATATTAGGGACGAACCAAGTTAGTTACGAGCCCATTCGCCCATTTCTACTCCTGAGTCTTATTTCTGTATGACCAACATGAGCACTTTAGCTCCCATCAGGATCAGGAATGCTGACAACTAAGAAATGCCCCAGGGAAAAGACTTCCACCACCATCAGGTGCACTGCAGGACCCTCACCACTGCAACAGCCCAGGGGGAGAACTGGAACAATTGGTTGCGTGCATAGCTACCATGACAAGTCCAAGTACTACTACTCCAAGCCTCCAAGCTTCCTCTAATAGGTTGCTGCACAGTCACCTTAGTGGGAACTGCCAGAGATAGCCAAGCACTGTACTTTGGCTATCTCTGGTTCCCATTGAAATGAATAAAAGGCATGAATTTCTAACCTGCCACTCCATTCAAAGCTGGGTGCAAAACACCCCAGATCTCATCATCGTGGGGGCCTATGTACTTACTGTGACCAGAATACCCCTTTAACTGTAAGGGGATCTGTATCAGAAAAATCAAAGATCTAACTGCTATAAAAATATACTAAGAAATTAATCAGCAAAGTCTTAAGGATCTAAAAATTACATAATAAGGAAAAATGTTCACTTTACCAATTATCAGACAATTATGAAGAACTGTCAGGTTGGAGTATATTTTAGATTACAGGAATTTTTCCATCCAGAAGGCACCACGTATTCTTCCCACGGGTCTTCAGCTTCCCTACTGTATTCAGCCCACCTCTGCATGACACGCCAAAGCATACAATTACGTTATCAAACAAACTTGATGATCCAACAATCAATTGTCTCAAGCACAGGATCCAAGAAACCATAAAACTTAACCTTTAATATTAATTATAATAATAAATATTTAAGACGGTCAGAGAATATCACCAATTAATGTGCACAAAACAAACCGTGCACAAAAGACCGTACCCTTTTTTATCTAGAGCACGGTTTGTTTTGTGCACATTAATTGGTGATATTCTTTGACCGTCTTAAATATTTATTATTATAATTAATATTAAAGGTTAAGTTTTATGGTTTCTTGGATCCTGTGCTTGTGACCACCTCTGCATGAGCTAAATAGAACAATATAAAGCTAAAATCTAATGTAAACCTGCACTCATATCGGTTAACCCACACCAAAAGAATAAGTGCTGGTCTCAACTTTTTGACAGCTGCAAAACCATAAGCAATTTTTACATTCCAAAACTTGTTTGTTTTTGATCCCTTTTGTAAGTGTCAACTCCATGCTCTGATACGCTGAATGCTCAAACAAATTCTACATTTTAAAGATCAAAATATTGAGATGTATTTTATCTAATATTCCCTTTGGAAATTCCGGGCAAAAACAAGCCCATAATAGGTCCCAGATCAGCAGTCACAGACAGCCTGTAGGAGATAGCGGCGATGTTATAGCTGTCTGGTAGAGAAGATGAGCAATACGATGAATTCCCCTTGGTCACAGAGAGGGAGCAACTACAAGACAATAATGACACTTGAGTAATTTCAGATGTAATAATATGCTAAACAAAGCACAGGCAGAAAACATTTTTTATTTGCCGTAAAAACAAAAGAATTAAGAGATACTTTTAAATAAAGAACAAACAAGCTAAAAAGAATATAAATTCAACAAATAAAAAGCATCAAAAATGATATTTAAAAATTCCTAAATATTTTTCTTTTCCATTTCTATAATAGCGCCATACATACTACAACATGGTACCTTGTTTATAACTAGTTATGCTTCGTTCACACCTGCGCTTGGTGTCCGTCCGTTGCCAATCCAGTGAAAATCTCGGCGAACTGGATTGGCATCGGATACAGACCAGTCAGCGACGCATTGGTTAAAAACCCATTCATTTGAATGGGTTTGTAAAGCAATGCGCGGGTGTGCGCTTACACCCTCTGCGCTGCAAATCCTTTTTTTTTTTCGTCGGACACGAAGTCCTGCGTGTCCGACTTTGTTTCCGACGAAAAAAAAAAAGGATTCGCAGCGCAGAGGGTGTAAGCGCACACCCGCGCATTGTTTTAAAAACCCATTCAAATGAATGGGTTTTTAACCAATGCGTCGCTGACCGGTCTGTATCCGATGCCAATCCAGTTCGCCGAGATTTTCACTGGATTGGCAACGGACGAACAGCAAGCGCAGGTGTGAACCCACCCTTACATCAGTCCTTGTTACCTAATACAGTCAACTTATTTCCACCCTTCTTTCCATTTGCAGCTGGGATTTCCAGCCTTATCTAAAAATATAGTATATGTGTCACTAGTAGGCTTTAAGCTTGCATAGTGCACCTCACATTATCATATGACTGGCACCTTATATAAGCCTTATCTGTGTGCATTTGGAATACTAGGCATTAGAAATGGGCAAACCTTTGGAGATCCGTTTCTTGAATATTCGTGAGGTTTGTCCACTTGTTTCGTTTCAGGCCTGAAGTGCTATTATATTACTCTGAAGTCTTTTCAGACCCCAGGGTATAATAAACGGAGGTCCTGGGGAGCTGAGGAAACATAACAAACACTTAAACTCATATACCTTCACCTTTACTGGGCATGCCTGCAACATCCAGTGCTCCTTTCAAATCCTGAGTGACATCGTGAGCCCCTGCCTCTGTAGTCACATGGGTCGTGCCAATGTAATGATGTTTTAAGGCAAAGCATCATGGGTGACAAACCCTTAAAGTTTCAAGTTCGGGTAGAAACTGAAACTTTTGAAAAATGTGGGTGTGTACTGACCCTGTATATGGTTATCTCTACTAGGCATCCACCCCTCATGGATTTTAAGTGTGTGAATGAATGCTGTCTGCATCCTGCAGTGAACCATTGCTTTGCCAAACATCAGGTAAATATGGCATTTTATTAAAGATATGGGTTTTGCAAGGCTCAAAAACATAATGAAAATGCAATAGCCTACCTTGTAGAGATGTACATAGGTAATATCCTAAGGCTATCCCAAAATATCTACTGTTGGAATATGGCCTTAAAGTGTCCGTGATATAACTGCTTAAAGTGACCCTCCCCTACTCTCATTTTCTCCACATTTTACAGCCCCATCCGTACTCCATACACAGTAACATTCATTGAGAAGCAGAAACAGCTCTTAATATAGAAGCAAGGGAAAGAGTGAAAAAATGCAGGATTTCACAAAAAGGATCCAAAATTTGTCAATAAGTTATATTAAAAAATACTGCTAGAAAATCGAAAGTTTAGTTATGCTTTAAAGAAGAAATATCACTTATGACATGTCTGTTTTAGATAATACTAATCTTTGCATTCTCCATAAAATAACAAGTTTTGTACATTTTTTCTTATAGTAGTATGCTGTTCTTCTGTTATTCTGACATTTTTAGCACTGATTCGACAGTATTAGAGTGTATGGACAAACTCTGGACCAGTAACACCCCCTTGTCTATTTACTTGTAAATGTCTAGCAAGAATAACAGAGGAATGGCACTGTTCTTAAATAAATGATGTGCCAGGGTTGTTATATTATGGGAAATAAAATTCTTGACTAAAAGAGAAGGGTCAAAAGAGCTGATAGGCCCCCCTTTAGAGTGTTATTAGAGTGTAACTAAACTTTCACGCAACTTTTTATTTTCTGGCATCATATGTAACATTAACTTCTTCCAGACCACCCATCAATTATATATTATATATATTGACTATATCTGGGCCATCCACTTTTACCCCTGCAAGGACATACCTATACATCTTCACGGAGTTAAGCAGCTATATGAAATCGCAGAGAAGCAGGGAGTCAGGTCTCCCTTAGAATTGACGGTTTATTATTGTCATTGCCTTGCTGATCGCTGTGTACACAGCATTCAATGATGGGGCTCACCTTCCAGGAAGACAGTCATCTTATCTGGGAACTGCATGAACTGCTGGATCCTAGAGGAGCTCTACAATGTAGCTCAGGATACTGAATTCCCCCTGTAACTGGGGATAATGTATCAGCTTATCAGAAGAAAAAAACAAACAAAAGTAATGTTAAAATCCCCCACCCACTCCAAAGGTGGATTATGACTTGGGGGTGGGCACTGTTTAAACTCCATATAAACCAACTTGCCATCGACAATTAAAGTCACATTTTAACAATATAATGCTATGTTAAAACTTATATTATTTTAACTTTATTTATACACCACTAAAATCAGTTGCAATACAACAAATGTATCACAAAAAGACAAACTGAGAAAATTTTTATTAAAGCTGTAGTTACTGCTACACTATTACACTAATAATATTGACCTAGTTTTCACTCAATTCACTCCAATTATAAGTATTCCTAACATTTCCCTATCAGGGTAAATTCCCTACTAGTGATTTAGCAATAAATCACTATTATTAGAGATGAGCAAACTGATTTGAAAGGACCTGGTTTTGAACCAAATTTTACAAAAGTTTTGGTTTTAACTAAACCAAAACCTTTGTGATTCATCTCGGGTGAACTAAAATGGTCAGTCGAAAGTGGTGAATGATTACCGAATGCAGAAAACTACATGTCTTATTTTGAAATCTAGCATTGGAGGCTCATGAGGGAGGTGTATCATCACCTGAAGCCCTTTGAGGAGGCAACCAAATGTCTCAGCAGTAGGGACAACACTGTTGCCACCCCCTTCGTATATACACACATGTGGACAAAATTGTTGGTACCCCTCGTTTAATGAAAGAAAAACCCCCAATGGTCACAGAAATAACTTGAATCTGACAAAAGTAATAATATATAAACATTCTATGAAAATGAACAAATGAAAGTCAGACATTGCTTTACAACCATGCTTCAACAGAATTTTTTAAAAAAAGAAAACTTAATATTTTGTTGCACAACCTTTTGAGGCAATCACTGCAATCAAACAATTCCTGTAACTGTCATTGAGACTTCTGCACCTCTCAACAGGTATTTTGGCCCACTTGTCATGAGCAAACTGCTCCAGTTGTCTTGGGTTTGAAGGGTGCCTTTTCCAGACGGCATGTTTCAGCTCCTTCCAAAGATGCTCAATAAGTTTTAGGTCAGGGCTCATAGAAGGCCACTTCAGAATAGTCCAATGTTTTCCTCTTAGCCATTCTTGGGTGTTTTTAGCTGTGTGTTTTGGGTCATTATCCTGTTGTAAGACCCATGACCTGCGACTGAGACCAAGCTTTCTGACACTGGGCTGCACTTTTCTCTCTAGAATCCCTTGATAGTCTTGAGATTTCATTGTACCCTGTACAGATTCAAGACACCCTGTGCCAGATGCAGCAAAGCAGCCCCAGAACATAACAGAGCCTCCTCCATGTTTCACAGTAGGGACAGTGTTCTTTTCAAGATATACTTCATTTTTCCATCTGTGAACATAGAGCTGATGTGCCTTGCCAAAAATTTCGATTTTTGTCTCATCTGTCCATAGGACATTCTCCTAGAAGCTGTGTGTCAATATGCAGTTTGGCAAATTACTTTTGTCAGATTCAAGTTATTTCTTTGACCATTGTGGGTTTTTCTTTCATTAAACGAGGGGTACCAACAATTTTGTCCACGTGTATATCATACAGAAAACTTTTATTATTAGGCAATGAGGGGAAGAAGAAAAACTACTTCTACATCTTGATCACTCTTGACATATGGTCCAGATTTTTCAGTTGGCGGGATAGACACACTGATGGTGTGGCAGAAGTTTCTCTTAAAATTCTGCAAACTGTCACTTCTTGGCGTTGTATCTGCTATCATGAAGGGATAATTTTTGATGCCTTTTTTTAAAAAAAAATCTATTCACTTTATAACTTTTCAACCGACAGGAACACTGACTGTGTGCCACAAATTTTTCTTGAAATTCTGTAATTGTCACTATTTGGTGGCACATCTGCTCTCATAAAGGAATCATTTTTGGTGATTTTTTATTTAATCAATTCCATTTCACTCTTCAACTGGCAGGCATGCTGAATGTCTGCCAAAAATTTTTCTTCAAATTCATTGGTTGCCAGTGAAATTTGTCACTGCTACACTGTTGTTGCCACTGCTATCAACAAAATAAAACAAACAACCCCATTGTTACTTCCTCCAATACCAATGCCAATTTGGTGCGTGATTTTTGTGCGGGATAATTTTTGGTGACAAGCACCTTCATCCAAAACATGCTAATTTTTGTAGTGTTTTAAATGTCAAAATGCATAAAAGCAAACAGCAATGCAGTATACAGTTGTGCTAAAAAGTTTACATACCCTGGCAGATTTTTGTTTTTTTTTGGCCTTTTTTCAGAGAATATGAATGATAACACAAAAGCTTTTTCTCCACTCATGCTTAGTGGTTGGTTGAAGCCATTTATTGTCAAACTTCTGTGTTTTCAATTTTTAAATCATAATGACAACCAAAAACATCAAATGACCCTGTTCAAAAGTTCACATACCCTGGTGATTGAAGTCTTGAAGTCTTTTGTGGTAGTTGTGGATGAGGCTCTTTATTTTCTCACATGGTAAAACTGCCCATTCTTCGTGGCAAAAAGTCTCCAGTTCCTGTAAATTCCTGGGCTGTCTTGCATGTACTGCGCGCTTGAGATCTCCCCAATGATATTGAGGTCAGGAGACTGAGATGGCCACTCCAGAACCTTCACTTTCTTCTGCTGTAGCCAATGACAGGTCGACTTGGCCTTGTGTTTTGGGTCATTGTCATGTTGGAACGTCCAAGTACGTCCCTTGCGCAGCTTCCTGGCTGATGAGTGCAAATTTACCTCCAGTATTTGCTGATAACGTGCTGAGTTCATCTTTCCTTCAACTTTGACCACGTTTCCTGTGCCTTTGAAGCTCACACATCCCCACATCATCAGTGATCCACCTCCATGCTTTACAGTAGGAATGGTGTTCCTTTCATCATAAGCCTTGTTGACACCTCTCCCAATGTAACGTTTATGGTTGTGGCCAAAAAGTGTCTCATCACTTCAAATTACCTTGTTCCAGAAGTTTTGAGGCTTGTCTATGTGCTGTTTGGTGAGATTCTTTGTGGCATTTGCACAGTAATGGCTTTCTTCTGGCAACTCAACCAGGCAGCCCATTTTTCTTCAATTGCCACCTTATTGTGCATCTTGAAAAAGCCACAGCGATAGTTTTCAGAGTCCTGTATTTCAGCTGATGTTGTGTGTGGGTTTTTCTTTGCATCCCGAACAATATTCCGGGCAGTTGTGGCCGAAATCTTGGTTGGTCTACTTGACCGTGGTTTGGTTTTTACAGAACCCCTCGGTTTCCATTTGTTAATCACAGTTTGAACACTGCTAACTGGCATTATAAATTCCTTGGATATCTTTTTGTATCCCTTTCCTGTTTTATACAGTTCAACTACCTTTTCCCGTAGATCCGTGGACAATTCTTTTGCTTTCCCCATGACTCACAATCCAGAAACGTCAGTGGCTGGAGGAAAGATGCAACAGTCTGTCTGGATCCCAGAAACTCACTCAGCTTTTATGCACACACTGATTACAAGCAAACAGGTCACAGGTGAGGATGTTACCTTTAGTAGCCATTCAAACCACTTTGTGTCAACTTCTGGGCATGTTATCAGGCCAAAATCACCAGGGTATGTGAACTTTTGAACGGGGTCATTTTGATGTTTTTGGTTGTCATTATGATTTAAAAAGAGAAAACACAGAAGTTTGACAATAAATGGCTGCAACCAACCACTAACCATGAGTGGAGAAAAAATTTTTGTGTTATCATTCATATTCTCTGAAAAAAGGCCAAAAAAATAAATAAAAATCTGCCCGGGTATGTAAACTTTTTAGCACAACTGTATGGGTAAACCAGGAATTTGTATCCAGTGCTTACCATCCATTTTTCCATACACATGTATGTCACTGTCCCTTTGACATAACTTTGGCTGTGTTTGCCTTAGGCCAGTTGCAGACAACCATGCTGCAACTGGCCTGCTGTGAATTAAAAGCACAGGCTGCACATGGGGGACACAGGGATTTCCCAGTGTGCCTCCTGTGCATGGGTTGTGCTTCTGCGGCTCCTTTCATTAAATGAATAGGAGCCACGGAAGCACGGACCGCAAAATAGGACAGGAATAAGACCTGTCCTATCTGATGCGGCCCGGACTGTCGGCCCGCACATGGGACCGTGAAAATCACAATCGTGTGCACGGACCCATAGAAAAGAATGCGTCAGTGTGCAATCCATGAAATACATGGATAGCACACTGACCCACACCACAGTCATCTGCAAGGGGCCTTAGACAGATAGAAATAGAGTCCTAGAAGCCTCACTGTGTCATATACTATATTTTAAGCAGATATAAGTTCTGATTTGCGACAAACTTAGTTGACCCAAATGAATCTTTGCACCAAACTACCTGAACCCGAAAAGAAACATCATGCGTTGTCATTGTAGCTAACCATCCATATATTTAGTGAGCAGCATGATATATTAAAATAGAGAATTCAAAAGCACCCTGTCATTTGTCACCATAACCCGTACACCCATACTCTAGTGAGAAGCCAGTGAGAGAACCTGTGAACCAGAGAAGTCAAAAATACACGAGGAACAGAAGTGGATTTCACAGAAATGAGACAAAATCCTTTCATAAAGTATATTACAATGTTTATTACTGCCACAAATGCTTCCAGAAAATCAAAGGTTGTTTAGTTACACTTTAAGGAGTGACATATCTGACAAAGGAGCTGTGAGTTTCTACTAAATACGGTTCCTCAGAGACTAACCTACAGATGTGTCCACCCATACCTCTCCACAAAATTCACTAATTTGTTCCCTTCACTGCATAGTCTTTTACATCCTTGAAATTCAGAATTAGGATATAAAAAGGCTTTTTTTTTTTCAATTTAAGGGCGGAGGACTTCTCCTTTGTCTTCAGCTCAGTACAGGTGTAAGTAAAAGGGAGAGACAGCCAATGCTGTTGTTTGCCAAGATTAAAAGTAAAGAAGGACAAGTAAAGAAGGACCCAGATCAGCTCTATAAGCTCTATAGTAACGTGCAGGAGGCTGTATTCCTCCTGCAACTGTACCAGACCCAGTTACACGGGAAATCAGCCTCCCCCCCCCCCCCCCCAAAAAAAAAAAAAAAAGTGATCAGAAGATGTCCCTAAAGGTCTATTAAGACCTTATGGAGACACAATGTAAAAAAAAAAAAAAAAGGCAAATAAATTAATTTAAAAAATAAATAAAATAATACGCTAATAACACGCCCTTGTTAAAGGTTATAGGCCCACCCCCAACGACACTATACAAAATAAAAATTACCGTAACAGAGGGTAAAAACTATTTTAAAAAGTTTTTGTTGTACTTTGTGTTATTAAATAAAAAAAAAAAAAAAAAGTTAAAAATGGACACGTTTTCCCTCCTCTTTTGTTATATTTTCCCGGATATAAAAAAAATGAAAACACATGCAAAAATAAAAACAACATAAAGATAAAGCCCTATGTGTCACCGAAAAAAGACGCAGAAATTAGTTGAATAACGCAAATGATAAAAATGTTACAGTCCTCAAAACTGCACATACAAAGAAACCCGAAAATGTGTCTGGTCCTGGACCAGAAATTGGCCCGGTACTGAAGTGGTTAATATTCCATATGATGTACTTTTTTTTTTTAACATAATTTGAGAAAATGTCTGATGTTTTGATCACTCTTTATTCAAATTTTTTTGTAAGGCAAAACTGCGAAAATACAACAGTTTAGCCAATTTAATAATTTTATCCTGCTGCGGTATTCACCATATGGTAAAAATATTTTTATATGTTTGTAGTTCAGGCATGGGGATGCCTAATTTGTTTAAGTTTTAAAACTTTTTAATTTTTTTTTTAATTCCTAGGCACCCCTAGGAGGCTAGAACAGATCCCTTGTGCCATATACTGCAAGACAACTGCAGTCAATGGCATAATGCCTATGTATCTATTGAGGCTTGCTATATGCAATGATAGGCCAGGGAGCCTTCACAAGGCTCATGGCTGTCATGGGAGTAGGATGGCTTTCTCGATCTTGCCATCCGGGAGCCGTTCTATATATTGAAACTAAAAGTAATAGGGTTAGCGCTATGGGAGGGGGATTGAGTGAGATTTGGCCTCCCAGGAAAGGGTCTAGAGTCACCTCTAAATAAACAGCAGAGACCCAATGGTTATGGTACCCGCTCTGCTCCAGATCAGGTGCCATATTTAAAGACTAGAGATGGGTGAATCAGTTCATAATGAACCAGACTCAATCGGAATATTACAAATTGTTTGGTTTTTAACGAAACTGAACAATTTGGGATTTGTCTCGGATGAACTAAAATGTCTGCCGTGGTAAATTATTATACTTTGGGGTCTCAAGAGACCCCAGAGTATAATAATTACACTTCCGGTTCTATCCGAACAAGTTCAGACTGAAACAAACCCTTTGCTGAAAACGGGATGAAATGAATCTTCAGAGATATGCACTTCCACCAACATCCAACATCCAACATCCACCATACTATTATGGCGGGTGTCAGGAAGGTGTTAAGGAGGATCTTTCACCAACTCCACCAACTCCAAATCTTTGCATCCTTTAATAGATGCTGCTTTCCACTGCAATTGGAATCTTTGGAACAATCCTCACTATTCCCAAACAAGAAGTGCTGTTAGTTTCGGTGACTTATGTGCCAATCAAAGGGGTTGTCCAGGAAATACAGTTACAGGGATGTTACAGGTGACGTATGTGAGGGACGTTCCTTTTCTCAGCAGTCACATGTGGCAAGGACTTCTGTCGGAACAAGTGCCAGGGCACCATTTGACCAGCGGCGGGGACAGGTAAGTATGTGGCTTTTTTTTATTTTTCACCTTCCCCGGCCCTTGCCACTTGACAGTACAGAGCCTAATTATCATAGTAGACACCCAAACTAACTGCACTGATTGCTGGGGAATGGTGGGGACTAGATAAAATGTCAAGTGGGGCAGAATCGGTCGAGCAGAGCATACAGACATCTACACCCACATTTCTAATTCAACGGTACTCGAGGTGGTGCTACCCATAGCCTTTGTCGTATCGGTAAGAAAAAAAACGTAGTATTTAATAAAGGAATATTAAATATATTATATCAAAATATTAATATATGTCAATCAACTCAGAACTTTATACCAATTTGAAAGAAAAAAAAAAGAAAAGATATCCAAAGGTGAACAATGACCTAAGTTTAATCAAATTTTAATAACATGTTAGTGCTGCAGGACTAGTCTACCCTGCAAAAAAAATAGAGCATTATTTTTCAGATAGCAATTGTAAGGTCAGGCAGGACACAACTCGGTAGCAATTAGCTAGACTATGTTAATCAGAATTTTCTCCTTCCTTTCATTAATATTCCACTGAGTTAAGCAGGTCATATACCTAAATGACTGTCCCAGAGACCCTGAGCCAGCTAATTCTTGTATTCTGTAGCTTTACTTCATATTACAGCATTTATTGTCAGTCTAGGTACAATTTGCATATTAAAGAAAGTCAAATCAAATTAATTTTATTAACCAAAGCTACATACTCAGTAAAGGGATTTTGATAATATGTAAAATGTGCTTTACTAATCCACACTTTATTGTTCTACATTCCTGCTTTTCCAGATAGGTTCTCTGGGTTCTCATAAATAAAGTTAAAATATAAAGCTCATGACATGCTCACTAGAGATGGATGAACCTCTCAAGATTCATTTTGTTTAGGGTTTGGTGGCTCGGGTCCCAGATTTGTTTCAGGTCAGACAAGTTTGTCAAAAATCATAACTTAAATTGGCTGAAAACATATTGTATAACTATTGTATAACACTTCTAGGGCTCCTAGGAACCTACCTATAAAACATAGTGTAGAACACTGTCAGTGCTTCTAGGAACCTATCTATAAAACATACTGTAGAATACTGTCAGGGCTCCTAGGAACCTATCTATAAAACATAGTGTAGAACACTGTCAGGGCTCCCAGGAACCTATCTATAAAACATAGTGTAGAACACTGTCAGGGCTCCTAGGAACCTATCTATAAAACATAGTGTAGAACACTGTCAGGGCTCCCAGGAACCTATCTATAAAACATAGTATAGAACAGGGCTCCTAGGAACATATCTATAAAACATAGTGTAGAACACTCTTAGGGCTCCTAGGAACCTATCTATAAAACATAGTGTAGAACACTGTCAGGGCTCCTAGGAGCCTATCTATAAAACATAGTGTAGAACACTCTTAGGGCTCCTAGGAACCTATCTATAAAACATAGTGTAGAACACTGTCAGGGCTCCTAGGAACCTATCTATAAAACATAGTGTAGAACACTGTCAGGGCTCCCAGGAACCTATCTATAAAACATAGTGTAGAACAGGGCTCCTAGGAACATATCTATAAAACATAGTGTAGAACACTCTTAGGGCTCCTAGGAACCTATCTATAAAACATAGTGTAGAACACTGTCAGGACTCCTAGGAACCTATCTATAAAGCATAGTGTAGGACACTTTCAGGGCTCCTAGGAGCCTATCTATAAAACATAGTGTAGAACACTGTCAGTGCTCCTAGGAACCTATCTATAAAACATAGTGTAGAACACTGTCAGGACTCCTAGGAACCTATCTATAAAACATAGTGTAGAACACTGTCAGGGCTCCTAGGAACCTATCTATAAAGCATAGTGTAGGACACTGTCAGGACTCCTAGGAACCTATCTATAAAACAGTGTAGAACACACTCAGGGCTCCTAGGAACCTATGTATCTAATTTTAGCTCTCTAAGGCAAACACAACCAAAGTAATGTCAATGTGAAAGTGACGTGTGTCTATGGAAAAAATTGATGGTAAACATAAACTCGGCTGCCACTAGCTTTTACGCATTTTAACATTTATAAAAAAGTACCCCTTTTTTGGGAAAGGTGCTTGCCTGTGGGTTTTTTTTTACATGATGGTTACATGACGGTTGCGAAAAACAATGGTTTAGTTGAAAAACTAGCCCGTTTTGATAACTTGTAATTGCTACAGGCTTTTGTAATTTGGGAGACAAATTTGAGTCACTTGAAAAGTGATGAAGATTTGGCTTTTAAAAAAAAACAGAAAAAAGGATTCCTTTTATGGGAGCAGATGTGAAATCAAAGTGATTTTTTTTTTTTTATGCCAACACTGTGGCACCAACAGTGTGCTATAGTGGAATGTGATGGATCTAGCTGCAGGACATGTCGGACTGAGTGGTGGCAGTGGTGGCAGCTGTTTAGGAATAGCAGATAGCATTAGTAGTACAGTAAATGGAACATGATACAGGGTGACTTTTAACCTCTATTCAGAGGCATCAGCCGGCGTTGTGTGAAAATCTTCCCGAATCCATGCCTGATTCATTATGACAAATTTTTTTTTCCATACTAGCTGTTAACAGTTTCATCCTTCTAGGTGTTACAACACCACCAGCAACACTGAACACCATCTCGGCCATTACGCTTGAGGCCGGACAAGATAAAACTCCATGGAAAACTGGGCCAGCTCCTTACACTACACTAACTGTCACAATTGGGGGGTAGTTTAGTATCAAAGGTGGCAGCTTCCTGGATTTCACAGAGGTGTTGGTGGTACTGGGTGCCAAATAAATATATCAGGTAGTGGCAATCCAAAATAAATGGCTTTATTCAGCTAGTAAGTGATAACAGGAACAAAAATAACAAAACAGCCTAGCCCACACACAGGGCAATAATTCACTTCTTGAGCCCTGACTAACTTCTGGGGGCAAGAAGCTTTACTGAGGCTTCTCCTCAGCAGTCTGGCTCACACTAGAGCTTAACTAAGTCCGTTGTGGAACCCAGTTCTCTTGGGACAGACCACCTGTCTGTCTCTAACTGGTCCACAGATACCTGCTCCCTGAAGGTCACCAGCAGCACTCTCCTGCTGTGTGCACTCTCTCTGGAGTTGGGCCACACCTATGGGTGTGGTTGAGGACCTTTTAACCCTGGTTTTGGGTCACTCACCAGCGCCCTCTAGGTTCACACTCTCTCATAACCTATTGGCTCAGAATTCCATGGGGTCACAGTTATCTGCTGGAATATATACAATGTGTTATTCGACCTAACTGCAGCACAGCAACAATATTAGTGTCATTGTCACTGGCAATGATGCCCAGTTGGAGTTGGTGAGGAGATACTTGCTGCATGATACAGCACAGCAGCTCCACTGCTGTGTGGCTCCTCTGATCCATAATTGTAAAGCTGCATGGCAACATTTCACCTTACATCCATAAAACAAAGGGGGAAAAGGAGGAGTGGAAGCGATGCCTTGCCAGAGAGGAGAATTCAGAGGAGGTGGATGTGCCCTGCATGGTGTTGGAACTGGGCCTGCACAAAAGTGGAGGAACTAGCACCTGGCTTGGTTGAGCTTCTGGACTGTGGCCACTGCTGCTCAAAACATTGACCCAGTGGGCTGTGACAACCATGCATTTTCCATGTATTTGTCCATAATTGTTGCTCCACGTGTTTATGGTAGTGTCCTGACTTATCCAAGGAAAGGCCCACATTCTCCTACACATGTCGATATAAAGCAGGGACAGCAGATGAATGGGCACATATTGCCGACCATGTTCTAGGTGTAGATATGAACTTCTTACAAGGAAGATCATGGAGAGAAGTAGAACAGTCTTGCTTACTTCCCCTGCCAGTGCCACTGCCAAGTCTATTTTGCCAAATAAGATGGTGATGTTGATTCATGTGATTATGTAGAGATGTCGTTCCTACATATGTATGTTCAGCCACGACTAAGTTTTTTTCCTGCAAATCTTGTGCATTGCCATGGATTTATTTTTTGGCAGTGTAGAAAATAATTCCCACACAGGAGATAAGAACAGCAAAAAAAAACATGTCTGCCACTACCACCATCAGTGCCATCACCACCATCCCACAAGCTTCCCCTATGTCTGCCCTGGGTAGGCTTTTTGGATGTTGGGCCTGTGAATTGGCTGAAATCATGATGTCATCTTGTCATCCTGACCCAGTTGCCAGGTCCTATCTGAAAAAGAATCATCATTATCAGCAATGTCATCACCTTCCCTACTTTTTCTGACACACCATAACCAAGGGATTCCTACAGAACCTCATAATTTCCACCTCCTGATTTCTCCCTAGCTCCCCTACCAGAACAACTACCAGTAGTAGTATCACAACCCCTGCCCAACAGACATGTCTTTTTCTTCTACTTGCACACAAAGAAGAGAAAGACTGCTCTGACAAGGAGAAATAGATTTCTCAGCAAGTGCCATGGGAAGTCAGTGAGGAAGATGAAGGAGACAAAGTTGATAGTCCAGAAATGCCCTGCAGTAAATTATGTGTTAAGGAGGAGGAAGAATACCTAGAAGCCTGACTCAAGATAATATCACTATCAGATATAATATCCTTCTGTGACTGAGATGAGCAAACTAAGTACTCAAAAACTTCATTTTCATTCTCAGAAAGTACAACAATTCTGTGCCTACTGGCGGTGCCACCAAGACCAGAAGTAGTGTTGCTGTTGCCACTCACATTCTTATTGTTAGTACTTGCACAAGTGTTTCCTTCTCCCCCCTTTAACTGTCCCCTTTTCAGATTAGTGCAGGCTGCAATACCACTGCAATAGTATATATGAGTAGCAACAATAAAAAAAAAAACACTTAAGAATCAAATATTTTTTCAGATTAACTCTCCATCACATTGTGTATTGGATGAGCAGTACAGAAAAAAAACATTAAATAACAGCTTTCTTCACAGGTGGAATCAGAGCTTTGCTATTAGAACAGCAGTTCTATGTATCTAATGAACAAAATGTAAACTGTTGCCCAAAAAACATTTAACATGCCTTCCTATCTATGACTTCTATCACAATCTGACTGTAATTGCTTAAAATTGCTGAATAAATTCTACTATTCCTAACTTGATTCTCTAGTTCTATTGCTTGAAAATTTGTAAGCTTTTCAGGACTGTGCTCTGTATGAGGCAGTGAGATGAATCAAAGATCCTTCCCTATCTCCACCAATACTGTAAATGCCTCATGGTTGTAATTATAGCACCTTATATAATGTATATGACATCACTGTAAGGTGTGCACCTACCACTGTCTATTGGCTTAGAGGCTGTCAGTTGATACCAGGTGGTGCTAGAATGTCACAAGACACATGCCACTTCTCTATTTTTCCTCTGCTATACTAGTCACTAGTTATACTAGTACTAGCCATTTTAGTTTGTCTGAGGCAAATTGCCATTTGTTCACTTTTGTTAAAAACCGAACAAATTGGAAAATTCAGGTTGAACTTGGTTTGCCCATCTCTAATACTCACACTTTGCAATATTTCCTCATTTATAATTATTGATCTGTATATGGGGGTGATATGAAGCAAAAACTTGAATAGCCTTTCTTGTTTTAAGGTGTTGTATACTATTAGTAAAGCATTGCTGCTTTTTTTTTTTTTTTTTTTTTTAAACAGTGCTATACTTGTCTACAGGTTATGTGTAGTATTAGAGCTGCAATATCAGGTACAACTCATGAGCAAGTGTGGTGCTATTCCTAAAAGAAAATAGCCATTACATACGGTATGACCCACCTCACCATCACATTTCTTCCACCACGCTTTGCCGGTGAGCATCAAAAAATTTATCCTTTTATTGGCCAATCTCAGGTATGTATTTTCATGTGAAAATGTGCCTAGTAGTCAAATAACCTTCAAGAGCAGTCATCTGTTGGTGTTGTGTAAGTTGTGTAAACACAGTATTGTTTAATAAATCCGCCAGCTGAGGACCAAAGGGTCTGCCAATTTCTAAATTTGTTTTATTTACTAAGTTGCAGTCAGAGGTCAAACTATTGTACCATACACTCAAGTACTGTAAAGTTCTAGTACAATGTGTTAGGTGTATAATAGCAGGTCATCACAATAATAGCACATAGAGTTCTAAGCAAAGATTCAACAGAAATGTCAGAATAGTTGACTGTTCCAATTTAAAAATTGTAAAAAATAAAATTCGGTTTTACTATAGTTTTTGCTGCAATATTCACGTGTGTCTGGGAAATAAAATATGTCACATTAATTCCTGTTGCAGTAGCAGCGATGATACACCATTGAAAGGTTGCTTAAAGGGAACCTGTTTTGTTGTACATTCAGACCTATAGTGTCTGCAGGCAACATGGTATAGAGCAGGAAAAACTGAGTAGATTGATATAGATATATACCGTGTTTCTCCAAAAATAAGACCTACCCCGAAAATAAGCCCTAGCTAGATTTTCCAGGTTTTTTGGAGTAGGCTTGAAATATAAGCCCTACTCCAAAAATAAGCCCTAGCTAATTTAACCCCTTCCAGACATCTGCCGTGTGATTACAGCGGATGCCGTGTCCTTAAAGATGGCGGCTGCTCTGCTGCAGAGTGGCTACCATAGCTTCCGTACCGGGTCTCCGTCGGAGTTAATGCCGTAGTCTAATGGGTAGACACTGATCGCGGGCATTGTTCAACGTGACCCCCCCCCCCTTTCCTACCAAGTAGCACAACCGCCGGCGTTAATGCCCACGATCAGAATTGACTCTGACCGTGGGCATTGCTAAGTGTGACCTCCGCCCCCCCCCCCCCCGCAGTCCGTAGGGCCGGTCTCAACCTTTTACTACTATACCGGGTCTCCTTGTACAGCAGAGGCCCGCAGTTAATGCCTGCGATCAGAGTCCACTGATCGCTTACATTGTTGAGTGTGCCAGTCCCTCTCCCCCCTCCCCAAATCCACTCCCCCCCAAATCCACTCCCCCCACAGCAGAGCAACTATCCTCGGCCCCGTACCTTTCACATTGCAGGTCGGCTTCCGCACGGCGAGATCGCAGGAGCCGACCTGTTCCTTTGACAGCCGGGAGCCTTATGAAGGCTCCCAGGCCTGTCATAGGAATATTACTATTGAAGCTGGTCTATGACCAGCCTCTTTAGTAATGTAGATAATCTCCCATAGACTGCAATACGTTGTATTGTAGTCTATGGGATGATTGCAGGTTCAAGCCTCCTAGAATGAGTTAATAGTAAAAAAAAAAAAAAAATAAATAATAAAAGTTCAAGCCCCCTCCCACTTTCACTAGAATACATATAAAAATAAAATATTACTGTGAAACACATACACATTAGGCATCCCTGTGTCCGAAAACGTTATATTTTACCTCTATAGTGAATGCCGTAGCGAAAAAAAAAAAATCAAAAGTGCCGAATTGCTGTTTTTTCTCTGTTTCACCTCTGATAAAAGTTGAAATAAAAAGCGATCAAATGTGTGATTGTTGTTCATGGAAAAAATTAAGACCTACCCCAAAAATAAGCCCAAGCCCTTTTTTCGGAGCAAAAAATAATATAAGACACTGTCTTATTTTCGGAGAAACACAGTAGTCTTGTGGTGAAAGATTTATTAGAACTATGCTTAGGAGTCCACTGTATGGTCATTGACAGGAAGTTCTGATTGTACAGTAAATACAGTAAACTGTCAATGACTATATAAGATATCACCCAATGGATTCTCAAGTATAGAAAGAGCAGAGATTTAACCCTTTTGCTGCCAGAGGTTTTCGCACATTTTGCACCTCTGGTAGCCAGGACAATTTTCACACTTTTGAGATGTACAAATAAACCTAAATTTCTACATAAAAAAATCATACTAACCCCCCATACCTATAAATTTTCTTAAATTAGATACCTGCAACATTGTCAGTTTGCACTGTACAGTCATGGCCAAAAGTTTTGAGAATGACACAAATATTATATTTTCACATGATCTGCTGCCCTCTGGTTTTTATGTGTGTTTGTCAGATGTTTTTATCACATACAGAAATAGAATTGCATTCATATTATGAGTAACAGAAGCTTATATTGACAGTTAGAATGAGTTAATGCAGCAAGTCAATATTTGCAGTGTTGACCCTTCTTCTTCAGGACCTCTGCAATTCTCCCTGGCATGCTCTCAATCAACTTCTGGACCAAATCCTGACTGATAGCAGTCCATTCTTGCAGACTCAATGCTTTAATTTTGTCTGAATTTGTTGGTTTTTGTTTGTCCACCCGTCTCTTGATGATTGACCACAAGTTGTCAATGGGATTAAGATCTGGGGAGTTTCCAGGCCATGGACCCAAAATCTCTATGTTTTGTTCCCTGAGCCATTTAGTTATCACCTTTGCTTTATGGCAAGGTGCTCCATCATGCTGGAAAAGGCATTGTTGAGCGCCAAACTGCTCTTGGACGGTTGGGAGAAGTTGCTCTTGGAGGACATTCTGGTACCATTCTTTATTCATGGCTGTGTTTTTAGGCAAGACTGTGAGAGAGCCGATTCCCTTGGCTGAGAAGCAACCCCACACATGAATGGTTTCAGGATGCTTTACAGTTGGCATGAGACAAGACTGGTGGTAGCGCTCACCTCTTCTTCTCCGAATAAGCTGTTTTCCAGATGTTCCAAACAATCGAAAAGGGGATTCATCAGAGAAAATGACTTTACCCCAGTCCTCAGCAGTCCACTCCCTGTACCTTTTGCAGAATATCAGTCTGTCCCTGATGTTTTTTCTGGAGAGAAGTGGCTTCTTTGCTGCCCTCCTTGAGACCAGGCCTTGCTCCAAAAGTCTCCGCCTCACAGTGCATGCAGATGCACTCACACCTGCCTGCTGCCATTCCTCAGCAAGCTCTGCACTGCTGGTAGCCCGATCCCGCAGCTGAAACACTTTTAAGAGACGGTCCTGTCGCTTGCTGGTCTTTCTTGGGCGCCCTGGAGCCTTTTTGGCACCAATGGAACCTCTCTCCTTGAAGTTCTTGATGATGCGATAGATTGTTGACTGAGGTGCAATCTTTCTAGCTGCAATACTCTTCCCAGTTAGGCCATTTTTGTGCAGTGCAATGATGACTGCACGTGTTTCTTTAGAGATAACCATGGTTAACAGAAGAGAAACAATGATGGCAAGCACCAGCCTCCTTTTAAAGTGTCCAGTGGTGTCATTCTTACTTAATCATGACAGATTGATCTCCAGCCCTGTCCTCATCAACACCCACACCTGTGTTAATGGAGCAATCACTGAAACGATGTTAGGTGGTCCTTTTAAGGCAGGGCTGCAATGATGTTAAAATGTGTTTTGGGGGATAAAGTTCATTTTCTAGGCAAATATTGACTTTGCAAGTAATTGCTGTTAAGCTGATCACTCTTTATAACATTCTGGAGTATATGCAAATTGCCATTAGAAAAACTGAAGCAGTAGACTTTGTAAAAATTAATATTTGTATCATTCTCAAAACTTTTGGCCATGACTGTATATATTAAACTAGCACCTTCATGCAAATTCATTATTATTAAGGATTTAACGTGTATGGATATTCATTTACTTGCTAAAATTGTAAGATAATACATAATAATACCCCTGTGATTAGGCTAAGAGGGGTATTACATAATAATTATATCCCTGTGATTAAGCTCAGAGGGGTATTACATTATCTCTCTATGTGACTGTCGGAGAGGAAAAGTACATTATGCTCTCTGATTGATAGGAGAGGAGATAACATGGATAGAAGTCACTCTGAATCTGTAAGGGTTATCATCATGATCCTGGAATTCTCAATAAGATCATTTTAATAGCCTTTACATATCCTGAGATATCAGCATTAGTAGTAAGGACATATTACATACATCCATGGCTACTGAAGTAGATACTGAAACTAACAGCAGAGATTGTTCAGGAATGGTATGGGCTTGAGAAAAAAAATGCCAGCTATGCCAGAATCAGCGAGCAGTGCCTACTGAAAAATGAGAAGAGTTGGAGTTGGTGGAGGTGTGGAAAG
This sequence comes from Leptodactylus fallax, assembly GCA_947044405.1. Lineage (NCBI taxonomy): Eukaryota > Metazoa > Chordata > Amphibia > Anura > Leptodactylidae > Leptodactylus > Leptodactylus fallax. The sequence goes on from CAMRHE010000184.1 coordinate 1,782,855, forward strand.
GTCCTCTTTAAATGAACAAAATGCTAAAAGTCATACTGGATCTTTTCCAACAAAATTATATATCAGTCTGCTCAGTATCTGTTGCTTTATACCATACTGCCAGTAGATCAGACTGCAACCTCAAGGTGACCCTTTAAAGTATTTAGATGCAGGGTTATTGCTATATGGGATGCATTTTTGCATGAAATATTGTACTATATATTCCCTGCCTAATTCTACCAATAGTCATCCATAAAACACAGATTGCACATTGTGACAGCTTTCATTCATTATTGTGTCACAGTACAAAAAAATTAAATAGAGATGAACATCAAATGACAAACTAATGTTGGCGACCTCACATATACATATACACACATTCTGAATTCTGGCAGGCTTAGTTAACAATGATTATTGTTTTGCATTTGGACAATGCTGCAATGATTTTTTTTTTTCTTGGACAATGAGAAAATCCAGTAAAATGATTGGGGAAAGCAGAGGTCAGGTCTGGAGAGATAAAGAGGACGCTTAGAGCAGTACACAGCAGACTGCGGCGCTATTAGAATATAGATGAGATTGTTTCTGTGTTTACAGCTGCTCATGATATATCTGCATAATTATCAGTGGAAAACACTCTGTGCTACAGTAAAGTGACAAAAAAGGTAAAAATAATAGTTTCTGCTTATCTTTGCCTGATAAAGTTTAAAGTAAAGGTCTCCCCTTTGTTTTTTTTATCTAAAATAACCTATAATTTTGTACTAATTTTAGTATACATTTTTGTTCTAGTTAGACATACATTTTGCTGATGCAGAGTTCCAAATTGCCATAGATATAAAACATCATTTTAAAGGTTATGTTAATAAAATTTTGGCTGTCTGCAGACACCTCCATAGGGAGCCGAGAGGTTATCTGCATACTCTTTATCTATACAGTTGTGACCTCCCTTACCTGTCCTCTTGGCAGCATTTCTCAGCACAATGCGGTTTCATGGCAACTTATCACAGAGTGATATATATTAACTATCCTGACAACCCAGTGAGGAGGGTGAATTGCAGCCTTCTAATGCTTTTTTTAAGTATGTTATGATATTGTGTTTAATTGGTTACAATAAAAATTGCTTTCTTCACCACACTGATGGTCAGTTTAGTGTGGATACATGTGTACACTGCTGAACTCGCAATAGTGTTGACTGCAGAAAGACATTTTATCATTGTGCTTCAAACAAAAAAAAAAAAAATCAGTCCATGGAGCAGATTTATCACATCTTGGATGCCACTTTCTTGTATACAAGGCATGAAAAAGTTGCAATTTTTTTTTTTTGCGCAATTCATGTTTTTGCAAAAAAAAAAAAAAATAATTTGTGACTTTTTTCACTTTGCTGAAAGGGGGAAAGGAGGCGACAATTTGGCATAAATTATGCTTGAGGTCTACATCAAGTATCAGCTAAGGTAGATTTCAGTGTAGGTGCACAACCCTGGAGGAGAATACACCTGATTTATGAGGAAGCATGTATCTCAAAAATTAGGTGCACCTTCTGCCAGCGCAGGAGAAATAAAGACAGGCATTGAAAACCCCCCCTGTGTCAGTTTTAATCCCAGTGTTTGATAGTTGCCACATTGTAACTTCAACAAGTGAATGTCGATATTACAAATATAACTGAGTTTAACTTGAATTTTAATGTGTTAAGTAAACAGTTGCTGATGACTTTAACTGGACTTTTTTTCATTTGTTGTGTGTTATGGTGCAGCGAGTTATCAGATTCAAGTTGAAGTTGACTACATCTGCATATACTGAACATCAGATTATAAAAAAGAATGTCAAATATTGAATAATCTACAAAGGTAGCAAAGTTTAATAATAATAATAATAATAATAATAATAGTCCTTTAATAGTCCCACAGTGGGGAAATTCAGTAACTTTACACTTAACATGTTAACTATGTTGTGGCACAGAACTTTAACTTTTCAATGTTTTGTTCTGTTCTATAGTAATATATGCAGTTTAAGATATGCTGATTATATAGAGATCACCTAGATCAGTGATGGCAAACCTTTTAGAGGCCAAGTGCCCAAACTGCCACCCAAAACCCACTAATTTATCGCAAAGTGCCAACACGGCAATTTAACCTTAAATTAACCAGGATCTGTTTTACAGTGACCGTGCAATGTTATTACAGCCTGTAATAATATCACATGTCTTCTATAAAACAGATACTGTGTGATATAAATTATAAATAGTGAAGGGCCCCACATAGTACAATACGCTCCACAGTGGCCCCCAAACAGTATAATTCACTCCGAAGTGGCCCCCAGACAGTATTATATGCTCCAGAGTGGCCCCCACTCAGTATTATATGCTCCAGAATGGCTCCATATGGTATTATATGCCCACAGTGGCTAATGCATAGTATTATACGCTCCACAGTGGCCCCTGCACAGTATTATATGTTCCACAGTGGCCCCTGCACAGTATTATATGCTCCACAGTGGACCCCTACACAGTATTATATGCTCTATAGTGGCCCCCACACAGTAGTATATGCTCCACAGTAGGCCCCCCACACAGTATTATATGCTCCACTTTGGGCCCCCCCAAAGTATTATATGCTTCACAGTGAGCCCCCACACAGTAGTATATGCTTCATAGCAGGCCCCCACAAAGTAGTTTATGCTTCACAGTGGGCCTCCACACAGTAGTTTATGCTTTACAGTGGGCCCCCACACAGTAGTATATGCTTCACAGTGGAGCGCCACACAGTAGTATATGCTTAACAGTAGGCCCCCAAACAGTAGTATATGCTTCACTGTGGGCCCCCACACAGTAGTTTATGCTTCACAGTGGGCCTCCACACAGTAGTTTATGCTTCACAGTGGGCCTCCACACAGTAGTTTATGCTTCACAATGGGCCCCCACACAGTAGTATATGCTTCACAGTGGGGTCCCACACAGTAGTATATGCTTCACAGTGAGCCCCCACACAGTAGTATATGCTTCACAGTGGGCCCCCACACAGTAGTATATGCTTCATAGTAGGCCCCCACACAGTAGTTTATGCTTCACAGTGGGTCCCCACACCGTAGTATATGCTTCACAGTGGGCCCCCATACCACAGTATAGGATTCACAGTGGGCCCCCACACAGTAGTATATGCTTCACAGTAGGCTCCCACACAGTAGTTTATGCTACTTACCTAGTCCCACGAAGAGCTGCAGTCCCACGAAGAGCATCCTCTTTTTGATCGCGCGCACTGATGACTTACGTCATCACGCCTGCATCGGGGCAGAGGTTACACTCTGTAATCAGTGTAAGCCACAGTCCACAGGACCTACACTGACAGCTCAGCTGTACTGTTAGCGATCGCCAGGGCCGGTTTTAGACAAAGTGGGGCCCTGGGCAAAATTAAAAGCGGGGCCCCAAATGTTGATATGCAAACAGCACCATCGTCTTCCAGTGACAACCCCTATAATAACGCCTCTTTTCTGCCAACACAAAGTAATAACAAGCCCCATTTTACCACACACAATTCAAATGAGCACCTTTGTACCACCTAATAGATTTTTGCACCCAGTCATCAGTTATTATAGCGCCTCCTTATAAATAATAGTCCCTGCTAATAAATAATATTACACCTTTATCAGTAATAGCTCCCTTATAAATGATAAATAGTGCCCTGTATCAGTAATATCCCATTTATCAGTAACAGTCACCCCGTAAAAATAATACTGCTCCCTTATAAATAATAGCCCCCTCATAAATAATAGTTACCCTTATAAATAATAGTCCCCATTATCACTAATAGCCCCCTTTATAAATAAGCCCATTTAACAATTATACCCCCCTTATAAACAGTTCCCCTCTTATAAATAATAGCTCCCCCTTATAATGGATGCCTTATATATAATAGTTCCCCCTTATAAATAATAGCCCATCTTATAAATAATAGTTCCCCCTTATAATAGCCCCCTCATACTTAAGTTTCCCAATTATCTATAGTAACCCACCCTTATATATAATAGTTCTCCGTTATACAGTGTCGGACTGAAGGGCCTTAGGCCCACCAGAGGATCTTGTTCTGGGGCCCCACCCAACAGCTTCCTGCTAATAGCCTACACCCCGGCTCCTTCACTGAAGTCTTACATATGTGCTGACTATCTGGTGTTACTGAGTATGTTCCCAGTATAGACAGCCCCTATAGTACTGTGCAGGCCCCAATAACTCCATGGCCAATTCATGCACAGTACTGTATGGGGAATGACATGACCATGGGGCACTACACGTATGTGCAAGATTATAGTGAGGGAGCTGTGATGCAGACATAGCACACAGAGCTGCCAGCAGGAATTGTGAGCCCCCCCACAGTATAATGCTCTACATGGTATATAATGCTCCACAATATAAAATACTCTCCTGAGCCCTCCAGTTTCCCCACATGGTATATAATGCTCCACAGTAACCCCACATAGTATAAAATGCTCCCCTGAGCCCCCCATAGTGGCCCCACATGGTATGTAAGGCTCCACACAGTATAATACTCCACAGTGGCCCACACAGTATACTACCCCTTAGTGGCCCCAGACAGTGCAATATGCTCCCCAGCAGCCCCACACAATATAATATGCTCCATACAGTATAATATGCACCCCACAATGCCCCCCCAGTATAATGCTCCAGTGGCCTAACACAGTATAACATGCTCCATAATGACCTCCACACAGTATAATATACTCCCCAGAGGGGTTCCCCCAGTATAATGCTCCACAGTGGTCCCCCACAGTATAATATGTTCCCGACAGTCCCCCCCAGTATAATGCTCTGCAATGGCCTCACAGAGTATCATATGCTCTCGAAAAGCCCCACACAATATAATACACTCCACAGTGGCCCCACACAGTATAACAGGCTCCCCACACTGTCCCTTCCCCCAGTATTTTGCTCCTCAGTGGTCCATAGTATAATATGCTCCCCAGAGGGCCCCCGCTAGTATAATGCTCCACAGTGCCCCCTCCAGTATTTTGCTCCACAGTGGCCCCACACAATATATTATGCTCCCCAGAGCGTCCCCCCAGTATAATGTTCTACAGTAGGCCCCACGCAGTATAATATGCTCCCCAGAGGGCCCCCTAGTATAATGCTCATTAGTCCCCCCCGAATAATGCCCCACAGTGGCGCCATGCAATATAATATGTTCTGCTGATGGCCCCCCCAGAATAATGCTCCACAGTGAACCCACTCAGTATAACATGCTCCAGAAATGGCCTCCACACAGTATAATATACTGCCCAGAGAGGTTTCCCCAGTATAATACTCCACAGCGGCCCAAAACAGTATAATATGCTCTCCAGAGCCCCCCCAGTATAATGCTCCACAGTGGCCCAAAACAGTATAACATACTCTCCAGAGCCCCCCCCAGTATAATGCTCCACAGTGGCCCCGCAGAGTATAATATACTGGGGGGTCCCTCTGGAGAGCATATTATACTGTGTGGGGAAACCGTGGAGCATTATACTGGGTGGGGAGGCTCTGGAGAGCATATTATACTGTGTGGGGCCACTGTGGAGCATTATCCTGGGGAGGGGGCCCTCTGGAGAACATATTATATTCTGTGGGGCCTCTATGGAGTATTATAAAGTGGGGGGGGCTCTGGAGAGCATGTTATATTCTGTGGGGCCACTTTGGAGCATTATACTGGGGGCCCCTCTGGAGAGCATAATGCTCCAAAGTGGCCCAACATAATATAACATTATCTCCAGAGCCCCCCCCCCACATTATAATTTTCCACAGAGGCCCCACAGAATATAACATGCTATCCAGAGGGCCCCTTCCCCAGTATAATGCTCCACAGTGGCCCCAAACAGTATAATATGCTATCCAGAGGGGCCCCCAGTATAATGCACCACAGGGGCCCTACAGTGCTATTATTATATTATATTCTGGGGTCTCTTCAGACCCCAGAGTATAATAATCGAAGGCCCGGGGGAGGTGAGGGAAAATAACAAACAGTTATACTCACCTTGTCTTACCTCTCCTGGGCCTCCTCACGCTGCTCCGCTATACCTGCCGGCGTTGTCTTCGTCTTCTCTGCGACTGACGTCACGCGTTGTGGACGTCATCGCTGAGGCCTGTGATTGGGCCTCAGCGATTACGTGAGGCACGCTGTCAGCACGCTCCACGTGATCTCTAACGCTGAGGCCTGGCCTCAGCGGTGATGTCCGGGACGCCAAAAGATGACATCGGACGCAAGCACAGGTGAGTAAAAATGTTTGTTATTTTTACTCACCTCAGGTTCCGGATCCCGGGGGCCCCTTTGGGGACAGGGCCCTGGGCAATTGCCCAGTTTGCCCCCCCTAACGCCGGCCCTGGCGATCGCTCACTAACAGGGAATCCTGTACCGGATTCCCCGTTAGTGAGCGATCATGGCGACGGCGCGCATGCCAACTGAGAGGGCTCTGCGCGTTCTATCTGGCAGGCGTGCCATAGTTTCGCCATCATGGACCTAGATTCTGAATCTCCAGGCCTCCCCAATCCCTGTGCTTACTGAGGGTCATTCATCCTTGCAGGGTCGGACTGGCCCACCGGGAAACCGGTGAATCCACCGGTGGGCCCCGAGCCCCGACTATTAGTCCTCATGTCATGGGGGCCCGATCGGGATCCTGACCATCCAGTGGCGTAATGATCGCTCGGCGGGGTATGGTGCCCGTGGCCAGCTGGAGATGGCCGGGCCCCAGACCACTATGATAGCGGTCGGGGAAAGCCTGTTTCCCTGACCGCTATACATACTGTTATTGGAAAGGGGCCCTGGCATATTGCAGGCCTCTTTCCAATAGATGGAAGCCCAGGGGAGGTGACTGAAAACAATAAATATATATTCTCACCTCTCCTGGGCACAGCGATCTCTCAGGCGCTCTTCCGTCATCACTGAGGCCTGTGATTAGGCCCCAGCGGTCACATGGGGCGCGGCCGCGTAATGACGTCAGTGCGCCCCCACGTGATTGCTGAGGCCCAATCACAGGCCTCAGCAGCGACGTCGGAAGAGAGTCTGAAGACGCTAAAGACGGCAGGATGGAGCGAGGATGCCCAGGAAAGGTAAGACAAGGTGAGTATGAATGTTTGTTATTTTTAACCAGAGTATAATAATATCACTGAAGCGGAGGGGGGCTCTTGGGAACATATACTACTGTGTGGGGGCCACTGTGGGGAGTATATAATACTGTGTGGGGGCCACTGTAGAGCATATAATACTGGGTGGGGGCCACTGTGGGGCTTATAATACTGGGTGGGGGCCACTGTAGAGCTTATACTCCATACAGTGGCTCCTTCATTTTTTTTTTAATTACGCCGGGGCAGGTGAAAAAAAAACAAAAAACCAAAAAAATAACCCCAAACTTTCTCTCCTGTCTCCAGTGTCTCCCAGCGCGGTTCGGTCCTGCAGTTCTGTTGTTTTCTTCCAGCTGAAGTTCCCTCTGCATATGACTACCTGTGATGTCACGTGACCCCTGAGGCCAATCAGCAGCCTAAGGGAAGGGACCTGGGACGTCACAGCCAGTGAGGACTTCCGGCAAAAGAAGACAACAGAGCTGCGGGACCGGACCATGCTGGGAGGACACTGGAGCACTGGAGACAGGTGAGTATGTTTAGTATGTTTTTTTTTTTTTTTTGGGGGGGGGTAGGGGGAATTCACCTCCCCCGGACTAATTATAAAAAAGAAAAAAAAAGTATACTGGACAACCTCTTTAAAGTGTGGCGCATTAGGGGGGCCCTGGGGTGTATATTAAAGTGGTTGTCCAGGCATAATTTGTTATGGTTTATCCCCAGGATAGGCCATAGATACCTGATCTGTAGGGGGCTGACCCCGGACCGACCAGCTGTACGGAGCCACTTCTGATGCCCGTACTGTACACAATACAGGGCCAGAAGCAGAAAGCTCTGTCCACTGTGTATTAGCCGGGCACCTTCACTGTATCTCAGCACTTATTGAAGTCAGTAGGAGCTGAGCTGTAGTGAAGGCGCCAGGCTGCTGTACAGTGGATGGAGCTTTCTGCTTCCGGCCCTGTGTTGTGTACAGAACGGGCGCTGGAAGTGGCTCCGAACAGCTGATGGGGCCGTGTGTCAGCCCCCTACTGATCAGGTATTTATGGCCTATCCTGACCATACGCCATAAAAAAGATTAACCCTGGACAACCCCTTTAATATGCATCACACAGTTTAATGTCCCTCCACCCACAGGATGTCAGCCTCCATCACTGCTCCCACACAATATAATGACCCCATCACTGTTCCCCTACAGTATGGGGGACCAGTGAAGAGGCCACTATGTGGGGGGACCAGTGAAGTGACCATAGAAAAATTTGGCCCAGACAACCCCTTAAAAGAGGTTGTCCATAAACTGGAGCGACCACTGTGTCGGCCGCTAGGGAGGTGTAAAAATAAGAAAACTTAAAAAAAAAAAGCATACTCACCTGTCCCCAGCACCCCGTTGTCCCCTGCCTGTGTCTGTTCGGTCTCATGGCGGCGCCTCATTTCTGGAAATCCTGTACCTAATTGGTCTTAGCAATCACATGAGGTGCAGGACTCCCAGCAAGGAGTCGCCGGCACGAGACTGAATGGACCCTGGCAGTGGACAATGGAGCGCCGGGGACAGGTGAGTATGCTTTTCAATTTACTTATTTTTTACTTTACCTCTCCCGCCAGCTACATGGGTTGCTCCAATTCCTGGACAACCTCTTTAATGAATTTATCCATCTTTCTAATATTGATGGCCTGTCCTTAGGATAGGCCATCAATATTACATCTGCGATGATACAACAGCCAGGACCTCTGCAGATCAGCTTTTCCAGGACAGTGTGGCTACAGGTAAAGGTAGCAATTCTTGGAGCCACACTGTTCACTTGCCATACAAGGTGTAGCAGTATTTTTAGGTAGTGCAGTGGTGCACATGGTATAATGGTTGAGCAGCATGGCTCCCGGCATGTTATTACCTTTAGCCGCCCTGTCTCGGTACTGCTGATCTGAAGGGGTCCTGATGGTGGACCCCTAGAAACAATTCCACTGGTGGGCCCTAGACATCCCAGTCCGACACTGCATCCTTGCATAGTTGTGTTACTTGGGCCATAAGTTCTGTGCAGTTATGTCCAATGTGTTGAGTCTTTAGAGCATACAAGGATCAAATTTATCAACGTTTTATGTTGAGAACATGTGCAGTGCTTACAGTAAGCACCAAAGAGAAACTAAATAAAATAACATTCAGATACTTGCAGTAATAAAATAAAAGGAAGAAATTAACAGAAGATCTGAGTGATGATAAGAAGGAAGAGAAGTGGAAAAGGAAACTTAATTCTTTAATAAGATGGATTACAAAGTTCCTTATATTTAAATGTACTTTTCACTTATGAGATGGTGTTTTATAATTGGAGATACACTTTAAATATACACAGATTGCCATAAACCCACTAACTTTTAGGGGATCTGGCTGTATAAGGACATCTGACTTTTAGGGGATCTGACTGTATATATTTGCTTCATAAATCCTGCTAATTTGCAGCAGTGTTTTCATTTTCCAAAATTCATTACCCTATATGAATTGTAAGATACAATTAACTAGTAGGATTAATTAACATACAATTGTGTCATTCACATACCTATTTAGTTTGGGGTGCTAATACTATAAAAGACTCCATCAGTTCACTGCAGAAATTCATTACACAGTTCCTGAGCTTCTCAATTTCCTCATTATAAGATTAGGTTGTTCATTATGTATCATTTATTTTCAGTCTTCTATTAGCATTTAACTATTTTACAGTCATTAAATAAAGAATAAACGTATCATAAAAACTAAGCAATAGAAAACATGCTTCTAATCTGCAAATTGTTCTATTGAGTTGGCATAGAAGACCTTAGATAAGAGGAATGCCGGTAAGGATGGGTGAACCTCTGAAAATGAGTTTTGTCTGGTGTTCAGACATGGCGATCTTCCGGTTCAGTCCAGTCCGAACTTGTTTGGATAGAAACGGACATGAAATTATAATACTCTGGGCTCTCTTAAGACCCCAGAGTATAATAGGAGTAGGCCCAAGGGAGGAGTAAAAAATAAAAAACATTTATACTCACCTTCCCTCACCTCTTTCAGGCCTCCTCATGGTGTCTGGCGATCTGTTTCTTCCTCCTCCATGCGTGAAATCAGTGTCTGGCGCTCTTCTGTGACGTCACTCGCTCAGGGTCAGGGTGCTCATCTGTGACACCATCACACTCGGCATACCCATATCACCACTGGGGCCCAATCACAGGCCTCAGCGCTGACCCTGGGTACGTGACGTCACAGAAGAGCGCACAGAGGTGGAAGAATCAATGTTTTTTTATTTTTTACACCTACTTTGGGCCTATTCCTATTATACTCTTGGGTTTGAAAAGAACCCAGAGTATAATAATGTACCACAAATCATGTTGCGGCAGCCATTTTAGTTTGCCTGAGACAAATCCCAAATTGTTCAGTTTCTGTAAAAACAGAACAATTTGTAATATTCAGGATGAATCTGGCTTGTTGCAAGCTGTTTTGCTCAACACTAAACGCCAGTAAGGTTTTACACACACAGTGGAGCTGTGTACACAGAGATTTGATAGTTCTACAAAGCCATAGGCGCTCTATGTGCCTCCTTATGCAACATGTTTGGTGTCATATATATCTAAAAGCATTGCTTCAAGGGAAGACTACATCCATAAAGCTGTATTATATGCCACATACCATGATAATTTGCTTCTTAGATTCCTTTTGAAGACATCTCCGTATGACTCTATACAATGTTATGACATTTCAGTCATTTTTATGGTTTCAATAACAATTTATCTAATAAAATGTTTTATTTCAATGCAATAAAACAGCAAATATATTAAAGTAAAGCTTCACTGTCCCAGTTATTTAAAAATATATCAGGAAATTCCTTCTACTACCTCCCCAAACATACTCAAATGCTATTACTGTAATACAGAGCCTATTACAGTAGTAAACAACATCTCATTGTTATATTAGATGCTCTACACATAAAAAAAAAAACACAAAACCATTTCATAGGATGATGAAATCCCATCAAAAAAATAAAGGTTCCGCGCTTAACAGAATGGCTCTTTATTGATGTCCAAAATCACACTATGCGTTTTGGGGATCAACCCCTTTTTCAAGTGTATAAGTGAAATATAATAGCAGCACCATACACCCTACAATTTATATCAGAGTACTAAAGGAAAACCCTCCTTGTATACACAGGTTTGACTATACCATCTAACATAAACAATATATATATACTGTATATATAGATATATATATCTATATATACACAAACCGGGGCTATGATACCATATATCAGCACAGAAATGTCCCGCTGAATAAGCTGCTTGTAATAATGATAATCCATAATAATGATAATCAATGATTAAAATGAAAAGTAAAGGAAACTTTTAAGAATAAAATGCAATGGTCTGTGGACACAGGTTTTAGATTGTGCGGATAAAATAGTTCAGAAATAACTATACACAAAGGACTTATTATCAACAAAATAAATATATGACTAAATGAATAAATAGTTTTCCATAATAAAAGCATAAATCTGAAAACTTGGTGACTTCATACAGTGGTACATATGCTCAATATTATTAAGAAAGCATACATTAAAGAACCATAAAACTAGGTAAACCTGGAATACAAATAAATATATAAATATATATACAGTACAGACCAAAAGTTTGGGCACACCTTCTCATTCCAAGAGTTTTCTGTATTTTCATGACTATAAAAATTGTAGATTCACACTGAAGGCATCAAAACTATGAATTAACACATGTGGAATTATATACTTAACAAAAAAGTGTGAAACTGAAAATATGTCATATTCTAGGTTCTTCAAAGTAGCCACCTTTTGCTTTGATTACTGCTTTGCACACTCTTGGCATTCTCTTGATGTGCTTCAAGAGCTAGTCACCTGAAATGGTCTTCCAACAGTCTTGAAGGAGTTCCCAGAGATGCTTAGCACTTGTTGGCCCTTTTGCCTTCACTCTGTGGTCCATCTCACCCCAAACCATCTCGATTGGGTTCAGGTCTGGTGACTGTGGAGGCCAGGTCATCTGGCGTAGCACCCCATCACTCTCCTTCTTGGTCAAATAGCCCTTACACAGTCTGGAGGTGTGTTTGGGGTCATTGTCCTGTTGAAAAATAAATGATGGTCCAACTAAACGCAAACCGGATGGAATAGCATGCCGCTGCAAGATGCTGTGGTAACCATGCTGGTTCAGTATTCCTTCAATTTTGAATAAATCCCCAACAGTGTCACCAGCAAAGCACCCCCACACCATCACACCTCCTCCTCCATTCTTCACGGTGGGAACCAGGCATGTAGAGTCCATTCGTTCACCTTTTCTGCGTCACACAAAGACACGGTGGTTGGAACCAAAGATCTCAAATTTGGACTCATCAGACCAAAGCACAGATTTCCACAGGTCTAATGTCCATTCCTTGTGTTCTTTAGCCCAAACAAGTCTCTTCTGCTTGTTGCCTGTCCTTAGCAGTGGTTTCCTAGCAGCTATTTTACCATGAAGGCCTGCTGCACACCTTTCGATTTCTGAGGCTGGTGACTCGGATGAACTTATCCTCCGCAGCAGAGGTGACTCTTGGTCTTCCTTTCCTGGGGCGGTCCTCATGTGAGCCAGTTTCTTTGTAGCGCTTGATGGTTTTGGCCACTGCACTTGGGAACACTTTCAAAGTTTTCCCAATTTTCCGGACTGACTGACCTTCATTTCTTAAAGTAATGATGGCCACTCGTTTTTCTTTACTTAGCTGCTTTTTTCTTGCCATAATACAAATTCTAACACTCCATTCAGTAGGACTATCAGCTGTGTATCCACCTGACTTCTGAACAACACAACTGATGGTCCCAACCCCATTTATAAGGCAAGAAATCCCACTTATTAAACCTGACAGGGCACATCTGTTATGTGAAAACCATTTCAGGTGACTACCTCTTGAAGCTCATCAAGAGAATGCCAAGAGTGTGCAAAGCAGTAATCAAAGCAAAAGGTGGCTACTTTGAAGAACCTAGAATATAAGACATAGTTTCAATTGTTTCACACTTTTTGTTAAGTATATAATTCCACATGTGTTAATTCATAGTTTTGATGCCTCTACAATTTTTAGAGTCATGAAAATACAGAAAACTCTTGGAATGAGAAGGTGTGTCCAAACTTTTGGTCTGTACTGTACATGGGCATAAATACAAAAATTAGAAATTCATATTAATTGAAATTGTCAACCCGAGAGCTGATGCACTCACTCTCACAAACCATAGACTAATGTGCTGTACTATTCAAGAGAATGCCCTCGATTCTATTTATATAGTGTCAATTAATGATATGTTCTTAGGCGTCGATAAGCCCTCCCGGGGTCAATATAATTAATTGTAGATTCAGTACATTTCTCTTTTCTTCAAAGCCTCAAACTGATTGTTTGATCTAATGGATATTTGATCTATAGGAGTCACTGTAAAAGCCTTTGAAGCTACAATTATGATGTACAAGGACATGTCTAGAGACACTATGTTTCAAATAGCCATTTAATAAATTGGAATGATGCTTGTTTATATGTTATCTGAATGGTCTGATCATTCTACCTACATATTGTAGGCCACACGGGCAGTATAGAAAATGCTTAATTGTAAGGTTTCTGCAGTGTTATGGTTCCTTACAGACTTGGTTCAATGACATATGGAATGACAGCACTTACACTTAATAATAATAATAATAATAATAATAATAATAATAATTTTTATTTATATAGCGCCAACATATTCCGCAGCACTGTACAATTTGTAGGGTTCAAGTACTGACAAAAAAGATACATTACAAAGAAATATTCAATTCACACACTGGGACTGAGGGCCCTGCTCGCAAGAGCTTACAATCTATGAGGTAGAGGGGGTGACACAAGTGGTAGCAGGGGCGGCAACAGACGTAGCATTGCTTATACAATGGTCAGACAATTTTGTAATAGAGGTTACTGTCATTACACATATATAAAGCTGTATGAGCCATCACCAGTCCTTTAACATGCAGATGGTGCCTGGACATACTGTATAGAGTTAGTCTGATACGGCATCATATCCTGCGAGGTAATGTTGGAGCATAAACAGAGAAGGGTACGTTTTAGGGATTCTAACTACGGAAGGGTTTACATTAGGAGTTATGATAGGCCTGTCTGAAAAGATGTGTCTTTAGTTTACACCTGAAGCTGTGGAAATTGGGGGTTAATCTGATAGTCTGGGATAGAGCATGCTGTGATTAAATTGGAATATGCCTTGTATTTGATGGTTTGTATGTGTCAAGGGGTTTGTTGAGTTGGCGTTTCTCAATTTGCTAGGGGATAAATGTTCTTTGGGGTTCTAGCCCTTCTAAAAGTAATCCCCAGCTGGTTCGATAGTGATCCCTTGAAGACAGGGATTATTCAAAAAAATCGGCCAATATTTGCCGCTTTATAGTGCGGCTTTTGTTATGTGCTGCATTATATGTATTGATGAAATTGTGTTGAAAACGTCCGTTGCTCACTTCTATATCAGCTTTTTTTGTCCCCATTATATGTTCATTTTATCCCTTTATAAGCATCCAGTACATTCTTTTATGATCCACTCCCTCGCAGCCACTAATACCAGTCAACATTATTGTGTTTTCATTCTCTGCCACCACTGTCATCAATTGAGATAGCGCCGTTGTCTCTATTCCCGCAACTGAGCCACTCGACTGTGTCAGTTCACACTGAGCATGTGCAATGGCCAGCCACTCTAGCATCACAATGCTTGGCTAAAGTGGGTCCATAGTTGTGCATGCGCACTGACTTCAGCAACCCGCCGACAAGGACCTCGGCTTGTTTGGAGCTTCAGCAGCACATTTCTGTGCCGATGTATGGTATTATAACCTCGAATGAGTCCGGTTTGTATATATATATATATATATATATATGGTTGGTACGGAAAGTATTCAGACCCCTTTAAATTTTTCACTCTTTGTTTCATTGCAGCCATTTGCTAAAAGCAAAAAAGTTCATTTTATTTCTCATTAATGTACACTCAGCACCCCATCTTGACAGAAAAAAAACAGAAATGTAGATATTTTTGCAAATTTATTAAAAAAGAAAAACTGAAATATCACATGGTCATAAGTATTCAGACCCTTTGCTGTGACACTCATATTTAACTCACTTGCTGGCCATTTCCTTCTGATCCTCCTTGAGATAGTTCTACTCCTTCATTGGAGTCCAGCTGTGTTTAATTAAACTGATTGGATTTGATTAGGAAAGGCCCACACCTGTCTATATAAGACCTCACAGCTCACAGTGCATGTCAGAGCAAATGAGAATCATGAGGTCAAAGGAACTGCCCAAGGAGCTCAGAGACAGAATTGTGGCAAGGCACAGATCTGGCCAAGGTTGCAAAATAAATTTCTGCAGCACTCAAGGTTCCTAAGAGCACAGTGGCCTCCATAATGCTTAAATGGAAGAAGTTTGGGACAACCAGAACTCTTCCTAGACCTGGCCGTCCAGCCAAACTGAGAAATCATGGGAGAAGAGCCTTGGTGAGAGAAGTAAAGAAGAACCCAAAGATCACTGTGGCTGAGCTCCAGAAATGCAGTAGGGAGATGGGAGAAAGTTCCACAAAGTCAACTTTCACTGCAGCCCTCCACCAGTCGGGGTTTTATGGCAGAGTGGCCCGAAGGAAGCCTCTCCTCAGTGCAAGACATATGAAAGCCCGCATAGAGTTTGCCAAAAAAACACATGAAGTACATGACTCCCAGACTATGAGAAATAAGATTCTCTGGTCTGATGAGACGAAGATTGAACTTTTTGGTGTTAATTCTAAGCGGTATGTGTGGAGAAAACCAGGCACTGCTCATCACCTGCCCAATACAATCTCAACAGTGAAACATGGTGGTGGCAGCATCATGCTGTGGGGGTATTTTTCAGCTGCAGGGACAGGACGACTGGTTGCAATTGAAGGAAAGATGAATGTGGCCAACTACAGAGATATTCTGGAAGAAAACCTCTTCCAGAGTGCTCTGGACCTCAGAGTGGGCCGAAGGTTCACCTTCCAACAAGACAATGACCCTAAGCACACAGCTAAAATAACAAAGGAGTGGCTTTGGAACAACTCTGTGACCATTCTTGACAGGCCCAACCAGAGACCTGACCTCAACCCAATTGAGCATCTGTGGAGAGACCTGAAAATGGCTGTCCACCAACGTTCACCATCCAAGCTGACGGAACTGGAGAGGATCTGCAAGGAAGAATGGCAGAGGATCCCCAAATCCAGATGTGAAAAACTTGTTGCATCATTTCCAAGAAGACTCATGGCCGTACTAGTGCAAAAGGAAGGGGCTTCTACTCAATACTGAACAAAGGGTCTGAATACTTATGACCATGTGATATTTCAGTTTTTCTTTTTTAATAAATTTGCAAAAATATCTACTTTCTGTTTTTTTTTTTTTTGTCAAGATGGGGTGCTTAGTGTACATTAATGAGAAATGAAATGAACTTTTTTGCTTTTAGCAAATGGCTGCAATGAAACAAAGAGTGAAAAATTTAAAGGGGTCTGAATACTTTCCGTACCCACTGTATATATAGTTCATGTTAGATGGTATAGTCAAATCTGTGTATTTTGAATTTGTGCTGAGCCCCTCCCCCTTGTTAGTACTCTGATATAAATTGTAGGGTGTATTGTACTGCTTTTGTATTCCACATACAGTACAGACCAAAAGTTTGGACACACCTTCTCATTCCAAGAGTTTTCTGTATTTTCATGACTATAAAAATTGTAGATTCACACTGAAGGCATCAAAACTATGAATTAACACATGTGGAATTATATACTTAACAAAAAAGTGTGAAACAACTGAAAATATGTCTTATATTCTAGGTTCTTCAAAGTAGCCACCTTTTGCTTTGATTACTGCTTTGCACACTCTTGGCATTCTCTTGATGTGCTTCAAGAGCTAGTCACCTGAAATGGTCTTCCAACAGCCTTGAAGGAGTTCTCAGAGATGCCTAGCACTTGTTGGCCCTTTTGCCTTCACTCTGCGGTCCAACTCACCGCAAACCATCTCGATTGGGTTCAGGTCTGGTGACTGTGGAGGCCAGGTCATCTGGTGTAGCACCCCATCACTCTCCTTCTTGGTCAAATAGCCCTTACACAGTCTGGAGGTGTGTTTGGGGTCATTGTCCTGTTGAGAAATAAATGATGGTCCAACTAAACGCAAACTGGATGGAATAGCATGCCGCTGCAAGATGCTGTGGTAACCATGCTGGTTCAGTATTCCTTCAATTTTGAATAAATCCCCAACAGTGTCACCAGCAAAGCACCCCCACACCATCACACCTCCTCCTCCATTCTTCACGGTGGGAACCAGGCATGTAGAGTCCATTCGTTCACCTTTTCTGCGTCACACAAAGACACGGTGGTTGGAACCAAAGATCTCAAATTTGGACTCATCAGACCAAAGCACAGATTTCCACAGGTCTAATGTCCATTCCTTGTGTTCTTTAGCCCAAACAAGTCTCTTCTGCTTGTTGCCTGTCCTTAGCAGTGGTTTCCTAGCAGCTATTTTACCATGAAGGCCTGCTGCACACCTTTCGATTTCTGAGGCTGGTGACTCGGATGAACTTATCCTCCGCAGCAGAGGTGACTCTTGGTCTTCCTTTCCTGGGGCGGTCCTCATGTGAGCCAGTTTCTTTGTAGCGCTTGATGGTTTTGGCCACTGCACTTGGGAACACTTTCAAAGTTTTCCCAATTTTCCGGACTGACTGACCTTCATTTCTTAAAGTAATGAGGGCCACTCGTTTTTCTTTACTTAGCTGCTTTTTTCTTGCTATAATACAAATTCAAACACTCCATTCAGTAGGACTATCAGCTGTGTATCCACCTGACTTCTGAACAACACAACTGATGGTCCCAACCCCATTTAAAAGGCAAGAAATCCCTCTTATTAAACCTGACAGGGCACACCTGTGAAGTGAAAACCATTTCAGGTGACTACCTCTTGAAGCTCATCAAGAGAATGCCAAGAGTGTGCAAAGCAGTAATCAAAGCAAAAGGTGGCTACTTTGCAGAACCTAGAATATAAGACATTTTTTCAGTTGTTTCACACTTTTTTTGTTAAGTATATAATTCCACATGTGTTAATTCATAGTTTTGATGCCTTCAGTGTGAATCTACAATTTTAATAGTCATGAAAATACAGAAAACTCTTGGAATGAGAAGGTGTGTCCAAACTTTTGGTCTGTACTGTATACACTTGAAAAAGGGGTTGTCCCTGAAACGTGTTTTGTGATTTAGGACATAAATAAAGAACCATTCTGGTACGCGCAGAAGCCTCATTTTTTTAAAGGGATTTCATCATCCTATTCTTCCTTCTTATTGTTATATTTGGCATTTTTGTAGACTTGGAGAAAAACTACTTTGGACTCTAAATCAAATGAGGCAGTTTGTGCACTAGGGGTTGGCCTTTAGTCCTGGGAGCATTGCTCTTGTCGCTCACACCCCTAACATCCCCTGTCTGCACCATCCTGTGCAGTGACAGTTGATCTTCCCACTGCTATGACATCATCCATCCTACTTGAGCAGTAACAGCAGTGCTCCCAGAGCTGAAGGCCCGCCCCCAGTGCACCAACTGTCTCACTTGCATAAAACTTCAAAGTTGTTTTTCTCCAAATCTACAAAAGCGACATACATAACAGAGGTATGATATTTATTATTGTAATGTGCTCTATAACATGATGGTAGCAGCTGAATATGTTACACTGAGGTGGTAGACTTCCTTTAAATGGATTATAGATTATGTGAAAAGGTAAATTGATTTTAGTGGGGCCATGTGCTATCCGTGAAAACATTTGATAGCACATGACTGGGAAACCCTACCATGTGAATAAGCTCTTACACTTGGCTGAACACAGGACGTAGCTTTAGTGGGTGCAGGGGAAGCAGCTGCTACTACCAAGTTCTGGACCCTGAGGGGGCCCCAAAGGTCCCTCTGCCGCATCAAATATATCATTATACTCTATGGCACAAGGTATGTTGTAGTCCCCTTGTGTTTGGGTCATGTAGGAGGTCGTGTTTTGGTGAGATCTATATTATTCAATTCTTTAGTTATCTATTATATTGGAAGAATTATATTTTGTTATATATTGTTGTATTTTGTGATAGAAACATGTAATTGCTGAGTGGGAATTGGGGCTATGGGATTATTATTTTCATATTTTGTTATTATGGTAATGCACACTTGTTATACTGAATTATTTATAATATTCTTTCATTATTTATACTACTTATTTGATTATGGACATACTCAAGCACAATTTTGTATTGCAATATGAATAAAGATGCTTAAATGTACCCTTGACACATGTCAAGTGTGGAATGTACATGATTTAGATATTCGCCTTATCTTGTATTGCAGCTGTTATTACAGTATTTGTGCTTGAACCCCTTCGTGACCACCAATACGCCTTTTAATGATGGTCACTAAGGGGTCTTATTCCAATCCATATACAATTTTATGGCATATGTATTGGTATGGTTCTCACAGCCAAGCACCTGATCTTAAAGCCCAGGATTGCAAAAGCTCTGATCCTGAGCATTTAACATTTTAGATGACATGATAAAAAGCAAGCACAGCATTTACATGGTTTTAAATGGAGGGTGGGCCGCAGTACCTTAAAGTGTTCAGAGCCGTGAGCACAATGCTATAATTTGTTTGTAGAATAGCTGCCTAATTTTGATGAAAAGCTGCTTTTTATTACTTTGCAAATGAGCTAAGAGTACATTGGAGAAGTATTCTGGGGTGGCTGAGCATCAAACATCTTTCTCTTGCTTGGGAAGAATTGGAGTAAAGCTCCGATTACGTCAGGGTTGCTGAGGGGACATTGTCAAAATCAAATGGTCATTGTACAAACAAATTACAAGACGGTGCTAGTAGGTCTAAGTACTCTAAGGTACTAGGGCTTGTTTACTAACATTTTTGGTGCTGACAGACTCCCTATCAACATCAGGTTATAGAGCACATTACAGGAATGCACAGCACACCTTTGTTATATATGTCACTTTTCTAGATTTGGAGAAAATTAACTTTGAAGTCTTTTGCAAATGATGCCTTGGTGCACTGGGGGCGGGCCTTCAGTCCTGGGACCCCTGGATGGAAGGGGATGGCTGATGAGCAGGATCAACTCTCACCGCACGGGATGGTGCAGGCAGATGGTGGTAGGGGTCTGACTGGCAAGAACAGTGCTCCAAGTAGCTGAACACCCGCCCCCAGTGCACCAACTGCCTGATTTGCATAAGACTTTAAAATAGTTTTTCTCCAAATCTAAGAAAGTGACAACACATAATAAAAGTATGATGTTTCTCACTGTGGCCTGTAATGCAGTGTTTGCAGTTGTCCATAAATGAAAAATACAAATTAATATGAGAATACATGTCCAGAGAGGAGACAGACTGTCAGCTGTACACACAGATAGAGGTACAATTAAAGTCTACTAGAAGTCTATGGAGCAGGAGGCTGCTGGAGGAAGTGAGAGAAAGACGCACACTCTACTGCTGAATAGTAAGTCTTTTATTGTCCCACTTGATACAGTGATACCTATCTTAGTTAGCACTAAGCATAATACAGAGTTTGTGTGTGTCCTTTCCTCTCTCCCTCAAGCGGTCTCCTCTACCCCTTCCCTTCTCCATAGACTTCAGTGTGAGAAGTAAAAAGTATAATCCATGTGTGAGGCTGACATCTCCCATCTCTTTATAACAGACTGAATGGAGGAGGAAACTGGCAAATGAAAGCAGGAAATGGAGAAAGAAGCACTTTTCTTTAATGCTACATATTACAAAGTTTATTAAATTCACTTGACCCATTCATTTATGAGAATTATATCATAATTGGAGGTTTTCTTTAAGCTTCCTTCTTTGATACGCTTTTATAAATTCGATAAGCAAAAATGTGAAAATAGCATTTTCTGTAATTACCATCTCATTATTTCTTAAGCTGCATCTGAAAGTCGAATATCTATGAACACGGTACCTGTAAATTATCTCCTCCAGTGCTAGAAACTGAGAATCATCCTACTTGAATTAACACATTTTACCATTGAGATATATTCCTTCTCGCTGTAAATCACTTCTTGACAGTCTGCACAAGCTGATATGAACAGAAGTCTTGGACATTTGCCTTTCTTCCCTTACTCTAAAAAAACAAGCAATTTATGCAAGAGATTCCAGATGTTATTCAGATGTGCAGTGTTGATCTTGCTGCATCTCTATCATTACTGTAATATTTTAGCTTATTGGATATATTATTTTCTTATGGAGACTAAATTAACAACATTTAGTCTAATAATCATTTTATTTTAATAATTATTTCTGTTACTGGAATAATCCATATATATTTATTTAGGGGTGACAGAATCATAAGCTGATAAATGGTTGCCATATGGAGTACTTTACTGGGTAGTATTTAGCACATTCGGCATATTCAATTGGTTATAGTTGGAATAGTTAATTGGCTGTAACAAATGATTATACAGTTTAGTGCAGCTTATTACTACTAGGAAATGCATAAGAGATAATAGATGTAACAGATGTCAACAGGTTGTGCAGTGTAGTAATAATTTAGCACCTCCTGCTGGCTGCTATTTGAAACACAATAGATTTCCAGTATGATCCTCCAAGCTGAAGGGAAGGACCTCCGAGGTTGCGCTACATAGGAAAGATAGTGGGAGTTTTGAGAGTTAAATGCATGGCTCAACTCCTGGTGCAGGAAAGAAGAGTTTGGGTTCCTAGAACACTGGGCTGAACTTTCATTGGGACACAAGCTGTTTTCAACAGATAACTGCACCTGAATGGAAGGGGGTCTGCTGAGCTGGGGGAGAGAATTCTAGTGGGGTGGCAGAGCATTTATACTAGAAACAAGGAGGGAGGGCCAGGCAGATATAAAAGTTTTTTTTTTTTTTTTTTTAAAGTGTTCTTACTATGCAAAAGTAGTAAAATATAAAACACCCATAAACCATCACCATACTGACCCATAGAATAATGGTAACATGTTATTTATGCTACACATTCAATGATGCAAAATTTAGTTCTCAAAAAAACAATGGGACATTGATGCTTTTTCAGTTCAACCACAACAGTTCATAAAAGTTAATCTATACATTATATGTACCCTAAGATGGGGCAATTAAAAAAAATAAGACTCATCCCATAGAAAACAAGGTAAGGCTAGGTTCACACTTGCGCTCGAATTCCATCTGGGGATTCTGTCCCCGAATCAGCTTGAAAAATGTGGAGAGGATGCAAGACTGCAAGCAGGACTTTTCTCTCTTCATTTTTTGGGCAAAACCTGATGGAACCCATTATAATCTATGGGGTCCGCGGGTTTCTGCAGATAACTGCTTTGTAAGCAGATTAGGTTTTAATTTTTCAGGTCCCCAAGCGGACCCGAAGAACGGAAACCGAGAACAAGTGTGAACCTAGAGTAAGACTTGTGGATGTGAAGATGAAAAAAATGGAAAAATTGTTTGACAGTAAGTTGTAAAACAACCTGGTTAATATTAGGGTAAAACAAACATATTTTATTCACAAGGGAAAAAGTGAAAAAAGCAAAAACAGATAATAGAAACCAAAACCTATTGATGCTTATCTGGACTGCTGATATATCAACTAAACTCTGTCCAGCTCTGTAGGATGAAATTATGAATGTGTTTCTTTATATTGTATTTTCCTGGGCCTCCACCTATTATACTTTGGGGTCTGAAGCAGCCATTTTTGTTCATCCAAAGTGAATCGCCATTTGTTCCATTTCGTTAAAAATTCAGGTCAAATCTGGTTAGTGATGAAGCAGTTTGTCCATGTCTAATCCTGTCCTGTGATCTCTCCATGCAGGATAAAGCTAGCGATCTAACCATTGATATGCATACCTGCATTGTGGTCACTGTGGCTATGATGTAGAAGGGTGCACATACCCCTAAACCACCACTTCCAAGTTTAACTCTTTTTTTCTTTTTTTGCTATTACGTCAGGGGATGTTTGGTGACCATTTTTGCAATATACTTTATTATCCTATCTAACTTCCTTTTTATTATAAAATAGGCTGTAATATTCTCCTTAGCATATATCTAACTGAGCTGTTATTGTATTATAAATATGCAGAGCTGAAGCATTTACCAAAGGGTGGATGGTCACTTCAAACCGCTGTATCTTCAATTTTATACCACCTAGAAAAATAATTCTGGTATCACAAGACTAGCTATAACAGAACCTGAGATATCACTAAATACACAGTTGAGAATTGAAACTTCATGATATGTAGTGATATCTCTAATTCTTTTATAGCTAGTATTTCGATCTAGAACCATTTTTCTAGGGAGTAATTATCCCCCCCTAACTTTGGTAAATGCTTCAGCTCTACATGCTTCATTGAGTACAGGTACTGACAGAGTCTCCCTGGCCATGATTAGTTAGAACATTGCTAATGGGAACTTTACAGCCTGTTTTATATTAAAATTAAGTTTGACAGAATAAAGAGGACCTTTCACCACCTCCACAAATCTATTTCTTAGCATCTGTTAATAGCTGCTGCTCCACTTATTTCAGTACAGTTTTTGATTTTTGTTTTTGGCTCCCCTGCATTCACAGAGAAATGTAAGGGCTTAATGTTTGTGGGACAAATTGTTCTTCATAATGGTACCATTTATTATTCTGTACTGGGAAGTTCGAAAAAATTCAGAATGGGGTGGAATTGGAGAATACGTGCATTTGTGCGACTTTTTTACAGGCTTCGTTTTTATGGTGTTCACTCTGCAGCCATAATGACATGTCACCTGTATTCTATTGTGACAATTTTTGGGGTTTAGTCTCAATAGCGGCAGACTCCTGGACCCGACAGTGGTGTTCGTGGTACTGGGCGCCGGAGAAGCAGCGTTCAGACGGTGCTAGTGTAAAGTAAAATGGCTTTATTTCAGCTTAGGAAAAAGTGGAACATAACAAAACAAAAACAGCCTGGGCCACAGTTAGGGCACTAACTGACTCCTTGACCCCTATCTAGCGTGACTAATACTCAGCTCAAGCAAAAGTCCCCTGTGGACCCCAGTCCTCCTGGGACAGACCGCCTCTCTGTCCTTGGCTGGTTCCACAGTCCCTGCTTCCTGCAGGACTCGACAGCAGCACTGCCGCTGTAACCACTCCCCTTGGAGTTACGCCCCCACCCAAAGGTGTGGCTGAGGGCCTTTTCAGGCCTGGCCCGGGGTCGCTCAATAGCACCCTCTGGGTTCACATACTCACACTATGTTTCGGTACATTTCCCGGGATACCAAATTTACATAGTTTTATTTACATTTTAACCCCTTAAAAAAATCTAGAACTTTGCAAAAAAAATTTTTCTAAACATCACCATAGTCTGACACCCGGAATTTTTTTATACTTCCGCGTACGGGAATGCAAAGGGTGTCTTTTTCTGAGGGGCCAGATGTACTTGATAGTTAAACCATTTTGGGGAATGTCTATTGCTTTGATCACTTTTTATTCAAATTTTTATCAGATGCAAAACAGCAAAAAAACGGCAATTTGGCACTTTTGACTTTTTTTTCCTGATACGGTGTTCACCGTATGGGAAAATAATTTTTTTAAGTCTGTAGTACGGGCGTTTTCGGAAACAGAGATACCTAATGTGTATGTTTCACAGTAATTTTGTACTTTTATATGTATTCTAGGGAAAGGGAAGTGATTGAGCGGCCGTCATATTTAAATACCCAGCATCCGCCATACCATTACAGTGCATTTCGGGAAGGGGTTAAGCTCTGTAATGTGAAGGGCAGTGTCAGGCAGTGAGGTGTGATTCAGAGCTCGAAAACAGAGTCAGCCAGTGTCAGAGCTCAGAATCACGCCCTAAATAGCATATCAGACACAAAAACTAACAGTGGTGGGGGTTAGAGAAAAAAATTCCATCTGTGCCAGAATCAGTGGAACGGCACCTATTAACATAAGCTAAGAATTAAAGTTGGTGGAGGTGGTGAAAGGTCCTCTTTAATAAAGTATATTACAAAAAATGTTAACTACAAAAAAAAAAAAATGGGAGCTTCACTTAAGACTCAAAGAGGTGTTCCAGGTCATATTTTTATAGCATAGTGAGGATTAAAATAACAAATACTATATACTTACCTGTCTGTTTGGCCCATGATCCAGCAGAGAGCTTCTGTTCTGGTTCCTAGTCTTCCTGAACTTTGGCCTGCACATGAGCACGTCTGAGCAGCGACGGTCTGTTAAAAACCCCCCCCCCCCCAAAAAAACGGAACATGTAAAATAGAAATGCTATAGAAGGCAGTTCTTTGGTACACTGAGTCCTTTGAAGCTTTACTCTAAGAAAATGCAATGTTTTGTCAGGTGAAGTATGTCAGAGATATACTATATTGGCAGAAGCAATGCTTCTAAGGGAAAACCGCTCTACAGTTTTTGAGGGTATTTAGCCCAACATGTCATATCATCAGTACCTTTCATTTCACATGACACATCATCCATTGTAGTGATAAATAGAAGATGACAATAATGTCACTTGCTAAATGAGCCCTGAGCATTTGTTCCCCCAGAGGCACAGGATTTGCTACATGTACTGTACACTGATAGTTTCAATATAATAGAACCTAAAAAGGCAATCCAACAATTTGCTATTGTCTTCTGGTATGAAATTCTTGAGGAATTCTTGAGGATAGTTCAAGATTTATACATTTTAATTAAATAAAAATTAACTTGTCCCTAATATATTTGCTAAAATGTGAGACACGGTGCTAAAAAAATATTTATTAATGGATATGCCAAAGGGTAGTTCCACTGCGAGCGCTGTCACATCATCCATCAGAAAGTTACAGAAGGTGACGTAGCCTAAGGTACTGTTTAGAAAAAAAAACAGATAAGAATTACACCATAGGGTAGCAAAGTCTAGATTGAAGTGGAATCACTAGTCAGCAAGCTAATTTATTAGCCATCTGGTCGAGTTGTGCAAATGTAGATACATCTCTAGCATTACTATATAGAATTCTGTAGGTACTGTAGAACTAGGCTGCTGCTATCCTGCGAGAGAGAGTATAAGATGAGTGTTGTGGGATGTGCGAAAAGAAAATGAAATCTTCAAGAGTACATGAAAAGGTTATCTTTATTCAACAGACTATGCTCTTTGGTATAGATGATAAACATATGGTAATCCCATAGCTGGTGCCACCACTGAACACTAGAACTGGAGCTGTGTTTGGCTTTCTTGTGAGTCCCATAGATTTTGAGTGGGATGGCAGAGTATATGCTCTTTACTCAAATGCCTTTTCTCAATAGCAGTCAGGAGGAGGAACAGATGGCTTGGGATTCAAGTGATTGAGGGCGTCCCAATAGTAGGCTCTCCCTGCGGATAGGGTATTTGTAGAAACCCTTTAAAGCATACCTGCAATTCATAAATTAATAGTATGGGTGGATATAGGAAACTTTGTAATATGTATTATTTAAGAAACATGTTTCCTTCTCAGCTCAGCAAGTGGAGTTATTTTTTACATATTAGTCTATGGAGAGAGGAGAAGGGGCTGCTGAAAAACACACACAAATAATTTCTGCTGCTACACTCTGCTACTCTGTGAGTAGGGGAACCCTTGTGATATTACTTGAAGATACATGACATGTCTGAGACATGTTTGAAGATAATAGCCTACAAGTGCACAGAATGAGTCAATAAATCAGCTGCCTCCTCCTCCCCCCTCCACCCCTGTATAAAATTCTGTGTGTGTGCAGGATAGGGATACAGACTCTTTGTAAACAAACAATCTCAGTGAAGATAAGGAGAGCAGAATAATAAGGGGATACAGAAACAGATTTTCTTAATAAGATATAATAAAGTTTCTTATATTCAGCTGCACTGTTTTTATTTATGAAAAGTGGTTTTATAATTGGAGGTACACTTTAAGGCAGGGTTTACGACAGTATAGTTACATTATAGGAGCAGCACTTCATCTATCATCTGATATACATGAACTTCACCTGATGGACTTCATTGACTATGATGGGGTCCATTGGGTTTTAGTTCTGGTGTTTGTCATTTTGCTGGAAAAAATGGACTGGTCTATAATGCTTTTCATGGCACAATACCCACAAACAGAGCCTGCTCTGATCGTGGTCCTTAACCCTTTAGATGCCTCAATGAAACATAGCCGAGGCATCTATTTATCATATTCGTGGCAGTCTTCGTCCCCTGAAACAAGATCCAAGGGCAGCGATCTGTTATTATGTCAGCCAGGAACCTACTGGAGGCTCCCAAGCTTGTCATTAGTATAATTCTAGTAGAGGCAGCCATAGGCTTTGATCGCAGGCATTGCAGCCAGGTATCTGCTGTGTAATGCAGAGGAGACCCAGCAGCTATTGCAGCTGTTCAACTCCTGAGTGGAGCTGTGTCTAAAGACTTAACATTCACTGTAATAGTATGGTGGATGTGAGGAAAGATTTAAAGACTATATTAGAAGCCTCACTCTCTGATTCCATCAAAAATGCCAGGCAAAATAATGCTATTTTTTCACTAGAGTTTAAAAAGTCGTCATGACGTTTTCTCTCTGTTCCGCTTCCCAAAAATTTTTTAATAAAAAGTAATTAAAACATCAGACATTCCCCAATATGGTATTAGTAAAAAAGTACACCTGGCCCTGCATAAAAAAGACGCCTTATGCAGCCCTGTATATAGAAATATAAAAAAGTTACAGATAATGCAACTCCCAGA
Organism: Leptodactylus fallax; assembly: GCA_947044405.1. Classification (NCBI taxonomy): domain Eukaryota; kingdom Metazoa; phylum Chordata; class Amphibia; order Anura; family Leptodactylidae; genus Leptodactylus; species Leptodactylus fallax. Next base: position 1,810,633 of record CAMRHE010000184.1, read on the forward strand.
AATTCTTTTCTCAAAGTTTTATTTTTTTTTAAGGTGTTGAAACATAACAAAAATGACATTTTGTTAATTTCATTTGTAAACTTAATTTTACATTGCCATCATCATAACAACCCGCAAAACACAGGTAACATGTCATTGTGGCTGCACAATGAATGCTATAAAAACAAAAGCCATAAGAAAGTTGCTTTTTTCTCAAATTCCACCCCATTCTGATTTTTTTTTCCACCTTCCCAGTATATTGTATGACATTTTAAATGGTACCATTATGAAGTACAATTTGTCTTGCACAACATAAGCCCTCATATTGCTCTGGGAACAGAAAAATTAAAAAATAACTTTTGAAAGAAAGGGAGTAAAAAAACAAAACAGTTAACAGTGTGACAGCCTGAAAAGATGCCTTATATTTGCGGTCCACTTTCCCTTTGCAATCATTGGGTTCCTGAGCTGGGAGGCTTTCTGTCACTGTGACTTGACTTGTGGTTCATGGACCTCTTCAGGACTTGATTGGTTCAGATCCTGATAAGGATTAATTAGCATTGGACCCGCAGACGCTTCAGGTAATAGATCAAAGCAATTGCCGGTACCATCAGCTCTGCAGTGTATATCTCTGCCTATAATTAACTATCTCTGGTTCAGATGCCCTCCTGTGACAGTCACCAGCTCAAGGGTGTACAGCTCCCACAGTTATATTAACCTTCTCTGAACCAGATGCCCTCATGGGACCCTGAACCAATCAGGTCCCTGTGAGAGCATTCAAACCTAATGGTGTTAATAAATACTGTAAAATGTTTTAAAAAAAAATAGTAAAAATGAATGAACTTTTTAAAAACAAAAATTAGAGGATTCACTTTGGGGGTAAAAAATCAGATTGCCTTAAACAAAAACATTTAAAACTGAGGAAGAAGTGAAATTGTTTCCTATTCTTACCAGTTTACTTAATTTAATCTTACAAAATTAAACGATATCATCTGTGATCCAAAAATCAAGAAAGCTCTATGTATCCCCATATCAAAAAAGAGGTATATTTAGAAACTTAAAAAAAAAAAAAAAAAACTTTGAATACAGTATTCCGAAAGGTAAAATTTTACTATGGGCAACAAGGCCCAAAACACAAAGCAAAGATGAACCACAGTGAAGAAGAAAACAGCCTGAAGCTTGTTTCTCCTCTTAATGTAGCTGTAGTAGCCAAATCGCACATCATGCTTTTTTCTGTCTTCCTTTACTGTTGTGTATCTTTCTCTGCCTCATGGGGTCCTCTGTTAATAAGGGGTTTACTGTATCATATTCAATTCATTTTTTTTAAGTGTTCCATGTGTATTTTTTACTTGGTATTGCTAGTTTTCTGATCTTCGTGTTAGACGAAACCCTCTCTTGTAGCCAATGCACAGTCTTTATAGTGTATATTCTATGTGTAAATAAGTATGTTACAATACAGATGCTTATGTTATAGTTTTGTACCATAGGTTTTTATGTTTTACCTGCCTATTTTACCTTTTTATGTCCATTTCCCATTCACGTTTGTTTATTTATGAGATATGATTATTTTACGATTTTCTATACAGGGTTAAATTGTTTTGTGAGTATTTAATGCCCTTCTAGACAGTCTGTTAATCCCCCCTTCATCCTGTAATAACATATTGTCTAACCCCCAAATGCTTAAAAAAATTCTTGTCTACATACCCACCTGCTGGAAGCAGGGCTGGCATCAGCACTTGGCAAAGCTGGGCAGATGACAGGGCCCAATGAACTCAACAGGGCACACTGCTCATCTGAGAACTGAAAACTTTATTTTTATTATAAAAAACATTGCTAAACTTACTGTTGTTTGTCTTCAACCCCCTGTGTCCTAATATTTCCCCTCTATGACCTCTTCTCCAAGTGATGTATAATGCTTCTGTAACAGCAGGTATGTGAGTGATAGATAAGCAGTAAAAGTTTTAATCCTGCTAATTTGCTAACATTTATTAATCTGTTCTCTGTACATTTGTTCTGCCCTGGGACTTGTACCTCAGCCTTGTTACACAGTGGTCAGTGATTGTGTATATCTGTAATTGTAATAAAGAATCATTACAACAAATGACCAATATAAAAGCATGAAATTATAAAACTCAACAGACCATATTGTAAGTCAATGGGATCTGTTGGGTAAAGGTGGTGTCATGCCAGTTTGCATCCTCCAAAACTCACTGCAATGTTAAAAAGACCAGAACTTTCTTTGTCCACTCAGAAGGAGCAGATATGATGTTCCTCATGGATGTAACTGATGGACCTTTTACCATGACTGATCACAAAATGACAGAATAACAGTCATCAGGGTTGATTCATTTGCCCACTACACACAAAACAGCAAAAAATTACACACAAAGTCCATGTAAATTACGCTGTATGAGTCGTGACCAGTAAGTGTTCTTTAATGTGCAGATGGTGCCTGGACATATAAAGTCCGATACAACATCATATCCTGTGGGATAATGCGAGAGCATGAACAGTGGAGGGATAGTTTTAGGGATTCTAACTGCAGAAGGGTTTATATTAGGTATTGCGATAGGCCTGACTGAAAAGATGTGACTTTAGGATGCCCTTGAAACTGTAGAAATTGGGAGTTAATCTGATTGTCCGGGGGAGAGCATTCAAGAGAAGTGGTGCAACTCGGGAGAAGTCTTGGATATGGAAGTGGGAGGTTCTGATAACAGAGGATGTTAGTCTTAGGTCATTGACTGAACAGAGAGCACGGGTTGGGCGATAGAGATGAGGGAGGAAATGTAGGGAGGTGCAGAATTATGGAGAGCCTTGTGGATGAGGGTGTTAAATTTATATTGTATTTTATATTAATAGGCAGCCAGTGTAGTGACTGACACAGACTGGAGGCATCGCTGTAACATCTAGACTGATAGATGAGCCTGGCCGCTGCATTCAGAATAGATTGTAGAGGGGAGAGTTTAGTAAGGGGAAGACCGATCAGAAGGGAGTTACAGTAGTGAAGGCGAGAGTAAATCAGGGCGACAATAAGGGTCTTTAATGTTTCCATGGTAAGGAAAAAGTGGATTCTGGAGATGTTTTTGAGGTGGAGATGACATGAGCGTGCGAGTGATTGGATATGGGGGGGGTGAAGAAAAGTTCTAAGTCAAACATAACCCCGAGGCAACGGGCATACTGCCTCAGAGCTATGATAAGGTTGGTGACTAAAATGGAATTGACTTTATTGGAATCGAGATTGACCCCATTGACTATAATAGGGTCGATCAGGTGTCCCTCGTTTTTAACTGAAACCGGGTAGAAAAAAAATCTTCCATACGGGACTTTTCAGTGGACACTATGACAGAGTCTCCATCGGAGATCCCAGAGGAGATGTGAACGCAGCCTGATATGTACTAAATGAGCTAAAGTGAATCTGTCAATAAAATCTAATTTGAGAGCGCATTTTCTAAAGTTCTCTATGAGCTTGGTGTACCATAGAGAGGTCACGTTACATCTCAACGTGTTATTCAGTGTCACATCTTCCAGCGTCTCCCTGTCCAGTTCATTTAGTTAATCTGTTTTTAATATTTGTACAAGAACGATGCACAAGACTTTTCATTCCCTATAAAGTTATTGTATTAGCACAACTGCAGAGATATTCATTGAACTCAATAATATTAGTTGTTAAAAGTTGTCTGCCAATCTTCTTTCCTATGGGATTGTAAGAGGCCAGGGCATTAACTGCATATCCTAACATCTTAAATGCCTCTTTCTTCCCTCCTATACCAACCTACCCGAGGACAGGACAGCGGGATATCTATTACACAAGTCTGTAGAGACGTGGTCAAAGAAAACATATTCAACTTCCACAGGGCTCATTGGAACCAGGTAGCAGTTGTTCAGCCACAAAGCAGATAACAGTAGTCGCTTAGTTGCAACAAGGATCGACAACACCAATTCAATTTGGCAATTCAACTAAATTCTCTAAATGTTCGGCAACCTTTCTCAGATTGTGAGCAGCATTCACAAGGCAAAACACAGCAGTTGACTAGTTCTCACAGGGGTTTGCATTCAGCTGTAAGGGGTCCTGCTTCTCAGAGACATGCTAGCTTCACTCTGGTAGCCTTCGGACAGCTGCAATAATCCCAATTCTAGATGGAAAAGCCGGAAGACAGTGGAAAGCTACCTTTTGTATGAGACTTTACTGCTTAGCTTTACAGTGCCTTGCGAAAGTATTCGACCCCCTTGAACTTTTCAACCTTTTGCCACATTTCAGGCTTCAAACATAAGGATATAAAATTTAAATTTTTTGGTGAAGAATCAACAACAAGTAGGACACAATTGTGAAGTGGAACAAAATTTATTGGATATTTTAAACTTTTGTAAAAAATAAAAAACTGAAAAGTGGGACGTACCAAATTATTCGGCCCCCTTAAGTTAATACTTTTTTTTTTTTTTTTATAAATTCTTTATTTTAGAAATTATACAAAAATAACAACAGACAAACAGATGGCGTGAGCCAAACAAGTGCTTGACCTCAAGAATCAAGGCATATATCAACATCCATATATAATAACATGGTATCATGAAATAGATATATTAGAACATCAGCTTCTGCTGATCATATCAGTTGTCAGGGGGAAAAAGGAACAAAGAGGGGGAAGGAAGCAGGAGAGAAAGGGAGAAAGAGGGAGAGAAAGAAAGACAGGGAGAGGACAAATGTGGGAACCAAGAGTTAACACACAAATGACGAACAGACAAGGACCCTGACCCCTCCATATCGGCTGCGTAAACCTAAAATCAAGGTCTACCCGTCAGATCTCTATAGGCCTGGGATCCCTGAAAAAGAATCCACGGTGTCCAGGCCGCCATAAAGGATTCCCTCGCATCACGAAGGGATGCCGTGAGATCCTCCATGTACTGGATATCCTCCACTTTGCGAATCCAGTGAAAGAGAGAAGGGGGATTAGACGATTTCCATAGCGCTGGGATACACGCCCTAGCGGCATTGATCATGTGCCGTAGGGAGGATTTGCGGTAGGTACGCAGGGCTTAAGTTAATACTTTGTAGCGCCACCTTTTGCTGCGATTACAGCTGCAAGTCGCTTGGAGTATGTCTCTATCAGTTTTGCACATCGAGAGACTGAAATTCTTGCCCATTCTTCCTTGGAAAACAGCTAGAGCTCAGTGAGGTTGCATGGAGAGCGTTTGTGAACAGCAGTTTTCAGCTCTTTCCACAGATTCTCGATTGGATTCAGGTTTGGACTTTGACTTGGCCATTCTAACACCTGGATACGTTTATTTGTGAACCATTCCATTGTAGATTTTGCTTTATGTTTGGGATCATTGTCTTGTTGGAAGATAAATCTCCATCCCAGTTTCAGGTCTTTTGCAGACTCCAAAAGGTTTTCTTCCAGAATGGTCCTGTATTTGGCTCCATCCATCTTCCCATCAATTTTAACCATCTTCCCTGTCCCTGCTGAAGAAAATCAGGCCCAAACCATGATGCTGCCACCGCCATGTTTGACAGTGGGGATGGTGTGTTCAGGGTGATGAGCTGTGTTGCTTTTACGCCAAACATATCGTTTTGCATTGTGGCCAAAAAGTTCGATTTTGGTTTCATCTGACCAGAGCACCTTCTTCCACATGTTTGGTGTGTCTCCCAGGTGGCTTGTGGCAAACTTTAAACGAGACTTCTATGGATATCTTTGAGAAATGGCTTTCTTCTTGCCACTGTTCCATAAAGGCCAGATTTGTGCACTGTACGACTGATTGTTGTCCTATGGACAGACTCTCCCACCTCAGCTGTAGATCTCTGCAGTTCATCCAGAGTGATCATGGGCCTCTTGGCTGCATCTCTGATCAGTCTTCTCTTTGTTTGAGATGAAAGTTTAGAGGGACGGCCGGGTCTTGGTAGATTTGCTGTGGTCAGATACTCCTTCCATTTCAATATGAACGCTTGCACAGTGCTCCTTGGGATGTTTAAAGTTTGGGAAATCTTTTTGTATCCAAATCCGGCTTTAAACTTCTCCACAACAGTATCACGGACAATGCCTGGTGTGTTCCTTGAACTTCATGATGCACTCTGCGCTTTAAACAGAACCCTGAGACTATCACAGAGCAGGTGCATTTATACGGAGACTTGATTACACACAGGTGGATTATATTTCTCATCATCAGTCATTTAGGACAACAGATCATTCAAAGATCCTGACTGAACTTCTGGAGTGAGTTTGCTGCACTGAAAGTAAAGGGGCCAAATAATATTGCACGCCCCACTTTTCAGTTTTTTATTTTTTACAAAAGTTTAAAATAACCAATAAATTTCGTTCCACTTCACAATTGTGTCCCACTTGTTGTTGATTCTTTACCAAAAAATTAAAATTTTATATCTTTATGTTTGAAGCCTGAAATGTGGCAAAAGATTGAAAAGTTCAAGGGGGCCGAATACTTTCGCAAGGCACTGTACTACAAGGCTGTCCCTTGGATGGCTAAAAAAGGCTGCTGTCTGCAGCACAACCAATAAGCATAACTGGGTTCCATTGACTGGTTATAATCATCACACCATTCTTTTTCCAGAAAGTGTCAGCAAACATAATTAAAGTGACAGTAAGACACCATATAGTTCCATGCTATTAATTTTTGCTCTGTGCACCTCACGTCATCATATGACTAGCACCTTGTATAAGTTTTATCTGTGTGCATTTGAAACGCTGGCATTCACCCCCCCTCATGGATTGTAGGAGTGTGAGTGGGTGCTCTATTAGCATTTTGCACTTGTGCTTTTCTATCATATACTGCAAGGGCCTGTCTGCATGATGTTCTCTGCTCTACTGTAGGGAATCCCTGTCATAGCTCAGGGTAGATGTCAGGGATGTTGGGATTCCCTTCAGCAGAAAAGAGACCAACCTCACTCTGACAGGGAATGCCCTGAGGATCCCCCTTTATATATAACTTTTGTTCTGCTTCTTCTATTAATCTGGCTCTCAGACTTAGTACCTGCTGTCTAAAAACCTCCATAGTGTTTTATTTCTTTACACTCAAAAACTACTGGCATATACCGTATATATGTATGCCATTCTTATTATTTATTACCCTACATTGTGCAGATGGAGCCAAATTTAACATGACTTTTAATAAGTTAAGTAAACAGTTGCTAATAACTTTAACTCAACTTTTCCCCATGAGTTATCAAGATGCAGTGAGTTAACAGATTCATGTTGAAGATAGCAACATCATGTTTAAAAAAATGGAAGATAAAAAATATCTAAGTTGTTTATTTTTTTTTTTCCCTTTTTAAAGATATCAATAAAAATTTAGAACCTCCATCTGCGACATGCCCTGAATACACCTCTCCAGAGTGACAGACATTGTATTTCAAGCTTCCCATGGATAAGAATTCTTAGTACCCAAGGAGCAATGGGTTTCATTTCAGTTCTTTAAACATATCTGTTGGATGCCAGAGTGCCTTAGAGTCACATCTGCATGTTCCCCCCTCATTCAACAACCAATTGATTCAGTTATACATTATACATATCAGTGTTATTTAACCACATCCCACTATACAGAATGGATCATAAGCCACCCACCAGCTGCAACAGGTGCCATAAACTAAATGCCAACTTTAAGCATCCATTTTAGCAACATGTATGCACCAAGTGCTTTTGGGAAAAAGGTTTCTTCTCTGTTATCTGAAAATGTACACTAACGTAATTTCCTCAGACACCAAATTTACGCAAAAAAGTTTGACTTTTTTGCCTCTTGATACATTTGAAAAATGCCAAGAAAAATGGCCATGGTTTTCAAGGAGTAAAAGTCACAATTTGTAAAATATTTCTTAAAAAAAAAGGTACAAAATCATCAAACACCTTTTTGAAACAACATGATTTTGCAATATTATATCACAATATTTGTCCAATACAGTATGTGTTGTAAATTGCAGCCTCCGAAGGATTTTGCTAGGATCTTGCAATATTGTATTGAATTGGCTACATGAGAATTTGAGTACTTAAAGGGGTTGTCCAGTTTCAGACCAATATTAAGGCAAACGTTATTGTTTGTATAATAAAAAGTTCTACAATTTTCCAATATACTCTGTGTCGATTCGTCACGGTTTTCTAGATCTCTGCTTGCTGTCATTCATTCTGCTTACTTCTGCTTAGTGGATAAAAATCATCATGTGATATACAGTCCATGGTCATGTGATATACAGTCCATGGTCATGTGATGGACACACAGGTGCACAGCTTGTTACAGTCACATAACAGTAATCAGACATCTGCCTGGTAATGAGCTGTGCACCTGTGTGTCCATTACATGACCATACACTGTATGACCATGGACTGATTTTTATACACTGGAACTAAGCAGAATGATTGGCAGCAAGCAGAGATCTAGAAAACCATGAGGAATTGATGCAGAAAGTATATTGGAAAATTGTAAATCTTTTCATTATACAAACAATGACATTTGTCTTTCAACCCCTTTAACAAAATTTGAGCTACACTAAGGGTGGACACATGTGGATGCCTGCTTCAATTTTTTTTTATAGCTATGTGCATATTAATAAATTGGGTGCAAATAGATTCAGCTATCTTTTTTTTTATTAAAATAATATAAGAAATGTCAGCCTGAATAAATGAGGGCCATGGTCTGAATAAATGAGAGCCTTCCCTCGAACTTATACCTACAGTACTATGTGAGATTATAATACTAAATCGCATACAGCATTTATATGTAATTCATTGTGGAAATAATGTCATATAAAAATATCTTATTAAGCTCTGTAGATAATTCTAATCAATAGTGGTAACATGTATCCCACGGCTCTTCCGTAAATGTATTCCAAGTGATCGTTACATCTAAAATCTAATTGCTAGTATTGCTTAAAGTAGCTGCTTTATGGAGGCTCCTAATTGACTCTACAGTTGCTAAGACATTGACTTGAATGCCATCATACTTCTTTTTGGGGGACTATGACAGTCATTATTCTGCTGTCATAGTAACTGTCAGCTGTCAAATTCTATGCGCAGCAAGTGCTAAATAAATGGGTTAAAGGGAAGCTAAAAATGATCACGTATTTTTCACTGCTTGGTTAGGAATGATCTTTAGACGTCAGAGTAACCCTTATCTAAACTTCATTGTGATGACTCATACAGAGCACTCTTTTAGTTATTTTGGTAAGAGTCTAAAAATCTATATTATATCCCTTGCATATTCACATTTGGCAAAATATACTTTTTATATCTAAAAATTAAACATATGCCCAAGAGCAGTACGTGTACAGTATAGCACCGGCTCAAAGCTCCTGCTCCTGCAATGTAGCTGGGTCCCCTGCTGAATCTGACAACCAAGGACCCAAGGAAGAATATAGAAGTGGTTTATAACAGCTACTTTCTTTTCCTTTTCACATTACATAGCTGAGTGTAGTGGCAGAATCCCCATTTCTTTAAGTTAGTGACTCCGACACTGCAGAGCTGCTGGGTCTTATGAAACCCAGATCAACTCTATACTCTGCCAGGGAACATTTTCCCCTGTCATTGGGGCTCCTGTGGATGCTTCAGTTACATTGGAAATTTGAAAAGTAAACACAATAAAAAATGTAAAGAAAATATGATGTATGAATGTCCGCCAGGGGGTCTTTTATGACCTGGCACATAATGTTACAAAAATATAAATACAAACAACAAATAAAGGGGAAAAAAATGCCCATGCAAAATTCAAAAAGTTACCCCATGTAAATATAAAAATGAAAATGAAAATTGCACGAAATAGGGAAGCCATTTTAAATTGACACTTATTCATACATACACTGTTGCAAACCTTAACTTGTCATCTTTCCTGCTAAGTGTCAATTTAAAGTTTGCAGCAACAATCTATTTCACGCATTAAGGAGATATTTTCATCTCAAGAATCAAATTAAGTCTAAGGCTAAGGTCCCACATGGCATCCAGCAGCAATTTGCACAGAAAGTTCACAGAGGTTTCCTCTGCGGACTTTCTGCTTCAATTATACCTATGGGGAAACCGCCGGCATTTCTGAAGGTATAATTGACATGCTGCAATTTCCAAAACCACAACAGTTTTGGAAATCACAGCATGTCCACTGCGTGTATTTTACTGCAAAGCAGTAATGGGATTCACTGCACTTTGCAGGGATTGTAAAACATCGTGGGGCCCTGGCCTCAGGCAGATGTTTTTGTTGCAGATTTCATTGCGTTTTTTTGAGCCGCAGCCAAAAATGGCTACAAAAGGAATGTGAAATCTATAGGTAGGACTTATACTTCTACTTTTCACTCAATCTACTCCTGGCTTTAACTAAAAAAAAAAACTCAACAAAATCTGCAAAAAAAAAAAGATGCGTTTCCGCAAATTGGGTCTAAGCCTAAAACTTGTAGTTTAAGCTAACTGATGGGTTTTACACAATGCTTAGATGTAGCAAAGTTTAACTTTATCCTTCAATCAGCTGCTAAAAGTTCATAACAGTATGATGAAAATAAGTAATTAGATTCAATGGATAAATTTTCGGACCTAAAAAATATTGGTTAGTGTTTTTTTCTTTTTTAAGTATGTCAAAACTTCAAATGTGGCAAAATAGAGCACACCAAGCTGCTTGTCTATTGCAGATTCAGTCTTCCCAGCCTGGGACAGGTCTACAATTTTGTTTCTGGTGTCCTTCTACTGCTCTTTGGTCTTCACCATAGTGGAGTTTGGAGTGTGACTGTTTGAGGTTGTGGACAGGTGTCTTTTATACTGATAACAATGTCAAACAGGAGCCATTACTACAGGTAATGAGTGGAGGACAGAGGAGCCTCTTAAAGAAGAAGTTACAGGTCTGTGAGAGCCAGAAATCTTGCTTGTTTGTAGGTGACCAAATACTTATTTTCCACCATATTTTGCAAATAAATTCTTTAAAAATCAAACAATGTGATTTTCTAGATATGTTTTCTCATTTTGTATCTCATGGTTGAGGTCTACCTATGATGACAATTACAGGCCGGCCTCATCTTTTTAAGTGGGAGAACTTGCACAATTGGTGACTGACTAAATACTTTTTTTCCCCACTGTATATACAGTGGGTACGGAAAGTATTCAAACCCCTTTAAATTTTTCACTCTTTATTTCATTGCAGCCGTTTGCTAAAAGCAAAAAAGTTCATTTTATTTCTCATTAATGTACACTCAGCACCCATCTTGGATATTTTTGCAAATTTATTAAAAAAGAAAAACTGAAATCTCACATGGTCATAAGTATTCATACCCTTTTCTCAGTATTGAGTAGAAGCCCCTTCCTTTTGAGCTAGTACAGCCATGAGTCTTCTTGGGAATGATGCAACAAGTTTTCACATCTGGATTTCGGGATCCTCTGCCATTCTTCCTTGCAGATCCTATCCAGTTCCGTCAGGTTGGATGGTGAACGTTGGTGGACAGCCATTTTCATGTCTCTCCAGAGATGCTCAATTGGGTTGAGGTCAGGGCTCTGGCTGGGCCAGTCAAGAATGGTCACAGAGTTGTTCCGAAGCCACACCTTTGTTATTTTAGCTGTGTGCTTAAGGTCATTGTCTTGTTGGAAGTTGAACCTTCGGCCCAATCTGAGGTCCAGAGCACTCTGGAAGAGGTTTTCTTCCAGGATATCTCTGTACTTGGCCGCATTCATCTTTCCTTCAATTGCAACTGTCGTCCTGTCCCTGCAGCTGAAATACACCCCCATAGCATGATGCTGCCACCACCATGTTTCAATGTTGGGATTGTATTGGGAAGGTGATGAGCAGTGCCTGGTTTTTTCCTCACATAACACTTAGAATTAACGCCAAAAAGTTAAATCTTCGTCTCATCAGACCAGAGAATCTTATTTCTCATAGTCTGGGAGCCCTTCATGTGTTTTTTGGCAAACTCTATGTGGGCTTTCATATGTCTTGCACTGAGGAGAGACTTCCTTCGGGCCACTCTGCCATAAAGCCCCGACCGGTGGAGGGCTGCAGTGATAGTTGACTTTGTGGACCTTTCTCCCATCTTCCTACTGCATCTCTGGAGCTCAGCCACAGTGATCTTTGGGTTCTTCTTTACCTCTCTCACCAAGGCTCTTCTCCCACGATTGCTCAGTTTGGCTGGACGGCCAGGTCTAGAACTAGAAGTCCCAGAAATTTCGAGCTCCCCCTTCAAGTCCTGAAAGAGGGTCAAATGACCCTTAGTCCAAACTGACAACTCTGATGGCTCCAATTAGCATTTCCTTTCATTTGTAAATGTGGCCATTGTCTGAGGAATCTGCAGGGGGGAATTGTGTTGATCCACCTCAGGTCTTGTAAGAGAGTGTAAAGAAAAGAATGTAAGCTGCTCCTGAGTGTCTGCCCACCTCCCAGCTGCATTGTTGTGCTGGGAATATTTGCTAACACCTTAGCAAATTTGCATGCAGCCTTTTGTGCTGTGGGTGATGTGACTGCTTCTCAAAGTAGTCTGCGACTTGAAATCAAAGTACATCTGTAATGTCCTCCCATATCTTGGCAAGGACCCCAGTCGTCCCAGCGGGGAGAGACTGTCCGAAACTGTAGTGATGAGGCTGATGGAATCATTCATGGACAAGGGCAGAACTGTAACCACGAACAATTTCTTTACATCATTGTCACTTGCACAATGACTGCTTAGCCGGAAAACCACTATCCTCGGCACAGTCAACAAGAGTCGCCGGGAAATTCCTCAATCCGCTAGACAGATGGACCGCACTGAATTCACCACTCAGGTGTTTTCAACCACTGATGCCACACTGACAGTGTATGCACCCAAACGAAAGAAGGCCGTCTACATTCTCAGCAGCATGCACAGCGTGGTTGAGACTAAGGATACCAACAAAAGGAAGCCAAACACGGTCACACAATACAACCACACAAAGTGCGGTGTGGATGTAATGGACCAAATGGTGCGGGAGTACAGCCTGCATGCAGGAACACGGAGATGGCCATTCGCCGTGTTCTACAACATGATTGACATGGCAGCACTGAATGCTCATGTTCTTTATCAGGCATGCACTGGGGTGCAGGAGAGACGGGTGGACTTCCTGGTTGAGCTTGCAAAAGAGTTAGGTGGCTCTCATGTGACTGAAAAGAAGGCACGCAAGGAGAAACTCCTTCGGCAACAACCTTCCACACCCAGCCCTGGCAAAAGGGCGAAGTGTCAGGTCAACCATCGATGCACGAACAATTGTGCAACTGAGAGATGTGTTTACTGCTGCAAATACACGTGTGGCAAATGTACCAGGGACATACCCAGGCAGTGCCAGGTATGTTCCGACAGTGCAGACAGACTGCTGAGTGAGTGCTGAAATGCTAGTCACACAAAAAGGACATGCCACTCACACACACACACGCAGCCCCCCACAGCAGCCTATTGTAAATATGTGTGGAATTGTTTTATTCCTTGTATTTTTTTTATTATTTTCATAACAAAAATAAAAAGCATAGAAACAAATAACAGTTGTTCTTTTGTATATTTACATTTTTGTATATTTAGATTCAAGTCAATGGGTGCAGAAAAAAAAAAAAATCGCAAAAAAAATCACAGCTACTTGCGATATTTTTGTGATCTGTCCCATTGGTCATATAGATCACTCCTCTGGGATTTTTTCGCACGAAAAAAATCGCACAAAAAAAAAAAATCGCAGGAAAATCGCACCTATGAAAAAAATCGCACAAAAAAAAATCGCAGGTGTGCTTGGTGCCATTGAAATACATTGGCAAATCGCAGAAAAAAATTGCATCGCATTGCGATGCGATTTTCGCGCATTTTTTTTTCGCTAGTGTGCTTGAGGCCTTAGACCAGGGGTCGGCAACCTATGGCACGCGTGCCACTCTTGGCACGCGAGGCTTATTCCCCTGGCACGGCAGCGGACTCCTCACCCAGCAATTTCGATCGGACCAAACACGGCCGAAACGAAACTGCTATTATTATACTGTGGGGTCTCTTCAGACCCCCGAGTATAATAAGCGGAGCCCCGGGGAGATGATCAAACATAAAAAACAATGTACTCACTATTCCACGCTCCGCAGCCGCTCTGTACTCTTCGGGCGCTTCTGCCTGCAGGGGCCACTATAGAGCATAATACCGTGTGCAGGGACCACTATGGGACATATACCGTGTGCAGGGGCCACTATGGGACATATACCGTGTGCAGGGGCCACTATGGGACATATACCGTGTGCAGGGGCCACTATGGGACATATACCGTGTGCAGGGGCCACTATGGGACATATACCGTGTGCAGGGGCCACTATGGGACATATACCGTGTGCAGGGGCCACTATGGGACATATACCATGTGCAAGGGCCACTATGGGACATATACCGTGTGCAGGGGCCACTATGGAGCATAATACCGTGTGCAGGGGCCACTATAGAGCATAATACCGTGTGCAGGGACCACTATGGGACATATACCTTGTGCAGGGGCCACTATGGAGCATAATACCGTGTGCAGGGGCCACTATGGGACATAATACCGTGTGCAGGGACCGCTATGGGACATATACCATGTGCAGGGGCCACTATGGGACATATACCGTGTGCAGGGGCCACTATGGGACATATACCGTGTGCAGGGGCCACTATGGAGCATAATACCGTGTGCAGGGGCCACTATAGAGCATAATACCATGTGCAGGGACCACTATGGGACATATACCGTGTGCAGGGGCCACTATGAAGCATAATACCGTGTGCAGGGGCCACTATAGAGCATAATACCGTGTGCAGGGACCACTATGGGACATATACCATGTGCAGGGGCCACTATGGAGCATAATACCGTGTGCAGGGGCCACTATGGAGCATAATACCGTGTGCAGGGACCGCTATGGGACATATACCGTGTGCAGGGGCCACTATGGAGCATAATACCATGTGCAGGGGCCACTATGGAGCATAATACCATGTGCAGGGGCCGCTATGGGACATATACCGTGTGCAGGGGCCGCTATGGGACAAATACTGTGTGCAGGGGCAGCTATGGGACAAATACCGTGTGTAGGGGCCGCTATGGGACATAATACCGTGTGCAGGGGCCGCTATGGGACAAATACTGTGTGCATGGGCAGCTATGGGACAAATACTGTGTGTAGGGGCCGCTATGGGACAAATACCGTGTGCAGAGGACGCTATGGGACATAATACCGTGTGCAGGGACCACTATGGAGCATAATACCGTGTGCAGGGGCCGCTATGGGACAAATACCGTGTGTAGGGGCCGCTATGGGACATAATACCGTGTACAGGGGCCGCTATGGGGCAAATACCGTGTGCAGAGGCTGCTATGGGACATAATACCGTGTGCAGGGGCCACTATAGAGCATAATACCGTGTGCAGGGGCCGCTATGGGACATATACCGTGTGCAGGGTCTGCTATGGGACATATACGGTGTGTAGGGGCCGTTATGGTACACATTGCTGTGTGCAGGGGCCGCTATGGGACAAATACTGTGTGCAGGGACTGCTATGGGACAAATACTGTGTGCAGAGGCAGCTATGGGACAAATGCCGTGTGCAGAGGCAGCTATGGGACATATACCATGTTGAAGGGGCCGCTATGGGACATAATACCGTGTGCAGGGACCACTATGGGACATTATTCTGTATAACGGTGTGTTTTCTATATTAAGGATGTGTTTTTGCCAGAAAACTCCGGCTTTGTTTTTTTTTGTGCAAAAATGCACCAGTTTTACATTGAATGAAAAAGTTCCAAATATAGCTGCATCCAGATACATAGTGTGTATTCACCATAAGGATGCCGCCATACGGGGCTCCTGGACACAATAAATTTACCACTAATTGGGGGCTGCACATGGACTTTCATTGCTTCTAATCAGAAAGTACAGGAGTGTCCCAGGAAATAGCAGTAAATGCATGTGTCCTAAAGCATCTGGTGGCAGCACTTCTGTGTTATGGTTTGTGGTATATGACTTTAGTTTAGGGGTCGTCAGACTTACAATTATTGACCGGCACTCCGAGTACCTCATCTTTGATTTTTTTATTAAAATCGGCACGCCGAACAAAAAAGGTTGCCTACCCCTGCCTTAGACAAATGCTTCTGGTCATTACTCACAGCTGTACCTTGCTCTAAAATTTCTAATTCTATTTAAAATATATAAAAAATGATTAATTGTTTCAGTGCTTTTTTGCTCAAATAAAACTAAACTTAATACAATATGTATAGTCTTTATATTATCAAATACAATAAACTGAATAGAACTAACTAGACACTAAATGGCTAAACTCAATGGAAAACAACAACCTCCTGTGGTGTGACAGTAATGGCCTTAATTACAGAACAAAAGACGGTGATTATAGGATGTTAGATAAAATCCTTCAGGTCATTCGACCCGTCTCTGGGTTCCAAAGGTAGAAATGTTAAATGACCCCTCTCTGGGACTTCTAGTGCTAGGAAGAGTTCTGGTCGTCCCAAACTTCTTCCATTTAAGGATTATGGAGGCCACTGTGCTCTTAGGAACCTTGAGTGCTGCAGAAATTCTTTTGTAACCTTGGCCAGATCTGTGTCTTGCCACAATTCTGTCTCTGAGCTCCTTGGGCAGCTCCTTTGACCTCATGATTCTCATTTGCTCTGACATGCACTGTGAGCTGTGAGGTCTTATATAGACAGGTGTGTGCCTTTCCTAATCCAGTCCAATCAGTTTAATTAAACACAGCTGGACTCCAATGAAGGAATAGAACCATCTCAAGGAGGATCAGAAGGAAATGGACAGCTTGTGAGTTAAATATGAGTGTCACAGCAAAGGGTCTGAATACTTATGACCATGTGATAGTTCAGTTTTTCTTTTTTAATGAATTTGCAAAAATATCTACATTTCTGTTTTTTTCTGTCAAGATGGGGTGCTGAGTGTACATTAATGAGAAATAAAATGAACTTTTTTGTTTTTAGCAAATGGCTGCAATGAAACAAAGAGTGAAAAATATAAAGGGGTCTGAATACTTTCCGTACCCACTGTATATATCTATATATATAGATATATAACTTCTCTTTATATTTTCTACAATAACTGAATGCCATGCGTAATGATCTTTAATAAATTATTCCAATATTAAATGTAAATACACAATATAGTAACTTATTTTGATCAGATGAAAGTTATCCTGAGAAAATCAAGTTTTTGGAGCTTTGCTACTTTTGCCAGGAGTTCCTGGAAAATATTGCAATACTCTGTCACAAGATGTGTACTCTTTATGTGTGGCCATTTATTAAATATATACATAGCACATATACGGTGCAATTCAATACATGCAATAATGTGCAGGTGTGGACAAAGTAAGAATGCTTTCAGAAATAGAAGTGTTAATAGTTTTTTTTTTTGTTAATTGAAGTGAATGAAGACAAGAGAAAAACCCTTCTTTTTCTGAAAGCATTGTTGCTTTGCAGCATTTTCTGCACCTGCCTAAACCGTTTGCACAGCACTGTATGTTTTAGGTAAATGTTTACTTTCAATACAAATAGTGTCAGACAGTGCCTAAAAACCTCGCACAATCTGCTTAAATAATAGCACCATACAGTGTTGATTATATACTAAAACACTGTGCTGAATGAGTTATTCACTGTTGATAATAGATATGGTACTGAGGAGAGAACAAGCTGTCTTTGTGTAGCATCTTCTAAATGTTGTGCTCTTTGCTCAGTCATTTATTCACATACCACCTGAAGAAGGAGTTGCTGTGAAAGCTTGCAAGAGTAACTTTTCTGGTTCACCAATGAAGGAATCATAAATAGAGAATGGCAAATCACGAATCGTCACAAACGATTCGACCCAAATTGTTGGGTTTGCTTCAGATGAATAAAAATGTCTGTTGCATTATACTCTGGGGTCTCTTCAGACCCCAGAGTATAATAGGTAGAGGACCGGGGAGGTGACAAAATTAATAAAACATTTATATTCACATTCCATTACCTCGTTTGGGACTCCTCCCAGTATCTGGTGCTCTCCCGGTGACGTCATGTGTCCAGGGTCACCGCTGAGGCCTGTGATTGTGCCTCATCATGCTTGGTGTCACCATGTCACCACTGAGGCTCAATCACAGGCACATGACCCTGGGCACATGATGTCCCAGGAGTGTGCCACATGGCACAGAGGAGGAGGAGAGAGAGAGAGAGACGGATGCCGCAAGGAGGTCCAAAAGAGGTAACGGAAGGTGAGTATGAATTTTTTTTTATTTCACACCTTCCCTTGGTCTCCACCTATTATACTCTGGGGTCTGAATAGACCCCACAATATAATAATGTCACTTTCACTTTGACATAACTTCGCTGTGTTTGCCTTAGAGAGCTAGAAATTAGATAGCCATAAGATTGTTCTACACTGTGTTTTATAGATAGGTTCCTAGGAGCCCTGACAGTGTTCTACACTATGTTTTATAAATAGGTTCAAAGGAGCCCTGACAGTGTATACACTATGTTTTATAGATAGGTTCCTAGGAGCCCTGACAGTGTTCTACACTATGTTTTATTAATAGGTTCCTGGGAGCCCTGACAGTGTTCTACACTATGTTTTATAGATAGATTCCTAGGAGCCCTGACAGTGTTCTACACTATGTTTTATAAATAGGTTCCTGGGAGCCCTGACAGTGTTCTACACTATGTTTTATTAATAGGTTCCTGGGAGCCCTGACAGTGTTCTACACTATGTTTTATAGATAGATTCCTAGGAGCCCTGACAGTGTTCTACACTATGTTTTATAGATAGATTCCTAGGAGCCCTGACAGTGTTCTACACTATGTTTTATAAATAGGTTCCTGGGAGCCCTGACAGTGTTCTACACTATGTTTTATTAATAGGTTGCTGAGAGCCCTGACAGTGTTCTACACTATGTTTTATAGATAGATTCCTAGGAGCCCTGACAGTGTTCTACACTATGTTTTATAGATAGATTCCTAGGAGCCCTGACAGTGTTCTACACTATGTTTTATAAATAGGTTCCTGGGAGCCCTGACAGTGTTCTACACTATGTTTTATTAATAGGTTCCTGAGAGCCCTGACAGTGTTCTACACTATGTTTTATAGATAGATTCCTAGGAGCCCTGACAGTGTTCTACACTATGTTTTATAGATAGATTCCTAGGAGCCCTGACAGTGTTCTACACTATGTTTTATAAATAGGTTCCTGGGAGCCCTGACAGTGTTCTACACTATGTTTTATTAATAGGTTCCTGGGAGCCCTGACAGTGTTCTACACTATGTTTTATAGATAGATTCCTAGGAGCCCTGACAGTGTTCTACACTATGTTTTATAGATAGATTCCTAGGAGCCCTGACAGTGTTCTACACTATATTTTATAAATAGGTTCCTGGGAGCCCTGACAGTGTTCTACACTATGTTTTATTAATAGGTTCCTGGGAGCCCTGACAGTGTTCTACACTATGTTTTATAGATAGATTCCTAGGAGCCCTGACAGTGTTCTACACTATGTTTTATTAATAGGTTCCTAGGAGCCCTGACAGTGTTCTACACTATGTTTTATAGATAGTTCCTAGGAGCCCTGACAGTGTTCTACACTATGTTTTATAAATAGGTTCCTGGGAGCCCTGACAGTGTTCTACACTATGTTTTATTAATAGGTTCCTGGGAGCCCTGACAGTGTTCTACACTATGTTTTATAGATAGATTCCTAGGAGCCCTGACAGTGTTCTACACTATGTTTTATTAATAGGTTCCTAGGAGCCCTGACAGTGTTCTACACTATGTTTTATAGATAGATTCCTAGGAGCCCTGACAGTGTTCTACACTATGTTTTATAGATAGGTTCCTAGGAGCCCTGACAGTGTTCTACACTATGTTTTATTAATAGGTTCCTAGGAGCCCTGACAGTGTTCTACACTATGTTTTATTAATAGGTTCCTGGGAGCCCTGACAGTGTTCTACACTATGTTTTATAAATAGGTTCAAAGGAGCCCTGACAGTATATACACTATGTTTTATAGATAGGTTCCTAGGAGCCCTGACAGTGTAATACACTATGTTTTATTAATTGGTTCCTGGGAGCCCTGACAGTGTTCTACACTATGTTTTATAAATAGGTTCAAAGGAGCCCTGACAGTGTATACACTATGTTTTATAGATAGGTTCCTAGGAGCCCTGACAGTGTTCTACACTATGTTTTATTAATAGGTTCCTGGGAGCCCTGACAGTGTTCTACACTATGTTTTATAGATAGGTTCCTAGGAGCACTGACAGTGTTCTACACTATGTTTTAAGCTAATTTAAGGTGTGGTTCATACTGATCTTGTTCAACCTGAAACAAATCTTGGTTCCGAACCACCCATACCCGAAACTAAACAAATCTTGAGAGCTTCACCCATCTCCATCATATATGCAATACTTGTGCCTTTTGATACAAAAGTATTTAACATTACATACATTTCTCCCTAATAATCAGTTTTAAACTTTGGTATTTTATGTTCTTCTGAATCACATATTCAAGATCCGAATTTCAATCTACAACAGCTTTATCCAGTACCTATGTAAGTATGTTTATAATGATGCTGTGTGTGTGGGTGATCACATGAGTATATTGAAGCTTATTTCAATGGAACTGCTAAGTCGACGATCATATGACAGCGATAATTTCCATGTTTTTACCGTCCGAGACAGGGCTGCATAAAATTCAATGTATGTGAATGGGGGGCTATTCACATGACCGTTCTTTTGACGGTTCCGTTTCAATGTACTTTCAAAAATTAGATCCTGTGCTAGCTTTACCCAATTTTATGGACCCTAGTGTCAAATCTATGAGGGATCCGTGAAAACAGTTGCTAATCAGGCACAAAACAGCTATGAAAAATGTCTCTTTTTCATGGCCGTTTTGTACCAGAGTCAGGTAAATGAATACAGTGGGGAAAAAAATGTATTTAGTCAGCCACCAATTGTGCAAGTTCTCTCACTTAAAAAGATGAGAGAGGCAATGACAGAGGTCAAACGTTTTATGTAAGTCTAAACAAGTTTGGTACACACTGTTGCTGGTATGTTGGCCCATTCCTCCATGCAGATTTCCTCTAGAGCAGTGATGTTTTGGGGCTGTTGCTGGGCAACACGGACTTTCAACTTCCTCCAAAGGTTTTCTATGGGGTTGAGATCTGGAGACTGGCTAGGCCACTCCAGGACCTTGAAATGCTTCTTATGAAGCCAATCCTTCGTTGCCCTGGCGGTGTGCTTGGGATCATTGTCATGCTGAAAGACCCAGCCACGTTTCATCTTCAATTCCCTTGCTGATGGAAGGAGGTTTGTACTCAAAATCTCACGATACATGGCCCCATTCATTCTTTCATGTACACGGATCAGTCATCCTGGTCCCTTTGCAGAGAAACAGCCCTAAAGCATGATGTTGCCACCCCCATGCTTCACAGTAGATATGGTGTTCTTTGGATGCAACTCAGCATTCACTCTCCTCCAAACACGACGAGTTGTGTTTCTACCAAACAGTTCTACTTTGGTTTCATCTGACCATATGACATTCTTCCAATACTCTTCTGGAACATCCAAATGCTCTCTAACAAATTTCAGACGGGCCCGGATATGTACTGGCTTAAGCAGGGGGACACGTCTGGCACTGCAGGATCTGAGTCCCTGGTGGTGTAGTGTGTTACTGACAGTAGCCTTTGTTACATTAGTCCCAGCTTTCTGCAGTTCATTCACTAGGTCCCCCCATGTGGTTCTGGGATTTTTGCTCACCGTTTTTGTGATCATTTTGACCCCACGGGGTGAGATCTTGCGTGGAGCCCCTGATTGAGGGAGATTATCAGTGGTCTTGTATGTCTTCCATTTTCTAATTATTGCTCCCACAGTTGATTTCTTCACACCAAGCTGCTTGCCTATTGCAGATTCAGTCTTCCCAGCCTGGTGCAGGTCTACAATTTTGTTTCTGGTGTCCTTCCACAGCTCTTTGGTCTTCACCATAGTGGAGTTTGGAGTGTGACTGTTTGAGGTTGTGGACAGGTGTCTTTTATACTGATAGCAATGTCAAACAGGAGCCATTACTACAGGTAATGAGTGGAGGACAGAGGAGCCTCTTAAAGAAGTTACAGGTCTGTGAGAGTCAGAAATCTTGCTTGTTTATAGGTGACCAAATACTTATTCCCCTTACGTCCGACAGCAGCACAATATGGGGTATCTCTGCCCCTGTGTGTTGTTTAGGACAGTGGAACCTTTAATTAGCACCAAATTTAAGGTGCCTCCTACTAGCCCTATAAGAGGGCACCTGAGACCTCCCTCCACTGTGTTTTTTTCTGTCCTGTGTGGGACAGGTGGACGGAGGTCTCTGGTGACCTCCCGTTGCTAGGGGTTTTTTTCCTAAAAAAGCTCCTGGCTTACCTTTTGGGGGTACCTCGGTCCTTTCCTACGTTCCTAAGATCCTCCGGTCCTTCGGGCCTTTTTCCGCCCCGCAGCGCAGCGTTACCCGGCTCATCGCTCTGCAGGCAGCGCGATCCCGGAAGTAAGTGGGGAACCTCTTCGGCCGGAACCTTTTTTCGGTCCCGTGTTCCCCGGGGAAGGAAGCCTTTGCGCACCACCGCGGCCTACTTCCGGTTTTCTCGGAAAAGTGCGGTAAGTTTGAAAATTGGAATTTTAATGGCAAAATATAGATTTGTTTTTTGCTGCTTGTATGTGGAGCCTCTGGCTTAGGCTTATGCTCCTCTATGTTCCATTATGGCATTTGACCTTGTTTGGCGCTGTATGAATATCTTCTTTGTTTGGCTCCTCCCCTCGCTGCTGTATTACATTTAAAAGGGCTTCAGTCCTTTACTGGGTGAGCTCGTGGTTACTAGCTCCTCTGCTGCGGTTTGCGGTGTCTGGGTTTTTCCTGACGGGATCTTTTTCTCAAGTGACCGATTTAAAAAAGTAAGGTACCCCTTGGTTTTTTTCTTCTTGTAAGCGATGCTTGGCAATCTTCTATTCTACATTGTCATGTGGCTTTTGATGTTTCAGAGGTCATCTTCTGCATCAGGTAATGGCGATGGGCTTAGGAGGAAAAAGTCCTCTAAACGTAAACACCTAATGTGTTTGGATTGCAATACTCCTTTACCTGACGGCTATGATTTTACCCGCTGTCGCCAATGCCGCGGACCTCCGTCAGAAGAACCTTCTATAAGAGAGGTTGTCACCTGGGTAAAGGACTATATAGAGGAGTCTCTTAAGGAGATCCGTTCTTCCATCGCCCAGATTGCCAAGAAACTGCGGGTTGAGACACAGTCCTCCCTACGCATCGCTGACGAAGATTATCAGATAGTTGACGAGACACTCTCATCTGACGATTCCACTGAAGATTCCAGCAGGCCGTGCTTCCCACTCGAAAAATTAAGCCGGCTGCTGAAGTCCATCCGGTCTAAGGATCGTGATGTTGACGGGGAAGCCTCCACGTCCACCTATAGAGGGCCTAGGGTCTTCCAAGTGGACGAGACATTACAAAGATTAATGTCTTCAGAGTGGAAAAGTCCTGAAAAACCTCTTGTGGTTTCTAGGAGGTTCAAGGCTTTATTCCCAGTTGCTCAATGGGATCAATGGGGTCCTCCTCCCAAGGTGGATATGGCGGTGGCCAAACTGTCACGCCGCACTATGGTACCATCAGATGATGGATCAAATTTGCACGACGCCATGGACAGGCGCATCGACAATACCCTCAAGAAGGCGTATTCAGCTGCCTCGGCCCAGACCGCTGTGGCGGTTGCGTCTTGTGAAGTGTCAGCCAAATTACGCACTGACCTGGTTCATCTCGAGAGGGACATCAATTCTGGAGTCTCCAGAGATGAGCTGCTAGGGTTTCTAGGCTCGGTTTCCCTGGCAGCTGAATATTTAGCGGAGGCCTCCCACCATCAATTAAGGCTGGCGGCCAAATCTCTGGCACTTACCACTGCAGCAAGAAGACCTCTATGGTTAAAACCCTGGAGAGCTGATTTCCCCTCAAAATATAATTTGTGCGCATTACCCTTTGAGCCAGGTAGAGTCTTTGGCAGTGCCCTAGACGAGATCCTGGAGGGCTTGGCTGATAGGAAGGGTAAAACTTTACCCCAGGCCTTTAGAGGTAGATCTAATTCTGGCCGTGGTAGAGGCTATCCGCCTCGTCGTGGACGGCAGTCCCGAAGAGGATCTAGATATTCCTCTAGAGGCGCCGTCCGGAGATTCCCGAAGTCTGATGATAAAAAGGAGAAGCCTAGCTTTTGACATCAGGAGCAGTCTTCCTGTGGCCGAGATTCCTGTCGGGGGTCGTCTCCCCCATTTTTTCAACTGCTGGCAGGAAAAAATTCAAGACCCATGGGTCCTGCAGGTAATCCAAAAAGGATATGCAATCGAGTTCCTCCATCCTCCTCAGGATCGGTTTGTGTTAACTCGCAGCCTGCCTATAATGCAGCAGACTACATTGGAATGCTCCATCCGAGAATACATTCACAAGGGAGCCCTGGAGGAAGTCCCTTCTCTAGAAGAAGGATCCGGTGTCTATTCTCCTGTCTTCCTGGTACCAAAACCGGCAGACAAATGGAGAATGGTCATAGACTTAAGGTACCTCAACCGCTTCATCAAAAAGAAGCACTTCCGTATGGAAACCATAAAGTCTGTCACCACTTTTCTCCTCCAAGGCGATGTTTTCGTGACTTTGGATCTAAAAGACGCCTATATGCATATTCCTATTTATCCTCCACACAGAAGGTTTCTAAGGATTGCCGTAGTAGTTTCCGGCCACACAAAGCATTTTCAGTTCACAGCACTACCCTTCGGGATCTCCTCTGCTCCCCACACCTTTACAAAGGTAGTGGCTCCTATAGCGGCCGCCCTCAGACTTCAGGGGATATTCGTGGTGCCTTATCTAGACGACTGGTTGATAAAAGCCCAGTCAGAGTCTGTTTTGCTCCAGCATCTACAGACAGCCGTGTCCCTGTTTCAGAGTCTGGGATGGCTTATAAACTGGGAGAAGTCGGTAACGATCCCTTCAACCCGAAGGAAGTTCCTCGGCTACTTCCTGGATTCAGTCCGCCTGCAGGTCTCCTTGACACCAGCAAGGAAGGAGAAACTGGTCGGTGCAGTCCGGCACCTCTTCAAAAAGCCGATAGCCTCCATCAGAACATTGATGAAGATCCTGGGCTTGATGTCTTCCTCAGTGGAGGCAGTCCCATGGGCTTTGTGGCACTTATGTCCCCTCCAGAAGGAGTTACTAGAGGCTTGGGATCGCTCCCTTCTTACACTCAGCAAGAAGATTCAACTCTCCCCCAGGACCCGTCTTTCCCTCAAGTGGTGGTTGCACCTGAAAGACGGAAGGTCCACGGTCCAACCTTCTTGGACCCTGTTGACTACAGATGCATCCCTCTTGGGATGGGGAGCCCATTTGGATGAAAACTCCATAAAGGGAGTCTGGAGCGCTCCAGAAAGAAGGACCTCGTCCAACTGGAAGGAGCTCAGAGCTGTATATCGTGCCTTTTCTCGCCTCTTCTCAAGGGAAGAGCAGTCAAAATCCGGTCAGACAACATGACCACAGTGCTGTACATGAACAGACAGGGAGGCACCAGATCACCAACCCTCCTCAGGGAGGCAGATCTGATATTTACATGGGCAGAGAAAAATCTAACCCTTTTATCCGCAGTTCACATCAAGGGCTCCCTGAACATAGTAGCGGATCGGTTGAGTCGGGGTCATGCCGTATCAGGAGAATGGTCACTCAATCCAGAAGTCTTTCATCAGATTACCCTGAAGTGGGGTCTTCCAGAAATAGACCTCATGGCAACCCGACTCAACGCAAAGGTGGAGACGTTCTGTTCCCTTTACCAGGAGGACAATCCCTTGGCAGTGGATGCCCTGTCCATCCCTTGGAAGTCCAGGCTGGCATACATCTTCCCTCCAATTCCAATAATACCGAAGGTATTGATGAAAATCAGACAGGACCAAGTCTCTGCGATAGCCATCATTCCATTCTGGCCAAAAAGAGCTTGGTTTTCCCAACTCATGGAGATGAGTCGAGGGATATATTGGAGGCTTCCCCCCATCCAGAACCTGGTTTCCCAAGGATCTCTGAAATGCCAGGATCTCTGGAGATTCAACCTGACAGCCTGGAGGTTGAGCAGTCCCTACAGCAGGATAGAGGACTGTCAGAGGCCGTCCTGAAGACCCTTTCTTCTGCAAGAGCAGACTCTACCAATAAGAACTACCAGAGGACAGCCAAGATTTTCATGGAGTAGTGCTCCAAGAAGGGTATTAATAATCTACAACCTTCAACGGCTGATATTTTAAATTTTCTTCAGGACGGTTTGGATAAATGCCTTGCCCCTGCCACTTTGAAAGTGCAGATTGCGGCCCTCTCCGCTCATTTGAACAGATGTCTGTCTCAGGATCCTCTGGTTGCAAGGTTCCTTAAAGGGGCAATGAGGCTAAAGCCCTCAGTATCATCTCCAGTTCCCCAGTGGGACCTTGCGGTAGTCCTTACAGGCCTGTGCGGTCCTCCATTTGAACCCTTGGAGACTACGGAGCTAAAATATTTGGCATACAAAATTTTTTTGTTGGCTATTAAATCTGCCAAAAGAGTAGTGGAACCCCAGGCTCTCTCTTCTAGAGAACCGTACATTGTGTTTTTTGCAGATAGGGTGCACCTTAGATTTTTGCCTGGGTTTAACCCTAAGGTCCCCTCATGCTATAATAGCAATCAGCTAATTTCGCTACCAGTGTTTTTCCCCACTCCAACCTCTGAGGAGGAAGAAAAGCTCCACACCTTAGATGTGGTAAGGTGTCTGCGGATTTACCTATCCCGCACTCAACCGTTTAGGAAGGCCGAAAACCTACTAATTAATATGCAGGGTAAAAACAAAGGCCTCAAGGCTTCCAAGCCTACTCTATCCACATGGATCAAGGAGACAATTAGGTCTTCCTTCCTTATTCAGGAGTTACTCCCTCCAGTTTTTTCTACGGCCCACTCGACCAGGGCTGTGTCGACTTCTTGGGCTGAGTACCGGTCCTTACCTTTGGACCAGATTTGTGCGGCTGCATCATGGTCATCCCAGTTGACCTTTGTCAAACATTATCGTTTAGACGTCCGCAGTTCCCAGACAACTGCCTTTGGTCAGACAGTCCTTGACGTTGTAAGGCGAGGAAACCCTCCCTAGGGGAATTACTTGCTATCTCCCCATATTGTGCTGCTGTCGGACGTAAGGGGAATCGTTGATTGTAATGTCAATCTGTATTCCCTTAGTCCAGACAGCAGCACAAGGCTTCCCTCCCTAGAAGCTTGTTTCCTTTTACTTTATAATTTACACAGTGGAGGGAGGTCTCAGGTGCCCTCTTATAGGGCTAGTAGGAGGCACCTTAAATTTGGTGATAATTAAAGGTTCCACTGTCCTAAACAACACACAGGGGCAGAGATACCCCATATTGTGCTGCTGTCTGGACTAAGGGAATACAGATTGACATTACAATCAACGATTTTCCACTATAATTTGCAAATAAATTCTTAAAAAATCAGACAATGTGATTTTCTAGATATGTTTTCTCATTTTGTCTCTCACAGTTGAGGTCTATCTATGATGACAATTGCAGGCCGGCCTCATCTTTTTAAGTGGGAGAACTTGCACAATTGGTGGCTGACTAAATATTTTTTTTCCCCACTGTATAGGCTAAGATGAAGAGGCAATATAGCTCTGGGCACCCAGTTGGTAATGCATTAGTTTAATCATGTTGTTACAGGAACCTGTATATCATATATAGTTTCTATTACAATACACCATCCAGCAGAGGTCATTATTCCTGTCAGTTGATGACCGCTGACATGCCTTGCTGTAATGATTGCATTGCCTGTCTCTAGTCAAGCAATTCTGGGGATTTACGAATGCTATTTCCTTTGAGCATTAAAAACAAATTGAAAATGCATTTCTATAATGAAAACCATAACTTGTTCTGAAACAACAAACAAAACTTCATTTTCCGATATTTCAGAATACAGGATTACATTTAGTGTCACTTCTTGTATCCTTACCTGATTTATGTCTGTGCCTAATTGTATTAATACAAATGGATTATGCCTACAAAAGAGACATGAAGCATTGAAAAAGAATTTCTTGATTTATTGATTCTTAGCTTTTTAAGTATTATTTCTTGCTGACTGTTGTAAATACAGTAAGCAACTACGATTGATGAATATTATATACAAAGTCGTATTTAGTATTGGTTCACAGTAGGTAATAAATCTACAGGATAGGTGTTCCCACCACTGTGATCCTACCAATCCTGGGGTACTGTGCCGCTCCATGTAAATGAGGTTATGCTCATGAATGAGCACTGCCACCTATCCTATTACCTAGTCAATAAGTTAAAAAATATGACCTTGTTGGAAAGTCAAAAACTGGTGCACAGTTTGGAGGGAACAGTAGTGACAAGATTGAAAAGTTGGGAGAAGCTGCCCAGTGTCATATGTGAAGGGATATATATTCCACTGAGATTTCTTTTGTGGGTTCAGTCCTTGAGGTCCAATGGGAAAAGTAATCCTTGGTTGCTGAATAGTTGGCTGGGCTTCACTGATGATCAAAGAAGAGAACCTCAACTTTATTAGACTCTAGTTAGTAAATATAGGCGTGAGGGGTATTAAGGTTATAAAAAGTTATCTTCTATTGACTGGAGGCACGCAATCCAATACAAAATCAGCTTACCTCGTTCTCAAGATCTTTGCCCTTGGGTGCAACCACAGACCTCAGTCAATACAAAATCAATAAACCTCAAATCCAGCACTTCAAGGAAAAGTCCAGTCCAATAAGTGGCTTTATGTAATAACTTGTAAAAATCCACGTATTGACACGTTCCAGTTGTACAAACCTTTATTTAGCATATGAGGCAGGGCTCAGTGTGGCAATTTTACCATAGACTGGAATACAGTAGTAATATAGCATGAAACTGACATACACCAGTCAATTGCCACTTACAATGACCAGTCCTGCAACAGGCAATGTACAGTATAATAAATGACAGTGTAGTATAAATATTTCATAGAAAAAGCACTCGAGAAAAAAAGGGAGGAAGATGGGACAGATTTATTATATTGTACGCTATTCTTAATAAAGGCCCTGACTGGTGGAGGGAACAAGTGATTTATGAAGCGGTCTACACCAGTTAGGAATTGGCGTACATTTCTATTATAACTCATGCCAGAAATCTAATAATAAATATGTCAGGCTGAGGCATCCCCACCTAACTACCCATCCCGCACAAGTTTGGCACAAAAGAGGGCTTTGCACCAAATGTGCGCCACACTGTCAACTTTCTATACCATAAAACTGGCATAGAGGGACTGATAAATAACTTCACTGTGTCTTCCCTTTATGCCTAAAATTCCCTCAGCGAATCATTTAGAGACTTTTAGGCCACGTTCACCTCTGCGTTGGAGTCTGTCGCAGATTCCGCCGAAAATCAGCAGAAAGTAAAGTCCTGCATGGAGGTAACCACTGTTTTAGCAGACGGGCTCTCTGTCATTTAGGTCCCCCGGTGGATCCGAACGTTGGAGAGCCCGACACAAGTGTGAACCTAGCCTAAATGATGTCCCAGGGTTCCCTACCAGCTCCTCAAATTCTGAAAAACACCACATTTTGTGACATGGAACTGATTATTTCAGCTTGATCTTCCCAATGATACTGCAGTGGCATTAAGTGCTACCAATCACATAAATTATTAGGCTTCTGGTACAGTGAACAGTCCACAAGCCAGGTAAATTACAGAAAGTGGTATAAGCAGAAAGGGAGGTAAGAAGTAAATTAATGCAAAGAATTTGTGGATTTAGGATTGGACTCGAAACCCAAAGTACCAGAGAATATGCTTTAGTTGACCTTGTCACTGAGCTACCCTATTAGAAGTCGATATTTGGATCCATCACTTGTCACTAGGATACCTTATAGTTTAGTTAAAAAATATCCTAATAGACCTTATTGGTGATGCTGTAAGTCCTGTGTGTACTGTGACAAAAAGTTTACAATGATAATTGTATAGATGGAGTGCAACATTGGAATAATTTTGTCTGGTGGCTCTAGTGTACCCAGATCTGACACTGGGTCGCTTTAAACAGTAAAGTAATATTCCAAAGTGGAAGTATTCTGTGCAATGTGGGTTCAGTTTTGCGATATTAAATACTGAGCCATTTGAAATACTAATGCTAAAAAACCAGGTAATTATATTATCAGTGACATCAATATCTTTTATGAAGTATATAACCTATACCTTTAGTAGCTCTGATGAACCTCTGTCTGCATCTTCCTGACTAAAAGTAAGGCAACTACAGAGAAATAAAACTTATGGCGACTAATGTATTTTCACAGTTTTACACAGTTTTAAGATCTCTGCTTATGTTATTTTATAGGAACTTTGCTTACATCCAGACCAGATCATGTAATGTACACACAGGTGCACGGCTCGTCACAAGACGCAGGCTCCCTCTGCCCTCTGGTTAGCCCCATTGCAATTTAATTGGGGAGTACCAAGGAGTATTGGATGCTGGGTCCTGGTCCCCAACCTTGCCATCCTAGTGCAACTATTACACCATCAAGAGGTAGGGTATGATAGGATGACACTGAGGGCACAATAGCCTGCAATACAGAAGTATTCCAGTGTATTGCACAAATGATTAAGCAAAATCATGTTCAAGAACAAATAAGACCAAGACCAAAAAAAGACATAAAAAATATTTTAATCACTTTATTAAATTAAAACACAAGTTAAAAGTTAAAAACATCCCCCTTTTCCATTTATTACATAACAGAAACAGTAAAAAAAATAAACAATTGGTATTGTTGTGTCTATTGACACAATTGAAAAACCTATTGAGTCCGAAACCCACTTGAAAACAAGTGATTCAGCATCCTCAGACAGTGTGGAGGGAAGTATATAAGGGGAGTCCAACCATCTACCCCAATTGTTCCGAGACTTTCCTCCTTGTCTCAGTTTCGACCCACCGTATCCAAGCTCGGAGCATGTGGCATTAGGGGACATCCAGAATCTACCAACTGTAGAGAGTTTCGGCCAGAAAAATCTTGTCTGTAGTCAAAGGATATAGCTCTAAATCTATAAAGAGAAAGCAGGTTTCAGGGTTATTTGGTACCACCATGCCCATTTTATCATGTAGGAACTTCCTCACCTGTTCCCAAAAACCCTTCACAATGGGACATGTCCAAAGAAGATGGAAAAACTTTCCCGGGACTTCCCCACATTTAGGACATAAATCTCAAAAACCTGGTCAGAATCAATTGACTCTAGCTATAGACATATAAGCTCTATGCAAGATATACACCTGAGACATTCTATCTCCAACATTTGGAGATACCTCGGGGCTGCCAAAGTCATCTGCCAGTCCATCTCTGTTAGTCTCCCTATGTCTGTCATCCAGAAGGCCCTGGACTTGGGCGGCGATCCCTTGATACTAGCTGACAAAAGATCTTGGTATAGAATTGAGACCACTTTACGTCCAAGGGGTTCCAGCAGGGATGGGAAAGGAATTAAGTATAAAGAGAGCCCCGGCAAACTGCATCTGAATCACATTTCTCAGCTGAAGATATGGTAGGTGATATAAAATAGTAAGGAGAAACTTCTCCTTCAGCTGTTGGAAGAATTGGAATACTCCCTCCACATATCCCATTAACCTTCCTTCAACAGAGACATACTAGGTAAGTTCAGAAGTTCTGAAAGGGAGCCATTATGTCACCATGGAGTATAATGATCTATAGTAAATCCTCCTAACGTGGAACCAAATTAATAGAGGTTGATACAGAACGTGATGGTCCACCAGCGCACCACCTGGACAACCACTTCCCACTGAAAAAGAAAAGATGGTCCAGGAATGTATTGGAGACAGAATAGAGACATACAAGGTGCTCCATGGTCCACCCCTCCTTCAAATAAAATGTCCAGGCAAGGGGAGGAGCCTGGACGTGGAGCGGAATGGCCGTATAGTTGCAGAGCTCTCGGCCTGAGTCTCTACAAGCGACAGTTTAGCGACGTGCTTTTGGGCTAACCGCAGCTAATACAGAAACATAAAGGTATCCTACCTTCAAGGATGCCACGAAAACGGAAATCGGCGGTGAAACCGCTGAAGATTTCTGACTTCTACCTCCCCCATGGGGGAGGAGAAGAACAAAATGGCGAAGGCCCGCGCTTGGACATGGCTTCTAGAGCCTCGACTCCCTCTAAAAATCCTCCGGAGGAGACACTCAGAGGAGAGCGCTGTCGGCCCCTTCTCTTCCACAGCTGCTGGATGGTGTGGACCAGGGGTTGCCTGGACCTTCTCCCCGGCGGGCCGGGGCCTACATAAACCACGGGCCTCCGCAAAAAAACGCTCCGGGGCCTGTGGCTAATGCGAGCCTGGAGACGAGTTACTCACCCACCGCTAGTCCGGTCAAGCAAAGGCCCAGGCTCCAGGAAATCGAATCTCAGGAGGAGGAGGTGAGCAGTAAGATACAGCCTACTTCTCTATCTACTGATTTTTTTGCAGATATCCCTGCAACAGAAAATTTACTTACTGAGGCCTCCATGAAAAATATGCTTATGGCCTTCTGTAAATCACTAACGATAGACATGTCTCTCATGGTGAAACCGCTAGATACAGATATTAAAGAGCTGAAAAGCCGTACGGTTCATGTGGAATCTAAAATGGCGGAATTTGCGACTTCACACAATGCGCTTATAGATGCTCACTATGAGGTAGAGAGGGATGTGTCTTTTCTGAAAGCCAAAATAGCCGACTTAGAGGACTGTTCTAGAAGAAATAATCTAAAGTTTAGAGGGATTCCAGAGTCAGTATCTACGAGTAATTTAACTGCATTCCTTCAGGATCTGATACGAGCGTTATTACCAAACCTCACGGAACTGGATTTAACTATTGATAGAGCTCATAGAGTTCCTAGACCATCCCATTTAGATGAAGCTATACCTAGAGACGTTCTTGCAAAGATTCATTTCTATCGCACTAAAGAGCTGGTTCTGTCGACTTCCAGGAAGGCGGGTCGCTTACCTGAACCATACCATAAAATAGCCATTTACTTGGACCTATCAGCCTCGACGCTACAATCAAGGAGACAATTTATCCCTATCACCACAGCTCTGCACCAACACCATATCTTGTATAAATGGGGATTCCCAGTCCGCGTGATCATCTCTAGGGACAATTTAGTACACATCATTAAAACTCCGGAGGAAGGAAAAAGCTTGCTAGCTACATGGAACATTTCAACTGTCGATCCACCACCTAAACAAACCCCTGGTCCCGTGTCTGATGGTTGGCGCCAAGCGAGGTCCCAAAAACGTCCACCTAAAGGGCTACAAAGCTAGAGTCTCACCTATTTTTGGATTCCGTATGTCCATTGTTGGTGAACTTATCCCCCCAGGATTACGACAGCTGCTGGTGTGCTGTACTATGTTCCCTTTTGTTTTTGTTTCTTTCTTGATTTTGCTCAGATGGTTTATCCATAGGTTCTGTAACTTGCATGGTTTGCTTTTTCGTTGGTTCTGGCACATTGGGCGAAGTGAATACAAAGGGTGGAGACATCTTCACTGCATACGAACATTGACACTCCCTGGTAGAGGTGGTTGTGGTAAGACTTGTATAGCGTTTATAAATGTACATTATGGTACTTAAAATTGTGTCCATGAATGTTAGGGGTTTGAACTCCCCTCAGAAAAGAGCCAATTTATGGCGTGAGGCCCGAGCTCAAAGCTGTGACATTCTTGCAATACAAGAGACACACCTTTTAAAGGCAGACGCTAATCGCGTTCAACACCCAGCGTATCCACATGTGTTTCATGCTCATTATTCCTCAAAGCGTAGAGGTACATTGATTGGGATTAGAGACGCAGTAGCGTTCCAATTATTGTCGCAATATGCGGACCCGGGGGGGCGGTTTATAATAATAGTATGCACCCTTAACAATGTCAATTACACATTAGTATCGGTTTATGCCCCAAATAAGAAACAAGTGGCATTCCTGGGGAGACTTGTAAGGGCGGTAGAAAAGAGGAAGCAGGGATGTCTGATATTAATGGGAGACTTTAATATGGCTCCAGACTCGCTAGTGGATACCACTTCTGGCAGGATGACACGTCACCCCTCTTTCTCGCAAGCTATATGGAGACACGAATTATTTGATGTCTGGCGTATTCTCCATAATACCGAAAAAGATTATACGTATTATTCTACTGTGCATAATAGCTACTCACGAATCGACCTATTCCTAATAGAGCAGTGTAGCATTTCCCTTGTTAAGAAATCTGAGATTTCACAAATAACGTGGTCGGACCATGCAGCGATAACCATGTCAATAGCGGAAAAATACGAATGCGCAAGAACGTATGTATGGAGGTGTAATGAATATCGAATGTCACAGCCAAAATTAAAAGCAACATTAGAGAATGATTTTAAGGAATTCTTTCAAATTAATGCCCCCTCTGCCTCTGGCCCGGACATACTGTGGAACTCTCATAAAGCTTTTATAAGAGGAACTTTGATTGGGGCATATCGAAAAGAAAAATAGAATGGCAGAAATAGATCGATTGCTTCATCAGATAAGAACTATTGACGCTAACAATAAACAATCTACTTCTTCCTCAAATGCAGCAAAATTAATGGCATTACGTCATCAGTTGACTGCTTGCTTATTGCACAAATATGAGAAAAACCTGAAGAGGGTTAGAGCTATGTACTATTCTCAATCTAACAAGGCAGGCAAACTCCTGGCAGCTAAATTGAAACTAAAACATGCGAAATCTAGAATCCCATTTATTCTCAGTCAGGACGGTACCTACAAAATTTATGACCCAAAAGGCATCGCTAGCGCTTTTAGAACTTTTTACGAAAGCCTATATAATTTGGCGGACGACTCCTCTGTGGTCCCTCCCACAAACAATGACATTGAGCAATTCCTTAGAGCTGCTCAGCTACCAACACTCAATGAATCACAGCTGAAATCATTGAATGCACCTATCACCTCGGCGGAGTTGTCAGCCATAGTTAAGTCACTGCCATCTCGTAAGTCTCCAGGCCCTGACGGCCTTACTAATGATTATTACAAATGTTTCTTCCCAGTCCTGATGAAACTGCTGCTAGCATTTTTGATGGATGTGGTTGATTCTGGCACTATCCCAAAAGAAAATCAGGAAGCCCTGATAGTTACACTGCCGAAGCTGCGCAAACCCGCTACCAACCCCCAAAATTTCCGACCCATATCGCTATTGAACTCAGATCTAAAAATTTATGCCAAATTAATAGCGAACAGATTGGCAGTCTGTCTTCCAAATTTAATAAAGTATGATCAGGTGGGGTCCGTTAAAGGGAGACAGTCATACGATAACACTAGATGCATTTTAAACCTCATACACCACATTGACTCTAAGAAGGAAGAAGCGGTGATCCTCGCACTGGACGCAGAGAAGGCGTTCGATCGCATTTGCTGGTCGTATGCCTTCTTGGTGCTTAGAAATATGGGGTTCTCTGGAGCTATTATAAGAGCGATTGGGGCGTTATATTCTGCACCTTCTGCGAGAGTGTTCACCAACAGAGTAGTTTCAGACCCTTTCCTGATAAAAAACGGGACCAGACAGGGATGCCCTCTGTCGCCCCTGATATTTATTCTTTCCATTGAACCATTAGCTCAAGTACTTAGATTAGATCCGGGAGTGGGAGGTATTGACATAAGAGACAAAACTCACCTTATATCACTCTACGTGGATGATATTATTCTCACTCTGTCTAAACCGCAAACATCCCTTCCTCGCCTTATGGATACTATTAACAATTTTGGGCGATTATTGTATTATAAATTAAACATGGCCAAATCACAGGCACTGCCTCTGCACGTTCCCCAACACACGCTCCAATATTTGAAATCAATGTATAATTTTGAGTGGAGGGAGGACAGTGTTCAATATTTGGGGATACAGGTGACAGCGTCCCCAGGGTCCCTCTATAAAAGTAACTCTGCCCCAATGTTAAAAACAGTGCAAGAAGAAACGGAGAGAATGTCTAAAACAGATGTCTCATGGATAGGGCGGGTAGCCGCTTTTAAAATGTTGCTATTGCCTAGACTCTTATACCTGTTCCGCATGCTCCCAATGTTCATCCCTGTTTCCTTCTTTGAAACAGCTCAAAGGGTGATCTCGAAATATATATGGAATGGTAACAGACCTAGAATTAATAAAAGCTTTCTATTCAAACAGCGGGATGCAGGAGGACTGGGGGTACCAGTAGTGAGGAACTATTATATAGCATCGCTAGTCACTCAATGTGCAAGATGGAAATCAATGGATACTTCGGTTCCATGGCTACATATAGAGCAGGCGTTTATATCCCCCCTAAAATTGGAGGATGCGCTATGGTTGCCTTCTTGGGACATCTCGGCTCCTGGATCCTTCTCTCCAGTCATGTGTGCCTCGTTATCGGCATGGAAGCTACTTCATGGGAAAGCAAACCCTACGAAGTATTTTCATATTACAGAAATGCCCTTATCATTGATGGCCTGGGTGATTAGTGACTTGGAGGTCTCGGATTGGGAAGCGAGGGGGATCACGCAGATTTCCCAATTATATTCTGAATCTAGGCAACCTATACCGTTTGAAGAACTAAGACGACAATACGGGATTCATACTGGAGATTTCCTGAAATATTTTCAAATATGGCACTTTGTGTGTAAACACCCTGCGACGACATTACCCCATAATAATTCACTTTTTACCTGGCTGTCGACTAATATGAGGGGACTGCGATTCTTATATGAAAAAATGGATGAAATATCGACTTTCACTAGATCTACCCCATTTCGCTGTTGGGAGAGAGACTTAGGGATAGCCATTACCCCAGACGAATGGCAACAAACAATTAGATTGATCCATTTGTCTTTGAAATGCAGCACCCATATAGAGACAGCTATGAAAATCATCTTAAGATGGTATAGGACCCCATCTACCTTACAATTAGCATACCCCTCCGTGTCTGGAAATTGTTGGAGAGGATGTGGAAGCAGGGGAACACTTCTCCACATTCTGGGGAACTGCCCCAAGATTCGTAACTACTGGGTTCAGGTCTTTGAGCTGCTCTCGGAGCTGTTTGGCCTGCAGCTCCCCTATGCCGTACCTATGGCTATCCTGTTGTTTGGGATCCCCGGTGAGTTGAACAGGTATAAACAACTCATCTGTAAAATCTTGACCATAGCCAAATTAATGTTGGTGCAAAGATGGCGGACGATGACTCCTCCGACACTGTCGGCCCTGGTCTCAGCCATAAACAACACATACTCCTATGAAAGGGTGATCGCAATAGGAAATAACTCTTTTTATAGCTTTGACAAAACGTGGGATGCGTGGTCCCACTCTCGATTTGCCATGTAGGGAGCCTAAGTTGTTACAGAAAGGTCAACCGCGGGGGAGCAGCGGGTGTGGGGATGGATACCAAACACGCTAACCCAGTTAAAAAACAGAGTAGAGAAGGAGCGCAAGGTGCGGCAGGTATGTGTCGAATACCATGTGCATAAGCATAAAACCCGTGAATAAAGAATGGATCCCATACAGAGAAATTTCACCTAAATAATTCATGATAACCCTATGAATGTGCCAAATGTTAGTGTTACTGTTTACTCTATGTAATTTTTCTTATTTGTTTCAGTGGTATACAGTTTACAGAATGTGACTTGATAAGAAATATACTCTATTGTATGTCAAATGTATACTGCACTGTATGTATTCTCTGAAAATTTTGAATAAAAATTATTGAAACAAAAAAATGTCCAGGCAAGGTGAGAGAGCTCAGTTGCCCAGTAGTACAATTGGAAGTTAGGGAGCCCCAAACCACCTTCCCTCCATGATTGGAACAGTAGATGAGACACTATCCTGGCCCATTTATTACCCCATATGAAAGTGACCAATTATACAGAGTTTCTGGAAGAAGTGAGAGGGTATATATACAGGTGATAGAAGTAAAATATACAGAATTTTAGGCAAAATGACCATCATAACAAGATTGACACTAGTCACCTGTCAAGAAGAGGATGTATATTAAGTGTATATTTATCTGAACTTTGACCTTGAGATAAGTTATTTCCATGGCCATGTGTAGTGGCTGACTTGCTCAATTGAGACTGTGACATTGAGTGCCAGAAAACGTGATTTTGACCAATTTATACGAAGACCTAAATGGGATCTGAATTCTTCAACTAGTTGAAAAACTTCTGTAAAAGAGGCATCAGAGTCCTCTAAGTAGAGCAGGGTATCATCTACATATAGGCTAACTGTCTCCCCCTGACCAGACCACACACAGACCGTAAACTGTAACTTTTAATATATTGAGAATACTTCATAGTATTTGATGAATCCTGAATACCCCATTATTGTATTGTAATATCCTTCAATGTAAAATGCTAATGTATTTATAAAAGCGCCTCATCATTATCAGAACAATACTTAACAATATATTTCAATAGCAACTATTTCTTCTTTCAGCATCATTTCAATAAGCCGTATACCAGACAATACAAAAAGTCGCACAATAGTGCTGAATAAAGTTGGTGATAAATACATACATCTATGCTAACAAAAGGGAAAGCAAACACGGCCGCCGATGAGAGGTCGCTGTGACCCATTCCAGCGTTATAAAAGATAGATACCAATCAAAACAGCCCACAAGAAAAATGACTATTCTTCTCAGACCTAACTTGCAAGATTTTAGACACGCAAACGTGGGTGTCAGGAATGATATATAGACTGCCATTCAATCCTGAAAGCTATGGTTATTTCTCTGCAGATAAAGCCCACACAGGCTCACACAATTGTTGACATGAATATCCATTGCATATGAAATGAATATTTTTCCTTGCCTGCAAGACGTGAAATTTGTGTTGCCCATTATAAAAATATAACTATGGTAATCGGGAACATTTTGCTCTGAATTTATTCTCTGTATAAAATAAACACTGCTCTAAACTTGTATTTCTCTTTGCATTGTATTTGCATGATGCCTAGGGTAAATGCAGAAAACACATTTAGGAATTGACAAAAATCTATGGTATTCTGGGACTCATTAAGATATAGATAGACATCAATATGTGATTGGTGGTGGTCTGATACCTAGTGGAAGAAAGGGCTGTTTTAACACGTTAGTGGACTCCGTTCAAAGGTTTCTTAAGTTGGCGACCCAGAATAATTGAATATTCCTTCAAGTGGCCAACACATAATGCCCCCTGTCCCCTAAAACTTGGTTCACACCTGTGCCCAGATTCCGTCCCCAAATCCACCTGAAAAATTTTTTTTTGGGTGGAGACCAGGCGGAAATCTGGCTGACTCCATTATAGTCTATGGGGTTTGCGGGTTTCCACAGGTAACTGCTTTTTAAGCGGATTGGGTTTCTGTTTTTCAGGTCCCCAAGCGGACCTGAAGAACAGAAGCCCAAACGCAGGTTTGAACCTAGTGTTAGTGTCAAATCAATGAGCTACATACAAATGTAAAAAGTTATACTCACCTAACCTAACCTGTTCATATGGAGGTGCCTTGTGGCTCTGAATGTAGTGTTGTCTCCAGCTCAGCCCTCATCGCTCATCGCACCTTCCAGCCACAGACTAGCATAGCAGATTTTTTGTTGACTGTATTCAATCTAATCTGTGTCCTTAGGAGCTGAAATCACTACCTGCCGCCAGCAACAGCTTGACCACTCCCGAAATATGGGACAGTCCCATTCGATCCAGGTTGGGTGAGGGGGACCTCTGGGACCTCTTGATTGAATATTCAGCACTATACTGTACATTGCATAGGGGCTGTGCTTGGTTTTGCAGCTCATTCCCATTTACTTCAATTGAAGTGCTGTCCTAACATGACCAATAAACATGGTATTATTGGCACAGGGAAAAGGCTGCAGTGCCTGTGAGTGATGGTGCTTCTTCAAACAGTGAGATCCCGGGTATGAAGAAGTCATTGATATCAAGGCTGCTATCAATGCCTTGTTCATGTCACCTTGCATAACTCTTGAAATACTTATGAACCATTATGCTAATTAACCCCTGATGAGATGACATAGGAGAAATCTGTAGAGAGAGTAAAAAGCGCTAGTGCAGCTAATGCAAGCAAGAATGGAGATGTATATGTAATGTACATCCACTCAGAATTGAGTAGAAGAATGTGGGAATTTAGGAATCGTAATATACTGAGGAGGATGGTTTGTATCCTTGGGTGACCACACAAAATAACTAATCAGCAGGATTGAAAATAAATACCCGAATGCTCAATTTGATGGATCACCAGGATTCAACCATCCTCTATGAGAGCATAAAATAATTAACAAAGTAATACTGTATGGCCATTATCCCTGGACTGGAGTCCTACTAATAGTGAATGGTTAGAGGGATTGTGATATATCAAAATATCCCTCTACCGTTTTATCGGCCAGATCTGTGCACTGGAACATAGAATATTGGTATTTTATTTATACCTCAATGTCCATTATTTGACATACATTTATCTGGGAGGGCAGTTCCTTAAAACACAAAGTCCCAAATATAGAAATATTTTAAATGAGGGAACATCCCGTTTAAATAGGACTAATATTAGATGTGTTTTTAGGTGTAGTAATTTTTACATTTTACCCGGATTTAGAATAGAATAGAATAGAATAGAATACTTGACTGATCCCTGGGAGAAAATTGGAGGTTTCAGCAGCTCAGGAGTATTTACAATTAGGATATAACGGATAATAATAAGTTGAAAATGTAATTAAATTAAATTGAAAATGAAGGGTTAACATCCATATTAATATTTAAAGACAGCAATGCAATTTCATGCATAACAGTATAAGGTATGTATTTTCGGTGCATTAGTTATTATTGTGGGTACAAAACAACCAAAGAATAAGCAGATCAGTGAGAACAGTATGTGCCTGATCAATAGGAGTCCAACAGCTGAGACCCCACAACAATAAATATGAAGTGGTCGTGCATATGCTTGATTGGAGAGTACAGATAGATTAATCAGTCAAAGCCTAATTGGCTAATTTCCTCTTCTAGCATTCTACTCCTGATAGTAAGTATTGAAAAACAGATTCTCATTCCTGTCTTCAATGTTTGAGATACAGATGTATCCTCTCTTACGTTTACGCCAATTTTGTTAAGGCCACAAATTTGTCACAATACAAATTCAATACATCGTAATAACATGCTAGCAAAGCCCTTGACAGGCTCCAACTCACATCACAACTACAGGGTGCAGAAAAGAAATTCTGACAGAATATTGCAAAATCATGCTTTTGTTTTATTTTTAAAGCTGATCATCTTGGACTGCACATCTCAGGAAACTGCAAAGAGAAAAAGTAAATTCACAATGAATACTCTGAGGGATATTCAATGACTCTGGATCAATCTCCTGACTGTAAATTTTCTTATCATTAATTTTTTTTGTTCTATAGAGTGTGATACATACAGTATTAAAACCATGTTGACTTGTAGTCTTGTAGTTGTTGACTCTAAGGCTACTAACACGTCAGTATCAGCAAAGTGAAGGAGATTTCATTAATCTCATTCACTCATTGCAGGAAAAAAGCTGCTGAAAAGGTTTTGGAAAACGCAGCATATTACTTTTAGCTGTAGAATGCCTAAATATTTTATAGGGGAAGAAAAACCACAGAGAAAAATGCAGCAAAAAGTCCATGAAAACGTTGAAAAAAACACCATGCATTTTCGCTGCATTTTTTTTTCCACTGCGTTTTTAAAGGTGTATTTCGCTATGTGGGGTCTTAGCCTAAAGGAAATTTTCTACAAACATAACCATTTTAAAATTTGTAGACAATTAAAAAGTAAATGTACCAGGCAGGCTTTTTGGATGTTGGGCCAGCACAATGGCTGGAATCATTACTATCACCACTGTCACCCTGACCCGGTTGCCAGGTCCTAGTTGCAAAAGAATCATTATTGGCAATGTCATCATCATCTTCTCCATTTTTTCTGACACATCATAATGGTCATGCACACACTCCACCTCCAGATATCCCCCTAGCTCCTCTACAAGAATGGCTAACAGTGTTAGTATCACACCCACTGCCACTAATACATCCACCACCAACCATCGTCTTCCTCCTTTGCTTGCACACAATGCTGTCTGTTCTCCTCCAGCTCATCAAAAAGAGGAAGA
The DNA here is from genome assembly GCA_947044405.1 of Leptodactylus fallax. Taxonomy (NCBI): domain Eukaryota; kingdom Metazoa; phylum Chordata; class Amphibia; order Anura; family Leptodactylidae; genus Leptodactylus; species Leptodactylus fallax. The sequence goes on from CAMRHE010000184.1 coordinate 1,852,722, forward strand.
CTGCTCTGACTAGGAGAAATAGCTTGCTCAGCAGGTGCCACATCACAACCAGGGATCTATGTCAGTAAAGAATGTGAAGGAGGCACGGTTGGCAATCCAGAAAGTTCCTGCATTAAATTACATATTATGCAGGAGGAGGATGAGGAAGAGGAACACACATAAGCCTAACTCAAGATCAGATCACTCTTGGAGTCAGCTAAATAAACAAAAACTTAATCTTAATTCTCAGCAAGTACAAAAATCCTGCTTCTACTGGTGGTGCCACCAAAACCAGATCAGTGTTCCTCTTGTCACCCACAATCTTATTGAAAGTAGTAGTACTTTCACAAGTGTTTCCTGGCCCCCCTCCTTTTGTCTGTCCCCTGCCCTCCTTTTTCCGGTCATTTTTTAATGCCTACAGACAGTGCTTAATTATTAACCAAATAAACTCCAAAACACTCAAATAACAGAGATTCTTTTTTTTACATTAGCAGAGGATGCACTAGTACTACTATGTGTGATGTATATCAAGAATTATATATGTGTACTTGCACATACAGAGAAACACTTAAATTTTTGTTCAGCTTAACAACAATGCTCCCTCAGGCATGTATGGGTCAGACAGCAGGCCAGAGCAGTGAAAAAAACATGAAATTAACAAATATTTTTTAGTGCAGGCTAGACTGTATTGGGTAAACACACCAAAAAAAAAAAATCTGAAATAACAGAATCCTTTTTTACATTAGCGTAGGATGCACTACTAGTACCACTACCACTGTACTGTGTGTAATGTATATCAAAATTATATATGTGCACCTGCGCATGCAGAGAAACGCTTAAAATATTTTATTCAGATTAACAACAATGCTCCTTCACATTGTGTATGGGTCAGACCAGAGCTGAAAAAAATTCCCAAATTAAGATTTTTTTAAAGATTTGTGCAGGCTAGACTTTATATTGGGTGAACCAACAACAAAAAAACACTTGTATTTAAACAAAAAAAAAAAAATATATATATATATATGTTTAAGAGAAAGTGTATAGAATTAAAATTGCTCTATTGCAAGTACTGTCAGACAATATTAGATTATTGGCAAGTAAAGGGTTAATTGTCTGTGAAGCACAGATTCCAGTCACTCACTGTCTGTGAAGTGAACCTGTCCTATCTATCTGTCTATTGAATTTTAGCACTAATCTGCCTGTGTATAATTGCTTGATTCTCCTCTAACTATTGATTCTCCTATAACTAAGTGCTATGATAACTACTGCTGGAATTCCTGAATTTTCTGAACTGTGCGGCCTATAGCCTAGCTATGATGCAGTGAGATGGATCACAGATCTATTTGCATGTCAACCATTACACCAACTGAAGCTGATCACTACAGTGTCCAAGCCTTTATACACCATATGACATCAACACTATAAGGTCCACCTACCACTGTCTATTGGCTGAAAGGCTGTCAGATGTTGCAATCATGTGATCTGTGAGTCAGTGGCATAAGTACCGCCGAAGCAGCAGTAGCAGCTGCCATTGGGCCTGCGACCTTAGGGGGTCTGGTGGGCCCCTGTTGTTGGGGTTTTTTTTTGCTGGGGAGTAATCCTAGCAAGTAACAGGCCCAAGTTACTTACCGATCCTCGTTCCTTCTCACAGCCATCTCCGCTTCCTCTTATGCCCTCCAGGGTGCCCCGTGTATCCGTAATCATGTCGCTGGGGCCCCCTGGAGGGAAGAAGGGGAAGCAGAGGTGGCTGTGATCAGGATCTGGAAACAGTAAGGAAGGCCGAGAGCCCGCGGCAAGAGTATTTGTTGACCGAGCCTCAACAAATACTGCTATTATACTTTGGGGTCGCCTCAGACCCCAGAGTATAATGATCAGAGGCCCAGGGGAGGTGAGCGAACATAAAAATCATTGGTAGCAAAACAAGGGTTTTGCCACTAAGTATTAAGTCTTGTTTGCCAGAGGGATCAAATATTTATTTCTCTCTGCAAAATGCAAATAAATTTATAAATTTTAAACTATGTGATTTTTTGTATTTTATTTTTGATATTCTATCTCTCACTGTTAAAATTAACCTACCCTTAAAATTATAGACTGTTCATGTCTTTGTCAGTGGGCAAACTTACAAAATCAGCAAGGGATCAAATACTTATTCCCCTTACGTCCGACAGCAGCACAATATGGGGTATCTCTGCCCCTGTGTGTTGTTTAGGACAGGTGGAACCTTTAATTAGCACCAAAAAGGTGCCTCCTACCTGCCCTATAAGAGGGCACAAGAGACCTCCCTCCACTGTGTTTTTTTTTCTGTCCTGAGTGGGACAGGTGGACGGAGGTCTCTTGTGACCTCCCGTCGCTAGGGTTTTTTTCTACTCCTGGCTTGTTTTTAGGGGGTACCTTGGTCCATTGCGCAGTTTCTCTTTCCCAAAGGAAAAACCTCCGGTCCCTCAGGCCTTCGCTCCGCAGCGCAGCATTATCCGGCTCATCGCACGGCAGGCAGCGCGATCCCGGAAGTAAGTGGGGAACCTCTCCGGCCGGAACCTTTCTCCGGTCCCGTGTTCCCGGAGGAAGGAAGCCTTTGCGCACCACCGCGGCCTACTTCCGGTTCTCAGAAAAAGTGCGGTAAGTTTGAAAAATTTAAAATTTAAAGGAAAAATATAGAATTGATTTTTGCTGCTTGTATTTGAGCCTCTGGCTTAGGCTTATGCTCCTCTATGTTCCTTATGACCTTTGACCTGTTTTTGGTGCTGTATGAATGTTGTTGGCTTCCTCCCCTCGCTGCTGGATTACATTTAAAAGGTCTTCAATCCTTTACTTGTTGAGCTGGTGGTTTCTAGCTCCTCGGCTGCGGTTTGCGGTGGCTGGTTTTTTTCCTGACGGTTTTTTTTCTCTTCAAGTGACCGATTTAAAAAAAGTAAGGTACCCCTTGGTTTTCTCTTCTTATGCGATGCTTGGCAATCTTCCATTCTTCAGTTTCACGTGGCTGTTTGATGTTTCAGATGTCATCTTCTGCATCAGGTAACGGCGATGGGCTTAGGAGGAAAAAGTCCTCTAAACATGAACACCTAACGTGTTTGGATTGCAATACCCCTTTACCTGACGGCTATGATTTTACCCGCTGTCACCAATGTAGTGGACCTCCGCCGGAAGAACCTTCCATAAGAGAGGTTGTCACTTGGGTAAAGGACTATAAGGAGGAGTCTCTAAGGAGATCCGTTCTTCCATCGCCCAGATTGCCAAGAGACCGCAGGTTGAGACAATTCTTCCTTACGGATCTCTGATGAAGATTATCAGATAGTGGACCAAACACTCTCATCTGACGATTCCACTGAAGATCCCAGCAGGCCGTGCTTCCCACTCGAAAAATTAAGCCGGCTGCTGAAGTCCATACGGTCTAAGGATCGTGATGTTGACGGGGAAGCCTCCGCGTGCACCTATAGAGGGCCTAGGGTCTTCCAAGTGGACCAGAGATTACAAAAATTAATGTCCTCAGAGTGGAGATCTCCTGAAAAACCTCTTGTGGTTCCTAGGAGGTTCAGCGCTTTATTCCCAGTTGTTCAATGGGATGAATGGGGTCCTCCTCCCAAGGTGGATATGGCGGTGGCCAAAGTGTCCCGCCACACTATGATACCATCAGATGATGGAGCAAGTTTGCACGACGCCATGGGCAGGCGCATCGACAATACCCTCAGAAGGCTTATTCAGCTGCCTTGCCATAGACCGCTGTGGCGGTTGCGTCTTGTGAAGTGTCAGCCAAATTACGCACTGACCTGATCCACCTTGAAGGGACATCGACTCTGGAGTCTCCAGAGACAAGCTGCTAGGGTTTCTAGGCTCGGTTTCCCTGGCAGCTGAATATTTAGCGGAAGCCTCCCACCATCAATTAAGGCTGGCGGCCAAATCCATGACATTTACCACTACAGCAGGAAGACCTCTATGTTTAAAACCCTGGAGAGCTGATTCCCCTCAAAATATAATTTGTGCGCATTGCCCTTTGAGCCAGGTAGAGTCTTTGGCAGTGCCCTAGACGAGATCCTAGAGGGCTTGGCCGACAGGAAGGGTAAAACTTTACCCCAGGCCTTTAGAGGTAGGTCTGACTCTGGCCGTGGTAGAGGCTATCCGCCTCATTGTGGCCGGCTGTCCCAGAGAAGCTCTAGATATTCCTCTAGAGGCGCCGGCCGGAGATTCCCGAAGTCTGATGATAAAAAAAAAAGGAAGCCTAGCTTTTGACATCAGAGGCAGTCTTCCTGTGGCCGAGATTCCTGTCGGAGGTCGTCTCTCCCATTTTCTCAACTACTGGCAGGAGAAAATTCGAGACACATGGGTCCGGTAGGTAATCCAAAGACGATATGCAATCGAGTTCCTCCATCCTCCTCAGGATCGGTTTGTGTTAACTCGCAGCCTCCCTACAATGCAGCAGACTACATTTGAATGCTCCGTCCGAGTGTACATTCACAGGGGAGCCCTGGTGGAAGTCCCTTCTCTAGAAGAAGGTTCCGGTGTCTATTCTCCCATCTTTCTGGTGCCAAAACCGGCAGACAAGTGGAGAATGATCATAGACTTAAGCTACCTCAACCGCTTCATCAAAGAAGCACTTCCGTATGGAAACCATAAAGTCTGTCAACACCTTTCTCCTAAGTTTTTCTAAGGATTGCCGTAGTAGTTTCCGGCCACATGAAGCACTTTCAATTCACAGCACTACCCTTCGGGATCTCCTCTGCTCCCCACACCTTTACAAAGGTAGTGGCCCCCATAACGGCCGCACTCAGGCTTCAGGGGATATTCTTGGTGCCTTATTTAGACTGGTTGATAAAGGCCCAGTCAGAGTCTGTTCTGCTCCAGTACCTACAGACAGCCGTTTCCCTGTTTTAGAGTCTGGGATGGCTTATAAACTGGGAGAAGTCAAAAACGATCCCTTCAACCCGAAGGAAGTTCCTCCGCTACTTCCTAGATTCAGTCCGCCTGCAAATCTCCTTGACACCAGCAAGGAAGGAGAAGCTGGTCGCGGCAGTCTGGCACCTCTTCAAAAAGCCGATAGCCTCCATCAGAACATTGATGAAGATCCTGGGCTTGATGTCTTCCTCAGTGGAGGCATTCCCATGGGCCTTGTGGCACTTAAGTCCCCTACAGAGAAAATTATTAGAGGCTTGGGATCGCAACCTTCTTACACTCAGCATGAAGATTCGACTCTCCCCCAGGACCCGTTTTTCCCTCAAGTGGTGGTTACACCTGAAAGACGGAAGTTCCACGGTCCAACCTCCTTGGACCCTGTTGACTACAGATGCATCCCTCACGGGATGGGGAGCCCATTTGGATGAAAACTCCATAAAGGGAGTCTGGAGCGCTCCAGAAAGAAGGACCTCGTCCAACTGGAAGGAGCTCAGAGCTGTATATCGTGCCTTACTCCATTTCTCGCCTCTTCTCAAGGGAAGAGCAGTCAAAGATCCGGTCAGACAACATGACCACAGTACTGTACGTGAACAGACAGGGAGGCACCAGATCACCAACCCTCCTCAGGGAGGCAGATCTGATATTTACATGGGCAGAGAAAAATCTAACCCTTTTATCCGCAGTTCACATCAAGGGTTCCCTGAACATAGTAGCGGATCGGTTGAGTCGGGGTCATGCCGTATCAGGAGAATGGTCACTCAATCCAGAAGTCTTTCATCAGATTACCCTGAAGTGGGGTCTTCCAGAAATAGACCTCATGGCAACCCGACTCAACGCAAAGGTGGAGACGTTCTGTTCCCTTTACCAGGAGGAAAATCCCTTGGCAGTGGTTGCCCTGTCCATCCCTTGGAGGTCCAGGCTGGCATACATCTTCCCTCCAATTCCAACAATACCAAAGGTATTGATGAAAATCAGACAGGACCAAGTCTCTGTGATAGCCATCATTCCATTCTGGCCAAAAAGAGCTTGGTTTTCCCAACTCATGGAGATGAGTCGAGGGATATATTGGAGGCTTCCCCCCATCCAGAACCTGGTTTCCCAAGGATCTCTGAAGTGCCAGGATCTCTGGAGATTCAACCTGACAGCCTGGAGGTTGAGCAGTCCCTACAGCAGGATAGAGGACTGTCAGAGGCCGTCCTGAAGACCCTTTCTTCTGCAAGAGCAGACTCTACCAATAAGAACTACCAGAGGACAGCCAAGATTTTCATGGAGTAGTGCTCCAAGAAGGGTATTAATAATCTACAACCTTCAACGGCTGATATTTTAAATTTTCTTCAGGACGGTTGGGATAAGGGCCTTGCCCCTGCCACTTTGAAAGTGCAGATTGCGGCCCTCTCCACTCATTTGAACAGACGTCTGTCTCAGGATCCTCTGGTTGCAAGGTTCCTTAAAGGGGCAATGAGGCTAAAGCCTCGGTATCATCTCCAGTTTCCCAGTGGGACCTTGCGGTAGTCCTTGCAGGCTTGTGCGGTCCTCCATTTGAACCCTTGGAGACTACGGAGCTAAAATATTTAGCCTACAAAACCACTTTTTTGCTGGCTATTATATCTGCCAAAAAAGTAGGGGAACCCCAGGCCTTCTCTTCTAGAGAACCGTACATTTTGTCTTTGCAGATAGGGTGCACCTTAGGTTTTTGCCTGGGTTTAACCCTAAGATCCCCTCATGCTATAATAGCAATCAGCTAATTTCGTTACTTGTGTTTTTCCCCACTCCAACCTCTGAGGAGGAAGGAAAGCTCCACACCTTAGATGTGGTAAGGTGTCTGCGGATTTACCTATCCCGCACTTAACTGCTTAGGAAGGCCGAAAACCTACTAATCAACATGTAAGGTAAAAACAAAGGCCTCAAGGCTTCCAAGCCTCCTCTATCTACATGGATCAAGGAAACAATTAGGTCTTCCTTTTTCATTCAGGAGTTACTCCCTCCAGTTTTTCTACGGCCACTCGACCAGGGCTGTGTCGACTTGGGCTGAGTATCGGTCCTTACCATTGGACCAGATTTGTGCGGCTGCATCATGGTCATCTCAGTTGACCTTTGTTAAACATTATCATTAGACGTCCGCTATTTCCAGACAACTGCCTTTGGTCAGACAGTCCTTGACGTTGTAAGGCGAGGAAACCCTCCCTAGGGGAATTACTTGCTATCTCCCCATATTGTGCTGCTGTCGGACGTAAGGGGAATCGTTGATTGTAATGTCAATCTGTATTCCCTTAGTCCTGACAGCAGCACAAGGCTTCCCTCCCTAGAAGCTTGTTTCCTTTTACTTTATAATTTACACAGTGGAGGGAGGTCTCTCGTGCCCTCTTATAGGGCCAGTAGGAGGCACCTTTTTGGTGCTAATTAAAGGTTCCACCTGTCCTAAACAACACACAGGGGCAGAGATACCCCATATTGTGCTGCTGTCGGACGTAAGGGGAATAAGTATTTGATCCCTTGCTGATTTTGTAAGTTTGCCCACTGACAAAGACATGAACAGTCTATAATTTTAAGGGTAGGTTAATTTTAACAGTGAGAGATAGAATATCAAAAATAAAATACAAAAAATCACATAGTTTAAAATTTATAAATTTATTTGCATTTTGCAGAGAGAAATAAATATTTGATCCCTCTGGCAAACAAGACTTAATACTTAGTGGCAAAACCCTTGTTTTGCTACCAATGATTTTTATGTTCGCTCACCTCCCCTGGGCCTCTGATCATTATACTCAGGACTAAGGGAATACAGATTGACATTACAATCAACGATTTCCTTCATTGTATACAAGTACCAGAACTTTATTCATGGTTGTATCCATTGGCAACCTATCAAGACGAAAGACTGTCGCCATTAAGATGATTAGGGAAATCTTTAAAAGTCTACATTTAATTATTTATATTTGCAAAAAAATTTTTATATCTAATTCGCTAAAAATGTAAAAATGGTTGTGTTTATGGGTCAACCCTTTAAGGTTAACTTTTATTCGTATTTTTCGTTGAGGAGCTTACTCCAGTGTTTAACTTTGAAATCACCCAAAACATTAACTCAGCAGATTAATAGATGTTACTATCAAGCCAGGCACTCCTGCTTGACTCATTCTTTGTGAAATAAATGCACTCACAGGACACATTTTTGGCATCATCTGTGACTATTTATAACCTTTGAGGAAACCAGTGCAAGTCTGTTTGAAGAAAGAGCACAGTTTGTCTCCAGATCTCACTTGGGTTAATTAATCTCTGGTGGGTCCTTTACTGTGATGTGAAGCTTCGCATTTATACTAGCAGTAGTAACAGAATTTTATAATGAAAACCACATTTTGCTGGATGGAAAATAACAATGGATGGACATCTCAGGAATAATGTAACATATCGGATCTTTCTTAAAGTACAAATAATGCTGATAAGAAAACATTTACCCTGTATTTACTCCCTGCCTGTTCTGTGTCATACTATTACATTGCACTAAGTGTATAGTTAACGCACTATTACAGCACTGTAATACCGCGTGCACAAGAGCCAAAGCCTTCAACTATAGTTGAAGTATCTTCTGACTCCGGCGGAGTAACCCCTTGGATGCTGTGATGCATAGCGATCATGGCATCCAGAGGGTCCGGGGCAAGATTGCTTCCCCCTGCCACCCCTCGGATCCCCCCGCGATATGCCATGCCAAACAGGAGGCCGAGCAACTGCCTTGTGACAGTGCACATTACACATAGGGAGCTCAAAAAACAACGAACAAAGTGTTGCCACAAAGATCAATCACAAGAGTATTTATATCACAAATGTAATGTTTTTATTACAATAAATATATCACAAAAAACTGTATACACAATACAACATATAAAATACACAATCAGCTAAAAAAAAACAGGCCGGATGAAAAAGACATGTGAGACAGAAGATGCCCTCCCCAGAACACCAAAATGGAGTACCCTTAATAAAGTAACAGCAGTATATACAAATAGATGTCCCCTCAATTCATATGATGGAAATCTGCATAGATTTAATAAATGCTAAAATAGCAATGTGAGACTTCTAGAACTAAAGTATACTTATCGCCCAAAAAAATATATATAATTACTCTAGTGATTGATCTTTGTGGCGACACTTTGTTCGTTGTTTTTTGAGCTGTATAGCATATATAGGTGTGGTCAGCTATTGTTGAGGTGCTTGTATATTAGCATTACACCTAGGGAGCCTATGAGAGATGTGCTGTAATACTATGTATTCAAGTCCCCATGTGGGACAGGAAAAAAAGTTAAAAAAAAAAAATTAAAAGTTTAAAATAAAGAATAGAAAATAAACAAATAACAAAGAGTTAAAAAAAAACCCAGCTTTATGTTTAAAAAACACATAATGTAAACTAAAACAAACAAACAATTTAGGTATCCCCATGTGTATACAAGTCCCCATTATCCAAAAATAGCATTTATCCCGTAACAAAATATATACCGCAATGGGTAAATTTACCTATTTTGCTCATATGTAATAAAAAGTCATACATACCAAACATTGGTACCAGTAAAAAGTGCAACTTGCCCGACAAATAAAGAACCCTTACATATCTCCGTCAAGAAAACAATAAAGAAGTTATAGGTGTCAGTATACGGTGACACCAAGAAAATTGCTAATTTTCAAAAAGTGACATTTTATTTATTAAAGCAGTAAAACAAAATAAGACCAATATAAATATGGTATCTCCGTAATCGTAATGACCCACCGGATAAAGCTGCCATGTCATTTTTAATGCAGAGTGGGCGCTGTAAAAACAAAATGCAAAAAATTCTGATATAATTGGTGTTTTTTTTTTTTCACATGGACCTCCCAAAAACATTAATAATCATGGACCCCCAAAAAAAACATTTAATCAAAACATTATATACACCCCAAAATGATGTCAAATGAAACTACAGTGAGTGCAGGAGGGAGGGGCTGGGCTTTCTTCACACATTGAATGTACTGGATGCCAATACAGTTGATGAAGAGGTCAGATTAAAATGTGGGCAAATGTGCAATTGCTTGCCACTGGGCCTCCTTTTACCCTCTGGCAAGGAGCAACCACACATTTTACCCTTATTATAATCCTCCCCTGAATGTACCCATTGGGGAACATGTATTAAGCTACTTGGTGTAAATTGCACCTTTTTGTGGCCTTTTTCTGCCCTGCACTTTATTTATGAGACATCTTCCTTTTTTTTTTCCAGATGTAATGTGGCTCTTGCCACTTTTGGGGGACCTGGCCTAAATGGAGATCCTTTACATGCTGTATTTATGACTTGTGCTTTTTTTGAAAAAGGAACAAAAAGGTACAAAGAAGACTGTCAGGTCAGACATCAAAAAAGACATTGCTGAAAAGGGGCAAAGCTCAAAATATGCATACAAAACACTTGTGCACAACATTTATCAAGTAAGTATACCTACATTGTAAATAGACACCACAGTAATTCTAAGTTCACACTTGGGCTCGGGTTTCCGTTCTTCGGGTCTGCTTGGGGACCCAAAAAATAGAAACCCAAACCGCTTACAAAGCGGTTACCAGCCGAAACCCATGGACTACATAGAGTATAATGGGGTTTCCGCCCAAAAAAATGCAAAGAGAAAAGTCCTGCTTCAAGTGGATTAGGGGACGGAATCCCCGAATGTAGAGCGAGTGCTGGTGTGACCAGCCTTAAACTAATGTAAAGAAGGAGCACCTGCAAAAAATAAAGCAAAAACAGGGGCAGATAATAAATAAGGCTACTGACACCCATTGTTCTAACAATCGACATCTAAAGGACATTAAGAAAACAAAACAAAACATCCATTACACTTATTTTTTTTTGTCGTGTGCATGGGGCCTAAGATCTAAAACTCCAGTTTTAATGAATATCCCTGATAGGAATGAGTCATATAAATGTGGACTCAAATTTTGAAACAAAATTTCTAATACACATAAATTAAAGATTCATCTCAGGTCCCCCATTGTCGGTCTCCATGTCCAAAGTGGGGACTAATGCTGACTGACTAAAAGTAAAAAAAAATTACTAATTGACCCTAGATTCACACTAGCGTTCGGCATTCCGTTCTTCAGGTCCACTTGGGGAAGGAAGGAAGGAAGGAGAGGAGTTCTGGCAGGCACCAGCCACCATCTTTACAGGCCGTGTGGGGATGGCAGAGTACGGCACTGACGTATACAGTTAGTAACCAGGCAGTGTTGGCACCAACCACCAGTGTTACACAAGCCTCAGGCTTTTGGTTTGGTATAGACTTGCAAAGTAAAGCCCCTATTTGGATTGGAATGTTGGATTTTATAAGAATGATATCAATATGAGTATTTAGTATATATTTAGTGTTTAGGTTTTTTTTTTTTGCCTGTATGATAATACAGAAAAATATATTCACTGTGCATTAGGACTGCATCATATAGGAGTAAAACAACTTACAAAATAACTTATTGTAGAGAAATCAAAATGGACCTCAGGCAAGGTCACTCCTGGTCACTGCTACAAACATAATCCATTGGAAAGTGGCCCCTTGAGAAAAATAAGTAATTTCTGAGTTAGGTTAGGTGTAAAATTCTAAACTATACTACAGTATTCCTAAAGTGACAGTGACTATCACACCTGCATTAACCTCTATCCTAGCGTAAAATCATAAGATCATATGGGTAGCGGTGCAGTAAATTAACATCTAACTTCACATCACCCAGACATTCTGGATCAACAATCTGATGTAGCTGCATCTTCATCGGGTCAGTTCTCCTAGCAGGTGTAAATACAGCATGAGGAAACTTTCTTCAAGAGATACAGCTAGTATGGTAGAAAATAAATTCACCAGACGAAAACAAACAATGTGTTAAACTGCTGTATACTGACACAAGAAGTGAACTGAGAAGAAACAGATTTATTCTGTAATTTCAGGATCAGTGTAATAGAGGATGCCCTGACATTTATTTAGAGTTTACAGTTGTATAAGGTGTAATAAGTTTATAAGTTTTACAGATATAACAAACCTTAACTTGATAGTGATAACTTGCTGCAGCATGATAGCTTAACACAACTAAAACCATTGAAAGAGTCAAAATAAAGAGGGCCTGTCACCAGATCTGGAAAGTACAATATCATACATCATCTGATATTAGCTCTCACCCTAGGTATTTTGGTGTTTTGTTTAGCCAAATCCGTTTAGCCATTCCAAAGATATAAGCCCTTTTAGTGTTGATACAAAGTAGGATCTACTAGCCCAGTGGGCCAGAGAACACAGAGACCCCACCCCAGGAGAAATCATAGTGTTACCACCCACTTGGTTAGTAGACCCTAATCTGCATCAACACCAAAAGGGCTTCTATCTTTGGAGTGACTGAACAGATTTGGATAAACTAAACACCAAACTGCTCAGGGTGTCAGTTCCTATGATATGATTGAGGCAATGGGCTTTTCAGACCTGGTGACAGGTCCTCTGTAAAGGGTTTTTTTGGGCAAAATTTTATATTTCAAAAAAGGTCTGTTAGTGCTATTAATAGGTTAAGAAGTGCAACCAAATACCTTTAGCAGTGTTTTGAGTGATTTCTGGGTTTCTCTGTGAGTTCCTGGCATCTTCTGCATTTGTTTACATGGGCATCTTCCTGTTCTTTGTTTTCATAAAACTACCATGATGCCTTGGGGTTCAGTCAGAGCTGACTCACACCACCTCCCCCTCTCACTCCCTCCCCATCCATTTCTCACTCACACCCCCTCCTTGTTTCCCTAGCTAGCCTGTCCACTACTAGCCTTTCATAACTAACTCAATCCCCCAACCCCATCATACTTACCTGTGTTCCTATCTGGAATAGAGCTGGATTGCTGGCACGCACAGTGACGCAAAGTGATGCTTAGAAGGTCCAGATCGGAAGACAGGTAAGATTGATGGGGTGGGGGTTAGCATAGGTGATGTTCCTTTTTCCCCCTTCCGGAACGGAACGTCACTGTGAAATCAGAAAATGTGACTGTGGTCACATGACCGCACTGCCGATCAAGGTAAATACAGATTTTTGTTACACTAAGTAATTTAGATGGTAGGCGGGGGAGGAGGGGGGTAGCTTAGATTAGATATATCAATTTGTCCCTTTAATGTTTCTTGCAATGTTTCTTGCAATGTGTTAAGGGGAGTTTGTCAGGTCCAAAATGCCTCAAAATTAATAACAATGCCAAGTATGGGCCTTTAATAGGAGTAGAAACACACCTCTGTGGTTACAAACAAAGATGATGCAATGCAGATATAATCCTCTTTTATGGCTATTCAAATCAGCCAGCAAGTGCACTAAGGGAGGGTCTAAGTTGAAAAATTTGCCTACAGAAAGCTAAAAGTGCTCCAGCTCTTCTCTGGAACCACCACCTAACTGCACCCATTTAGCTATGGTTGACATCTTCAGCCTCTGAATGCATTACTACTGTTGCTTTGTCAGATTGTAGCCACCAAGGTATGTTTTAGATTCTATTAAAGGCTCCTAAATGGCACTACTATTGGTATGGGAGACACTGCAGATCTGAAAGACTCCCTTCAAGGATTATACTTAAAAAAAGAGCAACAGGGATTGATATTGCCAGGTTTGGGACCCTAAGGGTATGTTCACAAAGTGGAAATTGAAGAGGATCTTATTTCTGCCCCCTTGGCACCCCACAGCAGAAAGTCAAAGCAGAACTTTCACCCACTATTTGGGTTCACATGAATGAGCCTATCTAGTGGAGTAACCCGCACTGCAAACTCCGCGGCTGAATCAGTCAAAGAATGCGCAGCAAGATCGAGCAGGACACTTTTTTTTAGGTGTTCTGTTGCGATCTCTGTCTCTAATTGAAAACAATGGGAGGCAGAATTAGGGCAGAATTTGGCAGTAATTTTGAGGTAGAATCCTACGCAAAATCACTGCCAAATTGTGCCATGTGAATGGACCCTTAATCCCATCTGTATCATTACATGATGGATGTTGGTGGCAGGTTCCCTTTAATATCACACAATGGTCATCCTATCTGTTTACCTCATTGAGTTCATGGGAAATACAATTACTGCTACCTTCAGTTGAACATTGAGAATATAAACAGGACAGAATGATATACTGGGTGACTGAGACAGAAAGAATATTTCATCTTAAATCCACAACCTATTATAGTATATCCATAGCATTTGGAGCAGACACTTTTAATAAAACAACCAATCGTTCAAGTTCCTTCTCACAAGCCGAGAATAAATATGTGTCTAGAAGCTTTGTCAGTCACATAGAAGAGTACAAGACACTTTTATAGTAGTAATTTAAGTCACTAAAAGGACTGCCTTAGAATGGGAAGAGGAGAGATCATACTGGGTGCTGCCAATGTTAAATTGGTAACAGGTTCCCCTAACTATCATGTTCCATTTATAATTGTGCTGAGTCCTGGATGTGACTGCTACCATTGCACCCCCATAGCCATGCCCTTGGAGGATGACAAGTGAAGGTTACTGCTCAGCTGTACCTGGGAAAAAGTTTTATTTCATTATATACCTTTTCCCTATACAGATATATGTACACTACCGTAAATAAGTTTAGGGTCACTTAGAAATGTCCTTATTTTTGAAAGAAAAGCACAGTGTTTTCAATGAAGATAACATTAAATGAATCAGAAATACACTCTATACATTGTTAATGTGGTAAATGACTATGCTAGCTGCAAACATCTGGTTTTTAATGCAATATCTACATAGGTGTATAGAGGCCCATTTCCAGCAACCATCACTCCTGTGTTCTAATGGTACATTGTGTTTGCTAACTGTGTAAGAAGGCTAATGGATGTTTAGAAAACCTTTGATAACCCTTGTGCAAGTATGTTAGCACAGCTGAAAACAGTTTTGCTGGTTAGAGAAGCTATAAAACTGACCTTACTTTGAGCTAGTTGAGAATCTGGAGCAGTACATTTGTTGGTTTGATTAAACTCTCAAAGTGGCCTGAAAAAGAGAACTTTCATGTGAAACAGTCTATTCTTGTTCTTAGAAATGAAAGCTATTCCATGCGAGAAATTGTCAATAAACTGAAGATTTCCTACAACGGTGTGTACTACTCCCTTCAGAGTACAGCACAAACAGGCTCTAACCAGAGTAGAAAGAGAAGTGGGAGGCACAACTGAGCAACAAGACAAGTACATTAGAGTCTCTAGTTTGAGAAATCGACGCCTCACAGGTCCTCAACTGTCAGCTTCATTAAATAGTACCCACAAAACGCCAGTGTCAACGTCTACAGTGAAGAGGCGACTCAGGGATGCTGGCCTTCAGGGCAGAGTGGCCAAGAAAAAGCCATATCTGAGACTGCCTAATAAAAGGAAAAGATTAATATGGGCAAAAGAACACAGACATTGGACAGAGGAAGATTGGAAAAAAGTGTTATGGACAGACGAATCGAAGTTTGAGGTGTTTGGATCACACAGAAGAACATTTGTGAGACACAGAACAACTGAAAAGATGCTGGAAGAGTGCCTGACGCCATCTGTCAAGCATGGTGGAGGTGATGTGATGGTCTGGGGTTGCTTTGGTGCTGGTAAAGTAGGAGATGTGTACAAGGTAAAAGGGATTTTGAATAAGGAAGGCTATCACTCCATTTTGCAACGCCATGCCATACCCTGTGGACAGCGCTTAATTGGAGCCAATTTCATCCTACAACAGGACAATGACCCAAAGCACACCTCCAAATTATGCAAGAACTATTTAGGGAAGAAGCAGGCAGCTGGTATTCTATCTGTAATGGAGTGGCCAGCGCAGTCACCAGATCTCAACCCCATTGAGCTGTTGTGGGAGCAGCTTGACCGTATGGTACGCAAAAAGTGCCCATCAAGCCAATTCAACTTGTGGGAGGGGCTTCTGGAAGCATGGGGGGAAACTTCTCCAGATTACCTCAGCAAATTAACAGCTAGAATGCCAAAGGTCTGGAATTGCTGCAAATGGAGAATTCTTTGACAAAAGCAAAGTTTGAAGGAGAAAATTATTTCAAATAAAAATCATTATTTCTAACCTTGTCAATGTCTTGACTATATTTTCTATTCATTTTGCAACTCATTTGATAAATAAAAGTGTGAGTTTTCATGGAAAACACAAAATTGTCTGGGTGACCCCAAACTTTTGAACGGTAGTATATATAACAAAGTTCAAAGCAGCACAGCAACAAAACAGGATGAGTGCAAATCCAACAGAAGATAGCTCCTTCTTCTCAATGTCTAAGCAAAACAGAATGGCAGCACTCCAAAGTTTCAAAAAAATAGTGGATTTATTTCAAAGCTATTTTTTTGAAACTTTGGAGTTCTGCCATTCTGTGTTGCTATATATATATATATATATATATATATATATATATATATATATCAGCAATTATTACCTCTTTTACAGCATTTATTGCTCTCTACAGTATCTGAAAATTCCACCGAGCTGTTCCATGGACTGTTCCACACTGACTCCTCTCCACAAACTCCTATCACAGCTACTGCTGCTGAATAGACAGGCTCCTGACATACAGCTATACTGAAGAAGATGACAGTTCAGCCACTGTGGTTACATACATTTTGTTTCTTTTTAGAAGAATATAGAAAGAAGAATATTTTCATTGCCTCCCACTGTCTCTAGGTGACAATGTTTTTCTGTGCAGAGGCATCCTGGGGTTAATAGTAGAGCAAAGAAATATAAAAATCAAGATGGTGTCTGTTTTCTGAACTGCAGGGATGTGAGTGCAATATACTGCACATAAAAGAAGAATGTGACAGACAATCAGTAAAGAAAAAAGGCTGCAGTAAAGAAAACTGCTTCTTAATAGTACAGAATGTCCACCTTGAAAAGTATTGGCGTTGCTCCGAAGCATAGCAAAACATGAAGCAACTTTGCAGTCTTGATAAAAGATATTGAGCTGTTCTGCATGTATAACACCTATGTAGAACTATTTGTCTCCATGGTTACAAACTACAAATATATGCAGTGTAGGTTGTAGGTTGCAGAAAAATACATGTTCAGATCAATGCAGCCGAATGGAGATGTTCTATCTGCAAATCATCAAATGGGTTGCAACCTGATGTAAAAATAAATGTAGAATTGTGTATATTCCAATACAATAAAATTATTTTTATTAACTGGCAACCTAATATTATGGTACAGTGCCTTGCGAAAGTATTTGGCCCCCTTGAACTTTTCAACCTTTTGCCACATTTCAGGCTTCAAACATAAAGATATAAAATTTTAATTTTTTGGTGAAGAATCAACAACAAGTGGGACACAATTGTGAAGTGGAACAAAATTTATTGGATATTTTAAACTTTTGTAAAAAATAAAAAACTGAAAAGTGGGGCATGCAATATTATTTGGCCCCTTTACTTTCAGTGCAGCAAACTCACTACAGAAGTTCAGTGAGGATCTCTGAATGATCCAATGTTGTCCTAAATGACTGA
Source organism: Leptodactylus fallax (assembly GCA_947044405.1). NCBI lineage: Eukaryota > Metazoa > Chordata > Amphibia > Anura > Leptodactylidae > Leptodactylus > Leptodactylus fallax. The sequence continues at coordinate 1,870,028 of CAMRHE010000184.1, forward strand.
TGATGATAAATATAATCCACCTGTGTGTAATCAAGTCTCCGTATAAATGCACCTGCTCTGTGATAGTCTCAGGGTTCTGTTTAAAGCGCAGAGAGCATCATGAAGACCAAGGAACACACCAGGCAGGTCCGTGATACTAAGTGGAGAAGTTTAAAGCCAGATTTGGATACAAAAAGATTTCCCAAACTTTAAACATTCCAAGGAGCACTGTGCAAGCAATCATATTGAAATGGAAAGAGTATCAGACCACTTCAAATCTACCAAGACCCGGCCGTCCCTCTAAACTTTCATCTCAAACAAGGAGAAGACTGATCAGAGATGCAGCCAAGAGGCCCATGATCACTCTGGGTGAACTGCAGAGATCTACAGCTGAGGTGGGAGAGTCTGTCCATAGGACAACAATCAGTCGTACACTGCACAAATCTGGCCTTTATGGAAGAGTGGCAATAAGAAAGCCATTTCTCAAAGATATCCATAAAAGGTCTCTTTTAAAGTTTGCCACAAGCCACCTGGGAGACACACCAAACATGTGGAAAAAGGTGCTCTGGTCAGATGAAACCAAAATCCAACTTTTTTGGCCACAAAGCAAAACGATATGTTTGGCGTAAAAGCAACACAGCTCATCACCCTGAACACACCATCCCCACTGTCAAACATGGTGATGGCAGCATCATGGTTTTGGCCTTCTTTTCTTCAGCAGGGACAGGGAAGATGGTTAAAATTGATGGGAAGATGGATGGAGCCAAATACAGGACCATTCTGGAAGAAAACCTGTTGGAGTCTGCAAAAGACCTGAGACTGGGACGGAGATTTATCTTCCAACAAGACAATGATCCCAAACATAACGCAAAATCTACAATGGAATGGTTCACAAATAAACGTATCCAGGTGTTAGAATGGCCAAGTCAAAGTCCAGACCTGAATCCAATCTAGAATATGTGGAAAGAGCTGAAAACTGCTGTTCACAAACGCTCTCCATCCAACCTCACTGAGCTCCAGGTGTTTTCCAAGGAATAATGGGCAAGAATTTCAGTCTCTCGATGTGCAAAACTGATAGAGACATACCCCAAGCGACTTGCAGCTGTAATCGCAGCAAAAGGTGGCACTACAAAGTATTAACTTAAGGGGGCCGAATAATTTGGCATGCCCCACTTTTCAGTTTTTTATTTTTTACAAAAGTTTAAAATATCCAATAAATTTCATTCCACTTCACGATTGTGTCCCACTTGTTGTTGATTCTTCACCAAAAAAATTTAAATTTTATATCCTTATGTTTGAAGCCTGAAATGTGGCAAAAGGTTGAAAAGTTCAAGGGGTCCGAATACTTTCGCAAGGCACTGTAAATTCATTTTGAAACATTTGGAACCACGGCCATAACTATAGGGGTTGATAACAGCTGTAACTGAGCCCAGAAACCAAGGGGGGCCCAGAGGTCACTCTCAACACACTAAGGCTGGATAAACTTCTTTGATCTTAGTTTTTTTTGATGTCTGGCAGTTTGAGAGGATTTATGATACACAGCCTTCCACTGTCGTCTGGAGCACTGGAGTGAGAAGATTTATGATACACAGCCTACCACTGTCCTCTGGCACACTGGAGTGAGAAGATTTATGTTACACAGCCCACCACTGTCCTCTGGCACACTGGAGTGAGAAGATTCATGATACACAGCCTTCCACTGTCCACTGGAACACTGGAATGAGAAGATTTATGATACAAAGTCTTCCACTGTTCTCTGGCACACTGGAGTGAGAAAATTTATGATACACAGCCTTCCACTGTCCACTGGCACCGTGGAGTGAGAAGATTTATGATACACAGCCTTCCACTATCCTCTGGCACACTGGAGTGAGAAGATTTATGTTACACAGCCTTCCACTGTCCTCTGGTGCACTGGAGTGAGAAGATTTATGATACTTAGCTTTCCACTGTCAGACATGAGAAAATGAATCCTATCATGCTAAAGTAGCAGTTGGTTAGCAGAATATTGTCAAGTCGGGATTCTGTGTGGGACGCTATGGTACAATAGAGGTGCATGATTACTACGGGGGGGGGGGGGATGGGAATGATGAGAAGTTTGTATGCACAGACATTTTGTGAACTAATCTTCATTGTGATCTGGTCCCAGATAGAGAAGTTAAAGGGGTATCCAGACAAAAAAATTAATACAGTGGTTTCTCCAGCACCAGCATCTTCTCTAGAGCAGTCCTATAATTTCAGCTATGAATTCAATGTTTTGTGGGAATATGGGGGAAACTCTGAGAATCATGACATGGTACTATGTATAAGTTCAGAAAGTTAAGAATTTAAGAATCACAAAGGTGTCTACAATTCTGGCATATAATCAATAACGCAGTAAACTTAGCAGGAGAGAGGTGGTTGCACTATTCTATGACAGTCCTCCCCTCCTCAGTCCATCTCCACAGGAGCTGAACCTTTTCAGGCTCCAGAAGACGACATGTCTATTATGTATAGAATCATTACACAGGTCACAGTGGCTCAAGTAGGCTCTAGTAAGTCTACACATACTCTACAGATTGTGCATTGGGGCCCAGGAGTTTTAACTTATGATGACTTGTAAGTAACTATTAGTTTTCGTAGGGAAAATTCAATTTCTATTTTCTTTAACTTGTAATGATTCCCATTTTTTAAAGAGAGTCTGTCACAAGGGAGTCTGTCACAACAACTCAGCATGTCAATCCAGCCCCTTAGATAGGTCACCTAAACTGTGTTTACATCTTTTGAATTGGTGCCTCCATTGCCAACATATCCCTGTTTTTTAATGTGCAAATGAGCTTTTTGGAGCAACGAGGATGTTGCCATTGCTCAAAAAATGTAAGCACACAGCATCTTTTCTCCAAAGAACTGATTTGCTTGTGGATAAAAACAACGATGTTTCGGCAACAGAGTCATCGAGTCACTTAGGGAAAACAATGTTTGGTTTATGTGGCCCTAACCCATCTATCTCTATGGTTGTGTTAATATTCTGAGTTCTGGTGACAAACTCCACTTAACTTAGGAAAATTGGTTTCTACAGCTCCTACAAACATACTCTCTGCCCTCTCCTCATGCAGCAACCAACAATATAGGATAGAAGACACTCTTGGTTACATTACAGTTGCAGAAGAGTAACCACAACACTGGATCACTGACTATAAAGCTGGGGGAATACTACACTATGGGTCACTGGAGCCAAAATCATAGATACCAGAGCAATGCTGTAGAAACACTGTAAAGAAGCAGCCTCAGATGTGTGGGAAGAGATTGGGTCAGCAGTAAAGGGCACTTGATGTATAGATGATACAACTGAGAGTGAATATACAGAAATTGGGCTGTTATTGTTATATACAAGAAACTAAACTGTAGCAAATGATTCAGAGCCAAGTTCAATGACCTGCTCTTCAGCATTACTAGCATAGAGACTATATATAAATATATATATATATATATATATATATATATATATATATATATATAGTTGTATTTAACATTTATTTTTAACCTGTTGTTCTACTGTTGAAGAGGAAAATCTCAGTAAAATAGAGTCAGAGAGCCAACCAGTAGTGGCCGTGTCTACATACTGTACCATCACCGCACCACATTACAACAGACACATTCAGTTCTCCACTTATTACAAGGAAGGACAGTATGTTTCCATTGCACTCTACCCAGTTAGGTACATAACAACCGGAAAAGTCCTATGCCAGTCTGCTTCCTATGAAAAATGAGCCTGTGTGGCTGCTTGGCATGGCGACTCTAGATTGTAATCTCCACTGAGACAAGGGCCAGTGTAAATAAACACGCAATGTGTACAGCTCATTGGAACAAGTTTTACTTCTATGTTTTGTGGCTCGTTCCATTGGAATATGATTTACTCCAATGATGAAATACAAGAGAGCAAAATACTAGGTGGTAAAGTATGACTGTAGAATGACAGGCTGGAATATGGAGACAATGACTTTCCTTCAACACAAGAACAAACATCTGTAGAAATCTGTTTTAAGTTACTGTCAACATGAATTTATTAATATAAATGGCAAAATGATCTCACAAAACATAATTAACCTTAGCGATGAACTTCAAGGTGTACACTCCTTAATATGTCAGCAAGAACCAGCACATCCAAGTGTGACATCATATTTATTACTACATAGAGAACCTCATTAATTCCATAGTTATTAGACATCTTCTCTGGATTAAGCCCTGAAGGGCCAAGCCATTTTTATCTTTTACAAGCACACAGTTTTTTGGAGTTATTTTGTGGTTTCATCTTAGTATTTTAGAAATACTAACTATATTTTTGCATTTTATTTGCATATATACCTAAAATAAGTTTCAATGTTTTGTGCTTAATTTTTATTTTTTTTTTTATACCTTTTTTTCATCTGATCCCATAATTCACTTGGGCATAACTGTACACTGGCATGGGGTCCTGGGTTTGAACATCTGCATTAAGTTTCTATGTTCTCCCTGTGTTTCCATGGGTTTCCTCCAGGTACCCTAGTTTCCTCCCACATGTCAAGACTTACCTACTGGGGACAGTGAGCGATGACAATGTATGCCCTATATAATAAAGAGAAATAAATAAAATAAAATATAAATAAATGCTCTGCCTTTGCATAGAAATACAGTGCAGCAATCCTTAACATGATAACTAATGAGTTAGAGCAGTTTTCCGTGACTAAACTATCGATGACCTATTCTCTATATCTATTCGGTGGAGGTCCAACACCAAGCCCAAAAAGTACATTGCATAGGAGCTGTACTTGGCATTGCAGCTAAGCACCAGTCACTTGATGAATATGATGCTACAGAAGAGCTGTGGGGGTCCTGGGTGTTGGACCCCAACCAGATATTGGCGACCCTTCCTAAAGATAGGTCATCAATAGTTCAGTCCTAGAAAACCTCTTTAAGTAAAATTTTACTCAGCTTTTTCACTGGCTTTTGTGATAACATGTTGCAGAAAGTTATCAGATACAAGTTAAGGACTGCTACATTTGTATACACAGGTACTTACTAATGCATACTACTTGTACGCTCTAATAGGAGAGAAAGCCCTGGGGACCTTTGTCTGGTCACAGTGGTATTTTCATAGTCATGACAGCACTCGCGATCAAAGGGCTGGCAATCATGGATATTAGGAGAGTTACCCCCAAAAAAGGTTAACTGTCAAGACCAGACAGTCCAAACAGTTGTAGTGAAAGTGCAGCTGTGTATTACAAGTGTCTTCCTGCAGTAATGTTATAAGCACGGTGACGTTCCCCATACAATCACCCAGAGGCATAGCTAGTGGGGGGCAAGAGGGCGGCAGCCCCAGGCCCATTGACTGTGGGGGGCCTACCCTGGGGCCTCTGCAACACAAGTTACACATCAACTGCATCGGCATCTGCATGACAACAATGCAGTAGAAGTACATAGTAGAGAAGAAAAGCCTCTTGCTTCCTACTCTACTAGTAAGTAGCTTGCAAGCCACTTTAGGCCTGTGGCCTATGAGCTGCCGTAAGACATCTGTATCCTGACATCACTGTCCTGCGCTGTGGGGCAGATGTCCTGGTGCTTTCCATTTAAGCAGCAGCAGTGGCGGAGGCAGCGGTTGTGGAGGTTCCTTATCAGGGCATTGGGGGCTTGGAAGTGACAAATGTTTTTTTTTTTTGTTTTTGTTTTTTTACAAACTTTGGGCATTTTAATAGAGGGGGTAATACATATAAGAGAGCAAATGGGGACATTTAAGGAACCACCTTTAGCAACATAAGGGGGTATAACTAATATATGGAGTATTAGGGTGCTTTAATAAAATGGCATATAATTTATAAAGAAGGTTAGTGGGGCCAGTATGAATATAAGGGGCAATAACAATATAAGGCAGCATGGGGCAGTATCAAAGGGAATTGTAAAAACCACAGAGGAGGCCAGATAATGTAAAACATTTTTAAAAAATCATACTTACCTATCCCTGGCACTCCAATATTTGCTGCTGCTGTCTGTTTGGACGCATGCCGTGCCCTACCCACCATAAGTCATACACCTCACATGACCTCAGTGACTTCTCACATGTCACTCACTTACGTCACTGGGTCCTTTCCTGCTGCCGGAGTGCCACTGATTTGGCTCAGCAGTCATGTGCAGCATGGGACTTACAGCAAGGAAGGCACGGCACGCGCTCGAATGGACATTGGTAGCGGACACATTTACAGGAGATTTTTATATTATAGGTTTGATAACTGAAGTTAGCAGCAGGATGGAAATTTTATGTAGTGGAGAACAATGTGGGTCGGGAGCCTGGAAAATTGAGGAGCCAAAGATGTCTGTGTTACAAGCTCTACAGAGGCAAGTTACAGCTAGAAGAAGTGGTCATGGCGGTCCAGATGGAAGAGGCAGGAAATGTGAACAATTAGTCAGAGACATCACCTGTAAGGCACAACATTTTTCGTGTACTGTATTAACCTATATACATTACCACAGACATGTGTAGAGCCGCTATCTACCACTATACGATCACTGTATAGTGATAATATTGCTTGAGACCCAAGATATTCTAGTAGGTGGTAGATAACGTGATTCTCTGTAATGACAGTCTCGATCATCTTAGAATGGTGTACATAGAAGAGAGAGCGCCCTCAGCAGAGATTAAAATGTTCCCCCAACAATCGCACTGGATTTTGCACCCAGGACAGAAGGGTCTGGTGTTTGTTATCCCCTTTATGCTCTTTCAATGACTATTGACCAAATTCCTGTGTTAAAATCAGTTTCTTCCTGAAGGTGAGTCTCTCACAGATCCATATAAGTCAATGTCAAGAAGCATAGAACATCCCTCAAGGAGCCCCATATCACCTCTATGATATATACTCCCTCCTTTAAACTATTTCCCACCAGTCTGCTGGTGTTAATGTCAATTCTGATTATAACAACTATATTGTTGTATATTCATAAATGGCTGAAACCCAAATATAATATATTCCCTGTTCTTAAGTTCATAAGAGTGATGACAAACTTGATATAAAAGTATGTCTAGAGTCTCTTCAACATGTTCAAATGTCTATTTCCTGCAATAGCTGCAAACTAAAATCTTAAACACATTAAGTAATGAGTAGTCCGGATAGACTAATGGACATCTGTAGGACAAACGTGCAAAAAATGTAGACATGCTGTAACAAATCTTGTCAACAGTATATCCTGCACAGAGGATAGAAGTTAAAAAATGTCAATACAAGGCACTTGGAAATTTGAAGCTTAAAGAGAACCTTTCACTACCTCCTCCAATTCAGGTTCTTAGCATCTGTTAATAGGCGCCGCTCCATTGATTCCAGTGCAGTTGGAATTTTCTCTCTAGCCGCCACCATTCCCAAATAACAAGCGCTGTTACTTTTGGTGCCTGTTGTACTATTTCAGCTCTGTAATGTCAGAAGGGCGGTGTCAGGCAGTGGGTGTGATTCAGAGCTCCAATCAGAGGCAGCCAGTGTCAGAGCTCAGAATCACGCTCCTTGTCTGCTCCTGCCTGACACCGCCCTCCTGACAGTACAGAGCCTAAATAGAATATCAAGCACCAAAGATAACAGCTTTTATTGTTCATGAACAGTGGGGGCTAGAGAAAAAATTCCAACTGTGCCAGAACTAGTGGAGCAGCAGCTATTAACCCCTAAAGGACGCAGGTAATTTGTACATTGTAAATAACACACAATTCTATCATAATTTTTTACATTTTGTTTCCATGGCGTTCAATCTGCATTAAAAATGACATAGCAACTTTGTCCGGCAGGTCATTATGATTATGGAGATACCATATTTATATTGGTTTTCATTATGTTTTACCGCTTTTACAAAATAAAACCTAACTTTTTGAAAGCGAGCGATTTTCCTGGGGTCACCGTATTCTGATGCCTATAACTTTTTTAATGTACTGCTGACAGAGATATGTCATGGCTTGTTATTTGTGGGACAAGTTTTACTTTCTATCGGTACCCATATTTCGTATGCATGACTTTTTGATCACTTTTTATTGTTATTTTTTGAGGAAATCAAAGTGACCATAATACGTTCATTTGAGCATTGCAGTATATTTTTTTTACGGCATTCACCGCATGGGATAAATAACGCTATTTTTGGATAGTGGGGGCTTATACGCACATTGGGATACCTAACATGTTTGTGTATTTTTTTTTTTTTTTTACATTTTACATGTTCCACAAGGGGACTTGAAGCTGGGAACTCAGATACCCTGTGCAATGTCCTGCAATACATAGTATTGCAGAACATAGCACATTAGCTCCTATGGGAACTGTGCATAGGCAGTTAGGAGGCCATGGCCCGGCCTCCTGGCTGCAATGGCAACCCCTAGGAACCTGCAATCTTATCGCAGGTGCCCCCGGACCCATTGGATGCCGTGATCGCTATTGATCACGGCATCCAGGGAGTTAATCCACCAGAGTCAGAGTAGGAAGTAATGCTGCAGGCACAGCTCCTGTGCCCGAGGCTTTACAGAGCCGTAATGTTATGGCGCTCAGCGTTAACTATATGCTCAGTGTGATGTAATAGTACAGCGCAGAGCAGGAAGGGGTTAATGGATGTAAAGGGCTGGACTTGTTGGAAGTGGCGAAAGGTCCTCTTTAAGGTAGAAATGCTTGATGTAAGAGGTACAATACTGTTTACAAATTCTGGGGGAGGGATAACATCTGCACTAAAGGTATGATATCCATCACTTGGAGGATCAAACTTTTTTTGTCATGGATATGAATAAACTGTACCTTTAAGAGGTTGTCCAGGATAAAAATGATTTTTTAAATTGGGTCTGGGAAGGTGAAAAAAAAACAAACTCACCTGTCCCCAGTGCTCCAGTGCCTCCCAGGGAAGTCCGGTCCTGCTGCTCTGCTGTCTTCTTTACCCAGAAGTCCTTGCCGGCTATGACGTCCTGTGTCCTTCACTGAAGCCGCTGATTGGCCTCAGTAGTCACGTGCGGTGGGGACTTCTGCCGGAAGTAAACAGTGGAGCAGCAGGACCACACAACGCTGGGAAGGACCGGACCACCGGGGACAGGTGAGTATGGTTTTATGGTTTTTAAAGATGAAAGACTGCAATTCACCCTCCCCCACTGGGCAGTCACAGACAAATAGGATCGCTAGGATATCACTCTGTGATAACTTGTCACAAAACCATGTTGTGCTGAGAAAAGTTGGTTTACCTGTGTTACACATGCAGTGGGGAAAAAAGTATGCAAGTTCTCCCACTTAAAAAGATGAGAAAGGCCTGTAATTGTCATCATAGGTAGACCTCAGCTATGAGAGACAAAATGAGAAAACATACTGTATCTAGAAAATTACATTGTCTTATTTTTAAAGAATTTATTTGAAAATTATGGTGGAAAATAAATATTTGGTCACCTACAAACAAGCAAGATTTCTGGCTCACAGACCTGTAACTTCTTTAAGAGGCTCCTCTGTCCTCCACTCATTACCTGTAGTAATGGCTCCTGTTTGACATTGTTATCAGTATAAAAGATGCCTGTCCACAACCTCAAACAGTCACACTCCAAACTCCACTATGGTGAAGACCAAAGAGCTGTGGAAGGACACCAGAAACAAAATTGTAGACCTGCACCAGGCTGGGAAGACTGAATCTGCAATAGGCAAGCAGCTTGGTGTGAAGAAATCAACTGTGGGAGCAATAATTAGAAAATGGAAGACATACAAGACCACTGATAATCTCTCTCGATCAGGGGCTCCACGCAAGATCTCACCCCGTGGGGTCAAAATGATCACAAGAACGGTGAGCAAAAATCCCAGAACCACACGAGAGGACCTAGTGAATGATCTGCAGAAAGCTGGGACTAACATAACAAAGGTTACCGTCAGTAACACACTACGCCGCCAGGGACTGAGATCCTGCAGTGCCAGACATGTTCCCCTGCTTAAGCCAGTACATATCCGGGCCCATCTGAAGTTTGCTAGAGAGCATTTGGATGTTCCAGAAGAGTATTGGGAGAATGTCATATGGTCAGATGAAACCAAAGTAGAATTGTTTGGTAGAAACACAACTCGTCGTGTTTGGAGGAGAGTGAATGCTGAGTTGCATCCAAAGAACACCATACCTACTGTGAAGCATGGGGGTGGCAACATCATGCTTTGGGGCTGTTTCTCTGCAAAGGGACCAGGACGACTGATCCGTGTACATGAAAGAATGAATGGGGCCATGTATCGTGAGATTTTGAGTGCAAGCCTACTTCCTTCAGCAAGGGCATTGAAGATGAAATGTGGCTGGGTCTTTCAGCATGACAATGATCCCAAGCACACCACCAGGGCAACGAAGGAGTGGCTTCATAAGAAGCATTTCATGGTCCTGGAGTGGAATGAAAGAAAATCCACAATGGTCACAGAAATAACTTGAATCTGACAAAAGTAATAATATATAAAAATTCTATGAAAATAAACAAATGAAAGTCAGACATTGCTTTTCAACCATGCTTCAACAGAATTTTTTTAAAAAAAGAAAACTCATGAAACAGGCCTGGAGAGAAATGATGGTTCCCTTAACTTAATATTTTGTTGCACAACCTTTTGAGGCAATCACTGCAATCAAACGATTCCTGTAACTGTCAATGAGACTTCTGCACCTCTCAACAGGTATTTTGGCCACTCCTCATGAGCAAACTGCTCCAGTTGTCTGGGGTTTGAAGGGTCCCTTCTCCAAACGGCATGTTTCAGCTCCTTCCAAAGATGCGCAATAGGATTTAGGTCAGGGCTCATAGAAGGCCACTTCAGAATAGTCCAATGTTTTCCTCTTAGCCATTCTTGGGTGTTTTTAGCTGTGTGTTTTGGGTCATTATCCTGTTGCAAGATCCATGACCTGCGACTGAGACCAAGCTTTCTAACACTGGGCAGCACATTTCTCTCTAGAATCCCTTGATAGTCTTGAGATTTCATTGTACCCTGCACAGATTCAAGACACCCTGTGCCAGATGCAGCAAAGCAGCCCCAGAACATAACAGAGCCTCCTCCATGTTTCACAGTAGGGACAGTGTTCTCTTCAAGATATGCTTCATTTTTCCATCTGTGAACATAGAGCTGATGTGCCTTGCCAAAAATTTCGATTTTTGTCTCATCTGTCCAGAGGACATTCTCTCAGAAGCTTTGTGGCTTGTCAACATGTAGTTTGGCAAATTACTTTTGTCAGATTCAAGTTATTTATGTGACCATTGTGGGTTCTTCTTTCATTAAACGAGGGGTACCAACAATTTTGGTCACGTGTGTACCCACACAAAATATAAACATTCTCATGATGATGACCTTGAAAGACATTGAATACAATTCACCACTTAGTCTCAAAGGGGCATTATATGACATAGCGGAATCCATCATGTTCACTCCAGGAGACATAAAAAGACACCAGTATTATAAATTGCGCTGTTGGTTGACCTCAGTTTCCCAGAATACTGTACCTCTTTAACACTTAGGAAGAAACATTTCCAATGCCAGTCTTAATCCATTCCCCCACTGGGGAGAGAAACACCAGAATTATTAAGAGGCTCTAGCCTTTTATAAAGGTTGTCCTGGACCTATCAAAGTCAGATACTGATGATCTATACACAGGACGACAACCAGATCCTGTGTCGATCAGCTGCTTTGGACACAGGTAGCTATATTCCAGGTATGAATTTCCCTATGCTATCTTTCATGGCAAACATTTTACTTTATACTATTAAGCAGGAGCATTTTTGTTGTGTCATTTGCAGCAGTTACTGTGGTGAGATTATCCTTAGCCGTGCTACAGACTGAGTTTCAGGATACTGTCCATTCTGTCCTGTGGGTACACTGAGCTGTTTGCGGTGTTAAATTATGACCTTTTTGCTCTCTTACAGTTGGCATTGGGACTCTATTATTAGAATTTATGGTGCTCAATTACTATCCCATCACATATAATGAGACATAATTGTACTAGCTTGTATTGGTGCTTCGTTAAAATAAAGGAGACAAGTAAACATAATAGTTCTGCTATCTCTACAGTAGTTGTACAGGAAACATTTAAAACTTCATGCTCACCATATCCTTCTGTTTCTTGTTTCATCTATTATGTGCCAAGAGAATGGGAGCTAATTTGCAGTACCTGGTATGGCCACTACTCAGAGAATGGTGCTGTCTTCTTTCTGCTCCACTATCTGTGTATCAGCTGCTGAGAACCACCGATGGATGGCATGCTGGATGTCAGAACCCCATTGATTTAATATTAGTGATCTATTCTTAGGATAGGTCAATAATATCTTTAGCCTGGAAAACCTTGTTGACAAGTTACATGATTTAACTTTAACTTCACTGTTTAAATGTTTTTTGTCATGAGTTATCCAACTACTGCAATTCAAGTTAAACTTTGCTACATCTATAGAAAAACATATTCAAGTTGAACTTTGCTACTGTACATCTGTAGAAAAAGGGAAGCATAAGAAAAGAAAAAAGTGTGTGTGAAAGAGTAGGAGAAAGGGAAGGATGGAGTACATAAAGGAAAGAGAGGTGATGTGTAATAAAGGAGGTGAGAGGGAAAGAGTACTGAAGGAGGAGTCAAGAGGTTATTGGGGATGTGAAGAACAAATAGAGGTGAGGTATGTGTGGTAGAAGCACGAACATAAAACAGCCATAAAAACACAATGGTAGTTTTATATTATTTGAATGCACTACCGGTCAGGGTCGTTTTAATGCATTGAGGGGCCCTGTGCAAACTTTTTGAAAGTGGGCCACCCCAATGCCCCCCATAACTTAACTTAAATTCCACCTGCCCCCCTCAACCACCAATGTTACATAAAAAAAAAAGAATACCAACCCATTTTCCCATGGACCTGCAGGCTGCAACTGTAATATCTGCAGCTCGGCGCTCATTGCGCTTCCCTGCCGCAGACATTATCAGCCGAAGGCTGAATAATGAAGCACGGAGCTGATAGCTCTGTTCTCCACTATTGTATTCAACCTCTATCTGTGTCCTTAGTGGTGAAATCACTACCTGCCACCCGGAACAGTGGGACATTACCTGAAATGGTGGACTGTCCCATTCGATCCAGGGTGGCTGAGGGGTCCCCCTCAACCATAGGGCCTGATGCAGTTGCACCTATGGTTAAAGCGGCCCTGCTATCGGTATGTGTTTTTGGGGGTTTTTTTCTGCAGAATATTCAGTATGGCACTACTATCCATCCATCAATAAAAGTGTTGCTTTTGGCGTTATTACAGTTCAGTTTGCAGTGAACAAGTCGAAGGACCATTCCTAAGTTTGTATGGGGCCTCATGACTTCAAGTCACACCTCTGGGTGTAACAGAGGGCAGGAGATATAGAAAGTAAGATGAAGAGGGAAAGGAGAAGATGAATGAAGAAAGAAGAGATTTATTAGACAACACTATGGGAATGGGTGGGAAAGAAAATAGGAATGGGAAAAAGAAGGAATGACGTTGGTTGGAGAGAGTTAGTCTGAGAGTTGGAAACAGATTTAATGCTGGGGAATAGATCATTTTATAGGCGGCTGCCAAATCTAGTATATATTTAATTACCTTGTGTCAGTGCATTTGTCTGCTGCATTTACTTACATCCACATTCACGGCAGGAGCCAAGTGATTTCTACATCATAAATGTTCTTGTCATAAATAATAAATACAAACTGTATAATAAACTACCTCGAATCGGTACCATCTTTAAATATTGAAAGCACCGGCATCTAGTTATATATGTGCATAATCTGCGCGCAGTCCTGTGCTCCGCAGCAAAGCTACAAGTATTCATTTACCAAAACACTTTGGGCTGTGATGTCATTTTTTTGCACATATTTTAAATGACTAAACCCTTTACTGGGAACCTTCTAGTTCATCTGCTGGCAGCAAATTAACATTTCTTCCAATTTTTTTTTTTTCTTGGTTCATACAGGCTTTCTGTTATGTGCTATACACATTTCAACAACATTTTACAGTTTAGACTTTGTTCACATCTGCCTCAAAGGACATGGCAGAACCATGACACAGATCTTGATAGCCATTTGTTTATCTGCTGTGTGCATTGTTTTGCAGATGGGGAATGTGGACTTCACCGGCCTCCAAATAACACTCCACAGCTAGAAAAAAAATATGTTCACCCAATGTTACATACAATGTTTCAGCTATTCATTGGTGGCTCCATAAAGAATCTGGAATGCCTCATGTAATAAATGGTGAATAAATCCACTTTTTATTGTACTTCGGGTGCGTGGCTTCCTTTGTGTAACAACAACTTTACATGTTGGACTGTGGATTCCAATCCCATGAAGAATAGGACTGTTAACACTAAGGCTACGTTCACATCTATTTTTGCTATCCATTCTTCTGATCCATCGGAGAACCAGAAGAATGGAAAACAGATCTGTTCTATAATGGACATGAACAGAGCCTGAGGGAACCCATTAACTATAATGATCTGCGGGGGGCACGTCGGATGTCCGTTTTTCTAAACTGAGATATCTAAACGAAAAAGTTAGGCTTGCAATATTTCCTTATCATGCAATTTCTTAAAGATCTGAGCCAGACACTCCGATGCAGTTGTGAACTTAGCCTAAATTGTGTGCCCACTAAAGACCATAATAGCCAAGCTCTATACTTATTGTGACTGTAACCACCATGCTAAGTGCTTTGTATTTTAACCTTCAAGGGTTGTGCCCCCTGTTGAAATATAGTTTCATCGAGTCGATCTGTATTCAGTGACCTTATTTTTATGCCGTCCCTAAGTGGAGTCTCATGTTAGAAAGAAGGGCAACACATTTATGCAGTGACAAATAATACTAGTAGAAACTAGAACAGTTTGAAAATTATTGAGTCTTATTCCTATGGAATTCAGCACACTGCCGGCTTTCCTGGTATGTGCTCTGGGGCTGGAGATATCGACGGTCTTAGTTTCACCGTTCACCGTCAGAAGGGCGTTCGTGACAGTCTACTTGCGCTGTGAGGAACGCCCTCCCTGACAGTATTCCTCCATAGCGCTGTACTGAGGGGGGCGTTCCTCACAGCTCAGCATCATCGCTGGGCTTGAAGGAACGCCCCCTCTCTCTGTACTCATCCATAGCGCTGTACTGTCAGAGGGGGCATTCCTTACAGCCCAGCGATGACGCTGAGCTGTAAGGAATGCCCCCCCCAGTACAAGTCTATGGGCGAGTACTGTCAGGGAGGGCGTTCCTCACAGTGCAGCTAGACTGTCAGGAACGCCCTTCTGATGGTGAACTGTGAAACTACGAATCCCCGATATCTCCAGCCCCAAGGCACATACCGGGAAAGCCGGCAGCGCGCTGAATTCAGCGCGCTATCGGCTTTCTAGCGGTATGTAAAACGGCATATACATGAGAACGTGAAAGGTCCTCTTTAAGATGACAGGGTTTCCATCTTTTGGGTCCCCAAGCGGACTTGAAGGATGGAAACCCGAAAGCTAGGATTAGTGACTTAAATTGACAGAAAATGGGGCCATCATAAGTAGGTATGTAAGGGGGTGAGTTGGGTAAAACATCTTCAACCATGAACCGCATGAGTTACTTTTGTAAGACTATAAGAGACTGTAACCACCCTCCTGTGTTTCTGCAATACAAGACTGGAGCCTTGTACTGTAACCATTAAACTTTGTGCCTCTCCTGTTGAAGTAATGTAAAGTTGAAAATCAATGTTACAGCTGCTTGTCTTTGTACTGTCCAGGTCAGCAGGGGTAGACAATAGTGTGTGATCTTGAGAGTGTGATCTTACTGCATGTGGTTTAGCATATCAAGTAAAACCCTGGTATTCGCAAGGAAACGTTTCCAAGCCTACCCGCAGATGCTGGAAACTGCGGATTGTATCAAATACTATTCTGTACAATGTACCATGTCATGCTGCTACAGGGCCAGTCACTATACCGTATACAAAGCCACCTGCCTCTGGCTCTGTACACTGCTCAGAGAGCAGTACTACAGCAATCTTATATTAATGACTTATCTAAAGGATAGGTCATTAATATAAAGCCTTGCATAACCTCCTACCACTAACTATGGTTAAGTAAAATGAAACTGTTACAATTATTATCATTGTTATTATTATTATTATTATTATTATTATACTACTTGCATATGGGAACCCAAGTACAGGTGTATACAGTGGAATAGGTACCGCCGTAGTAGCGGCCCCTGCTGTTTTTTTTTTAATAGGCTGGAGCAGCAGGTAACGGGCCCTATTTACTTACTCCCTTCAAAAGGCCCCGTGCATCTCATATCACGTCGCTGGGGCCCCCGGGAGGGAAGAAGGGGAAGTTTAGGTAGCCGTGAGCAGGAGCAGGGATCGGTAAGTAAGGACGCGGGCCTGCGGCACATCCCACAAAAAAACAAGCCAGAATGTGAATTGAAAAAAAACGTTATGGCTTTTGAAAGAGGAAAAACTGAAAATCAAAAATTTCTTTTGAGGGGAAGGAGATAAATAAAAATAAATTGTTATGGACTTAAAATAGACATTAGTAAAATTCTCCATGGGAAGTGGCCCTAATCTGAGATTTTCTATGGGGTTTAATGAATTCTGTATATATTCCTAAATGTCTTGCTTTCCTCGCAACAGAAAATATCTATCAAGATGAATTTTAGCTTTAACATCTGTTTAAGAAAATAAATGAATACAGATTTCTTATTTGTATAATTCACTATAAATAATTCTAAAAACATGAATGTGTCTTTGTGCTGTTTCCAAAATGTGATGCATTGAGATTAACATCATCAAGTCAAAAATTGCCAATTTGTTGCACAGTTTGTTAATAATTAGCACACATTAGTAACTGCACCTACTCATTATATGTGTGCCCAGTGGATAGTAAACCATATGGACACCCTGTGGGGATGTTACTCATGTCTTATACTTATCCAAAGGGAGATTAAATTACATTTATCCAAAATCTGTTTATACCAGCATCTTATTCTGTGTAATTGAAGGCTAAATACTGTAAGTATTATTAAAGACTATATAACACTGCTTCATGTAACATCCCTGCCAACCATCTCAGACTAAGTGAGACAGTCTTGTGTTGGGGCCACAAGGGGTCCTTATACTGTGTGGGGGTCACAAGGGAACATTACAATATGTAGGGGCCACTGGGGGGGGGAAGTCATACTATGTGGGTTCACAAAGGGTCATGATATCACATAAGGGCACTAAGGGGGCATCATACTATGTAGGGGTATAAAGGGTCTGAGTAGGACAGGGGGAGTCAAAGAGGCATGGGACAGGGTTAGAAGCATGGTTTACCATGCCTAAATTTGCCACTATGCCCTGCGCCAAAGGTTTTACTTTTGTTCCTCTTTCTGACATCTGAATGTTAAGAGTCATACATGTAATAAGTTAAGGAAATGCAGCTGATCCTGCTGGGAATCTCCTGGAGTGGAGCTCATAAGGGTGGTGCCCTCAGGTAGGGAACTTTTCTCTACCAAGTTCAAGAAGAAAGAAAATCCATAAAATTTTGTGTTTGGGAGGGAATCCTTTTCACTCAGTCACTTATTAGAAGTTGGTGGATGGTCCCCTTTCATGGAACACTGAGCCTAGAAATGAATGTTACCAGTAAATAAGAAATATAGTCCTCACTTTCAGTCTGTAGCATTTCCTGAATGATCCTGGCACAGTCTTGTAGAAATCCAGCAGACACACAGGGGTTCATCTCCTTTAAATGCCTTCTTTCTTCTGTTAGTGGTAGCTGAAGGAGCTTAGCTTACTCTAGGTTCACACTAGCGTTCGGCTTTCCTTTCTTCAGGTCCACTTGGGGACCTGAAAAACGTAAACCCAATCCTATTAAAAAGTGGTTACCCGCGGAAACCCGTGGACCGCATAGACCATTCCTGTTGGGTTTGGTACATGAAATGCTAATTAGATTCTCTACTGTCAAGTGGGTCATGTCAGGAAGGAGCAGAGAAGGGGCACAATTCAGTCCCCTCTGCCCTCAGATACTGTCAGAACTCATAATCATGCCCCATTGTCTGCTCTTACCCAAGACTACAGACATGATAGTAGCCGCCTAATTAGCATATCAGGCACCAAAAGTAGCTGTACTTATTGTTCGGGAGCGGTGGGGGCTAAGGACAAAAAAAAAATCCAACTGCACCAAAATCAGTGGAGTGAAGACTATTACTGGATGAAAAGAGATGGAGGTGGTAAAAGAGCCACCGACTTTTGCCCCGACCCCCATCACTTCCAGGACTCGTCCTGACATACAGAACACAAACCCTGCCCACAGTGTTATCACCCACTTGACTAATATACCCTAATCCGCATCAACACTAAAAGGTCTTACTCTTTGGAATGGCTCAACGGACTTTTAATAAACAAAACACCATAATTCTCAGGGTGACAAAGTCTATCAGATGACATATGTCATTGGGCTTTTCAAACCTGGTGACACAAGTCATCAAATCAGCCATTTATTTACTGTAAACCAAAGAAGTCCTGCATATAAGACATAACACATTTCTACAGTACAATATTTTCAGAAACACTAGTTCTGGGGGCTTAAAAATAGAAATTGGGATTGCAGAAACATACTGTATGTATTTACCAACAAATATAAAAAGAATCATAAATGGTAATATTCATTTTGCAAGCTCAAGTAAGAATCCAAACTCTGTGTGATAGGAATGATATATTTCATTAATGCATTACTACCTAGTTCTGCTATATAGAGGACCCTCGTATAAGCCACTATATGTGATTCAGTAGATTTTATGCTGCAGCTGCTACATATTGTAGAATAATTACATGAGTTGATGAATTGATATGCAGAATAATTAGTGAAAATTCATTTTATTAATATGCCAGGGTCTGCAAGATCTAAAAGTATAGAAAGATCAATCAGTATCAGTGGTGTACATACTATAAAGGCAGGGTATAAAACTGTTATAGGGCTCCTAGTGGGAGGGACCAACTCTGAACTGTGTCATAACAGCCACCACTAGAGGGAGTCTCGCTGCATACAGATTTATATAGCCCACTTACTATATGCTAAATTAATTTGTTAAAAAATGATAATAAAAATAGAGATCCTCTAAAGATATATATTGACCTGTTTAGGGATGCCCGCTGACTGTAGACGTCCAGTGATGCAGGGCCTTACTCTGCAGCAAATGTCTTTGGGTGACCTGCAATCTAGTAGGGACAGATTGGTTCAGGGACAGTCAGAGACCCTGGAGAGAAGATTGAATCGGTTTATTACTGCTTCTGCCTTCTCCCTAACGCTAGGTTGACACTAGTGTTTGGCTTTCCATAAAAGGAAACCTAATTTGCTTAAAAAGCAGTTACCAGTGGAAATCCATAGACTATACTGGGGTCCGCAGGGTTTCTGCCCGATTTCCACCCGAAAAATGCAGAGAGTGCAGGACTTTTCTCTTTGGACTTTTCAAGCGGATTCAGGGACTGAATCCCAGAACGGAGAACCGGCACAGGTGTGAACCTAGCCTTACACAGTACATAGCGCTGAATCAGTGTTATGAAGGGGATAGAAGTGGCAGCAGTGCCACAGCTTCTACTGGATCCAATGATCTAGTGACCGCCAGGATTCTCCCAATGTAAGCCAAATAACAGCAGAGCTGTTGTTGCCACAGAATGTTATTTTCCCTTATATCTTATAGATGCCAGAGATACAGTGGAAAACTATACATTAAAAAAAGTAAATGTCCCCCAGGAGTCCTTTATGAGAAAAAATAAAATAATATACAAATAAATCAAATAAATAAGAAAACCTAAAAAAAAGCACCCTCACTGATATAAAATATTGCTGTAGCCATTATTTTGTTATTAAGTTGCAAGATTCATGATTGGTGGGAGACCAACCTCTGAAATGTCCATCGATCCTGAGAGTGAAGGGGACACAGTAGTGCAGCATCTTGTACTTAGTTTTTCCTGCACAGCAGCGGTCCCAATCTACAGTCATGGCCAAAAGTTTTGAGAATGATACAAATATTAATTTTTACAAAGTCTACTGCTTCAGTTTTTCTAATGGCAATTTGCATATACTCCAGAATGTTATAAAGAGTGATCAGCTTAACAGCAATTACTTGCAAAGTCAATATTTGCCTAGAAAATGAACTTTATCCCCCAAAACACATTTCAACATCATTGCAGCCCTGCCTTAAAAGGACCACCTAACATCGTTTCAGTGATTGCTCCATTAACACAGGTGTGGGTGTTGATGAGGACAGGGCTGGAGATCAATCTGTCATGATTAAGTAAGAATGACACCACTGGACACTTTAAAAGGAGGCTGGTGCTTGCCATCATTGTTTCTCTTCTGTTAACCATGGTTATCTCTAAAGAAACACGTGCAGTCATCATTGCACTGCACAAAAATGGCCTAACTGGGAAGAGTATTGCAGCTAGAAAGATTGCACCTCAGTCAACAATCTATCGCATCATCAAGAACTTCAAGGAGAGAGGTTCCATTGGTGCCAAAAAGGCTCCAGGGCGCCCAAGAAAGACCAGCAAGCGGCAGGACCGTCTCTTGAAAGTGTTTCAGCTGCGGGATCGGGCTACCAGCAGTGCAGAGCTTGCTGAGGAATGGCAGCAGGCAGGTGTGAGTGCATCTGCACGCACTGTGAGGCGGAGACTCTTGGAGCAAGGCCTGGTCTCAAGGAGGGCAGCAAAGAAGCCACTTCTCTCCAGAAAAAACATCAGGGACAGACTGATATTCTGCAAAAGGTACAGGGAGTGGACTGCTGAGGACTGGGGTAAAGTCATTTTCTCTGATGAATCCCCTTTTCGATTGTTTGGAACATCTGGAAAACAGCTTATTCGGAGAAGAAGAGGTGAGCGCTACCACCAGTCTTGTCTCATGCCAACTGTAAAGCATCCTGAAACCATTCATGTGTGGGGTTGCTTCTCAGCCAAGGGAATCGGCTCTCTCACAGTCTTGCCTAAAAACACAGCCATGAATAAAGAATGGTACCAGAATGTCCTCCAAGAGCAACTTCTCCCAACCGTCCAAGAGCAGTTTGGCGCTCAACAATGCCTTTTCCAGCATGATGGAGCACCTTGCCATAAAGCAAAGGTGATAACTAAATGGCTCAGGGAACAAAACATAGAGATTTTGGGTCCATGGCCTGGAAACTCCCCAGATCTTAATCCCATTGACAACTTGTGGTCAATCATCAAGAGACGGGTGGACAAACAAAAACCAACAAATTCAGACAAAATTAAAGCATTGATTCTGCAAGAATGGACTGCTATCAGTCAGGATTTGGTCCAGAAGTTGATTGAGAGCATGCCAGGGAGAATTGCAGAGGTCCTGAAGAAGAAGGGTCAACACTGCAAATATTGACTTGCTGCATTAACTCATTCTAACTGTCAATATAAGCTTCTGTTACTCATAATATGAATGCAATTATATTTCTGTATGTGATAAAAACATCTGACAAACACACATAAAAACCAGAGGGCAGCAGATCATGTGAAAATATAATATTTGTGTCATTCTCAAAACTTTTGGCCATGACTGAACAAGTGAATGCGGCTGTACTGCAGTTCTCTGCATAGCAATTGGAACACAGTGCCATAATGCTGTGGCTCCTTCAGTCCCAAATCCTAGACCCATACCATCACTTTATAATATGGGTTTAATGATGACAGAATAGAATTTTTTTCCTTGACGCCCTAAAGATTTTTTTTTTTTGTACAAAAGTTAATAAATCTACCTCAAAATAGTTAAAAATACAAGTAATTTTTTACAAAAACCTTATAAGCTACACTAGAAAAAATTTAATGTTGCGAAAATAAAGAAACTGTACCATGAAGTCTGCAAAAAGATTATATAGGAGCACTAAAATTTCATAAACATGATGTATCAAAATATTTTCATGATAATGGAAAAACTTGCATTGTTTTTTTTTAATTATCCAGTATATGTATGTATATACACACGTGGACAAAATTGTTGGTACTCCTCATTTAATGAAAGAAAAACCCACAATGGTCACAGAAATAACTTGAATCTGACAAAAGTAATAATATATAAAAATTCTATGAAAATGAACAAATGAAAGTCAAACATTGCTTTTCAACCATGCTTCCACAGAATTTTTAAAAAAAGAAAACTCATGAAACAGGCCTGGACAGAAATGATGGTTCCCTTAACTTAATATTTTGTTGCACAACCTTTTGAGGCAATCACTGCAATCAAACGATTCATGTAACTGTCAATGAGACTTCTGCACCTCTCAACAGTTATTTTGGCTACTCCTCATGAGCAAACTGCTCCAGTTGTCTCGGGTTTGAAGGGTGCCTTTTCCAGACGGCATGTTTCAGCATCTTCCAAAGATGTTCAATAGGATTTAGGTCAGGGCTCATAGAAGGCCACTTCAGAATAGTCCAATGTTTTCCTCTTAGTCATTCTTGGGTGTTTTTAGCTGTGTGTTTTGGGTCATTATCCTGTTGCAAGACCCATGACCTGCGACTGAGACCAAGCTTTCTAACACTGGGCAGCACATTTCTCTCTAGAATCCCTTGATAGTATTGAGATTTCATTGTACCCTGCACAGATTCAAGACACCCTGTGCCAGATGCAGCAAAGCAGCCCCAGAACATAACAGAGCCTCCTCCATGTTTTACAGTAGGGACAGTGTTCTTTTTAAGATATGCTTTTTCCGTCTGTGAACATAGAGCTGATGTGCCTTGCCAAAAATTTTCTGGGACATTCTCCCAGAAGCTTTGTGGCTTGTCAACATGTAGTTTGGCAAATTACTTTTGTCAGATTCAAGTTATTTCTGTGACCATTGTGGGTTTTTCTTTAATTAAACAAGGGGTACTAACAATTTTGTCCATGTGTGTGTGTATATATATATATATATATATATATATATATATATATATATTGCGACAACTTGGGGGAATTAGTCTCAAAATGGCGGCAGACTCCTGGTCCGGACAGCGGTGGTTCGTGGTACTGGGCGCCGGAGAGACAGCGTTCAGCGTTCAGACGGTCCAAGTGTAAAAATAAACGGGCTTTATTCAGCTTACGTGCAACATAACAAAACAAAAAAAAAAACCTATGCCACAGTTAGGGCACTAACTCACTCCTTGAGCCCCTAACTAGCCTCTGGGGCAATAAGAGCTTGACTTAGTCTCTGTAAGTCTTCTCTGGATCCCAGCCCTCTGGGACAGACTGCCACTCTGTCCCTGGCTGGTCCACCATTTCCTGCTCCATGCAGGTTTCTCCAGCTTTCTGGAGATACGCGCCCCACCCAAAGGTGTGGCTGAGGGCCTTTTCAGAGCTGGCCTGGGTCACTCCCTAG
Organism: Leptodactylus fallax; assembly: GCA_947044405.1. NCBI lineage: Eukaryota > Metazoa > Chordata > Amphibia > Anura > Leptodactylidae > Leptodactylus > Leptodactylus fallax. The sequence continues at coordinate 1,893,282 of CAMRHE010000184.1, forward strand.
CGCCCTCTGGGTTCACATACTCACATACCCTCCCCATGGGGTGAGCTACAATGGGACGAGACATCCTATGACGAAGTCCCTCTTCAACCATGTATGCCTGTCCAGTGTCTCTCCAGAAGTCCCAATCTGGCGGTCTTTTCTTCCAAATACCACTCCGTCGAGTTCTCCATTTTCTCATCACTTTAAATGCTACACCAAGATCCTGGCCATTCTGTGCAAAGGTAAGTTTCACTTCATCACCTTCACAATTCGCCATACAGGGGATCACATCATTTTCATCACATTTCCCGCCATAGTCTTCAGACATCCCATTGCATGACTTTGATCCCTTTAGTAAATAGCCGTAAGAATCTTCATCTTCACTTATCACGAATCCACAGGCGCTCAGAGACCAACTAACACGTACTTCATGCACATCAATTTCTTTAGAGTATGACTGTTTCACGGGTACTTTTTCCATAACCTTCATCTCAAAGCAAACTTTGCCATCACCAACAAGGCTTAGAAGTTTAGGAGAACTAGGCTGCTTGCTCTCCTCTTTGTTTGAGATACACAAGCTCTGTACCGCAATATCTTCTACTTCTGCACGAGGACCATACAGTACACCCTCAGAAAGTAGATCACGCTGAACTACATTTTCTGGTATGTCTTTAACAACTGCCACATCATATATTGGAATGGTTTCTGTATAATGATTCCACATCTGTACGGCAGCAGGAGAACCACTTCCATACTCTAGTCTTACCTCCTCTCTCTCATACGCATAACTTTCTGGAGGCATGTTATGATACTGTGATAGATTGCAAGAATTTTCGTGTCAACCCCTTTCTGACAGTACAGGAGCTGGTGATGTCGTCATCTCAACATTCTCCAAGTTATTTTCATTCCCTGTGCTAACACCGGAGGACTGGGATACCAAGTTTTCAACATCACAGTTTTTACTGTCAGTACCCAGATGCTTTTTGGTTACATGTTCTGGCTGCCTTAATGGCTCTGCTTTCTCTGCCTCTATGCTGGCAGCTTTCTCTAATTCTAATGCCTTCTGTAGCGCACAAATCTCTTCCAGCTCCAGAACTTTCCTCACTGCCACATTTTTCTGAGCAGCCTCCTTCTCAGTTTTTACTAGTGCACCTTGCAGCACTGATTCTTTAGAGGTTAACAGGCTCTGCAGCGAGTCTTTCTCAGCTTCTAGTGCTGCCAGCTTTGAAGATAGTGCAGATGTCGACTGTTCAGTATTGGATAAAGACTGCTGCAATCAATCCAATTCTTCTCTTTTAGATTCCACTTCGGTTTTTAACTGTTCAATCTGAAAAGTGCGCTCTTCCAACTTTATTTCTGACTCGCGCTTCACTTGATCCATCTGAAACTCCAGCTGTTCTTTGATGTGTGAAATTTCCTCCTGCTTGTTCACTTGCACCTTTAGTTTAGCAACAAGCATTTTTAGATCTACAATCTCAGCAGATAAATTAGACAGGTTTCCCTCAAACTGAATCCTCATATCTTCTATCTGGAGGTCCAATTCTCTCTTGGCCTTTTCCAGCTTGTCATAAGCATTGACTTTTTCTTCAAACCGTTGATTTGTAGTTTCTAGCTCCTTTTGCAACTTTTCCTTTAGTTCTTCAACAGAGTCCAAGGACCCAATACTATCCTCCATTTTTTTCTTCATATCAGTCGCCTGAGCCTGCAGTGTTGAAATCTGCTTTGTCAAATCTCTTTTTGCTATCTCCTCTTCCTCTAGTTGCTCAAGGAAACCATTTTTCTCATCTTCCATTTGTTTTAGTTTTGTACAAAGGTCAAGCTTCTGACGAGTTTCTTCTTGCAGAAGTTCCTGAGTGTCCTGAAGCTGAGATTCTAGTGTAGAAAAATCTTTGGAAAGTTTGATAAACTTGCTGTCTGCTTGAGAAAGAAGCCTTGTGACATTATTCAATTCCACCTGTAGTCTGTTTGCCTTGCCTAGTAGTTCTGCTCGAAACCTGTCCCCTTCTGTGACTTTTAGTTGCAGCTCTTGAAGTTGAGTCTCTACTTTTTTGTGACTCTCCTGTAAGGTTTGCACTTTCTGAGCTTGGACAGACGACATCTCCATCAATTCTTTGTCTTTATTTTGCACCAAAACAGACAACTTCTCATTATCTTCACAAGATCCTGATATCTTCACAAGAGTCCACTCTGATCGCAGGCATTACTACTTTAAGGCCCACCTAAAGTGTGAAAATAGCCCTCACTGGCCCTGTACCTTTCTTGTTGCAGGACGGCTCCTGTATGGCAAGATCACGGGAGACGACCTATTCCTGTGACAGTAGTAATGTACAAAAATCTTCCATAGACTGCAATACAGTTGTATTGTAGTCTATGGGACTTGCAATCAAATGATTAATAAAATAGTAAAAAAATAAATAAATTTAAAAAAGTTAAAAAAAAATATTATTTTTTTTTTCAAAATTAAAAGTTCTAAATCACCCTCTTTCTCTAGAGTACATATAAAAGTAGACTATTACTGTGAAACACATACACATTAGGTATCCTTGTGTCCAAAAATGCCCGTTTTTTCACTGTTTCTCCTCTGATTTGAATAAAAAGTGATCTAAACAATAGACATTCCATAACTAAAAAGTACAAATGGCCCCGCAAAAAAAGATGCCCTATGCATCCCCGTACAGTAGCAGGGCCACCCTGTCAATGCGGCCTTGCAGCTGTTGCAAAACCACAATTCCCATATATTAAATATTTTACCATTTTTTGCTTTAAAATATTTTTCCCTATTTTTGTCCTCTAAAACCTAGGTGCGTCTTATGGTCCAAAAAATAATGCTATATAGCATTTTTTCCATAACACCCTAAAGATTTTTTTGTTTTGTTTTACAAAAGTTCCATCAATCAACGTGCCCCAAAATAGTGAAGAACACAAGTTCTTATAAAGCTACATTAATAAAGTAAACTAAAATAGAGAAACTGTGCCATGAAGGTTGTAAAAGGATTATATAGGAGCATTGAAATTTAGTATATAAGATTGTGAAAGATCCTCCGTGCGCCAAACCGCTTTGGCCCCACCTGAGTCCTCTTTCATATAAAAACCACACTCACCGCCAGTGAGTGCCGGGTTCACCAGATAAATACAAGACAAGCCTTCTAAATTTTATATATTTATTAACCCCTAAATGGGTCGGTATTAAAATCTAACATATACAGTTCAGAACAGATATGCAGATATATGCAAGCATTAACAGGTACTAGTTACAAGATACAGTACAAATAAAATAAAAGGGATAAAGGTGAAATGATTACTTTACCACACATATCCTTGATGTGGCTCTATAGTCCAACACTCACACATAGCATGTGGAGATCACCAGTGGAGGCTTTTCAGCATGTGGCATCAATAACAGTAATCCCGCCTGCATGCTCTCATAACAGTCTCTCAGCATTAGTCCAATAGTCTCTCTCAGTCTCTTGTAGGCTCATCATCGTCAGCAGCAGCATTCCAACCTGCCTGCTCATAGTAGCATCTCAGTCAAAGTCTGTAATATCCTGTAGCATAAACTCCATAGTGTAATCTCCTCCCACAGACCTCTTACCTCATCTTTTATACCCTTTATGCCACCTCCCAGAATGAGGTCACCGGCGACAGTACGTCTGATGAGTTAATTCAATCAAGTCCAGATCTTTTGTATAGAGCTGAGACAAAGTGAATTGATACATTGTTATCAGCCATATCTGATCAACAGCCCAGGCTTGAACAATGCACTATTGTTTGATCACTCAGGGCTGTATAGGAATACAATGGAGCCCTATTGTTCCAGCCTGGCCACTACTGCCAATATTGCACCTAGGCTTATAGCTGCGCACAGTATGAATGAGTGCAAGTAAGAAGGGAGATCCTATACCCAGAGATCAAAATACCTCTCTGAGTTATGGCCATATTTAGGCAGAATCATCACAAAGATGTAACAAAATATTTTGATGGTAATGGTAAACTTGCCTTGTTATTTATTTATTACCGAGTATATGTATAATATATAAACTATTATAACTGTAGATATATATATATATATATATATATATCTACAGTTATAATAGCAGAGAACTTTGGGACAGATTTATCATGAAGGAAATGTTTAAGTCTTTTTTTAAAGTCACTTTTGATGGTGTCTGCATTACATAATTTGAGCCAAATTTATCAAATGTCGCACAATGTGTCATAAATTTTTTACGTTTTTAAGTCTAATGCCGGCCATACACATACAAGATTTTCATCTGCCCAAATTGCCAATTCATCCATATTATTATTATTATTATTATTATTATTATTATTAATAAAAATAATAATAATAAACTTTATTTATATAACGCCAATATATTCCGTAGCACTTTACAAATCAGAGGACACATGAACAGACAATATGAGACATTACAATGTGACAAAGAAATAAACATATCACACAGTAGGAGTGAGGGTCTTTCACAGATGGCCATTGGCAGACTTTAGTGTATCCCTACAGTCCTGAGATGTTACTCCACTTTCTACACCACCCCTTACTGGAGTGAGATTGCAAAAACTTTTAGTTTGCAGTAAATCTGGTGTCTATCAACTCAACAGGCGGATCCGTTCTATTTCCCACACACCTTTTAAAACGGGAGTTAGTGACTTAAAAATGCAAAATGTCATAATTTTTGCACAAATAAAGTCAAAATGTCGTAAAAGTCCTATTTTGTGGCATATTGACCCTAAAAATCTGAAGTGCACTGCTTGATAAATTTCTGCCCCTTGAGTCTCCACTCGCCCCTTGCGACTCTACATGAAAGATCTATATGTACTGTGTATACGCTAAATGAAAAGCAGAAGGGAAGACTCTTCATAGCCTGAAAGATTTGGTGAAATTCAGTTTTATTTGACACGATCGTATCACATAAAGGTTTCAAAATGCTATAAATTAGAAATGTAATTTCTGGCTTCTGGTTTATTACATGCGCTATCTTTGGTGAATAAAAATGAATCTAATGTTGCATAGCGGGGGTCAAAGGATGAAAAATGAGCGCTCTGGAGTGAGATGTATCATTGCTGAAATGCAAGTGTCACTGCGGCCAGCAAAATTGGGAAAAAATGACAGTTATCAAATGGCTGTAATCTTTTCTTTAGCATCTGAATTGGGTCATTCTGTAAAAATCTCTCACCTCATGTAACTTCCTAAATTGTTCAAGGTATTTGCTGCAGAGCTGATATATTGGATTAGCCTGATAAGGAAACATACTGCCTCAAATAAAATACATTGTAACCTTTTATCAAGTAAGTATTTGTTTTAGATACATTATTACAAAAGATAGGAGAAACTCTCATTCAGGACCCTCATCCTTGTAATGTTTCACTTGCCCTGTAGGGGCACTGTAGTGGAATTGAACACTTCCAGATAGGTTGCCCCAGTGATCAGCTTAACTTGGGGTCAGGGGTGGAATGCAGCTGGTTCTCCCCAGTTCTTCTGATCTAGTTGTTAAATATACAACCGGTTCACACAACTATACACTCAGCATGATGCAATGGTATGGAACAGAGCATAGTGTAGATACAGCCAGTGCTGTAACTTGAAGGTCTTGGGCCCCAAAGCAAAATTTGTAACAGGTCCATCACCAACAATATGCCATGACCCTGATGGAAAGATGAGGCAGTTGTGAGTCACATTGGAGTTAGAGACTAGATGTGAATGGTGACAAACTTTGTGCACTGCAGAATATGTTGGTGCTACATAAGTAATAGAAAGTAAATATTTGATACCAGGAGTATCAGTTCAGCTGTTACACCTTAAGGTTGTCGTATGAACCTAGGGAAGCTTCTGTAGTTCAAAAGTTTCCTGGCTGGGCTAATTAGTGGCTGAGGACGCTTATATAAGACCCCTCCATCCTGACTCAGAAAGCCGACTAATTGTTCTACTTCCTAGTTTGCCTCTGCATCTTATTTGTGTTCAGGTTTGTAGCATTCTGACCCTTGGCTTATTTTTTGCATACTCGATACCTGATTCTGCCTTTGGTGTGTCCTCTCGGATTTGACCCTTGGCCTGCTTCTGCATATCACTTCTGTCTTCTAATTTTGCCTCTGATGTCTTCTCCTGTTTCTGACTCAATGTAACTCAATAGTGGGTTTTGTTTTGGTTTTAGTTTGCAGTGCATTTATTATTGGTAGAGCCTTCTGTTGGTGACAATTCAGACTTTCAGATTCAACTAAAGTCCATCTGGCTGCGTGGCTGGTACTGCTGAAGGCATCTGGGGGGCTGTCTTGGCTCACAGTACTGTGATGATTTTAAATTGCTGTTTAAATATTCTGCAAATGTGGGCAGAGCAGGGTAGGGATCAGGGCATCCTGAGGAGGTGATGCCTCGGCTTGACTGATTTATTATACCTCAAGCCTGGTGTAGATTTTCATTCTGATCCAGGATGTCCGACTGATTTATGAAGAGACCACAGCTTCTTCATAAATCTCTGTTTCCCTGCGCCTGTCAGGCCATTTATTAAGACTGGCGAACAATATGCCAGTCTTAATAAATTTGCCCCAATATGTTTATTGCTACTTGAAACACAGGGAGTTGTTTACTATACTTTATGAATATGGGAAGCCGGAATATCCTGCTGTTATACTTGTTTTCGGTGAGGTCAATCTTATTTGAAGGGGTCACTTTCACATCACTGGTGACATTGTCAGTGAGGATGACAGCAATGATAGCTGGAGGTTATGGTCAGCTATATAAAGATACTGTATTTTTGTATCATTTGTATTTTTACTCTTAATATACATATAATAGGTCTCTGCTGCTTGCAGACGCTGTAAACAAACAAACAAAACAATCTGAAATATTTATTACATTTAGGGTACTTACTTTTCCTTACTAAATTTATGAGCTAAAGCCTACAAAATAATAACATGGAGGATTTGCATGAAACTGTAATAAGAATTGCTCAAAAACTGACTAATGAAAAATACACTTATAAAATAACATGTTGCTTTAGGTATAGATGAGCAGAGATCTTCTGTTCTTCACTGACTCCATAGTATTCTAACCTAATATTTATTCTTTCAATGTTCCAATAACCCAGCAATGCATTCCTCTGAGGTCTGACCAGACCAGCGATTTCCTCCGAGTAGGACAATTTACATGATATAAGTCAGATAATGACCAAGTAGTTTCATATGATTTACCGTCCCTGTCTCCTATTCTGTGTATTTACTGCAAGTTGGGGAATATGATGCTTATCTTCAATTACTATAATCAGAAATCCCATTTCCGCCACTATACAGATCAGCACCAATGCTGTGTGCAGTCTTCAATAATCCTGGCCAATAAAGCAGGACAGTAATAATTCAGTTTAAGTTATGAATGTGCATTGAAAGATAACACAATCGTTGACTAAGAACATCCCCATTTACTCGTCTGATAGCAAGGCAGCTCTTTTGTGCACAGTCCATTTATGAATATCCATTATCTCCTGGTAATACTATATAACTTTCTTAGATCTAGCCCTTTGAAGTAACAATGGCTTCTTCACAGCAGTCTGCAGACATATAGAGCTCAATAGATCAACTCTACGTATATGGAAGAAAAAGAGGTGTTATCTTTTATACAGCCATATAAAAAATTGGGGGCCCCCCCTTAATCTTAATCATTTTTTGTTCTTAAAATTTGGGGGGTGGCGGCAGCCCCCCCATTTTTTAAATCTAAAAAAAAACGGAGACAAAAAATACGCGTGAAATGAGGTTTCGCTACAGAAAATGTGCAATATGCATAAACTTGACCGGGCAAAAGAGGGCCCCCCACCAAAAAAGGGAAAAAAAATTAGGAAGACCCCCCCCCCCAAAAAAAAACACCCCCCCGCCCCCCCCGGCGCGCCACCCCCGCCTGGATGAAGGTATTTTGACCACCCTTTCAAAACAATCCAGCAGGTGTGGTCGCGAGCATGGACAGCCCGCCAAAAACCCCCAAAGAAAAAAAGGGGGGGGGGGGGGGGGGCCCCCCCACACCAAACCCCCCCGGGGGGGGGGACGGGGATCTCTACGTATATGGAGGAAAAATCGATCCCCGGTGTTATCTTTTATATTACGGAATGATTCTTGTACATCACAGGCATATGCTGCATCTGAGGATACCATTGGCCGTCAATTTTAACTACTTCAGTCAACAGGCCCCATATAGCTGCTTATGAAATGTACCATGACAGAAAGTGTTTGTCTTCATTTTTCCAAACATCTAAAGGAATTTAGTTCAGTATAAAATCTTTCTGAAGTTGAAGAATGTGACCCCAGGGTTAATGTTCCAGTTATGCTTTGAAGGTGGTATGTAAAGGAGTTGTCCTTGCTGTTCTCATCATTCTTATTCTCTGCTTTCTGATATTTTTTGGCGCCCCGGGGGAGACGCCCCGGGGGCCCCCCCCCCCCCCTCCCCCCAGGACCACTTCCCCCCCCCCACTATAATGAAAACTTGTTTTAATTTTAGTTTGGTTCTAATATAAATCTGCTTGAAATTCTGCTGACATAACAGTCTTATAACAGTTGGAACTCCTGTCGGTCAGCCGGGGTTCAAACCAATTTTGGCTTCGCAAGGGGCAACCAAAAAGGCCCAAATTTCCCGTTTGTACATTTTCTGTTAGTAAAATAAGGCGCAGTCAATCCTGAAATATTACTGTGTCCATCAGTTATAGATATACAAATGAAATGGCTGTGCAAACACCCAAATATTTGAACAAAATGATTAAGATAATAGGGGTGCCCAACTTTTCTTGACTGTTACGGAATGAGTCTATCATCAATAACACCCACCCCCGGGAAAAAAAAGAAAAGGAAGGGCCGGGGACCGGGAAAAGGTTTAAAAAAAAAAAACGCAAAATCGCTGACAAAAGTCTAAACAGTGGAACCCTGGACTAAAATGGGAGTATGCAGTCAGCCGGCCAGTAACACATCTATAAACTAATGGAATAGGACTAAACATGGTGTCTGTCATGTCCCCTGCATACACACACACTCCTTATCCTCATGTGACATTCATTAAGTAGCAGTGCTACATGACACCCATCAGTTGTACATTGAATGTATATGCATTGCATCACACTAGACCCTGCCAGTATTACTGGGCACCAAGAAACATTGGGGGGAATAATCTAAACTTTATCCAACAGAATTTTGTCAAAAACTGTGCCAGAATTAAAGCTCTGACACATAAACTAAGTGTTTGTCCCTATATTAATAGAGAAATGCAATGCTCTCTCCAGTTTCTAGAATAAATCCAAAAAAGAGGTTTGGTTAAAAGTGACTAAGAATACACCACATAAACTAATAGGCAATTCGGATTTTTAGTCTCGAAAAATCACACCACAAAATAGAGGACTTTAAAGCTCGATTATTAAAGTGCACCAGATTTTCTATTGCCGCACGACACATTAGAAAATCTGGCGCAGTTTTCGATATTGTTGACATGTGTAAAATGGTTTGTTTTAGTTTATTCCCCCCATTGTTTCCTGGCTGCCAGCCTGCAAAAGGAGGAGGTGCTGACCTACTGTACTGGTACAGAGGAGTCCTTCCTCACCTTCCCTCTTTGCTGGATATGTCCAGATACAGATGTAGGAAGGATTCTTTTGGAAAATGCTTTTACAACACTGCAGCAATGGAATTAATGGCATTTGTTAAAGCAATTATGTTACAGAAAGTCAAGTTAAACACTGTCACATGAGATGACTATCATTTCAAGACAATACTGTTTCACAATATTATGTCACTGTTTAGAAGACATCTAGTGGTTGTGTTGTGAATAGCAGCCTAAGGGTTGTTAGATTGTTAGGTGTGGGAGCCTTCAAACAAAGGGGGAGGATTTTACTCAGAACTCCATTTTGAAGCATTCCCTTGGGTGCCACATGCCTTGTTCTAAGGCCCCATGAGTCCCAAAGCATATGAGCATGTACTTTGTTGGTATGCTAGTCATGTTTTTAATTGCTAGCACACTGACCCATTATTTTCTGTGGCCTCATATACACTTGGGTCCGTGTAGAGGACTGTGAGACAAAGACAAAAGTCAGGACAGGTCCTAACCCTGTACATTTGGCAGACAGGGCTCACTAAATGAAATGAATGGATCCAGGGAGGGCATGAATGGCACATATATATCATCATTTCCCTTGGACCTGTTTGTATGCATGTGGCCTTACCCTGGCCTACAGGACATCATGGAGGTTGGAGTTTGTGACAGACTGGAGGTACAGCTAATGATACCCACCAGTATATGAGACACTTTTGGCTACTGGAGGTGTTCTATAGTGAATGTCCCTGTGTATTCAGTTCTCTTTACCATCAGCTTATATTTCCTTAGTATTAACCCCAGAAAACTTCATCATGATCGTGTGAGCAGTACATTCATTGTAGAAAACCACAAATCTCTCCCTCAGTGTTTGTGACTGAATATAGAAAAGTTCATCTTTGTTCATTCTCTTTAGATTTTTACCATGAAATTGTAATGTTATTTCAGCTGCTCCGCCAATACTTTGATGGAAATGCATTCAAAATAAATCAGACAATGCATGTAATCTCAGACATTTTCAAGAAAACTTGCCAGTTCTTCCTGTTTTGTTGTAAGAATTATCAATTCTAATGGCAATAGACACGAGCCCTACAAGGGGTTGTCTTGTGAAGGATTGTCTGCTTTTCATAAAGAAGTCAATGTGAAGATCAGCTGATGGCAGTAGGTCTGGCTACTTTCCCTCCTGGAGAACACTTGATATTGCTGACTGAAGCCAGAGCTGATCACAGCTTTCCACTGGAGTGTCAGCTTCTGAGGAGATATAGCATTCCATGTCAGCCAGTCAAATGAATGGTCATCCATGTAATGCATTTAAGGGTCTAGTTCTCCATTCTTGCACACATGGAAGGAATCCTAAGCAGTGGAATCCCATTCTATGATATCCAAATAGTGATGCCTCATGGTTTGTAAACACCACCGCTTGCTGTCAGTGAACAAAGTCTAACATTGCCAAAGTGGCACTTTTACCTGTGTTAGTTGGACATGGCCAAGTCAGGTTTTCTGCCTGGGTAAACTGTATTTCACATAAGAACTCTTCGAAATGCAAGGAAATCATTGCTCAGAAGGTTTATCCGACGGGTCCAACCATTTTATTTTGTAAACTGATTTTATTTGTTATTCATCCACTTAATTTTAATAACCTGATTAATCCCATTAATAGTCTATGGAATCTTTCAGGATTCCTATGGATCCATTTTTAGGTAACACAAAGAAGAACTTGCATACAAATTACAAAGAAGCTCAACCCAGAATAAATATTAGGCTAAAACATTCATATTTTTTGGCAAAAAAATGGTTAAAACCAATTAAAATACATTGGATGAATTAATCTGGGGTCTTGAGATAATGTATACAAAGTGATGACAGCTCTATGTATAAATCAGAAAAAGTAAACATATACACAAAAATAATAAGAAATCTAGAGAAGTTGATACTGATATAATGATGTCCCAATGGCACAATGGTTCAGATAATAACAATGTGATGACACTATAAGTGAAAACAATAAATTATCTGCCTGTTTTTTTTCCTTAGCGTGTGTTTAGAAGCATGTGTACTTGTAAGTGCAAAAGTGATACAATGACGTGTCAGCATTCTAGGAGGAAAAGAAATATACAAGTATAAATGTAAATAGGGATCTGAAAAAGGTTCTGAGGAATCCCACTTTCTGGGCACCTAGGTGCCTGGGGACTTCCATTGTAATCTCTTCTCCCAGGAGTTTAACATATATGGTAACTATATAGCTAATCTTTTCTCCATGTCTTCTCATTTTTCTTTGGCAGTCTTTTGGTCTTGTCTTTAGTTTAGAGCTCTGCTGTCATAGTGAGATGATATGATCACTACTGTACTAGCCTGTCAGCTTTATGCCAGTTTACTACAGGAGCGATCGGGCCATTCAGGATCTCACTGCATCATAACTGACTACCATACATGCGGCCGTGGTCAGTCACATGACCATATTCTGTGTTTCCAGGACGGAATATGGTTATGTGTATGAGGCCTAAGTGTCTACTTTATATTTCTCATTCCTTTTGAAAAAAAAACCAAAAAAACCCATAGTTTTTCTGCAACGTATGGCCTCAACCTAAAAACGATCTGTCATACCAGTCATTACTCCGTTAACCTCTTCCAGCCGGTGACGATTTTCAATTTTAATTTTTTGGTAACTTCTCAGGAGAACACAGCTACCTGAAGATATTACTTGATCTTATAATCACGAATGATGTACAGTTCTTCAGGGGCATAGCTTTAGGGACTCGTATAGGGGATCAGTTGCATCTGTTGCCGGAGAGGTCTATAGTCCGTCACATAAGAACACATGGTATGTGGGTGACCTGGTACATATTTTTCATTGAAGTCCAGAAGCTTCAAGTTACACCTCTGCCCTTTTTCAATACCCTTCTTCTTAAATAGATTCCTACATTTGTCAGATCCTGCTGTGCTGTATACTGCGTGCTGTACAAGTATTTCTCTTTCTTTGATATCCACATTAATATCTTAGTATGCTACAGTGCTGGACAAAAGTATTGGCACCCCTGCAATTCTGTCAGATAATACTCAATATCTTCCAGAAATTGATTGCAATCACAAATGCTTTGGTAATAATATCTTCATTTATTTTGCTTGCAATGAAAAAACACAAAAGAGAATGAAAAAAAAAGTCAAATCATTGATCATTTTACACAAAACTCCAAAAATGGGCTAGACAAAAGTATTGGCACCCTCAGCCTAATACTTGGTAGCACAACCTTTAGACAAAATAACTGCGAACAACCGCTTCCGGTAACCATCAATGAGTTTCTTACAATGCTCTGCTGGAATTTTAGACCATTCTTCTTTGGCAAATTTCTCCAGGTCCCTGAGATTTGAAGGGTGCCTTCTCCAAACTGCCATTTTGAGATCTCTCCACAGCTGTTCTATGGGATTCAGGTCTGGACTCATTGCTGGCCACTTTAGAAGTCTCCAGTGCTTTCTCTCAAACCATTTTCTAGTGCTTTTTGAAGTGTGTTTTGGGTCATTGTCCTGCTGGAAGACCCATGACCTCTGAGGGAGACCCAGCTTTCTCACACTGGGCCCTACATTATGCTGCAAAATTTGTTGGTAGTCTTCAGACTTCATAATGCCATGCACACGGTCAAGCAGTCCAGTGCCAGAGGCAGCAAAGCAACCCCAAAACATCAGGGAACCTCCGCCATGTTTGACTGTAGGGACCGTGTTCTTTTCTTTGAAGGCCTCTTTTTTTTTTCCTGTAAATTCTATGTTGATGCCTTTTCCCAAAAAGCTCTACTTTTGTCTCATCTGACCAGAGAATATTCTTCCAAAAAGTTTTTGGCTCTCTCAGGTAAGTTTTGGCAAACTCCAGCCTGGCTTTTTTATGTCTCTGGGTCAGAAGTGGGGTCTTCCTGGGTATCCTACCATAGAGTCCCTTTTCATTCAGACGCCGACGGATAGTACGGGTTGACACTGTTGTACCCTCGGACTGCAGGGCAGCTAGAACTTGTTTGGATGTTAGTCGAGGTTCTTTAGCCACCATCCGCACAATCTTTTGTTGAAATCTCTCGTCAATTTTTCTTTTCCGTCCACATCTAGGGAGGTTAGCCACAGTGTCATGGGCTTTAAACTTCTTGATGACACTGCGCACGGTAGACACAGGAACATTCAGGTCTTTGGAGATGGACTTGTAGCCTTGAGATTGCTCATGCTTCCTCACAATTTTGCTTCTCAAGTCCTCAGACAGTTCTTTGGTCTTCTTTCTTTTCTCCATGCTCAGTGTGGTACACACAAGGACACAGGACAGAGGTTGAGTCAACTTTAATCCATTTCAACTGGCTGCAAGTGTGATTTAGTTATTGCCACCACCTGTTATGTGCCACAGGTAAATAACAGGTGCTGTTAATTACACAAATTAGAGAAGCATCACATGATTTTTAAAAAGGGTGCCAATACTTTTGTCCACCCCCTTTTTTATGTTTGGTGTGGAATTATATCCAATTTGGCTTTTTGACAATTCTTTTTGTGGTTTTCCATTGACGACAAATTAAATGAAGATATTATTACCAAAGCATTTGTGATTGCAATCATTTTCTGGAAGAAATTGAGTATTATCTGACAGAATTGCAGGGGTGCCAATACTTTTGGCCAGCACTGTATATACTATCCCTATGTGCTAAAGTCTGCAGTATATAATAATTGCCACTATTGAAGTTATCATTTTCTTTTATTCTATAAGATTTAATGTATGGTTGACAACCAATAAATTTTTATTTTAGAACACAAAAGGTGCCACACATAATAAAAACCTTCCCAAACTGCTCAGTTATGGTTACTTCAAGCCGCAATTGAAACAGAACAAAACTGAGTTTTCAGAGAAAAACTGTCATTTAGTGAGTAAATGGACATGATGTACAGATGTAGCCAACTTCAATCTGACAACTCAGTGCACCATCATTACTGGCCAAACCATTGAAAGCAACGGGAAAACATCAAGATAAAATGATAAGCAAAGGTTTATATAATGCATTAGAAGTCAGGTTAATCTTGGCTATATTCTTGTTTTTTTTTTACACCATAAATTTCTCTATGATGCACCCATTACCTCATGGTTTTTTTTGCCTATTCCCACATTGTTGAAGTTATGGCTTGTTATAGAAACAACCTTAAAGTAACCCTCTACCTCACAATAAATGTATAATGCATAATTAAAATTCCTGGTGCCATCCTCAGTCTATCTGGTGCTGTCTTCCTTCATTTTTCTGACACAGTTCCTCTTATTCACAGTCACCTCTTCTTTTTAGGATGGTACACTTGTCTTTTTTCATATATGCGGTTTTGAGGGAATAATATAATGGCTTCTTCTGCTATCACTCTATGTTATTGTAAATTTTTACAAGGGTCTTACAAAAATAAGCTACACAAAAAGTGTCCTAGTTTTGGGTCCAATAGCGAACAGTTGTACTTTGTATAGAAAGCTGGTAACCATTGACCTTACTCGCACTTCCACACGGCAAATTAAGCATTACATGGAGTCCATTGAAATTAGTGCACCATCCATGTAATGCATAGGTCCTTCAGAGAGAGACGCCCTTCATAGCCCCAGATAGAAGTCCCAAAGGACTGCCTTCTATCATTTCTACATTCAAATTGAGAAGTACAGGCATGTCCTTCCTTACTGTTCCTCTTGGCTGGATATATCCAGATATGTGTGTCACGAGATTATTAGCCTTTCAAAGCAATGTAATTTTGCCAAGTGATATGCAATACAGATATATACACTTGTGTCTTACCACTCAGTTAAGGACTAATTTTTCATTAAATCAATTCAATACAATATCATGACATGATCAAAAAAAACATATAGGATAGACAGCATATCATTTTGTGACTTTATATCATTGACGGCTGCTTAGTTCATGACATGTATAGGTGTATATGTGATATTGGAGACCTTAAGTATATTTAATCTAAGTTACAGCAAGGCCTTTGGCACACGACAGTGCAGATTTGCACTGACCTAATGTCTGTGAAAACTGGCCGAGTTTGCCTGTACAAGTGCCCGGTCAATATTGATTATTCAATGGGCAGTGAATAATGGTCATTCGACGGATGCTTTTAAAACGGCCATAACATGACAATTATAGAAACCATGAATTTCAATGGGTCTATTCACATGCCTCAATTTATGTCTGTTTTCAAGGACAAAGATAGTGCAGTTCAGTTTTTTTGACTGCCGTGAAAAATGGACCATCAAAAAAAACGGACATGTGAATAGACCCATTGAATTCAATGTGTTCTCAAAACCGACGTCTGACGTACGTTGCTAAAACAGTCATCATTCATCCGTTTTTTTGCAGTCGTGTAAATATGCCCTAAGGGTAGATACATCTGTATTTGAAAATGAGTTTTCGATAGAACACAGCTGCATGAAAGGGGTTTTGCCATTACAGACACTTATCCCCAATCCACCGGATACAGCAGGGGTTTCAAACTCTGCCAGGTAAATATCGCTGAAGTTGACGTACCACATTGCTTTCACATTTGATACCAGTGATGTTAACATGCCAGGAGCCTGGCTGTACCCAATGTAAGTTGGTTGTGACACTGCTAATCACACCACTATAAATGGTATGGCAAGTGAGAAGCACAGCTCCTGGTATAAGATTACCAGTTGCCGCGTTGTCCAAGAACAGATCTTCAGGGAACCTGATACTGGAAGAGTGAATATCCCTTTAATTAGTTCCCCCTAATGTCCCATAATGGTTGACAACATTGCTCCCATACAGGGGCGCACCGCTAATGAGGCGAAGTGAGGTGGCCGCCTCGGGCGGCACTGTCCGGGGGGGCGGCATTTTTACTATTTCATGTAAACCAGCCCAGGACAGGCCACTTTAAAAAAAAAACAGAGCTGAGCGGGGCCTGTCCTGGGCTGGTTTACAAGACGTCGCATCTCAGCGCAGGCGGCGATACAATGACGTCATCACGCCGCCTACGCTGAGACACAGACGTCGCTGACAAGAGGAGGCGGCGGCGGCTGCATCAAGGCATCGCAGGTGAGTATAACTTTTTTTTATATATATAAATAGGCCGTAACCTGTTGGAGTATCCCCGGCAGGTAACGGCCTATTTATTTACCTACCCCGCGTCTGCTCGTGGCCACCCCCCGCTTCCCCTTCTGCTATGGGCCGCAGAAAGGGAAGTGGATGCCGCTGTGAGCGGCCGCGGGTATCGGTAAGTTAGGCCGCGGGCCACAAATGCTACTATTATTATACACTGGGGCCTATTCAGACCCCGGAGTATAATAATCGGAGGCCTAGGATTGGTGAGGGAACATAAAAACCAATGTTACTCACCTCCTGCGATCCGATGTAACTCCGAACAGGCTTGAGGACTCTGGTGACGTCATCAGGTCGCGTCGCCGGCCTGATCACGTGACGTGTGTGCACAATTAAACAGGGCCGAAAGCTGCAAGGAGTGCACCGGTGTCCAGGATAGGTAAGTAACTGTGGTTTTTACGTTTGTATTCTCCCCCTGGGTCTCCAATCATTATACTCTGGGGTCTGAAAAGACCCCAGAGTATAATAATAGTTCATGGGTGGTCCACTATGGGACATAATACCCTGTGCAGGGACCACTGTAGAGCATAATACCCTGTGCAGGGGCCACTATGGAGCATAATACCGAGTGCAGGGGCCACTATAGAGCATAATACCGAGTGCAGGGGCCACTATAGAGCATAATACCGGGTGCAGGGGTCACTATGGAGCATAATACAAGTGCAGGGGCCACTATGGAGCATAATACCAGTGCAAGGGCCACTATGGAGGATAATACCACTGCAGGGGCCACTATGCAGCATAATACCAGTGCAAGGGCCACTATAGAGCATAATACCAGTGCAGGGGCCACTATGGAGCATAATACCGTGTGCTGGGGCCAATATGGAGCATAATACCGTGTGCAGGGGCCACTGTGGAGCATAATACCGTGTGCTGGGGCCAATATGGAGCATAATACCGTGTGCAGGGGCCAATATGGGGCATAAAACTGTGTGCAGGAGTTGCTGTGGAACATAATACCGTGTGCAGTGGCCAATGCGGGCCATAATACCGTAAGCAGGGGCCACTATGGAGCATAATACCATGTGCAGGAGCCGCTGCGAGGCATAATACAGTGTGCAGGGGCCGCTGCGGGCCGTAACACTGTGTAATACTGTGTGCAGGGACTGCTGTGGAACACTATAGTGTGTGTAAATGGGGCGCTATAAACATGGGCTATGGCACCTGTTTATATTATACACTGTCTGTTTATAGTGGCCGTGTGATGTAATTGTAGCCTTGTCACATACTGTAGACATGTATAGGACGAGGCTGCAGTTACATTACATGGCCGCTATGAGATGAATTACGCTGTGTAAACAGAGAAGCGGTCACGGCGCTTACACAGGTACTATTCAAACAGCTGATCAGTGGGGGTCCTGGGTTTTTGAACCCCACTGATTAGTTTATTAATGACCTGGAAAACCTTTTAATTAGTTAACACCTGGGGTATTATTAATAAGGGGCACTATTTATACAGGGTACACACGGACATTATTAATATAAAGATGCACTTGGGGGTATTATTCATTATGGGGGGATTATATCATATATTTTATAATTGGGGGTAGCAGCAGAATGGGGGCTTTGTGTAGGTGAGGACAATGTGGGTTGGATGCCTGGAAAAGTGAGGAGCCAAAGATGTTGGTGTTGCAAACTTTACAGAGACAAGTCACAGCTGGAAGAAGTGGTCATGGCGGTCCAAAGGGAAGAGAAAGGAAATGTGAAGGATTAGTCAGAGACGTCACCTGTAAGTCACAGAATGTTACTGCCCTGTATTCACCTAAATGATAGAGGATAAATACCTGAGTGATGAGGGTCTGTGTGCTGAGACCCCCACTGAGCCTGAGAATTGGGTTTTTTTCCCCCCACTAGGTGGGAATCCAGCCTGGCTGCAGCCATATATATAGGTGTGTCACTTGGTGGATGGACGAACCCGCGTGGCTCTCATTCACTTTAATGGGAGTGCCAAAGATAGCCGAAGTCCAGTACTCAGCTATCTGCGGCGCTCCTATTATAGAGAATGGGGGCCACGTGGGCTCGTCCATCCACCAAGCAGAAGATATGTGAAGTTACTTTCATTGTTAATGCCGTGTTGTTGATCTGATACTGAAGTAATGCAGGAAGAAGAATTCTTAAAAACTGTTTTATAACTTTGTGTATTGTGTATATTGTGGGACGATAACAGTGTGTTAAACTAGTAGCATAGAAACTCTTTTTTTTTTTTTTTTTTTTTTTTTGGGGGGGGGGGGGCGTCTTTCTATAGTCCGCCTCAGGCAGCAAAGAGGCTAGGTTCACCACTGCTCCACACAGCAAAATGGCCCCAATAAAATAAAATGACTACAGTAAAATGTCCATACAATTTAACAGCTCCTACCAGTGGTAAAATTTTAACCACCAGTGGCACCATACAGTAAAAATGCCCCCACCAGGATTTACCTCACTGATCAGTCTGAAAAGGTGGAAAGTTTCAGAACTGGGTGGTGGCTCCTCTTCTCCCAGTTTCTGCGATCTGGCTGGATTGGCAGAAATGGCGAGAACTTGCTGCATCCCAGCCCTACCTGCAGGATGCAGATGATGGCCTCAGGGGCCACATGCACACCACATGTTTGAGACCTGGGATAGAGTATAAGTGTCAGATCACTGGGGGTCAGCCCCCATAGAAGTGAAAGTAGCGCTAGTGACGAAACCACATTGCTGGCACTTCATTCACAGGGAGGATACAGGGGGACTTTCTAGTCTCCATTCTCCTGATCCCTGGGGGGTCCCAACGATCTTACACTTATGCCCTATCCTATAGCTAGGGGATAAGTTTCTGTAATGGCAAAGTTTTAAGGAGAATGCTGTCACATCATTGTGGCCATGTAAATGGAAGCCAAGACATTAGTGTGAACATAGCTTTACAGTTTAGTATTATACAAGTGTACTTCTTCCATAAAAAAAAATTTCCCTTTATAGGACTCTTTCCAGGCATTTTTTTTTATAGACACCTATTTGTATGAATTACAGTAAAGTAAAAATTGGATTATACCGTTACAACCAATGAAATCGAGCAGTCCTTCGAAGGCATTAAAAGTCATTTTAGTTATTTCTTGCAGTGATCATGGCGCACGGGCACTTCTTAGTCGCAGTATATATTTCTGGGAAATGGAAGAAGTATTATATATAGCAGACATTGACATTTCAGATTTAGCTGAGACGTTTATGGAGCTGTGTATTTTAACAACTACCTATACATTAATTGATCAATCACAATGGTCATTGCTGTAATATCTCCATTTATAATGAATTATGAGTTTTTTTCTTAAAGGTCATGAAAAAGAATGGGATTTCATAATGGATATGCTTTATGTTTCTATTCTACAGTAGAAAACTGTAAGACAGGCAAGATTATTTTATTACTTTGCATCAGATTTTACATGCTATAGTGTTACCATAGACTAAAAAGTGCTAGAGACAAGTGACAATTCCACAGTCATTGTTTGTACATACTATGCATAGCCATCTGCTTCCAAAAACATCAGTGCAGACAATAAGACATGCTGCAGGTCTTCAGACTAAAATATTGATGACTTATTTTCAGGATACATTATATATACTGTATCAGATCTCTGATGGTCTGACTCTCGACATCCCTGTTGATCGGCCGGCTGTTTGAAGAGGCTGCAGAGTTTGAGCGAGTGCTTGGCCTCTCCACTGTATCTCAAGCACAGCATTGGGGCATAAATATGCATAGGGTCCTGGGAGAATTTAAGGGGTTGTCCGGCCCAAAATTTTATTTTTTAAATAGGCCGGGGGAGGTGAAAAAAATAAAGAAAAATCATACTCACCTGTCCCCAGTGCTCTGGTGCCTCCCAGTCTGGTCCTGCTGGTCCGTTGTTATCTTCAGGTGGAAGTCCTTGCCGCACGTGACCACTGAGGCCAATCTTAGGTCCCTTCCTGAGGCTGCTGAGGCCGATGATTGGTCTCAGTGACCACATGACCATTGAGGCCAATCAGCCCCTTCAGCAGAAGGGATTCAAGACGTCACAGCTGGCAAGGAATTTCACTTCAGGAAGACACCGGAGCAGAAGGACCGGAATGCCCTGGAAGGATACCAGAGCACCGAACAGGTGAGTATGATTTGTTTTCATTTTTTTTCCCCTACCCCAGCCTATTTAAAATAGGCCCGGACAACCTATTTAAGTAACTCCTCTATTCTGTCAGGATTATACCAGGTATGTCCAAGTACTTTTTTATGCTAAAAGATCTTAGACCCTACACCATAGGCGATAAGTGTGAGATTGCTGCAGGTCCCCTGATGATCAGGAGAATGGGGAGCAAAAGTCCCCCTAAAGTGCTGATTACACAAGCACACTGACGCTCCACTTGAGGTTCTGGCCCTAATATTTGTCTGGCAGTGATAATTGTAGCTATGGTCTGCAATGCCTGAATACAGTCTATGTTAATATATTTTACACTATGGATTGAAGTGACCCTTTCACCACCTCAACCCCCTCCAATTTATTGAATCCTTCAATATGTTCCTCACCACTGATTCCAGTGCAGTTGGAATTTTTTTTCTAGCCACTGCTGTTCCTGAGTAATTACTTCTGTTAGTTTCAGCTCGATTATGCTCTCCACTGTCAGGTGGGTGGTCCTTTTCTTTCTAGTCCAGCCCAGGACTGCCCACCTGACAATGGAGAGCATAATTGAGGTGAAACTAACAGAAGTGATTACTTAGGAACAGCAGTGGCTAGAAAAGAAATTCCATCTGCATTGGAATCCTTGGAGTAGACCTGTTGATGGATGCAAAGTGGCGGAGGTGGTGAAATATCCTCTTAAGTGTATCAAGATGAATATTTACAACTACAGTATGATAGCAGCTAGCAGGGCAGCAATGTGTGTGGTTCTCTAAAAATGGTTATATTCCCCTCTTCCTTCACCCCAAGGTCTTGAACTCTAGATAAGATCCTTTGATTCATGTTTCTTAAATTTTTCATGACAAACTCCGCCATACCCTTTAACTAAAAGTTAAAAGTTTATTCTACAGTAATATATACAATCTCTAATTCCAACATTAAATTGAATAGAGAGTAAGAGCTCCTTAAAGATTTATGCATATGACATATTCCTGCATACATAGTAATGATATAACCCGGGAGACGCTGCCTGCACAAAATTACTTTCTGAAATTCTGTCCATTTATTACTCTGGAGGGAATAAATATCTATATCCCAGTATATTATCACAGTGGAGGAGCGGCTTTGTACCGAGTTTATTAAAATTGTGTTCAATGATTAAATTTATTTTCGTAACACCGTAACAAACCTGTATATGAAACCGCCATTTAATCTGCAGAGTAGATTAGTGTTCGATCCACCGTCATAAATGCATAGGACAACAATCAGTCATACACTGTACAAATCTGGCCTTTATGGAAGAGTGGCAAGAAGAAAGCCATTTCTCAAAGATATCCATAAAAAGTCTCGTTTAAAGTTTGCCACAAGCCACCTGGGAGACACACCAAACATGTGGAAGAAGGTGCTCTTTTCAGATGAAACCAAAATCGAACTTTTTGGCCATAATGCAAAACGATATGTTTGGCATAAAAGCAACACAGCTCATCACCCTGAACACACCACCCCACTGTCACACATGGTGGTGGCAGCATCATGGTTTGGGCCTGCTTTTCTTCAGCAGGGACTGGGAAGATGGTTAAAATTGATGGGAAGATGGATGGAGCCAAATACAGGACCATTCTGGAAGAAAACCTGTTGGAGTCTGCAAAAGACCTGAGACTGGGACGGAGATTTATCTTCCAACAAGACAATGATCCCAAACATAAAGCAAAATCTACAATGGAATGGTTCACAAATAAACGTATCCAGGTGTTAGAATGGCCAAGTCAAAGTCCAGACCTGAATCCAATCGAGAATCTGTGGAAAGAGCTGAAAACTGCTGTTCACAAACGCTCTCCATCCAACCTCACTGAGCGCGAGCTGTTTTCCAAGGAAGAATGGGCAAGAATTTCAGTCTCTCAATGTGCAAAACTGATAGAGACATACCCCAAGCGACTTGCAGCTGTAATCGCAGCAAAATGTGGCACTACAAAGTATTAACTTAAGGGGGCCGAATAATTTGGCACGCCCCACTTTTCAGTTTTTTATTTTTTACAAAAGTTTAAAATATCCAATAAATTTCGTTCCACTTCACGATTGTGTCCCACTTGTTGTTGATTCTTCACCAAAAAAATTAAAATTTTATATCCTTATGTTTGAATCCTGAAATGTGGCAAAAGGTTGAAAAGTTCAAGGGGGCTGAATACTTTCACAAGGCACTGTATGTCTCTCTTTAAGTCCCCTAGGCGTCAGTGGGGAAGTGGCTGATGTGAATTTGCAAAAGGGGATTTTGGGACACATGCTTTCCTTATAGGTGAGGCTTCTAGAGGTTTAGACCTGCACCTTTCAGGTATTTATGGATAGGTGACAAGTGTCCTTGATGGCACAGCTTACAACGGGAGAATGGCCCTACTTTTTCTTCTGTCTAAAAAAAACCAAAAGCCAACAGAAAGGACCACTCCTCTATTTTATTTTTTTTTTTTTTTTTTAACACTACAGCCAATTTAGATGAATACTAATTGAAAGTCATCCATTTCTACCCATATGTGTAACTTATTGGGGTACATTTTGTTCACACATAACTAATAAATGTTCACTGGCTCTATTTTGAAAACCTAAAAATACAAAATAAAAAAAGTTTCATGGAAAACTGCTTTAATTTTGGGGTTTTTCATAATGTGCCCATTAAAAAAAATAATGCAGCATGGGCTTACAAAGCATTTCTGTTTATGGAGATTTTAATGTTTCACAAAAGATGTTTAAGAGTTGGACTTAGTGATACAGTGATAAGGTAAAAAAACACATGGTGGCAGTGACTTGGTGGGGGGTAGAGGGGAGATACAGGTTCTCAGTGAGGAGACAGAGGAAGCACAACATGGCAGGGGCTCTGAGGGTAAGGGGCAGGCACAACCTGCGAATCGCTCTGTGGTAGGTAGCAGGGATAGTGTGGTGGGTCAGAAAAGGTGATAGTGTGGGATCTATGGGGGATGCAAAGTGGTTGACAAAGTATACTGTTAATGGGTGGGGGCCAAATTTGTGGCAGGGGCTCTATGGGGAGGGGGCACAATGAAGTTCCAAAATCATAAACAAGAAAGAAATAAAAAACTCTCTGTACAGAACACACAGGCAGGAGCAGCTTTAGATGGCCCCTGACCTAAACCCTGGCCCTCATAGTTTAACCAGTGGTAGACAATTCCAGAGCTTCTCTCGCTGTTCGTGGTCCTGCCTCCTTTTGTCACCTTCTCCGTACACACAGCATGTAAATCAATAGGGGCATATCTATAGAGGGTACAGCAGTAGCAGTTGCTACTGGCCCTGGACATTGGGGGGAGGGCCTCAAGGACCCTCTGCCACATAAAATATACCAGTATTCTACCTGCACAAGGCATGTAGGGACCCCATTACAGATTTTGCATTGGGGCCCAGGAGTTCATATTATGCTTTTGTAAATCATGTCACACCGCTGATTTTGGAGGAATCAAAAGGGCCCATCAAAAAGCTGTTTGACATGTAGGGGAGGCTGATAACTGCGACTAGCAGGCAATAGGGGTTGGCCACAGGCTCCATTTTTATTATTTCTAGCTAAATCTCTCCTATGGAATCAGTGCCTAATGTTTCCCCCTTTGCCCATGATTGACATTTTCAGTTTTTGGCTGCATCACGACTCTTTGTAGACAAGTCTGGCAAATCAGGCCCCTCCTATGATGCACTTGCAGTCAAATTTGCATATCCATAAAAAGAGGATTATCTCTGCATTGATTCATGGCCACAAAGGTATTTTTCTGGTCCTATTAAAAGCAATTACATGGCACTACATCTGTCCATATGCCCCATTAATGCATTTGGATGTCATAGGCAGTGGGATCGGGGCCCTGCAGCTTGTTCAACACACATTGCAGAATAGTGAATTACTGCACCTGAAAACTTGTATACACCCTGCACTTACAGGACATCATCTGACCTCCCGGAGAGATAAAAGCCTGTGTGCAAATGAAAAATTTCACTTGGAGCTTCCACGAATCTGCTTTCTTTTTCTATGTACCTGGATTTGCCTTGGTATTTAATCCATAACCAAAGTAACTGACGCACAAAGAAATCCGAACCTCCTCAATAATTCTTTGTTCTGAACACCTTCATGGATAAAATATAAATAACACGACAAACTATTTCATGCATGGATAATTCTCAGCAGACGCTACTGTTATCTTCGGGAACAAATCCAAAAACCTTGAAATGCAGAATCTTATCAGTAGCCGCAGAGAGGACGACAATTAAATGGTGATGTCTACTAAAGGTTCTCACAAAAACACATTAAACTTAATGGCGGCACAGTAAGTAGAATAGTCTATTATTTGGATTTCGGTATTTGAAAAGGATATTGAATTTTCTACATCTGTTTCATGTTTGTCTTGTTGCTGGAAATTATTTTCATATGGAGTCCATAATAATCCATATTACAGCACTCTGTGTGCTGCAATATGGGGTACAGGGAGATTCAAAAAGAATGGTCAAAATTATAGCTTTAGTATTCATAGCTAAGAGAATATAGCACAATCGTATTAACAAGAAAAGATAAATTATCTATCTATCTGTCCATCCAAGTTTGATCTACACAACAACAAATGTTCAATGTGTTTTCCATTGGTGACACAGCAAATGTGTAGGCAGTAGTCCACTTCTGTCCAGATGTGTGCCAGCATGTTTTCGGATATGAACATCCAAATGTGAAGGTGGATCATCCTGCTGGTAGAAGAAGATATGCCAAACATATTCTATCTGTGGTGTAAGACATTCCTTTAAAGGGTACCTGATTTTTCATGAAAAGTGGAAATATGTGCAGGGTCTTGCTGGGCAGTCTGTTCTATGATGGTATAAGCCTCCATGAATGGTGTCTTATCTGTTTTTCTGCTGATAATAATCATATTATGATACACAGTCAACGTTGGTCTCTCAGCCAGGGGGAGTGTACAATAAGGAGCAATTTAGCCCCCGCCACCAATCCCTTGCTGATAATGTTCTGCCATAATGTCTGGAGTAACTGTACAACTTCAATCAAATAGCTGAGAAAAGTCCAAATGACCATAATATAGGAGATGTAGGAACACAGCCGATAAAACAGAAAAACAATCTATGAGCAAAGTCAGTAAAGCTGCTGCTGTCTGTGAATAATATTCCATCTGCAATCACACAAGCAGTAAGAGGTAGATACATGTACATAGAAGACTTTTCTGATATTGTAAGGCTAGATTCACACTAGCGCACGGTTTCTGATGGGGAATTCCATTCCCTATTCCGCTTTAAAAATACGAAGAGAAAAGTCCTGCAAGCAGGACTTCTCTCTCCGCATTTTTCCGCCCCCATTATAGTCTATGGGGTCCGGGGGTTTCCGAGGGTAACCACTTTTTTAAGCGGATTAGATTTCTGTTCGGCGGGGTTCCCAAGTGGACCACCCGAACGGAAACCCGAAAGCTAGTGTGAACCTAACTTAAGCTGTAAGATTTGCAGTTTTTTGCACAGCAACAGTTTGGAGACAGTCTGTGCAGGTTGTTAGTAGAATCAACCCCTCCCCTTTCCATTCAATGTGTTAAGAGAGAAAAGGACCGCCCACTACACTCATTGTCTTCCATCTTGCTTATCTAATGTATCTATGGAAGAACCTTGCCTAGCAACAGGGAGTGAAGTGGAAATTAGCTAAAAGGGAGACACCTAGTGGCAGGAACATTAAAGAGATTTTTCAAGCAGAAAGCAGCCACATTTTTAAATTAAAAAGCATTAAATTATGGTCCAGAATCACATGCTCTATATTATACTAAGTTGTCTGAAAAGTTAATGACCATTTAACATGTTCAGGAAGGAGTGACCAGTGACAGTATCCGCAAAAAAAAAAAAAAAAAGAGCCTGTAGAGATTGTGCCTGCTCAATGCACATAACAAGTCCCTCATGTGTTCTATAAAGGTACATGGTATTCCTGAACACTAACATGTTGGTGACTGACCTTCCCACTGAGGTGAAATGTAGCCTCATCATCGGAAACTTAACTTGAAGTTTCTGGACCACAGTGCAATATCTGTAATGGGGCCCATAGCTGACTTGTACCATTTAGAATGGAGGTATATTTTATGTAGTAGAGGGGCCATTGGGGCCTCTTTAGTGTTATGGGCCCAGTTACTATTGCTACCGCTGCAACTCCTATAGCTACGCCCTTGCTGTTTGCCAAACACCAGCTCAATACCAGAAAATTTGTCTTCTTCCAATCAGCTCTGCAAGTTAATTCAAAAGGGATTGCGTTTCGGTTTGACATTTGTCTTTTTTAACTCCTGAAGAAGATGTAAACTTGCAATGCAGACATTTTTGTAAGATATACCATACCAGGGTTTATGGCACATGTAGCTCCATACTAACTGATGTTCTGTTAACTACAGGTCACTGCTTTTGCACCATCCTTTTTGGATCACCCTGTATTTTCCTTTAAAACCAGTGCAACAAGGGGAGTAAACCCTAATCCTTCAGCATGTGATAGAATGGGTCATTATTTTGTTTCTTTTAGATTCAGACTCCATATGATCCGAGATACAGTATGGTGCACAGGCCTGTATCAGTGATTGTGGAAGATCCTCAATGCGCCAACACCGCATTGGCCCACACCTGAGACTTCTTTACTAAAAACCACACCCACCGCCAGTGAGTGCTGGGTCCACAAGATAAATACAAGACAAGCTTTCTAAATTTTGTATATTTATTAACCCCTAAATGAGTCGGTATTAACATCTAACACATGCAGTTCAGAACAGATATGCAGATGTATGCAAGCATTAACAGTTACTAGTTACAAGATACAGTACAATAAAATAAAAGGGAATAAAAGTGAAATAATTACTTTACCACACATATCCTGGATGTGGCTCTATAATCCAACCCTCACACATGGCATGTGGGGATAACCAGTGGAGGCAGCAACATCAACACAGCATTCCAGCCTGCATCCTCATCACAGTATATCCTCTGTAGTCTCCTAGTAGGCTCATCATAGTATTCTTTTGTAGTCTGTCATAGTCTCCTCCTCACTGACCTCTTACCTCATCTTTTATACCCTTGATTACACCACCCAGAATGAGGTCACCGGCGACGGCAAGTCTGGTTAACTAACGCACTCAAGTCCAGATTCTTTGTAAGGAGATAGGATTAAGTGGAATGATACAATGCCTTCTATATGTTATCAACCATGTCTGATCAACAGCCCAGACTGAACAATGCATGTGTATTTGATCACCCAGGGCTATGTAGGAATTCAATGGAGCCATTCTGGGATGGATACAAAGCCCTATTGTTCCATGGTTGCCACTACTGACAACATGCACCTAGGATTAGAGCTGCACACATTATGAATAAATGGAAGTAAGAGGGAGATACGACACTCAGAGATCAAAATACATCTTTGAGTTATAGCCATAGTTAAGTGGAATCATCACAGTGATGCTCTGTATATAGGTGTATTTGCATGATATGGCCATACGGATGTGACCAGACTTAACTGATCTCCAGGTCACTTAACCAATGCAATTCTCATATAACCAATCCAACACAAAACATGACATGCTAATAAGTCGTGAAAGGCTTTAATTCACATTTTCCCTTCCACAGGGTGGCCACATATACACACAAATAGGATAGTTAGTATATCCTTTTAAATTATCTTGTCAGGAGATCATGTTGGTTTGAGATGCTGGTATGTGAACATGTCCAGCCAAGAGGAGAGGTAAAGGAGGATATGTGTATTGGCAATTTTAAATAGTCAGTAACCTTTCAGCAAACATTACATAACAATACATTGATGTATACTGCGTGTACAAGACAAGTAACACTATTTCTTCTTGCAGGGCAGGGGGTGGTGCCATTTTTCCCTTTGCAGGCTCTCTTTCTCTCTAATAGTCAGTTGTCCCTGAGCAAGAGGATGAAGATGCCATAAAACAGCACATGGAGGAAGCAGGAGATTCTACTACCGAACTCTCTCTTACCCAGAAGCAGCTTGAAGGACATTATAAAGTAGAGCTGAACAATACTGATGAATGAATCTCTGGAGTGAGTAATAAAATTATTAGCTGCAGTCTGTGGCTCTTCATGCCCCACCTTGTCCAATTACAAATTGTACAGTGCTGCGGAATATGTTGGCGTTATATAAATAAAATTTATTATTATTATTATTATTATTATTATTATTATTAATTTCAGAGTGACAAGTTTAGGAGGGAGGAGGAAGAGAGTCTGATAAGTGGATAATAGGGCACTTTTCTCTAATAAGATATATTACAGTATTTCTTATATTCACCTGTACTATTAATATATGCAGTTTGTTAAAAAGATAGCGAACAAGCGCAGTTAGTTTTGGTGCCTGATGTGCTATTTAAGCTCTGTAATGCCAGGTGGGCGGTGTCAGGCAGGGGGTGTGATTCACAGCTCCAATCAGAGACAGCCAATGTCAGAGCTCAGAATCACACCCCTTGTCTGCTCCTGCCTGACAACGCCCTCCTGACAGTAAAGACCATCAATAGCACATCAGGCACCAAAACTAACAGCATATATTTCTCAGGAACAGTGGGAGCTACAGAAAAAATTCCAACTCTCTCAGAATCAGTGGAACAGTGACTATAAACTGATGTAGAGAGCTGGACTTGGAGGTGATGAAAGGTCCTTTTTAAAGAGGTTTTACAGCCCCAGAAAACTATAGTGCCTAATCGGGTATGCTAAAGTAAGAGAACTCAACCTTCCATGATACCCCACTTACCTGGTCCACAGGCTGCCAAGGTCCCTGATGAACTTTGTTTCCTTTGACATGCCTGTCCAGCCAATCACTGACCGAGACAGCTCACTTCTCAATTTCTCATGAAAGCAACTCAACACAACATCACAACATGCTTGATAGGCTGCAATTCACAACACAACCACTGGATGGCTGCACATAGACACAAACAGGATAGCTAGCATATCAATTTGTGATAATTTATAACTGGCCTGTAACACAGTGAATCTTCCAAACATTTCGGGTTCTCCACCTACAAACCATTATTAAACTCTAGCTGTTGTCAAACTACAATTCCCAGCATGCATACTTGCTCTGCTGTTCTTGGAACTCCCATGGAAGTGAATGGAGCATGTCTTGGTGAACCGTGGCTGCTATATGTACCTAGGAGGCCAGAAGACACCCGGGAAGGAACACCAGAAGCTGTCAAGGAGTGAGGGAAGGTAAATATGACTTATTAATAATTTTCCACACCTCTCCCGGGCCCCCAATTATTATATTCTGGGGTCTGAAAAGCATAATAATAGCACTTCTGGTTCCATGCTTACTTATATAGCACCATCATATTTCACAGTGCTATACAGACATCGACAGTCACTGTCCCATATAGGGCTCATAATCTACATTCCCTATCAGTATGTCTTTGGAGCGTGGGAAGAAACCGGAATACCCAGAGGAAACCCACGGAAGAACATACAAACTCCTTGCAGATGTTGTCCTTGGCAGGATTCGAACCCAGGACTCCAGCGCTGCAAGGCTGCAGTGCTAAACACTGAGCCACCGTGCTGCCCTATCTCTACTTATCATAAAATCATGTTTTTAAAAAAAAAAAAATGCTTAATTTGTGCCACACATATTGCCAACATGTTCAACCAAAGAGGATGGTACTAAAGGACACATCTGTATTGCCTTTGGAAATGACTGTATGTTACTGGGCTTTACAGGAGAAGTTGCCAAGATAGCGCCTCCTTACTGTGACATGACACGGCTGAAGCTGCACCTCATTGATTTCCTGCTCTGTAGTTATTGGCTGAAGCTTCAGCTCACAAATTTCATGCTCTGCCCACCCTGTACATCCTGCGCATAACACTAGTTAATACTGAGAGATATCAACTCCATCTTACTAACATCCTCCTACATTAGGACCAGACACCAGGAGGAATTACTTGAAATGTAGCAGAGAGTTCTCGGTTTTAACAGTATTATGTGCAGAGTCCATGCAGGAGGTAGGCAGAGCAGGAAGTCTGTTAGGTGGCGTTCCAGCCAATAGCTGCAAAGCCCTGAGTGATGTCAGAGGGAGTGATGGATGCTATTGTAAAATGCAGCCATTTTGGCACCTTTGAAGTTTAAAGCCCTATGATATACAAAGCAGGTTGAAAAGTTGAATTTCAGGGACTGAGTGAAAGAATTAAACTGGTTGTACGGTATTTAAAAAGTTATACAAAAGCAGGAAAATTTATCACATTTAAAATAAAAAAAAATATTTAGTTTATGATACTGGTGTGTGTCCATCACATAATCATGGACTGTACATCACATGACCATGGACTGTATATCACATGACCATGGACTGATTTTTATCCACTGGCAGTAAGCAGAATGAATGGCAGTAAGCAGAAATCTAGAAAACCGTGAGGAATTGATGCAGAAAGTATATTGGAAAATTGTACAACTTTTCATTATACAGACAACAACATTTGTCTCTCAATATTTGTCTAAAACTGGATAACCCCTTTAAAAGGAACTGGTTAAAGCAGATCAGATATGTAATCTGCTGGGAATGTGAAATATTAAAGGATAAAAGTCTATATAAAAAAAAAAAAAATCTATGAAATAATTGTAAATGTTTTGATCTTGTTTTCACAGCACACTCAACCGAATCAATTTCCAGAGTAAAGATAAGAGTCATCGCTCATCCTCTATATAATAACATAAGAGAGTGTACAATGTTATTACACTAATACATTTTAGACTGTCCAGCATCTTCAAGGCATCCAATCAAATCTGCTCTGAAAAATCATTTTTGCCTCAAAATCTTAAAATAACATCATGAAACAAGTGAATGCATTTTTGAAAGCAGTAAAAAAAAATACTCAATAAATATAGAAAACTTCCTTAAACTTTGTCTGTTTTCCCCACATTTCATTTTTGGAAATGCGACTGAGCTGCAATGCCAAACAAGAGTGGTTCTGTTTATAGAGATCCTGCTTTGAAATCCTGGACAAGCCCTTTCAGTCACACCTTATATGAGTTGAGTATACTAAAGGGAACCTGTCATAATTATTTATCCCCTGACACCTGACAGGGCATCTCAACTCTTTTTTGATGTGTCAATTCTTCAAAAAAAATGAATTTTGTCCAATATGTAACTTAGGGTTTTGAAGTCAAGGGAATGGAGAGCTAGTGCATAAAGTCAAACTCTTGACAACCCATCTAATCCCCGCCACTGTGATGGACCTCCCCTACCCCTGTGACATCACTGCTACAGCCCTAGGAAACCCAGCACACAACCCATGTATGTCAAGCTCAGTGCTGAAGCCAGGTGTACATCCCCGACTTCAGCTCATGTCCACAGGTTGTAGGCACAGTGACATCATAGAGACTTGAGGAGGTCCATCGCAGGGGAGAGCATGAGATGGGGCGTGGACAGCTTGACTTTGTGTGTTACACTCTCCACCCCTAAAGTCTCATTTACATTTAGGATAAATATTATTTTCCACAGGATGGAGAAAGCATTCACATAGTATAAAGTGTACTTATGTATATCAAAGTTTGTTTCCACTAGGTGGTATCACTTGAATTGGAATTACTAATAAAGGAACTTTGGAATAAAGAACATCTAATACCGATGAGCTTCGCACTGTCTTGAGAAGTTGTGTAGTGATGATGTGAAGGTTTCTCTAGTAGTAAATAAATTAATTAAATTCCTTCCAGAGGTGGAAAGGTCCTCGGCCGCCAAGGAGGTCACAATCCATAATTTATTTGGAGTGTACAGTACACATTTTTGCTTCATAGTTTAGATAATAGAAAGCCCACATAAAAATGTAACACGTGTGCCTTCAAGCCTGGAATACGTTGTTCCTTCCTGCTGAGCTCTTATTGTCCTATGTTACACATCCTTTCAAAACACATAAATCTCTGACCTCTCACTACAACACTTCATCTTGGCCCAGGATCCTACTACAGTTATATAGATTTTCCAGCATGTTCTTATAATAAAAACATCTTGCTTACACATGTGATAAAAGAACTTGGCAAGAGTCAAAAATAATAGTCTGGCATATGGTCGCACAATATGAGAACTATGCTTGGAGGGAGAAGTGCTGTATTCACACAAGGATCTCCATTTTCTGAGATGAAATATAGGACTCATATACAGATGTGTCCTGTCCTCCTGTCTCAATATCCAGATGTGTGCATCTGTGATGATTCTGCCTAAATATGGCCATAACTCAGCTATATTTTGGTCTCTGGGTATAGGATATCCCTTCTTCCTTGCTTGCATACTGGGCACAGCTACAAGCCTAGGTGCATATTGGCAGTAGCGTCTTGGCTGGAACAATAGGGCTCCATTGTATTCCTATACAGCCCTGGCTGATCAAACAATAGTGCATTGTTCACGCCTGGGCTGTTGATCAGATATGACTGATAACAGGGTATCAATTCACTTTGTCTCATCTACATACAAAGGGTCTGAACGTGATTGAATTAACTCATCAGACGTACTGTCGCCGGTGACCTCATTCTAGGAGGGGGCATAAAGGGTATAAAAGATGAGGTAAGAGGTCTGTGGGAGGAGATTATGCAGGAGACCATCACAGACTTCCACTGAGAGAGACTTTGACTGAGATGCTACTATGAGCAGGCAGGTTGGAATGCTGCTGCTGACGATGATGAGCCTACAAGAGACTGTGAGAGACTGTTTTGAGAGCATGCAGGCGGGATTATCGTTTTAATGCCACATGCTGAAAAGCCTCCACTGGTGACTCACACATGCCATGTGTGAGTGTTGGACTATAGAACCACATCAAGGACATATGTGGTAAAGTAATCATTTCACCTTTAATCCCTTTTATTTTATTTGTACTGTATCTTGCAACTAGTAACTGTTAATGCTTGCATATATCTGCATATCTGTTCTGATCTGTATATGTTAGATTTTAATACCGACCCATTCAGGGGTTAATAAATATATAAAATTTAGAAGGCTTGTCTTGTATTTATCTGGTGAACCCGGCACTCACTGGCGGTGAGTGTGGTTTTTTATATGAAAGAAGACTCAGGGTGTGGCCAAAGCGGTTTGGCGCACGGAGGATCTTTCACAGCATCCTTACCTTAACTTTAATTTTGAGGTCTCCAAAGTCATATGGAACCGATTTAATACAACCTACTAGCACAAACCTTAAAGGGATTCAATCTGTCTCCAGAACCTGGAATATCAACCCAGATAGGTTAGGGTGAACACCTGAATCAAACATTGTTTTTCCCCTGTGAATCCATGCCTCCATTGTTGAGATATCGCAATTTTGTTAACACACAAATTATCCCCTTGGCACAAGGATATTGTAGCTGACCTGTGGAGCAATATCAATGCCTCATTGCTCCAAAAAGCTAAATTTGCATTTTGAACGTTTCATTCAGGTGACCTTAACCTATCTATCTGCAGGGCTTGGATTTACACAACCAGGTGATCACACATAGACATCTTTAGCATGATATCTATATGTGTAACTCCAGCAGTCTTAACTGGGTTACTTTCACTACTCGCCTATTCATCTGCATCCTGTGTGATGGTTTTTGTGCTGCTGACATTCCCAGCCTGCCACCCAAGTGATACTCCAACTCCTCCTGCATCTGGTATAGCATGCATGGGCCGGTGCTCTCCTCTTCCTAAAGGGCTTGTATGGCCACCCACTCTTGTGGCATGTCCAATCCCTGTGCACCGTTATCTTTATATTCTTGTCACACCCTTTCCAGGGTGTGTGCGCAAAGTTTCCTAGCGTGTCTAGTTCCTGCTGTATGGTATATTTGTTCCTGTTTGTCATTTCAGTGTACCATACACTGGCTAGCATTCCTGACCCGATTTCGCGCATCATGGAGCTTGGTTGAACTTGATGGATGTAAGTCTATTTTCAACCATACTAACTATGTAACACAACTTTGACTACTCATTGCTGACCTGCCTTGATCCTATTCTACCTCTTATTCTTGCCCTGACCTTCTGCCTGCATCTCACATAAACTCCACCACTCCTGACCTCGGTTTGTACCTGACTGCTCTCTCTGCCTGCTCTCTAGTGTTTAATATCACCAGCGTCTCTTGATCCGATATCAGCCATCACCTATGCCAGGCCACTGCAGGAGGTAGCGACCCAGTGGGCTCCCTGCGCCCTGCAAAGTCATGCAGATCCCCACAAGGGGGTTAAAGGATGAAAACAGTGGAGGCCACTATGACAACACCCTTGGGAGGGAACCAAAGCCAAATCAGAAAAACTATCACTGGTGTTTTTTCCAGATATAGTGCCACCTTATGCGTTTTTTTTTCTAGTATTGTACTTCAGCCTCGTTCATCTGAATAGAACTAAGCTTTAATACCAAACATAGTACATGAACATAAGCAGTGTTATTTCTAGAAAAAAAGTAGACCCCTTTTTCTAATCTTGGACAACACAATTTTGCATTGTCCTGTTTTGTGTCGCTGAACCCCCCCATGGATCCTGAATGTAGCGCCGCATGTGGCTCTGCTGCTTTAGAGGGGTTGCACCATGTGAAGTACATTTATCCTGTATCCATAGAATAGAGAATAAATATCTGATGTGTGGGAGTCTGACTGCTGAGACCCACACTGATCCCCAGAATGGGGAAGGGGGGGGGGGTTTAAAGTAATCGTCCTGCCATACCTTGCTTGGACTTATCTTACTGTGTACATCTAAGACTGGTCCTGGCTTCTGGCTTGTTCCTGACTTCTCTCTAGTCTTTTTCTTTGGATTGACTGCTAGGTACCAGTTTCTAACATTTGGTACTATTCTTCACTATATTCCTATCTCACTCTAAGGCCTGTGACATTCCTCACTGCTCTCCTGGTGACAAGTCTTGGCTTGCTTACTGCATCATTGCCACTGCTGCTACCCTATGACTACTCTGGGTACCGCATCCTCAGGACCTACCTACAGCAAAATTCACACTTCCTTACAGGGTTTAAGGGGGAAAACCAGAGGACATTGCAGACTCACTTTGTCTATCCAGCACCAAATAGCATGTGGTTTAAAACGTTAACACTTCAATACATGATTGGAACAGGTTGTTTTTTTTTTTTCTTGATAGGAGCTTTCCTTTTATAACAGGGAGGGCTGTGTGGAAATTCAGATTCAGTTACTTAAGGGTGGCTTTAGCCCATAAGATTCAGTCTGACAGTTTTTGCCTGCTGTTCCTGTTGGACAAGCATAAGGAATAGGAATTTATGCACAGCCTATCTGTTATAAATAGGATGCCCTCAAGGCTAATAGTAGTAATTCTGATAATAATGTTAGTAGGGAATTGCTATTTATACAGTTCTATTCTCTAAAGCAGCTCCAGAGGTTTTGGCAGAGTACAATCTCTTGCTCCCAGGTCCATGTACCATAAGAGGATCTATTCCATCATGAATAAAAGCATCGGCAGGGAGAAGAATAATTGAGCATTTTTATTTAATAGGGTTAATCCAGAAATTAAAGATTTAGCTAAATACATGAATACTGATATTGGATATGGAAAAGGGTTTAATGCGATTTTAATATGTTTAACATGTCATTTACTTGGGCAGTAATCTTGTGCTCAAAAGTCAACAGAATGGATCCTAAATGGTCAGAATTTCCATCATCACAGCTTTTAAATGAACTGACATCCATGTGCATATATGACTTACATTTGTAAGAGACAGCCAATGTTGTCCTAAGCTTTATTTGTCTGTATAAATTGTTAATGTTGAATGTATTTCTGTGATTCTGTTCCTTTAAGACAGCAGCCATTGTAATTGTGACATGATGCTGGAGTGAGACCCCATCCCTTTTATGTCAGCCTGCCTGTTCTGCAGACAGAGTGTGAGCAGAGAAGCAGGAAGTGACGAGACAGAGAGCAGCAGCCATCTTGGCAAGTGTTGTATTGAAATGGTGTGGAGATTTTTCTGTACAGCTAAGCTGTATCTTGGTCCAGAGACAAACAGAGTGTAAAGAGACAACAGGACTAGTGAGTCCACGTGAAAGGAACTGTGCTCAGTGGCTGATCAGTGAGACTGACATTGTGACTGTGTATATGGATACCACAGATAGAGACTCGCAGTGCTGTTGATGTACTGGACAGCACCTGCTAAATCCCAGCTTACATCCCAGCTCAGTGTATGGATTCGGCAGGACTGTCAGTGTGCTGAGTGGAATCTGCTGTTGGATTACATTGCATTCATTGGGTTTCCCTGTTAAAGAGAACTTCATTTCTCCTGAGATCCTGATAACAGTGAGGAGAGGACGCTTCACTATAAAAGAAAGGAACGACTTTGGGCCCCACCGCGCGCTTCTACGGACTGTAAGCGGTCCACCTGGACCACTGGGGAAAAGGGGGTGCACCCAAATGTGATGTCAGGGTCAGTTAGGGATAGTTTTGAGTATATTGTTCATTCAGTGTCCATACTGCAGAAGTGGACAGAGTAAAAGTGGAAACCATTGCAGAATTTGCCTTGAAATTGTTCATGCTATATTGTATATTTTGCTTGTCTTTATCCCTGTCATTTTACCTTCAAATAGCCTTTATTAACTTATAGTAAATATATATTCTTTTCTTGAACTACCGCGTGTGTGTTCATTTCTGGTTGCGGAGTCCAAACCACCTGCCTTGCTCTCGGTTCACACATTGATCATTCCATTGACAATAGGGGGGAGTAGATACAGACATGTCCTCTCTTAACTGATCTTCAGTTGGGTTATATATTCCATATTGTTTTGACACCAAATCAGTATCACGATATGTTAAGAGAAGTCTTGAAGGGATGTAATAACTTGGCACAAAACCATGTTGTAATTAGAAAAGATTCTCATAATGCCAGCGCTGTTGTAACATCCTTGCCTGTCCGGGCTTTGGCACTATCCTCCGGGCATATGCTGCTCCGCAGGAGGTGTGTCCAGTTGTGATTCCTTCCTTTGGGTTTTTCTTGTATTGTCTGAACACTGTCCTATTCCCTCACCTCCTTAATTGATTTTCCGCCACACCCATCTCCTTCACCTTGCTCTCCCCCTGCTCCACTAAGAGTTAACTTTAGTCTTACCTGTGTGATTGACAGCCTATCCTCCTAATAAGTCTGGGGCGGGTTCTTCCTCCCTATTTATTGTTTGCTCACATTCCCATTGGCGCCTGCTATTGCCTTGCGCGTACTGGCAATACTCCTTGCTCTTTGTTACCTGTTCTTCTTATTCTTGACCACTGGCTTACCTTTGACTTTTCTCTTGGATAGTGATTTTGTACTGCATTGCTCGATTGTTACCAACCTCTTGGCTAGCTGACCTCCCTTTGTTGCTGTTCGTCCTGTCTGCGTTCTGTGTTATCACTTATTATAAGGAGGGACTGTCGACCAGTTGCTGGCTGTCACCTAGGACAGTTCGTGCAATTAGCCAGGGACAGTTGGGGGGTTCAGCTTAGGGTCCACTGTTTTGTTGTGTCCCTCCCCCCAGAGTTTGTCAGCAGTGATTCCCTTACAGCTCTGCACTCGCAGGCATACTGCCTTCCCAGCAGACCTAATCGCTTGGCTACCTATGTGAGTGGACATGTCTTTTTAGGAACTAGTGTTCTCACCCATTACACTAAATAGCATATCAGGCACCAAAGATAACATTTATAGCTCAGGGATGGTGGGGGCTACAGAAAAAATTCCAACTGTGACACAATCAGTGGAGCAGCAGCTATTAAATGATGTAAAGAGCTGGACTTGTTGAAAGTGGTGATGTGTTTGGAAAGCAATATCTTTTAATGGTCAATGTAGCTGTTCAAGGGCTTGCTTTTTGAGATATTTATATTTTTTAGTAGCATCATCTTGAGGTGACTATATCTTGACTAAAATTGAATAACTCATTCTGGGGTGAGGGTTAATAATAATAATAATAATAATAGTCCTTTAATAGTCCCACAGTGGGGAAATTCAGTGTGTTACAGCAGCAAAGATAAGATAAGCAGATACAAATACAAATACAACATGTACAGGAATGTTCCAAGGTGAGAGGCATTACATTAATAGCAGACAGACAGATAGGACGTAGCAGAGGGGGGGGGGGGAATTTAACAGGCAGAGAGATATTTCAGTTCTCTGTGTGTAATGATCTCCGCTTAGGTCGGTGTTGGTTGTACAGCCTAACCGCGGTGGGGAGGAAAGACTTCCGATAGCGCTCCTTCTCACACCTAGGGTGGAGCAATCGGTCACTGACAGTACTGCCCAGCGCAATCACAGTCTCATGCATGGGATGGGAGTTATTCTCCCGCATGGAGCTCACCACGGACAGTATCCTTCTGTCACCCACCACCCGCACTGGGTCCAGTGGGCTCCCCAGGACAGAGCTGGCCCTTCTAATCAGCTTGTCAAGTTTATTTCTGTCCCTGGTTGATATACTGCTCCCCCAGCAGGCCACTCCAAAGAAGATGGCTGATGCCACTACCGAGTTGAAGAAAGTCCTAAGAAGTGCCCCCCGGATTCCAAAGGCTCTCAGCTTCCTAAGCAGGTAGAGCCTGCTGTGGCCCTTCCTGTACAGGGCCTCCATATGATCTGCCCAGTCCAGCTTATTATTAAGGAGCAAACCCAGGTACTTATAGGTGTTCACAATCTCGATGCCCGTCCCCAGGATGTCCACTGGTTTTGGAGGGCATCTGCCTTTACGGAAGTCCACCACCATCTCCTTGGTCTTCCCCGCGTTAATCTTCAGGTGGTTCTGGTGGCACCAGTCCACAAAAAACCGGTTCAGTTCTCTGTACTCCATGTCATCATCGTCTGTGATGAGACCTACTATTGCAGAGTCGTCAGAATACTTCTGTAGGTAGCAGCTGGATGAGTTGCACCTAAAATCAGCAGTGTACAGTGTGAAGAGGAAAGGGGCGAGAACCGTACCCTGAGGTGCCCCCGTATTACAGATCACGGTACCTGACACACAGTCTTGGGCTCTCAAGTATTGAGGTCGATTTGTGAGGTAGTCTAGGATCCAGTTGGAGAGGTGGTGGTCCACTCCAGCAAGGCCCAGCTTGTCTCTCAGTAACCTGGGCTGTATGGTGTTAAAAGCACTGGAGAAATCAAAGAACATTATTCTCACCGTGTTCCCTGGTTTTTCCAGGTGAGACAGAGCCCTGTGGAGAAGGGGGATGATGATTAAAATAAACCCGCCAACTCTAAAATACAATGATTATGGCGATACCCAAGTTATTTAGTTTATAATTTTCTATTGTTATTCTGAACAGTTTCGGTTTCATTTTCTTGGAGGCAAGGTAACCAAAAAAAAAAATAAAATAAAATAGGATTTCTGGTGTTCTTTACTAGCTTTTTTTTCTTTTTTTTAGTGGCATTCACGGTGCAAGATAAACAATGCATTAGTTTTATAGTATGGGCAGTGGCTTAACTAAAGTCTTGAGGGGCCCTCGTGCAGTCTCTTGTCCGGGGCCCCCTACCTCATCCCTTCAGCGAATTACTGATAGTGATGGTTACGGATGCTAAGGAGTTTAATCAACCTTAGTGTGGTTAGGGGTAATCTGTGGGTCTCCTTGGTTTATGGGCCAGATGGAAGTTGTAATCTCAATACTGATGCCAGTGCTTATGGGCCCCCTAAGGCTCCTGGGCCCCGGTGCAACTGCACCCTCTGCACCCCCTAAAGTTAAGCCCCTGAGTATGGGTCATTACAGATTCAGGAACAAGCTGTTATGCGCGTGGTGATGCCAATATGTATTATTTTACAGTTTTTTACATAATTAAGTATTTTCAAATGGGAAGAGAGGAATTTTTGGTTTTACGTTTTTAAACATTTTTTCTTTGTCCCAGGAGGGGGTAGGTTTTGTTATCTTCTCTTAAAAGCTGGCACGGTATAAGGTTTATTAATCAGGCCCCCAGGTGCCCGGAAAATGTATCCGCACTCATTCCCAAATGGAGGGATTTAATTGTCGGGAGCCCCATAGATGCCATGATTGTTATTTAATGTAGTATCTAAGGAGTTAAAGACACAATCATAGGTGTTGCACAGCAAGGTGTATGTTACAACTGAGATCTTTTGCAAATGGTGCTGGCTCAGATTCTTATATATTCAATTTATTAAATACATAGCATATTGTATATTCACTTTAATAGAAATTTAGAAAAGTTTAAGAACTTTTAATCATGTAAATGTGCGTTGTGTTGCATCAACAAAAGGACTCCATTTATCCAAAAACAGCGATTTATGATGGAGTCAGAATGTTGAGAAAATACAGGAGTCAAAAGCTGGAAGTTTGGCTTTCACTGAACTGCATTGCATAATAATAAAGCAACTTTCCAAATAGGCTCTAATATTTCTTTATTATTTTTGGGATTACATAATAGCAAATATTTTAACACAGAACACAAAGTAATAACGACAAGAAACACGGCAACATAGTACACATAACACACTGAAAATCAGTAGATATGCCTACTGCTTAAGGCACTCTGTTCTGGAATGAGAATAATATTTTTGTAAATTGTCTCTACCAGTCATGAGTTGTCACAAAGAAGTGGTCAAGAAATCAGAGCGATAAGTATCTTCTATTCATGTAATAAAAAAAAACGGATGACCCCTTGTATTCTTTACACCGTCCTCCCTGAGCGCGGTCTGTACCATGGTTTGTCTGTAACATATATTGCTTTACTCTATTCTATATGAATAAGGTAACACTGTATATGAAAACATACAAACACTATACAAATCAAAAAAGTCATAAAACCAATGTAACATTTTCTAAACAGGCTAAAGAAGAAAAAAATATGTGCAATAATAACAATAATAAGTGTATAATATGTAAGGATTCCAAGAAAAATTTCTAATATAACTGTATTTAACCCAAATACTGTATCTTAGCTCTCTACTCACCATGTTTCAATTAAAGGGGTGCAGGAAGCTGAGATATTGGGAAGTCTTTTTTGTGTTTGTCCTCACAATGACAAGACATAGTAATCACTGGGAAATTTATGTTCACTAACCTTTCAAACGTTGCATAAATCAGTGCATAAATAGTACAGGTGAATATTAGAAACTTCATAATATATCTTACCAGAAAAAAAATGCTACTTTCTTCACTTATCAGGCTGCTTTCCGCCTCCTAAACTCTTCACCAACACTATAAATTCTATTGAATTTGTCTTGTGCTCCCAAGAAAGACTGTCAATTCACTATCAAATCTGTCAAAAGTATCAAATTTGTGGCAATATAAGTCTATCGAGAGTGGTGGAGGGAGGAAGAGCCAAGTGAGAGAGACATAGAGAGAAATGCTACAGTTAACAGTAAGTTTCCTATCTCATCCCAAGTGCTTTAATCAAATCATATACTTTTCAGTACTGCTACATAATGTTCCCCATGCTGCTTGCAAGTGAGTAACACCATTGCAGCTAGTCTGTAAATTTCAGGAACAACTGAGAACAATAGATGGAGCGTGAAAAGTGTAAAAACTGCAAAATACAAGTCATGTAAAGGCCAGATATAGTGTTATTCCTCATGTACACACACAAGTCAGTTTACCCTGAAACTTTATGAAAAATTTAGGTATATTTTAACTCAAGAAATAATAGTTCTCAAAATTGATGACCCTGCAAAATCAAGGAAAAACCAACCAGCTTAGGTTATAGCTAAATGGAGTGCACTTAGCAGTCACATCTGGGCCCTGGTGCCTGATGGGGCTCAAAAACCCCTCTGTCCCATATGAAGCCACCAGTATTATAAATAGCACATGGTAGATAGGGGAAATGTTACCAATTTTGCACTTGGATTTAGGAACATCTAGAAAAAGGCCCACTACCAAAGTCTGAAGTTATCCCCTATCAATAGGATAATTGATAACTTCATGATCAGTGGGGGTCCGGCCCTGAATGATCCAGAGAATGGGTGTCCAGTTTCCCTGTCCAAAAGGAGATATGCGCTGTGCCACTACATTCATTTTCTATGGGAGCACTGGAGACAGTCAAGCTGTTTCCCATTTTACAGCTTAGGAAAACTTGTGGCTGCCGTTCATTTTAATAAACAGACGAATTTTAAAAACACAAAGTATATACCATAAGATGTGGAGGCTACTAATATCTGTACAACTTAGTCTTTGGTATTCAGTACACACAAAGAATATAGTATATGTCTGTAAATTTATGGTGAATTCAGGTCAAAGGATACTGTCCTGCAAGTTCCTTGTGAAACATCGGAAACATTTTAAAGGCTATATACCCCCATGACAATGACTTTTTTGTATTGTTGCAAAGCATGTAAAGTGAAAAATTAAACAACTTTACAAGTAGTTTTAAATAAGCATCCAGCATTTTGTGTTTACAGCATCTATGCAGACCTGGGTCTCCATAGTAACAGACTACGACGACACAAGTGTTCCCATATTCACATTATTTGGATTGAAGAACAAGTGTTTTTGGCAGGGTGTGGTTACATTGTCATGAAGGCTTCTTTGACTTCTTTCCCCTTGCCTTGTAAGGTTTCTGACACACTTTATGTTGACTAGGTATTATACCCATCACCTTTCTCTATGTGTACAATTTCTCGTTTGACAATGTGAAGCAACGATACAGTATATTATAGGTTTCTAGGTGCGCAACCCCTTTTCTTGATGAATCTGACTACACATATTTTGTAGTCTGTTGTCATGCAGACATGAAGGCCTGCATAGCAGGTGCATACAAAAAGCAAGAGAAGATGTTAAGACTATTTGCATTTTCATCATAGATAAATAGGAAAACCAAAAATAAAACTTAAGGTGGGCCGTCCCTTTTACACTAGATTCACACCTTTGACGTTTTATCCATTCTTCTGGTCTGTTGCAGAACTAGAAGAACTGAAAAATGGTCCAAATGATGGACAGCAACAGAATTCGAAGGAACCCATGGTTAAAATAAGGTCTGTTGGGTGTCTATTTTTTTAACAGACATTGCCAGACCAAAAAGCTGATCTTGCAGGGCTTTTTCAACCAGTAAATCTGCTGGAATCTACACTGGAGACTCAGACGCAGATCTGAATGAAGCCTTAGGATGTTCCTGACATCAATCTAGTGGTAGCCCTAGAATTTGTCCAATAAGTGGTAGGTACATTAAGGCTTTATTCTGCAATACAATGTACATGTAATTAATTAATAAATGTATATCTCTAAAATGTGTCTTGGTAGATTTTCTATATAGTGTTATGGATGCAGGGCATATTCTCCTACCATGCCCGGTACCAGCGTTCACGTTTAGCCAGAGGTATTATGCAGGCATTAATCATACTAATGGATCTGGCAGCATCAACCGGTAACTGACCAAACAGATTAGGAAGTTGTCTCATCTCAAATGCTGAGAACAAGCAGATATGATGGCAGAGGAAAACAAATGTTTAACTGGGAGGAAAAGATGTTAACAATTCACATGGATTTTTCTTCACTGGTTTGGAGTCCTCCTTTTTTGTACAGCCACATAACAGAGCTATAAAAGATGGCCTTAATGGGTTACACCGGTAGCGGTTTAACTGCTTTGCTTTTAGTAAGAGGTCCAGGGCGAGTTGTGACATTTACAGAATGTACTTTCCTGATATGTCCTTCACTCTCTATTATTAATTACGAGAACGCCTTCATTTCTCTTTGGTAATTTGCATCTTAACATAGAGAAATGATCAAATCCTGCCTGAAAAGTAGATTAAAAATATCAATGACACTGATTTATGGAATTTTAATATACATCAATAATGTTATTTCTTTTTTTTATTTGTCTTTCCAGGCAGGATTTGATCCATTATAAGAGATGGAAGAATACTTACCCTCTATTTCTGTGTCTTGTATTTTAATATCGAGAAAGCTTTATATGTAACTGTATAATCCCATTTTTGTTATAGCTGTTACTTTAGGTTCACACTAGCGCC
Organism: Leptodactylus fallax; assembly: GCA_947044405.1. NCBI lineage: Eukaryota > Metazoa > Chordata > Amphibia > Anura > Leptodactylidae > Leptodactylus > Leptodactylus fallax. The sequence goes on from CAMRHE010000184.1 coordinate 1,937,914, forward strand.
AGGATGTGCGATGGAGAGCCGAATCACTAAAACAGCGGACACCCCATTATAGTCATTTGGGTCCACTGTTTCAGAACAAAGTGGCAGAGAGAAAAGTTTTCCGTGCAGGACTTTTCTCTCTGCCAATTTTCAGGAATGGAGTCTCCAACACAGCCTTAGTATTATTGTTTCCCCCTCCCCAAGTTTCCTTTTCCTATAGCTCTACAATTATAAAGGGGACAACCTCCCCTACCCTATATCTTTTTTATTTATTTATTTATTTTGAAAACTTAAATAAAAATTTGAGAAAAACAAAAACTATATATATAGTTTAAAGCAATAATTCTCAAACTTTTTAGCCTTGGGCCTAAACCACCCATCCATGGTGATGCTCGGGCCTCACCATTGTTGGAGACTGACACCAGGACACTCAGATAAACCACATAAAACGTTAAAATAAGCATAAAAGCATACTTTCATGACAACTTGCATCATTATGATTCCGATTCCTCATAAAAGCATAGCCTGATAAAATACAAGTGATGTAACCAGATCATGAGGGTGCCCGTATCAATTTTATTCCAACCCCCAAATCCGCATGAATGCATGGCCTCAAATTACACTGGGTGTTTCACTTATTTTATCAGATCATGCTTTCAAGAGGATTTGGGGGCTGGAATAAAAGCAATGCGTACATAGGAATATGGAGTTACATTTTTTGCCCAACCCAAAATATTTTTTCCATATAATTTTAAATACCACTGCTATCATTGTGGTCCTGTGCATCTTTTTCTGATCCGAGTTAGAGAAGGATAGTAGTCTATGAGTAGTACTATAGATCAGCACTAAAAGTACTGATACACCTCTCTGACTCCGATAAAGTTGCACTGAGCCATAATGGCAGCTTGCTATCGGCTGGCTCAGGGATACAGTATACACAGACAATAGTACAGTTTTAAAAAGGAAGCAGCCATGTTTTTCTAAATAAAAACTAGACATAGACTATGCCATAAAAACATATTTGCCAACTTTTGGGTCTAAGGAAGACCAGTGAACAGAGCGTGCTGTGAAGATGTTCAGTTCAGTTGTTTTACCGGGAGCCTTGCCTTCTATTCCGGGAGTCTCCCCGGACATCGCTCTTTTCAGAAGCCTCCTAGACAATCGAGAACAGTTGGCAAGTATTATATATATATATATATATATATATATATATATATATATTATATATGTTACCGTTAAAGTGCAGAATTCAGTTAATCTGCAGATTAACTAGGTAATGTGCATATTAACTAGGGCGATCCATTAAAGTACAGAAAACTGCTTTCATTTCTCACATTACCTAGCTAATGTGCACATTAACTACTAGGCACTCGTTAAAGTGCAGATAACGACATGTCAACGTCGCCGGCATTACAGCGAACGTAATGCCAGCAAAAAAAAAAAATCAAGGATCGGGGACAGGATAAGGAAAGGTTGAAGACGGTTTGCTTTCAAAACACTTTCAACTTGAATGGGTTTTGAAAGCAAACGGGCGGGTGTGTGTGTTCGCGCTTACACCCTCTGCGCTGCGAAAAGCCGGTTTTTGTTTTTTGTCGGAAACACAAAGTCCTTCGTGTCCGAAAAAAAAAAAAAAGCCGGCTGCTTGACAGCGCAGAGGATGTAAGTGCGAACACACACAAACCCGCCCGTTTGCTTTCAAAACCCATTCAAGTTGAATGGGTTTTGAAAGCCAACCGTCTTAGCTGTGCTACGCGCTGGGCAGCCGACGGCGATTGTGGCACATGAAGAAAAAACGACGACCGGAGACGCTGCTGGCGAAAGGAGGGAGAAGAAGAGGGGGATGGAGTAGGGACAGCAGGACTACGAGGTAAACAAGCTTCCGGACTTTAACTATCCGCAAGCCATGAATGTGCACATTACCTAGTTAAAGAGTGGAAAACTCCTGATTCTGCACTTTAACGGAGCAAATCAGTTAATCTGCAGATTACCTAGGTAACGTGCACATTCACTGATTTCGCACTTTAACGGTAACATAGATATATATTTGTTCAGTTGTCTAGAGAGGCAGGGCTTAGTCAAGGGGCATGATTTCATAATCTCCTTGTCCTACTGGAGACAGGACAGAAATGGTGAGGCTTCAGTATACAGTGTAAAGAAATCTCTATGTATCCCAGGAAATCAGTCATGTTCCCTGTTTCCTTCTCCTCTTCACTGATCTTTGGTTGTAAGCCAACTGGCTAGAGTAGCAGCTTCGCCACCTCTGCGTAGGTCACAAAGATAGTCAAGTCCTTCCCCTTGCCTAAGCCTGCCCCTTTAGACAGCCACCAATTTAAGGCAGAGCAGATCAGCAGATAAAATCCTGCAGAGTACAAGGATTAAACAAGACTGTTAGGCTAGGTTCACACGATAGAACATGCAGAGGAATTTGAGGCAGTCTTCCTCCACAGATTCCTCTCCAAATTCTGCCCCTTCGGATCCTGGCTTTCCACTGTGGCTCTGCTCAGACACAATGGGGCTAATCAGCCTGAGCCTCGTGGAATCCATGGCAAGATCGAGCAGGACAGCGTCTTGAAAAAGAAGCTTCTGTCTCCTACTGAAAACAACGGGAGGCAGACTCTGACCAGAATTTTCAGAGGAATCCGGCTCAAAATCAGCAGCAAATTCCATTCTGTGAACCTATCCTTAGTGATACTCATGATCATGTAGAACATACTGCGGACTCACAAACAGTGAGGGCAAACTGTCCAGAAACTTTCACATCATCAGGTTCAGAATTTGTTTATTTGCTTCACTAGCAAATGGGTTTTTTGTCTGAATTCGGAATATGGAAAGGTATGTTGTTTCTTTTTATTACCTTATTCAATATTGAAGCACAGCCATATAAGAATGAAAGAGACTGAGCTGCGATACAAGACAAAGCCTTTGGACATGAGTAGAATTTCCATAAATAGGAAGATCCTTGTTTTCTAATATCCTGCAAGTCCTTTAATGTTTCCCGGGACTGACTATTAACATTTTTATAGTCTGTAGTCTAGATCGGTAATAGACATTCTGTCTATGGAAAAGCAACAATAATAATATTTTTCTTAGAATTAATCAAATTAATAAAAAATGGCTAAAAATAACTGCAGTACAAAGAGCACTAAACAATGAATCCTCCACTCATTAGTGACTGTGGTCAGACCCTAGAAGATCTCCCAGCAACCTTTGTCTTGGATCATGGAAAATGATCTGCTATCTGGACCTACTAGAACATTCTGTCTATACATCCGCCGTCTTGTTTATGAATAATGTATGCCCTGCCGTGACCCAGTATGCAAATTACTAATGGAAAGGTAACAAGAATTATCCACAACTGGCATTTACCTGGTGTGTCAGGACAGACGTCATTAATAAACTGAGACTGGTCCTTCTTAAAGGGAACCTGCCTGGACAACAAAGCTGTCCTAAATGAATCCCTTACAAAAATCTATAAGGCTGATATATCGTGGCTTGTGCACCAGAAAACTATACAAGCAATGAACAAGTTGCAATTTTTTGGATTCACAGCTATACTGCTCAGTACTACTGTATAATGTCATTCATGGTGTTGCTGCTTATGTGGATGTACTATAGAGCGATAGAGCAGGATCTCATGTTTACTCCATATCAGAGGTATTATAATGGTAGACTACCCACTCTGAGGCTGAACAAAGGCAAAACTGACAAAATGGTCATTAACATAGGCTATGAATTTTAGGTTGATGGGGGTCTGACTGTCAGCACTCCTGCAGAACAGCTATTTACATGAGCGTGCAGCTCCTGGCACAGTTTACTTTTAGTGGAGGTTGGTATATGTACGCAGCAGTGTCCCTTAGACTTGAGCACACCACTGTAGTACCCATACCCACCACTACTAAAAGTACGGTGAGCGAGCAGCACCTGTCATATAAACAATGCCAGGAACTGCACACTTGAGTAAACAGCTGATCTGCAGGTTTCCCAACAATACTTGACAATCAAACCCACCTTGATCTAAAATTGATGGCCTATCTTTAGGATTAGAAAACAGGGCTGATTTCTTCCTCTTAGAAAGTGGCATCATGTCTATTGGCCAGGTGGCCATGCTGCAGTTCAGTCTCATTCATTTTTATGGGACACAAGACCAGCAGACTTGAGGAAAGCAGCCATGTTTTCTAATCCTGCACAACCCCGTTAAGGATAAAATGGTGAATAACCACTTTAAGGAAAGAGCATACAGAGGGAAAAATTAGTGAAAAAATGCAAGATATAAATCATATAATGGAGAGAAACACTGATAGTCTCATTATATATGTATGTTGGCTTAACGTCTCCTGAAACAACAGTTGCGCTTTAAGTAGCAATAATTAAAATAATTATCTTAATGAATACTTATTGATCTCCTGCACTGTAATAGAAGGCGGCATGGCGAGACGGTTAATAAGTGAGGCACTAACTGATTATTAAGAACATGTCTGTTTATGTAACTGAACATATTTCTTCAATGTGATCTTAAACCAGGCCTTTACTCGCCCCTTCCAGACACTTCAAGTATAATTGAAACAATTAAGAGAAGATCGGAACGCAATTTACACATTTCCATTGTATAAACAATACATTCTGTTCTAGAGTCAGCTTAAGAACGAATATTTATTAGGATAATAACCAATCCTAAGAATCTGTGTGTTACATGGTTCAGTGCGTGCAGCTTGGAAATACTGCACATGACACAGCTCATTTGCCATTACATTGTATGCCATAACTATAGCAAATCATCAGTGAAAAAGAGGAACCAGTTCTTCGCGCCACCTTTTGGAAGGTAGAACTCTGTAAATACAATAAACATAAGGGCATAATCTGGCCAGAATAACTCCTCCAAAAGGAAGATGGACCCATCTGCTACCTTCCAAAAAGTGGTGTAGGAGAAACTTCCTCTTATTCACCAAGGAGGTCTTATTTGCATTTTCCTTACCCAGAATTCTTAGCAGGGCATACATGGTCTAATAAGTCCCGGTACCAGTCTCTCCCCAATGAGACACATTACCCCTTCTGACCCAAGTCATAAACTCTCACCCAGCCATCCAGTACCCTTATCTGCACTGATGAGAGGCAAAAACCTTAGACCAGATGTCTGTGTATAAGAGATTAATGTTGTACCGTGTTAGCCATAGAAAGTAGTGGAAGAGTGAAGAAATCAGGCGATACCTTTTAGAGGCTCAGTTAGCCTCTAAAAGGTATCGCCTGATTTCTTCACTCTTCCACTACTGTGTATAGGAGACTCTTATTTTTGGATGAGTTATTCTGGCCTTGCTATTATTCCCAGATTATGCTGTTAGATTTCTTTGAAAACCATGCATTAATCTATAAGGAGCTACTTTCCAAAAGGTGGCGCTAGGAGCAAGTTCCTCTTTTTTCCACCAGTGAGGTCTTATGTGCATATTCCTTACCCTGAATTCTAAGCAGGGTAATGCATGGTCTTATAAGTATCTGCATCATCTCTCCCTAATGAGAAACAGTACTTATAACTATAACAGTCAACTGGGAATATTTATAGGGGGACTCCAGACTAAAACTAAAATTTCAGTTAAGCTACATATATACACACACGTGGACAAAATTGTTGGTACCCCTTGTTTAATGAAAGGAAAACCCACAATGGTCACAGAAATAACTTGAATCTGACAAAAGTAATAATATATAAAAATTCTATGAAAATTAACAAATGAAAGTCAGACATTGCTTTTCAACCATGCTTCAAAAGATTTTTTTAAAAAAGAAAAATGATGGACAGAAATGATGGTTCCCTTAACTTAATATTTTGTTGCACAACCTTTTGAGGCAATCACTGCAATCAAACGATTCCTGTAACTGTCAATGAGACTTCTGCACCTCTTAACAGGTATTTTGGCCACTCCTCATGAGCAAACTGCTCCAGTTGTCTCGGGTTTGAAGGGTACCTTTTCCAGACGGCATGTTTCAGCTCCTTCCAAAGATGCTCAATAGGATTTAGGTCAGGGCTCATAGAAGGCCACTTCAGAATAGTCACTTCAGAATTTCTCTCTAGAATCCCTTGATAGTCTTGAGATTTCATTGTTCCCTGCACAGATTCAAGACACCCTGTGCCAGATGCAGCAAAGCAGCCCCAGAACATAACAGAGCCTCCTCCATGTTTCACAGTAGGGACAGTGTTCTTTTTAAGATATGCTTCTTTTCTCCGTCTGTGAACATAGAGCTGATGTTCCTTGACAAAAATCGATTTTTGTCTCATCTGTCCATAGGACATTCTCCCAGAAGCTTTGTGGCTTGTCAACATGTAGTTTTATATATTATTACTTTTGTCAGATTCAAGTTATTTCTGTGACCATTGTGGGTTTTTCTTTCATTAAATGAGGGGTACCAACAAATTTGTCCACGTGTGTATGTGATTATTCTGGCCACATATTTCAAACTAGAAGCAAAATATAATATATGTTAAACTTCTTATCCATTCTTGGCAAAATCTTGGTAAAATATGCAGCGTCCAACCATCTGATTTCTTAGAAATGGACTCAAAGGAGGTGGATGGGGAACTTCACAACGGTTCTTTGTCATGAACAGTTGACCACTATGTTTGACAGGGCCAATGCTTGAGACGATGTGAGCCACCCACTGATGTACACAGAAAGGAACCTGTAATGACTTTCAGAATTTGCTAAAAACTTCAACCACACCTATGAATTTTTGAAGCTACTATGAAGGAGCTGTCTGGGATTAGAATAAAGATCTTGCCCAAGTGTAGCATCTGCTGTTGCAACTCAGCCCTATTCTGAATCGGGATGAGCTGCAATACCAGACACAGCCTATGAACTAGAGTGGTGCTGTTCAGGAAAAAAATGCAGATCCTTTTTCCTAATCCCAGATAACCCCTTTATTAAATGTACACAAAAATATTAGCATCAACCGTTTTACCACTTTGTAACCAACAGATACACAAGGCGACAGGGGTCATTTTATGCCCAGAACCAATATTCCATAGATTACCATTATGATCCACCACTGCAGCCTGAAGCACAGACGGCTGTCACTAGTTCCACAGGAACGAAGGGGGTTCATTTTCATACAGTAAATACTGCTTCATCCCATAAAATGGCTGCTTGATAAAATCTGAAATTTGTGAACCTAAAAACCATTTGTAGTTATTTGCGCAGCATATGGGGTGTGGTGATCTCATAAATCTTCCTTTGCATATTTTCTTTGTCGTGGTTCATCACTTTTATCTTGTGCCAGCCAGGACTTGTACACTTTGACGGGGTCAATGTTCCAGTGCTTGTGAAATGACACGGGGACTTGATGGGAAAGGTAATCTTTAGAGTAATCGGCTGGTCGTGCCTGAAAATAAAAAATGGAGGCAGATATAATAGGACAATTCAGTCTGTTGTAGTTAGATTATTTTACTTTTACTAAACTATTGAAAATTCTACATACAGTATTTTTCTTTGCCTTACCGAGAGTCTATGCCGCAAGCAGACATCTATGTCAGTACGTGATGGAACAGTGTGGCCTACAGCTCACTCTCACTAGTCATATGGACATGGCTGCAGTAAGTCTGGACTTCCCTCCTCCATAACCCACCAAATTTTGTTCTACTCATATGAATAATTTGCATATAGACCAGAGTAAAGCTTGGCCGCACACTAGAAACAAATCAAGCGAAACCTGCTGATTTCAATGGGACCAGCCAACTTTCTAAAGTGAACCAGGGCCTCCAAACTCGATACCCAACAGCCAGGGGAAAACATAGCCTCTCTGCTGCCTGAGGCAAACTATAGAAAAGCACCCCTTCCCCCCCCCCAAAAAAAAGATACACACACAGTACGTGACCCCTTTTTTTGGCCCCCATATGGAACACAACCACCTTTTTTTTGGCCTCCACTCAGTATACGGCTCCCCTTTTTTTGGCCCCCACTCAGTATATGACCTCCTTTTTTTGGCCCCTCTCTAGTATATGACCCCATTTTTTGCCCCCCAATATATGACCCCTTTTTTTAGGCCCCCCACAGTATATGGCCTCCATTTTTGCCCCCCCACAGTATGTGACCCCCTTTTTTGCCTCCCCATAGTATTTGATCCCCTGATTTTTGACCCCCCCAGTATATGACCACCATTTTTGACCCCTTCAAATATTTGACCCTTTCATCATTTTCTTCCACAGAGTATATGGCCTCCTTTTTTTGGCCCCCCAGCAGTATATGACCTATTTTTTGTGCTGCCCTGCCAAGAATATGACTGGGGGAGCCAGTATTCTATTATTAATTGGCCGCCACTTATTGTATTATTGCAATAGGTAGTGGCCGATACTTTCAATCACCTGTGCAGGTCGGCTCTGCTGCTGCACTGCTGACGGTGAAGAAGTAGCGTCCTTCAGCGCCACTTAGAGGCGGCAGCGGAGCTGGCCTGCACAGGAGCGTGGACAGGTGAGTAAAAAGTATCGGCCGCTACCTATTGCAACAAAATAACAAGTAGCGGCCAATAAGAAAAATAATGCCACTGCCCCCCCCCCCCCCCATGTTGGCAGGTATGGGCTTCTGATGGAGGGAAGAACCTCTATCACCCTAGTACTACTGCTATACACACAGGAGAGGGTATATATATTATACAATAATAATATTATTATACAAAAACACAACAGGCCAAGATTATTTATTCTCTCTCAGTATCCCCATTTATCATTTAGGGAATGAACACAAATCATTCTTCATCTACTTGTTTCTATAATTGCATCATAAAAAAAACAACCTAAGTGTCCACAGCCAGACAATACTAAAAATGGCCCAATAAAGCCAGCTCAATTGTCATAATAGCGTCCTCATCCGGATTTATTATGATGTGTATTAAGGTCAGTACAACATGTTCTTAGCTGTAGTTAAGTATATCTGTAACAAAACTAACGGACTGGAATTAAATTAAATGATGAGACGGCCTCAAAAATCATTGAAATAACACGTACCAGACCTTGTTTTGTTACTAAGTGGTAACCGGATTTAGGGGAAAAAGTTTATTATCATGTTTCTCTGTGGTCAGAACATTCATGTAATGTATATGATATGTAAGAAAAGATCAGAACCACTTAAATGGTTTGTCCATAATTAGAAAAACATGGCTGTTTTGTTACAAAGACAATGCCACATTCTTAATAGGTTGTGTCTACAAATGGGGAAAAGTGTGAGCAACCCTTTAATATATTCTATTGAGCCATTTCTGAGGTAGATTTGTTTATGAGAAAGCTGTTTTACAACCAATATGGCCATCGTTTCAGCCATGTCCAGTCAAAACGAGATGACTAGCTTCAAGACAATATTGTTTCATGATACTGCGTCACAAAGTGATAGGCTATTTGTCTAGGTGTGACCAGCCAGTGGTTGTGAGCTGCAGCCCTTCAAAGGATGTGTTAGCATATTATGATATTGTATTGAACTGGTTTATAAGAAACTGGAGTCCTTAAAGGAAGTCTGTCACTAGGATGAAGCATATTAAATCAGCAACACAGTTAGATAGGCCACGCACACCGGATGTAACACTCTTTCCCCAATGAAAATTTTTGCCTCAATTGCAGAGATATTCCGCAGCTCCGCTGTTCTAAATTGCTACGCCCCATAGGGCTAGGTGAGATTTCAGCATAGCTCCTTGTCCCTGTCACTCAAAGGAGGGCATATTAGAGCAGTGTGAGGCACAACAATTTGGAACAACAGAGCCGTCCTCTGTGATCCAGTTTGCTTATTTGCATTCTCTGAAATAAATTAATTTTCACAGAGAAAACAAGTGTTACACTCAGGTGAGCCTGACATATCTAACTGTGTTGCTGGTTTAATATGATTCACCTTGGTAACAGACTCTCTTTAACCCCTACCCGCTGGTGGCATTTTTCGATTTTTGTTCTTGACTCCCCATCTTCCAAACCCTGTAACATTTATATTTTTCCATTTACAGAGCCATATGAGGGCTTAATGTTTGCAGGATAAATCGTACTTTGTCATGGTACCATTTATTATTCTGTACAATGTACTGGGAAGCTGGAGAAAAATCAGAATGGATGGAAATGAAGAAAAACTGCATTTGTGCGACTTTCTGATAGGCTTGGTTTTTACGGCATTCACTGTGCAGCCAAAGTGACATGTCACCTGTATTCTATGGGTTAGTACAATTCTGGGGATACCGAATTGCTAAAGTATGGGGCCCACTAATGTGTTAAGATGGCCATGATACAAGGAAGCCTGTCAAGTAGGACCACCCACTGGACTCCTTAGCCCTGAATAAGCAGATATTCTAATTCATAAATGACAAGTTATACTGCATTTCCCATAAAACTATAGATCAATCTGCTCAGGCCCTCCTGCTCTATGATATGCCGTCATGTAGATAGCACAACAGTTTCAAAGGAACAGGATTTCAGAATTTTAGAATTTCTCTCCTAACTCTTAGTTAAAAAGCTGCCTTAAACAAATAATTCCTTATTTTCAATGACAAATTAAACGCTCGGTCACCTGCTGAGTAAAGTTTTTCAATTTGCTATGACCAACAAATGTATCATTCTACGCACCAACGACCGGGTGTTAAATGGTGCCATCTGAAACATATGAATTGAATTTGGACAGTGGTGCGGCACCATTCTTAGCAGACTGTTACCTTGTAACAGTATATGAAAAATGTGAGCTGTCATTCCCAATTCTCATGCTCGCAATATCAATTTGCAACTAAAACCTAAAATATAGATGTAGCAGAGTTAACCCAAACTGCTGCAATTGGATAAACTGCTGCAGCATGATACCTTATCACTGAAGACATGAAAAACGTCATTGGGAAAACATTTTTCAGGGACTTTTCACTGTTTTTTTGTTGTCTTCTGTGATAAGAACTCACACTGCAGCAGTTTATACAGTTGCCGAAGTTTGGGTCAACATAATGTATGGATGCACAAAGGTTTAACATTACAAATAACACCCGAGTCTGAAATGTACACCCATCCACCTCCTCCAATAACGCATATGCATACAATTGCAACACTCATGATAGTATATGTGGATATAGCATACAGTCGTGATTTTTCCAATACATAATAGGAAGATGGATATTGGGTGGTGGTGCTGATATTTGCTTTTATTTGGATGCAGTTTCAGATATTCCCAAAGTTGCTAAAATGTTGATAAACTGACATGAAAGGAAAAGAATACAGTGTAGTATACAAGGTGCCATTGATAACATTACTGTCTTACCTGGTGGAATAGAGGACTGTGAGTAACCGAAATCCCCAGGCCACTGGCACACATCCCAAGCACCATATCATCGGGTGCATCGTTGCTGTAACACCGACATCTACTGCCAACAAACTTCTTCACAGCCACCTTACTGAACACCATTCTAGGAGAAATAGCAGAACTGATAATACATTTTGTGCTAGATACAAGTGGAGCCTATTCAGACAACTGACTTCATTGCCCGTGTGGTGCCCATGATCCTCGAAAAAACAGAGCATGATCTATTTTATCACGGATCAGCTATTGGGTCTGTTTTCATGGACCAGATTCAACCATTAAGATGAATGGGTTTCTGAAAAAAAATGGATGCCGCATGGATCTCCCACTGGTCGATTAAACATGCAGCTGAGTCTCAACCTGGCTGTCTGAATAGGCACTTAATGATTGGCTTTTTTGGGTTTTTTTTGACACCTATATACTAACCTTGTTTTGTTTTTTCTATATACTAACTTTTTTCTACTCTGTTTTTATTTCCTTAATTTATACGGTTTTAAATTCTTTACATCATTATATGGGGGCTGTCATCTTGTCTTGATCTGCTGCTATGAGCACCAAACAGCAGTTCAGTGATATGTTTCAGTAAAAAACAAAACAAAAACCTCTTGACATCTGTACAAGAGTGCCGTGCTTTGTAACCTGTAGAAAAGTGATTGTACAAGGAGGGAAAGTTGGTGAGCTGTGACCATCAGCTACTGTCAGCAGTGGATCCTGTGCTATCTATCTGTTTATACTACCTTTCATTGTAATCCTGCCAGTGATGATAATGAGATTATTGGTGATCTTTACAGAACAGGAAGTTCTGTAAAGTCCTATTGTGAGGCACAGAGGCCCATGTAAAAACTATTTTAACTATAAATAGTGACAAGACAATTTAAGGGAAAAAACACACCACAAAAATTTGCACCTGTGGTGTAGCCAAAGGTAAAGAATTCTCAAAACCTTTCCTGCTGGTATTATTGCCTGGTTGACAAGCATAGGATGTATTCTGTAGTCTCTGACATTTGTTGGAGAAGATGGATAGAAAAGGACGCAATGCTTCATCTAAGTGTATGGTGTGGTTATGTGGCTAGGACTCAGACCTCAGCTGGTCCTACTATCATCCATCCTTGGCTCCCTGGCCACAGTGAATAAAGGCATACAGAGGCGCCTCCTGACGACTGCCTGAATGGTAATTCTTTACCATTGGAACTCAACATCAGTGCCCTTAATGTGTGAATGGGTAATGGAACTGAGGAGGAGATAGTTGCCACACAACATGATCACACCAAATTAATTACCAAAGATGGTTCCAATGGAAGACTTATGGCCTCTAATAGATTTTCTGTCCTAATTTGAGACTAACAGTCAATAGGCTCTTCTTCTTGGTCAATTCTTAGGTTGCCTGGGAGAACATGGAGAATTTACCCCTTTCCTTGTTTGCTTCTCCCTCCAGCCACATGATGGATGGTGCAAAATATGTTTTGATATAATATCTGATTGATGCTCATGGGGAAGATCCCCACATCCATTTGCACATACAGACGTGGACAAAATTGTTGGTACCCCTCATTTAATGAAAGAAAAACCCACAATGGTCACAGAAATAACTTGAATCTGACAAAACTGGAATTTGCCAAACTACATGTTGACAAACCACAAAGCTTCTGGGAGAATGTCCTATGGACAGATGTGACAAAAATCGAAATTTTTGGCAAGGCACATCAGCTCTATGTTCACAGACGATAAAATGAAGCATATCTTGAAAAGAACACTGTCCCTACTGTGAAACATGGAGGAGGCTCTGTTATGTTCTGGGGCTGCTTTGCTGCATCTGGCACAGGGTGTCTTGAATCTGTGCAGGGTACAATGAAATCTCAAGACTATCAAGGGATTCTAGAGAGAAATGTGCTGCCCAGTGTCAGAAAGCTTGGTCTCAGTCTCAGGCAATGGGTCTTGCAAAAGGATAATGACCCAAAACACACAGCTAAAAACACCCAAGAAGTGGCCTTCTATGAGCCCTGACCTAAATCCTATTGAGCATCTTTGGAAGGAGCTGAAACATGCCATCTGGAAAAGGCACCATTCAAACCCAAGACAACTAGAGCAGTTTGCTCATGAGGAGTGGCCAAAATACCTGTTGAGAGGTGCAGAAGTCTCATTGACAGTTACAGGAATCGTTTGATTGCAGTGATTGCCTCAAAAGGTTGTGCAACAAAATATTAAGTTAAGGGAACCATCATTTCTGTCCAGGCCTGTTTCATGAGTTTTCTTTTTTTAAAAATTCTGTTGAAGCATGGCTGAAAAGCAATGTCTGACTTTCATTTGTTCATTTTCATAGAATTTTTATATATTATTACTTTTGTCAGATTCAAGTTATTTCTGTGACCATTGTGGGTTTTTCTTTCATTAAACGAGGGGTACCAACAATTTTGTCCACGTGTGTATTTGTTTATGTATTTCATAATAGTGAAATACATACTTTGTTAGTATAACTTGGAGTAGGAGTTGAGTAAAGCTACGTTCACATCTGTGTCTGAGTTTCCATTCAGAGCCTCCGATGCACAATTTGGTGATGTAAGCACAACTTTCTAGCCAGGCAAAATCTATAAATAAACAATGGACAGCCAAGAGTCCTCTTTATTGTCAATGAGGTTCCGCACAATTCTACAGACCATTTTTCTGTTCTTCGTCAAACTAGAAGCAACAACAGCCCGACATAGATGTGAACGTATTATAATTGCATATTTTGCCTAGTTCAGCTGGTGATCTTTACTGATATGATATTGAAGCACATCACTCACAATGGGATATAAAAATATTCAGATCAGAGAGTTCATAAGTAACTAACCAGCAACACTCTATTGGTTACTTTCCTATCACAGCAAGATCCATAAATCACTAAACTGCACACTAGGAGCTAATCGCTGCTTGCAATGCATAAAATGGCTTCCCACGGGGCTCTACAGTTATTTGCAACCACTGAAAAGTAAATGCTATAAAAGTACAGCTGTCTGGTTTCTACTTGCTGTGAGTTGAGAATATACAGTAAGAATATTAAGTGGAAGCCATTTTGCGGATTTATATTTAAATCTCATCAAATTGATAATATTAATCTCTTACCCGCCTCCACCGGTGATGTAACTGTAACCTCTCGCCCCTAATCCATAACCATATCGTTCTCCCAAAAAGACAGGCTCGTAGCAATCATAACAACTCAGCAGCTTCTGTAATCTCGGGAGACTAGACAGGAAGATACAGAAAGATTAAAAATAACAGCAAGTCACAAAAGTTCACAAAACATTATTATACATCATAAAATAACACAAACTACTCTTATTTATAAAGCTATAACATTCAACCGTAACCGCAGTTAACTAAATATCCTCCCCTGCTTACAATAGATCATATTATGAAAGACAAGATATTGAGATACGCCATTTTTTTTTTCTTGGCAAATGAAGCGTGGAAAGGTTAAAAACCCAGAAATGTTATTAGTTTGAGCAACACATTCACTGGCGGAGTATACGCTATATCTAGTGGGAAGACAACTGCAAACAACCTCCTACAGTACAATACACAATGTGGTCAAAAGTATGTGGGTACACAAATAGGTGCATAAAATGAATGAGTCCATGCCCTCCATGGACTGATTCCTTTCCTGCAGTGAGCTACAAAATGGACAGGTATCGGACCAGGGCCGTAACTAAACGCTCAGGGGCCGCAGTGAAAAGATCAGTTTGGGCCCCCCTATACAAATTCTTAAGCTTCCAATCATTCCCATCCTCTGTCAGTGCCCCCCCCCCACTCTACTCATTGTACAAGATTAGAAGGGCTTGGATGTGTCCCTTGAATGGAAAAATATTACAGGTTAAAGGTTTTATATTTTTGGTAAAGACAAGTTGATCCAAAGCTTTATACTGATTTCTGCATTTGGAGTCGAAATTAAATTTTTTTCCCCTAATATGGGACAACTGGAGTCAGCCTCATGGAGTTTTTGCCTTCCTCTGGATCAACACTGTATGGTTATAGGTTGGACTTGATAGACCTGTGTCTTCAACCAACCCCATCTAAAAAGAAAAAGTATTTTGTGCCACAGCCTCCCCCAACAGAATCTCTCCTTGACTAAGTGCCGCTGACCAACTGCTGTTTTTGGTTATGAAAGGGTTAATTTTCCCGATTCTGACAGTGGAAGGCTATCCATCATAAACCTCCTCATTCCAGCTTCTCAGAGGGCAAGGGTCATAAATGTGCAATGCACAGACTGCCAGCCATTGAAGGAAGGGAGTATTCACAGAAAAAGACTCTACGGCCACATGCTAGCCATTGTATTGCACATGGCTCCATAGACTTTAATGGATCTATTAACAGCACTGTTGTTTTAATGGTCCGTGTGAATGATCCCGGAAAAAATGGAAGATGTTCTTTCTCAGCCCAATTTCACGGATCCCTCAACCGAGTCATATCTATGAAGGATCAATGAAAAATAATTTCCCTCGGGTGTAAACTTGGCCATGAAAAAAGTACTTTGTGCAGGGCACTGTCATGTGAGTTTAGCTGATATCAGAAAGGAGATGAAAGAAGTTTATCTAGCCCCAGTGTGTTGAGGATGACATCTAGGTCCCCTTGCCTTCTGGACCCAGTTGCAGCTGCGACCACTGCACCCCTATAGTTACACCAGTGTATAGGACTTGTCCTGAGTCTTGCCCGGACTCACAGCCCTCTACACGGACCAGTGATAATACACAGGAATATGGATGGGGACACAGAAAATTATGGGCTAGGGTGCTAGCTGTTAAAAACATGGCTAGCACACTGACTAAGCACATAGTTGCGTGCATGGAGCCTTACTATGAATTATATTGAAGAGTTCAGTGCCTTTACAAAGGTGACGTTGTCATAGGATACCACCTTTGCCAAAAATAAGTCCATAAAATTTCTGCTCTGCTAGATCTGCCATGGTTGATTGTATGTTCTATTACTCCAAAGTGGAAACAACTAAGAGTAACAAAAGTTTAGCCACATGTCAGGACACCAAGTAAATTCAGAGCTGGGCTATCGAGAGCTGAAGAGTGTGGCATGAACAAATCACCTATGCCTGCTGTATTACTTACTACAGAGCCCCAAACTGTCTCTGTAAGTGACATCAGCACGAAATCTCTGCATCGAGAAATTCAAGAAATTGATTTTCCTGGCTGAGCAGCTGAATATAAGCTAAGATAACCAAGTGAAATGCCAACTGTTGGCTGGATTGATAGAACGCTTGCCGCCACTGGAGTCTGATGCTTGTGAACAGTGTTGTGTAGAGATCCTACCAGAAATCATAATTACTAGTGAATATAATATGAAGGGGAATAAAAGTATGGGGTTGCTGGGGTTGGCAGCTTAGTGAAAGTTAGTGTTATTAGGGTTTTCTCACAAATATACCCATATCTAAATTTGTAGACAATTACAAGTCAACCATTTTTGCAAATATAAATAAGTAAAAATGTTGCAGATTTCTAAAAATTTTCTCTAACCATCTTGATCAGTTGCCAATGGATAAGATCATGAATGTAGGAACTGTCTATGATCTGGCTCTTATCAAATAAACTACCACCACTAAGATGGTTAGAGAAAATCTATAAAACGCGGCATAAATCTTACTTACTTATTTTTGCAAAAATGTTTAACGTTTTTAACGCCACAAAATATGACAATAGTTTAGACAATTTCATGTTTCCAACTAGCTAATAGTTCAGCCTAGATGATTATTCACGAGAAAACAGGAGGGACTGGTGATCAGGCTCTCAGAGAAATTCTCTGACGGGTTTGACAGTGAACGGCAGAGTGCAGCTTGCT